>VDFB02000015.1:318096034-318283810 GCA_007258455.2 Sequoia sempervirens | reverse complement strand
TAAACTCAATAAATTTTATTTAAAATTGAATACTTGTGCAATCTATTCAATATTAATTTCCACCATAAAGTAATTACATGCCTATTTGTTTTAAACATTCAAGCAATGATAATACTGCACATGACATTAGAATGCATCCTGGTGAGGGTGAAGCAGAACATGTCGATGAAGGTCATGGTGTGCATCCCAATACTTTAGAGCATGTAGAGTGTGATCAACATGTTGAGAATGATTAGGCTAGAGAAGATTAGGAATATGATGTGGCCCCATTAGGTAAAGAGGACAACTCTAAATTTCTTTTAAACATATTTAATTCCAATTGGTGTATTAATTAATGTAACCTTTCATGTTTCAACTTTAGAGCATGTAGAGTGTGATCAATGTGTTGAGCATGATCAGGATAGAGAAGATCAAGAACATGATGTGGGCCCACCAGGTAAAGATGACCACCCTCATGTTCTCTTAAACATATTTAATTTCAATTGGTGTATTAATTAATGTAACCTTTCATGTTTCAACTGCAGATCAAGATTTAGAGGGTGTTCAACATGTTGAGCATGATTCTATAACAAAAGTTTAGGAACATGATGCGGACCCATCAGGTAAAGAGAACCACTCTAATGTTCTTTTAATTAATGAAATACTTGTAACAATAATAATAAAACATATTAGTTTAACATTTATTTCTTATTGCAGCAGATCCCCCCTTGCAGCGGCATCCACGTCATGAGCAAACGACTACACATACATTAAGATCACGAGCAGAGGGAAGAAAAACTAAAGGGGGGACATATATTAAATTAGAAAATGATACTCCACTTCAGCTTTATGTATCTTTCAAAAAGAAACAAAAAAAAGGTGATTGTAATAATATCATGACAACCATATTTTTGATAATATGTAAAAATTGAAAGAATGAAAATTATATGTTAATGAATGAATGTGAATATGTTAATTAATGAATTTTATATGCTAATGAATGAATGTTATATGTTATCAATGGATGAATGAATGTTATACATTATTAGTGGATGAATGAATGAATGCTATATGTTATTAATGGATGGATGAATGAATGTTATATGTTATTAATGGATGAATGAATTATTGATGTTATATGATTGGGTATGGGGAATTGAGAGTGATGTGAGGGAGGGGGGAGGGGAAAAATGAGCTTCCACCATCACATGGTTGACCCTGTTAAGTAGAGAATATTAAACTATTCTTGAAACAAAGAGAAGCTCAATAAGGTAATGCACTTTTCAATATAAGAAATGCATCGTTTGAAGCATCAAACCAATATGTAGTCTGTATCTATGATCAGTCATCAGTCTCTGCAACGGTACATTTCCATGAATTTTTTTTTTAAAAAGTTTGACGCTTCATCGCAATTTTGATGAAAACCACCAACGAATCAACGAAAAGGTTCGACAAACTTTCTATAGCTGCGACGAAGGTTTCGTTGTAACTCCTTGCCCATTTTGTCACACTTTCAACGAAAAATTTGTGTTCTCCCGATGCTACTCCTTCCTATTTACATCGCAATTTTGATGAACTTTTGGTGTTGTTTTGACACTACTCCTTGCCGATTTTGTCAAAACTACGAGAAATGTCTGGTGTTGTTTCGACGCAACTCCTTTCCCATTTTGTCAAACT
This sequence comes from Sequoia sempervirens, assembly GCA_007258455.2. Lineage (NCBI taxonomy): Eukaryota > Viridiplantae > Streptophyta > Pinopsida > Cupressales > Cupressaceae > Sequoia > Sequoia sempervirens. Next base: position 318,282,154 of record VDFB02000015.1, on the reverse strand, counting down.
AGCGACAAACTTCTAGTGTAATTCATTGGTGGATACACGGAGTGTTCATGGATATTCTGACGAACCACCGAGCTATTTCATGATGCCAACGACCAACGATTCTTCACTATTATTTCGATGTTTAATTCATTGTCAGCATTGCAATGAAAAAAGAGCGACAAATTTTTTTTTGCCATTGATTTGATTGTCCGACAAAGATTGGTCAAGAGACTGACGAACGGACGTCAGATAATGGTGTCAAATTCAGTAGTGTATAATATTCTCAATCTCTCACAATAGTCTCTAAAAATATCTTGGCTCTCACATCTTTCTTCTTTTTCTCTCCCTCTCTTTGGCTTCATCAAGCCTTGCTAGTAATATCTATTTATATTTTTTCTTTGAGAATCTTGGCATTTATCACATCCCTTTTCTATGTATTTTTAATCTTGTCTTCTTTATTTCTATCTTAATCATATCTAGATATTCGTGGAAGTGGGAACATATATGCAGAGGTTTGACTGAGGTAAGCCCCTAAAACAACCCCAACAATTTTCTCATTCTTATATGTGCCTCAATCCCACAGGCTAAAACCTCTGAAAGTGCCAAGTTGGTGTGACATCTTTTGTGTCTAGCTGACTAGTAGTTTGAATCTTGTTGAATAGTATAGGTTGTTGTGACCTTGTAGGAGTCTCATCGAACGCTTATACATTGGAGTCATTAGGATAACCTATGGTGGCTCGGTGAGAAGTCTTATCGAGTAATATGTCTCACTGATAGTATGTTACACATTGGAGTCTTTGCTGTGACATTTCATTCGGTGTGACCTCTTACCATGTGGAGATCTCTAGCCGACAGGCCATTCAATCGAGCATCGGGGAGACTCATAGCAACTGGGGGCTTTGGGTGACTTGAACACTTGAGAAGAAGTCCCAGTGACAATGGAAGGTCTCGTTGATGGGGACACACTTGGAGGCATCGGGGTAACACTAAGGGTTCACTAAGAACTCTTAGTGATGGACAAAAGTCTTGCCGACCATTCGATGCTCGATGTAACAAAAGGATCTCAGAGTAAATTCTCAGCGAAAGATGTATGTCTTGGTGATAGATGAGCACTTCATAGTAACATAAGATAGCTCAATGAAACCTCTTGGCGAAAGATGAATGTCTTTCTAACTGGTGTTTGGTGCTCGGTATGACTTGCGAGTATTCGTGGTAATGTCTCAGCGAAATTGATGTCTTGCTGAATGTTGAATGTTTTGGTATAACCCTTAATGACTCAGTGTGAACTCTTAGCGAAGGACGATAGTTTTGTCGACTATTGAAAACTTCAGAGTAACTGTTGAACATTGGCGTAACCTTTTGGTGATAGCGATAAGTCTCATCGACTGTTGGATGCTTCAGAATAACATGAAGGCTCAATCGGATGTCTTAGCGAAAGCGATATGTCTTAGTGACATGGAGAAGTCTAAGCGGTAGCTCTCTGGACTCGATGTAACATCTTGTTGATAGGATGAACTCTTGGCGATATCGAATGTTGATTGTGTTGAAATTAGGGAGACATGATCAGTGTCTCACCGATATGCCAACACAGCTTGAAGCCGTTTGACCAAGTGAGACTTTACTATGTGGCATCTTGTGGAAAATCAGAGGAGCTAAATGAGAAACATTGGAAGGCAGTTTGTTGTAGCAGTTCTGAGAGGAAGCTCAACAGATAGGGAACAACATGAATATAGTTTGAAGTTGCAAATGTTTTGTGGTTCAGTTGGTTTGAAGAACAATTGGGTGAAAAATTCGAATTGTATTAGAGTGATTTATATTCTATAAAGATTGTAACTTGAAGGTTCCTATACAAGATTGATCTTTGTGAAAGTTGTTGTAATCTAGCATCAGAAAGATAAGTCAAAACTCTGTATGTAATTATTTGTTACTGTAATACAAAGTGACTTCTCTTGGTGTGGTGGTTTTTTCTCTCGTAAGGGTTTTCCCACATAAATCTAGTGTTCATCTGTATTTGTCTAATTCTCTGCTTTTACTATTTATTTCAAAGTGCATCTTAATTGAACTGTAATTGAAAAATTAAGAGTATATCTACATTCTTCCCTGAGGTTTTGACATTAGGAGCGTTGTTTCTGCATCTAGCTTTCCTTACAAGTGGTATTAGAGCCTAGCCAGTTGTGTTATCCTTGTGGGTACTTTGGGTTTTTTGTGTCATTTCTGTTCAGTGGGAGTCTTGTAGAGTTTGTTAAATTCAAATTACAGATTGAGATGGCTAGCATGTCAGGAAAGATTGAAATATATAAATTCAATGGCAGCAATTTTGAGTTGTGGAAAATCAAAATGGAGGATCTCTTAGTGGATCGTGATCTATGGCTTGATGTGTCTGGAACTAAACCTATAGGCATGAAGCAAGAAGATTAGGATCTTGCAGATAGAAAGTCTAAGGGGCTAATAAGGCTCTATTTGGTAGACTCCGTTCTTTTGAATGTGCATGAGGAGAAGATTGCATCTTCCTTGTGGAAGAGACTAGCATCTATTTATCAGGGTAAGTCCTTGGTGAATAAACTTTTCCTAAAGAAGAAGTTGTACTCTTTGAGAATACAAGAAGGAGGGTCTGTAGCTGATCATTTGAATGCATTTAATATGTTGATTGCTCAATTAACATCTATTGGTTTAAAAACTAATGAAGAGGATCGCTTGTATGCTTCTATTGTACAACATTGAATTTCAAGATGGAAAATGATGTTGGTTCTTTGTTATTAGAAGAAATGAGAAGGAAATCTTCTGAGATGGTGAAGGAGGCCCTTGCTGTTATAGGTAGATCAAAAGAGAGGCAAGAAGAAGGACAATAAGTCCAAATCAAAATTAGAGGGGAGATCAAAGTCTCCTGGAAAGAAGTCCAAGGTGAAGTGTTGGAACTATGGGAAACCTGGTCATGTCTGAAAGGATTCTAAAGAGGAGAAAAAGAAGAAGAAGAAGAAAGGCCCTTTCGATAATGATTCTTCTCACAGTGATAGATACGCCTTCATTGTAGCCTTGGCTACACATGCATAAGATGATGTCTAGCTGATTGATTTTGGAGCATATTTCCACATGACATCTCATAGAGACTGGCTCACAATGTATGAATAATACGATGGTGGAAAGATGTACTTGGAAAGTGATTCAACTTTAGAGATTGTTGGACATGGAAGAGTCAGAATCCAATTCCCCGATGGTAGAGTAAAGGGAATCAAGGATGTTATGCAACTCATGTTCTCTGGAAATGGCTGCAAGATGACTATAGGCTCAATGGTGCTAGCAAGGGGTGCCCGTATTGGTACTTTGTACAAGCTGGATGCACATGTTGTTCAATGTAATAGTGTCCCTATAAAGTCATAGAAAGCCACTCATGGAGGTAAAGATGGAAATGTTCCTAATTGAGTAAACTCTATGGAAGTTAAACTTCCAGCATAAAAGACTATGCTCTGGCATCATAGGCTAGGCCACATTGGAGAGACGGGTTTAAAAACCTTGAAGAATAAAAACTTGGTTGAGGGGCTTGATGATTGTAACCTTGAATTTGAATTCTGTGAGCATTGTATATATGGAAAAAAACACCGTGTTTCATTTTATTCCAGTCCTCATAAATCTTATGGTTTGCTAGATTATATTCATTCTGATGTATTTGGTCCAATGAATGTTCCTTCTTTGTCTAAATCAAGATACTATGTATCATTCATTGATGATTATTCGAGAACATTTGTTTATTTTTTGAAAAGTAAATCAAAAGTGTTCAGTCAGTTTAAGGAATTTAAAAACCTTGTTGAAAATCAGACTGGTAGGAAAATTAAATGCTTAAGGACTAATAATGGCAGTGAATTTTTCTCTGATGATTTTGAAAGGTATTGCAAAGAGCATGGGATTAAAAGACATAAGACTACACCTTATACTCCACAACAAAATGGAGTTGCAGAAAGGTTCAATAGGACAGTGATGGAGAGAGCACAAAAAATGTTGAGTAGTGCTAGCTTGGAGAAGTTATGGGCTGAAGTTTTTGCTACTACATGTTAATAAATCGTTCTCCATATTTTTCTCTTGTTGAGAAAACACCTTTGGAAGCGTGGTCTAGTAATAAACCTTCTTTAAGACATATTCGTGTTTTTGGCTGTGAGGCATATGCTTATGTGTCATATGAGAAAAGATCTAAATTGGAGAACAAGGCTATCAAATGTATTTTTATTGGCTATAGTGCTGGCATAAAAGGATACAAGCTTTGGAATCCTGATATATAGAAGGTTGTATACAACTGAAGTGTAATATTTCATGAGCTGAAGCCTTCTACCTTGGATCTGCAGTCAAAGACAAAGTCTAAAAACAATAAGGATGTAGTTGTAATTCCTCCTACACCAGAGAAAGAGGAATTCAAAATTCAAAATATACCTAAAACTGAGGAGAGATCAAGCATTTCTAAAAGTTCTGAAGAAGAACAACAACCTCAGCCTTAGCCACTAAGGAGGTCAACCCGTGAAAGAAAATAACTTGATAGGTATGGGTTCTCTTTGATAGATTCTACTTGTGCCAATGCTTTAATTTCTAGCACTAATGAACTTAGGACGATAAAGGAGGCATTTAAAATGTCCGATTTAGACTCTTGGTTGGAAGCCTTAATGAAGAAATGTAATCATTAGAAAAGAATGGAACTTAGAGTTTGGTGCCATTGCCTAAAGGCAGAAAAGCTGTGGGCTGCAAATGGATATTTAAAAAGAAGATTGGTCTGGATGGAAGTGTGGAAAAGTACAAGGCAAGATTGGTTGCAAAGGGTTATTCCTAGGTAGAGGGAATTGATTATGGGGAGATTTTTTCTCCTATAGCTAAGTTGACGTCTATCAGATTTCTTTTGTCACTTGCAATAGTGTATGACTTAGAGGTCGAATAGATGGATGTGAAGACAACATTTCTTCATGGTGATCTTGAAGAAGAAATCTATATGTCCCAGCTTGAGAACTTTGTTGAAAAAGGTAAAGAGAAACTGGTTTGCAAGTTAAAGAAGTCTCTGTATGGGTTAAAGCAGTCACCTAGAATGTGGTACCAAAAATTTGATACTTTTGTATTATCTTTGGGATTTGTAAGATCAAAACCTGATCATTGTGTCTATTATAAAGCTGAAAGTGATCAAATTATTATTATTGATCTCTATGTTGATGATATGTTGTTCATACGAAATAGTAAGCTAATGATTTTTTATCTTAAGTCCCAGTTGTCTGCTAAGTTCGAAATAAAAGATCTTGGTGCAGCAAGGTATATTTTGGGGATGGAGATAACCAGGGACAAAAATAGTAGAAAACTTTGGCTCAGTTAGAGTAAGTATATAAAGACTGTTCTAGAGAGATTTTGCATGAATGATTGCAAGTAGCTAGTTGTTCCAGTCTTGCAAGGAACGAAGCTATCTGTTGAAGACTATCCAAAATCTCCTACTAAGATGGAGGACATGACCAGTGTACCCTATGCTAGTGTAGTTGGCAGTCTTATGTATGCAATGGTCTGTACAAGGCCAGACATTGCCAAAGTAGTGGGATTTCTTAGTTGGTTTATGGCTAATCCAGGAAGAACACATTGGGATGCTATGAAGAGAGTGTTTAGATATTTGAAGGGACTTTAGAATGTGCTCTGTGTTACCACGGGAACTTGGTTGAATCACAAAGGACTCTCAGCATTCGAGGTTATGTAGATTATGATTGGGCAGGGGACATTGACAATAGGACGTCCACCAATGGATACATTTTCATGTTGAATGGTGGTGCAGTGAGTTGGATGAGTAAGCGGTAGGTTGTAGTCACTTTGTCCACTATAGAGGTTGAATACATGGCAGCTACACATGCTTGTAAAGAAGCAGTTTGGTTAAAACGTTTGTGTTCTAACATTGGTTTTGATGTAGGGAAAATAACTATTTTTTGTGATAGTCAGAGTGCAATTTGTCTGGCAAAGAATCCTACTTTCCATGCTAGGACGAAACATATAGATGTAAAGTACCACTTTGTATGAGATATGGTGGAAGATGGAAAGGTCCGTTTGGAAAAAGTTGATAATCTGGAGAATGTTGTAGATGCATTGACAAAGCCAGTGAGAATAGACAAGTTCAGGTGGTGTGCCAGTTCAATGGGCCTTAGTTCCCATTTTTTTAGTAAGTTTTGTTGTGCTCTGGAGGTTCCTGTGTGATCTTCATCAAGTGGGAGATTGTTGGAAATATGTGCCTCAATCCCATAGGCTAAAACTTCCGAAAGGGCCAAGTCGATGTGACATCTTTTGTGTCTGGCCAACTAGCAACTTGAATCTTGTTGAACAATACAGGTCATTGTGACCTTGTAGGAGTCTCACCAAACGCTTATACATTGGATTCATTGGGATAACCTATGGTGGCTCAGTGAGAAGTCTTATCGAGTAATATGTCTCACTGACAATATGTTACACATTCGAGTCTTCGCTGTGACATTTCATTCGGTATGACCTCTTACCGTGTGGAGATCTCTATCCAACCGACCATTCAATCGAGCGTCGGGGACACTCATAGCAACCGAGGGCTTCGGGTGACTTGAACACTTGGGAAGAAGTCCCAATGACAATGGAAGGTCTCGCTGACGGGGACACACTTGGAGGCATTGGGGTAACACTAAGGGTTCACTAAGAACTCTTAGCGATGGACAAAAGTCTTGCTGACCATTTGGTGCTTGATGTAACAAAAGGATCTCAGAGTAAAGTCTCAGCAAAGGACATATGTCTTGGTGATAGATGAGAACTTCAGAGTAACATAAGATAGCTCGATGAAACCTCTTGGCGAAAGACGAATTTATTGCCGACTGGTGTTTGGTGCTCGGTATGACTTGTGAGTATTTGGGGTAATGTCTCAGTGAAAGTGATGTCTTGCCAAATGTTGAATGTTTCATTATAACCCTTAATGACTCGATATGAACTCTCAGCGAAGGATGATAGTATTGCCGACTATTGAAAACTTTAGATTAACTATTGAACATTGATGTAACCTCCTGGTGATAGCGATAAGTCTCATCGACTGTTTGATGCTTCAAAATAACATGAAGGCTTGATGGGATGTCTCAGCAAAAGCGATATGTCTTGGCGACATGGTGAAGTTTGAGCGGTAGCTCTCTGGACTCAATGTAACATCTTGCCGATAGGATGAACTCTTGGCAATATTGAATGTTGACTATGTTTGCATCAGGGAGACATGGTCATTGTCTCACCGATATTACAACATAGCTTGAAGCCATTTGACCGAGTGAGACTTTCCTATGTGGCATCTCATGGACCAATTAGAGGAGCCAAATGGGAACCATTGGAAGGAAGTTCATTGTAGCAATTTTGAGAGGAAGCTTGATAGATAGGGAACGACATGAATATAGTTTGAAGTTGCAGATGCTCTGGGGTTCAGTTGGTTCAAAGAACAATTGGGTGAACAATTTGAATTGTATCAAAGTGATTTCTATTCTGTAAAGATTGTAGCTTGAAGGTTCCTGTACAAGATTGATCTTTGTGAAAGGTGTTGTAATCTAGCATCAGAAAGATAAGTCAGAACTCTGTATGTAATTATTTTTTACTGTAATACAAAGTGACTTCTCTTGGTGTGGTGGATTTTTCTCCCATAAGGGTTTTCCCATGTAAATCTGGTGTACATTTGTATTTGTCTAATTCTTTGTTTCTGCTATTTATTTCAAAGTGCATCTTAATTGAACTGTAATTGAAAAATTAAGAGTATATCTGCATTCTTCCCTAAGGTTTTGACATTAGGAGAGTTGTTTCCGCATCTAGCTTTCCTTACATAAAAAAATATAATACTAGTGAGATATCAAGAGACACATGTTAATAAATATTTATGGACACTTTTTTATGGAAGAACACGAGATAATTATAGACGTGTTACAAAAAAAAGATGATGTAGATGGTACAATGAAATAGATTTGTAGGTATGTATATAATTGTGTATATATTTAATGGATAGTTAATGTATAGTTAATTAATTTACTATCATTCCCTGATTTTTTTTATAAGTGATTGCATGTCTTCTTAAACCATATTCTTACCTCCCCTTAATCCATCCTCTTGTCTCCCCTTGATTCATCTCCTAATTATGGCTAATTTTATCACATGACCTAGAGTTATGGCTTATGTATCTATAGTTAACCCATCCTTTTACATCCCCTTAATCCATCCTCTTAGATCCCTTTAATCCACCCTCTTACATCCCATTAATTAATCTCCTAATTATTATGTATCTATACTTAATCCTTCTTCTTACATCCCCTTAAGTCATCCTTTTAGCTTCTCTTAAGACATCCTCTTACCTCACCTTAAGTAATCTCCTAATTATAGTTAATTTTTTCACATGGCTTAGAGTCAAGGCTCATGTATCTCCCCTTAAGCCATCCTCTTACCTCCCCTTAAGTCATTTCATAATTATAGTTAGTTTTATCACATGAATTAGATTTGGGGCTCCTGTATCTTGAATTAATCTATCCTCTTACCTCCCCTTAAGTAATCTCCTAATTATAGCTATTTTTTTCACATGACCTAGAGTCAGGGCTCATGTATCTCCCCTTAATCCATCCTCTTACCTCACGTTAAGTCATCTCATAATTATAATTAGTTTTATCACATGAATTAGAGTTGGGGCTCATGTATCTTGAATTAATATATCCTCTTACCTCCCCTTAATCCATTCTCTTACCTCCCCTTAAGTCATCTTCCAATTATAGTTAATTTTCTCATGTGACTTAGATCCAGGGCTCATGTATCTTAACTTAATCCATCCTCTTACCTTTTCTTAATTCATATCCTAATTATTAATAATTTTCTTATATGACTTATAGTCGGGGCTCATGTATCTATAGTTAATTTATTTACTTACATTCATTGTATTTTTTTATCTTTTTTGTTCTAAGTCTCCTACAACTAGATGGAATTGTTGACCACTACTCATGCATTCAACTTGTGACAACATACTATATAATTTTCCCTATGTTAGGCGTCACTTTATAATTTAATTTTCTAACCTGATTTATTGTAACTTTCTCACATGTCTTGGAGTTAGGACTCATTTATCTATAGTTGAATTAATCACTCATTATATGTTTTATCAATTTTTTTTAGGTCTCCTACAACTAGATGGCATGATTGTCACTACAAGTTTTCATCATACATGAGATCATTTTTGGATTTCAAAGTGAACATTGTATTTTGATACTAGCTATTAAAGGCCTTGTATGTTAAGTCTTGATTCTAAATAACTAATTGTTAAAGTATTTTTGGTGGTGGACCTAAATTATATATATATATTGCTAGATAGGTTTTGAAAATTTTAGTGACTATTTTTGGTGAAGATGTATAGATTTTATTGATGAATATGACTCAATTAGATATGCATAGATTTTAATGTTGGTGGAAGAATTTCTTCAACATCCAAGGGCTATTGTTAGACTTTTGGAGCTTCAATATTTTTTTAGAAACATTAGGATTTGAATAAGTATTAATTTAAAATATCATAAAGTTTGAAGGAATTATTTCCAATTAAAAATGTAAATCATATCTAGATATTCTTGTTAGTAGTAAAAATTCTATTGTATATTTATCCTAATTATATAATACTAGCCTCAAGAATTTTTTTACCAAATTGACATGTCTATTAAAAATTATTACATTTTCTTGATAAACTAATACCCATGATCCATGATGATATTACATATAACTATACATAAACCATAATTAATCATTTATCCCAAAGAAAATGTTGACTATTCACTTCCTATAAAATAAATATTAAGAATAGGTGAGAGCTCTGTCTAAATCATCTCTTAATCTCAACTTAACTAGATAAATTATTAAGAATTGAAATAGGGTAATGACTAATCAAGATATAGAATTAATCATTTTTCTAACATGTGACTAAAAAATGTTTTACTAGGTTAGGGACTCTTAGTATCCTTTCAAGAACTATTCTAAATCAAGTCCATTTAGATGCATATGAACAAGGATTTCATGGTATCCCTAGCATTAACCATAACTCAGAAGCACCACATTTTAAAGGAGAATCATAATTCCTCTACATTAAGGTTTTTTTCTTGACTTTAAGACTCATTAAATTAAGGGAACAATCAAATTGTATATCCATACTAAAAGTATGTTCCTAAGTTAATTTCCAAGCTAGATCCATATTCCATACTCTCTAATTATAAGAAAATTAGCTTTAGAACTACTAGAAAAATAGAAGGAAATGTCGATTATATTAAAAGTAAAGAATTACAATGATACCTTAAGAAAAAAATTACAAGATCTTATCTTGATCAAAGTATTGGATTTTCTAATAGACATTAGAACATAATAAAACTCAAAACTAAGCATAAAATTGTTAATCCATCTAAGAAAATAATACAAGCCTTAAGCTAGTTGTATAAGACAATATAATTGAATAATTAATAGCTACCTATGTTCTTTATATATTGAAGACATCTCAAGACATTTTATAAGAATTTACATAATCCAATTATAAAAGAATGTTAAGAAATTTAGTGCTTGACATATCTTGTACAGTTCTCTAAATTCTATAAAATTAAAGAAAATTTCCAATGGATAAAAATTATCTCGACTCTTAACAATAATCTAATATCTAACATTTGACATATCTTGTACATTCTATGTTATCAAATTTTCTCTAGGACTATATTTTAAAAAGTACAATGTGTAAAATTAAAATAATGGTTAATTTATGTGTTGCAAAAAAGTGTATACTTTGCTTGATATGGGAATAATTAATGACAAATTGGACTTAATGAGGCCTTGATTTGGTGTTGTGAGGTGTTTTACACATCCACACTAAGTCTTGGACCCTTGCAAACTCAATAAATTGGATTTAACGATGTCTTGTAAAGGTGTTGTAAAGTGTTATAAATCACTTTCATACTTTTGTAGACTCTTGTTAAGCCTTTAAGTATAATATTATTAGCTTTTCCCTCTTCTTCTATAATTAAATAATTATTTAAATTATTTAATTATTCATTAGCCTTTTCTCTTTATAAATAAATATCCTTTCTTTATTTCCCCAATTAAATAATTATTTATAATTATTTAAATTATTTGTTCCCACCTTTCTTTTTAAATAAAAAAAATTAATATTTTATTTATTTCTCCTATGTTGTCCACCTAAATTAAATAATATTTATTATTTAATTTCTCTTACCACCTCTTTTTTTATGCCAATCTTATCTTCCACCACAAGTTTGTATCTATCCATTTCTTTTCTCTCTCAATTAATCTACACCCTTGATTAAGTTATTTTCTAATTCAATCTTGGCCCTTGATCATGATCCTTATTCTTAACTCTTTTCTATAAAAAGAGATCTTTAAACCCTAATTCATTCAATTCATAATGTAATAATTCATTCAATCACCATTCATCAAGCATTCAAGATAGCATTCAAGCTCAATTCTAAAGTATTCAAGAGTAAGATTCCTCATCCATTGTTGCAACAACTCAAGATCAATCATCATGGAAAGTTTCTAATTGAATTATGTTTCATGTCTCATTATCTTATTTCATCATTTTGGTTTAATTACCTAAAAGGGGGTTTGACCAAGACGAACCCCCATGCCCTAACAATCAACATTTTCTCCTATCATTGAAGATAAGGTTGAATAATTTTTGAAGACCACTCCTTGTTGACCAAGCCAAAAATATCAACTAAAAGTCACCTTCAGGCCCGAAAATTAGAGTTTCAAAAGTAGACACCTATGGGAAACCAGAGTGCAGACCTAGGGATTTCATTTCCACTTTTGAATTTTTAAAAATTTAGATCCCATTGAACCTTTTTTATATTTTTTTTTATAGATTTGGATACCCATTTGGCTGAAACAGGATTTGGTGTAGTTTTCTAGAATTTTTCCGAAAGTGGACTAAGTCGCCCAGACTGGCTGAAGTGTCCTGCTAGGCTTAAAAATTAGAATTTCCAGAATTTTAGAGTTGTTTCAAGTCTGCAACAAACTTCCAGGTGCACACCTTTTGTCTTACAACTTTCTATTTGGTTTTATTTGCATTTCCAAGTCAGTTGGTTCATGTTTGCACATCACAATGTGTTTTCTAACACTACGTATTTCTTAGGTTTTACATTACAAATCATGTTTCATTTTCAGTTTATTGCACTTAGGAAATTACATTTAGACATATTTCATCCCTCATTGCATTAATCTTTGAGTTTTTACATAGATTTTTAACCCTATTCCTTCCCTTTTAGGTGTTAGATCCTAGAAGGGTAAGTGTCCAATAGGGTTAACAAAATATTTGTTTACAATTTAATTCAATATCACAACATATGTAGAGCATATCAAAATATTATAATTAATATGAACATATATTATTATTATATATGAGAGCCTATCAATTTTTTGAGCAATTTTTAAATGTTGCATGTTATTCCAAACTATAGTCCTAAACCCAAAATCATTTCTAGCAATATTTGATGAGGGCTACATCACCCAAACCTGCAATTCACAACAATAGATACCAACAAAAAAGATGCAAAATAGAAATTAACCCACTTTCAATTATTTTTAGAAAATAAAATTACAGATTCAAACTTACATGCTACAGCCTCACAAACTTGATTCATTACAACAAAATCAACTCTGAAAAAAAAAAAATTATTCGGAGCCACAATTTGTACTAATGTAGCCACCTTTTAGAACCCCCTCATATACCTTTTTATTTTACCCAACAACTACCATTGAATATTCTATAAAGTGCAACTTTCCCTTTTGTTTTGGCACCAAAAGTCTCACCATTTGATTTCTGGCTTAGGAAGAAATTTTAATGATATTCACTTTTTAAAGGGGAAATTTTGTGGGGCCATAACTTTTGATCTGAGTGTCCAATTTTCTATTATTACATATTGTTGGAAAGCTCTCAAAGAGATCTACAATGCATGAACCCACCATAGGTTGGTTCATCCACTTTCTAAGCTATTTCAGGGCCTCTAAAGTTTTATATTTGAATTTGAAGCTACATTGGAGAAATTTCTCAGGACATAAACTTCAATTTCTCCCAAACTATTCAGGGTATTGAGGTGATTCTTTCAGGATTGGAAATGTTTTTCAGGTCTTCTCCTTCGGGTAAATTTTTAGGTACATATGAGCTCATTTAGGTCGACTTACTAAAAATAGTAAGTGTTTGTTTTTCACTATTTTTGACTTCTGACTATCTTATTCCCAGTAAGTGCCATCATGGGACTCAAAATAGCTAAAGAAAACAAAAAAGAACAAAAAAAATTTTTTAGGTGATGCAAGATTTCCCTACACTGTTGGATGCTTCTGCATCAATATTATTAAATATATCAATGATTCTCCATGAATAAAAAATTGGAAAAAAACATAAAATGAAGCGAAATAACATAATAAAAATGTATAATGAAACATACTTATAGTTAGCATATATATAGCCCATGAATTATTAAAATACATGTTGAAATGTACTCATATTTAAAATATAAAATATATTTATCATAGTCCATGACACAAATGTCAAATTACATTCTATGTTTTGTCATCTCCAAAATGGAGAGGCCTCTTTATTCCATGTGAAGTAGATGGACCTATAGGAGCTAATATATATCTCTTAGAACATGTTAGAGTCACTCAAGGACTTAAGCCTCTAGGATCATCTGCAAAATCCAACAACCTTCCACAAGAGAGAAACAAAAGAACATGAAATTGTAACAATGGATGCAAGATGTGTCCAATATGCAATACTCAATATTACATTGACGTATTGGGCTTACACAAATGAATTGAGATTTATTATACAATGTATATATGAATCCTTGCTTATATAGGAAAGTGTGATGATGTACCTACATTAAATGACTATGTCATAATTAAATGAGATGAGTCAATATTAAATAACCTAGGACACAAGCATTAAATAAAACCCAACTAGATAATATAAGTGACAACTAATTGTTAACTAGAAAGATTCCCCCCTAATTAATACTAACTAGAAAGATACCCTCCTAGGACCTAAGTGGACTTAACAATGTAAATAGGATCTAGATAAGACTAGATAGGAAAATTACCTATTTGCACCAACACCCCTCCTTAAAGAAAACTTAGGGAGTCGATTAGTATGTGAATGAAAAAAAGATGGCTCCCAGCTAAAAGGACATGTTAGGTACTAATACACATATGGAATGCAAAGAAATCTCTCACAACTAGAGAAAAGGAGAAAACCTAATGAGACAAAAATCCTCCCAAAAAGAGAGATAAAATAAAAATTGCTCTCAATGATGCATGAGAATAACAAAACCCCATTCGAGGAAAAATTCCCCCCATAAGAGAGAAGAAGAGAGACCATGTAGCCCCCCCTCAATATAGAGTCTCCTCCAAGGAAGGTAGATTTTCGACAATGAATGTTGAAGATGATGCATGATCATCCAACAACATTCCTCCCCCTAGGAAGAAACAAAAAAAATATGGTATATAAGGTGTATTCACATTCCTGAAAGGAAGATGCGAGAAGAAGGATGATGGATGTTGTCCTAAAAGAATGCTTAAGTGTATCCACGTCAATGTCAAAAGCTGACAAAATCCAAACAGTCGTTTTAGCCACACAAATAAAGATGTCAATCCAAAACCTCCTAGAGATGAATGTAGACCACACTCCAAAAAAAGAAACCTCTTCTAAAGAAGCCTCCTCCAAATGTTGTCCAAATTATCCATACTCATATCAAACCGCAAAGAATGATCATGTAGAGAATTCCCTCACAACAACTAAAGAAGAGTTGTCTCGATCAAAGAGAAGATGTATGTAATCAATGGTGTCACCCAAATCTAAAATGTGAGACTCAAAAAACAACCCACCAATGTCTATCAAGTATGCATCCCAAGTGGATGTAGCTGGAAGATGATGTAGATCATACTAAACTAAATCCATATTTGTAGCAACACAAGAATCATCAAATGAAAGGCTCAAGAATGGGATCGGATGTGAGAATACCCAAGTTCAAGAAACATAATATCTCATTTGAATCATGGTTCACACTAGAAGTGTGATAAAAAATAAAAGGAAAAACTTCACCATTAAAATAAAAATCTATAAAGGTATACAATTGAGATGAATGATAAACCATCCCAATAGCAATAATCTCTCTACTCTCCAAGTCATGCATGATAACAAAATTAGGAGTGAATTCCACATTCCTCCCATCTCCACCATGTGTAATCTGATTTATGGCAAGAAAATTGTTCGTCAAATGAGGAACACACAAAACATCCTAGGAAGTGTTTTTCCCAAAGCTAATAGATCCCTTCCCAAGTACACTCATGTGTGTATGGTTTCCCATAAAAATAGGAGACATAGCACAAGCCTCAAAAGAAGAGAATATAGACTGTGAAGATGCCATATGATGAGAAACTCCTAAATCTAGAAGCCATCTCCCTAATCCTGGACCTAAAAAAGAACAAAGAGCATGTATGTTATTTCTTGATGCAGTATCCAAATTGATACAGGAGCACCCAAATCCATAGGCAATCAACATCACCCAAAAATTTTCATTAGTTGTTTTATTTTATTTTTCCTTATTTTGGTTGTTCTTGGCATCTCTCAAAATATAAATTCAAATATTCAGTCAAAATTGGAAGATTCAAGTTTTCACCAAATTGTTATTTTGAAGCTCTGCAGGTAGTTTTCAAAAATTTATTACCAAAAATCCATAAAAGATGGAGCAAAATAATTTTGTAGGTATATTCTCTGAGGTACCATGTAAAATATGAAAAAAGAATCAGAGTAAAATATTTCACAGTTTCAGAGATTTTGATGCCAAAAGTTTGTAAAAAATATGTGTTGACAATTTACAAAAAATTATAATCTTGAGTTTTATGAAGGATGGAGTGAAACAGCTTGGTCGAAAGGTTTGAAATAACATTATATGCAGGTTTAAAGTAACATTATATGCATCTTGGCAAGTTTTTAGGTGAATATGAGCTTGTAATGAAAAGTTATGCAAAAAATAAGTTTTATGCAATTATTGCAAGCCAGTGGTAACTTGCATAAAATCAATTTTATTATTCATTGTCATAATCCTTTACAAATTTATTATTGAACTTATTCTTAATGAATTTATAGGTGAATTCAATTAATAATAGTTATTGAGTATGGTGCCAAATTGAGAAAAGGAATCCATGACAATTTGTAATGGAAAATGCATTGATTGATATGCCATTTTTGAGGAGAAAATATTAATCTCATGTCCAAAAAAAGGGTGGGTTGTTACAACAGTGAGAACAACTTTAAAATACCAAATTTTAAGAGAAAAAGACAGCCATAATGGAGAAGATGGCCCAGGCAACAATTTTTTAGCAAATAGAAGCAAAAAATATTGAAGAAAAAGAGGGTTTTTGATGCTTGAAAGAGGAAAAACGTCCAACACAGAGTTTAACGAGTTGAGAAGAAATTTGTGATGTATATTTGAGAGTGAAGAATGTGGGAATGATAATGTGTGTGAGAAGCCATGGATGGCTAATGTAATAAGTTTAATTTGCTGATATATGTAATTGTTTTTATTGCTAAAAATGAAATGAATTTATATGAGTTTTATTGTGTTAGATTTGTTGTATTGCATAGTATGTTGTGCTAAGAGTATGTAGATTTGAGTTATGCTTGGAGGTGGGAGTTTCCTCCTTTTACATCAGTGGTATAAGAGCAAGTGTTCTTGAGTGTGCAGGCAGAGCACCGAATGTGAGTGAGGCCGCACCATTGAAAGGCTTGAGAGTGGATGGATTCTGTAGAGAAACTGCTTGAGTAGTGGAAGATTTGAAAGTATATTGGGAAAGGATAAGAGGTAATAGTAACTTTTTTTATCATTTTAATAATATTTGGAATGCAAGAAGGAAAAAGGATGAAGCAGAGTGTCATGCATGTGACACTGAGGAAGAAGAAGAAGATGAGTGGGAAGAATTTTTTGAATATGAAGTTGAGGGGACATGTCTTTTGGAAGACATGAAAGATGAGATGAAAGAACTTGTAGAAAATGAGGTAAATGAGGAAGTAGAAGCTAATATGATGGAATTTGAGGGTCCCATATGTTCTGCAATTTTTTCACACACACCCCGCTAAAAGCAGGGACCCTCGTTTGCTTTGATTTTTAGTGTCTTGGCCCTTTTATTTTGAGGATTTATCTAGCTTTCACATGTGCTTGAATTTTTATTTTGATTGCCTAAGTGATTTCCCTAAGTTGCACGTTGAAGATCTTTAGTTCTGGGTGAATTTTGGGTTTTTATCCTGATTCGGGATTTTCCACCCCATCCAGATTTTCCCAGATCTTGCTTGAGTTCCTGCTAAATGCTGCGGTTCAAAGTTTTTCAGTCTTCGTGGAATTTTGTGTGGGCCAGATTTTTTTGAATTTCGTCCTGTCATCAGGTTCCTATATTTTCTTAGCTATCTTATTAGAGGCATTAATGTTCTTCGTACGAGCTTTGAATGGTGTATTTAACTAATTTTGAAAACATTTGCATCATTATACTTTACTATTTGTCATCGATTGAGCTGAAGAGTGCATTCTTGGAGGTATTTGATTTAATTCGAAGCGTTGAGTTTGTAGATTGTGGGTTTCGGTGGTGATTTCCTGTGCATTTTGTAGATGTTCTTTGCAGAGTGCCATTAAATTCACGTTTGTTATTTATGAGATCAATTTTTGCTACATCAATGGTATGTATATGATCACCCTACTTTTGATTGATGAAAGTTAGTGTTGCTTTTGCATTTTAGTTTATTCAGGGTTCAAATTTTTGCATGTTTGTGAGTTTGATGCTAGGGTTGCATGACATTGTTTAATTTTTTGGTTGCCCAAGAAAATTTTTATTCCACTCTTTAATTCGCATTAGGAGATAGCTTGTTATGAGCCATAGTTTTCCCCTAGTGATGACTTAGTGTTTGAAATGATCAAATTCTAAGCTTGCCTATGCATTAATGGTGGATTTTTAGGGTTTGATACCTAGGGAATCACCATTTAACTTTAGCATGCTTCCGAATTGGCCTAGAATGCTTGGAAAATCTGTAGAAAGTCAATGTTAAACTTGTCTCAGGCCTAAGACCTTGAAATTCATGATTGATCCATTAATCTAGTCCAAATAGTGATTTAACGCCGAAGTTCGGGTTTCATCCTCAGTTTGGGATTTTTAGGCTTTGGCGGATTTTCCTGATCTCCTTCGTTTTCCCAAAATCTGCATACTTTCAAAGTTTTGTCTTGTTCATGGATTTCTGTTAGGCCTGGTTTTTCTCAGAATCCTTAGTTCCCTATTTTTCTGATTATTTGCAAAGTGCCTTCTCCTTCACAGAAATCCATCTCATGTGGATTTTCCCGAAATCTGATGGAATATCATGGATTATCAAATAGCATGATGTGTTAATAGGTGACAGTACATTTTATGATTAATTTATGTTGTTTTGAGATCTTATATATCGTTTATTCATTGATAATGGTCGTACTTAGTTGATAGTAGGTGCTTTCATGTTCATTTTGATGGAATCCATCTGGCTTGGATTCTGCGGAATGGTCCTGAAACCCGCAATTATTTATGATCATTTTGTATGAGATTTAATAACAACTTGGTTGTATGGGATTCATTTTAATGATGATTTTGATGTATTAACTTTGGCTTCCTGCGGTTTTTACTATGTTTTCTTTGTTTAGTGCAAGCTGAGTCTAGCAAGACAGTGACTGGGTCTTCAATGTCTGAGGTAGAAAAGATTAAAATGGACATCAAAAGCAGAATTCTTGAAAGTAAGATTACATCAATCTGGTCAGAAGTAATAGATACAAATGTTGGCCTCTGGGATTACGAGGAGTCAAAAAGAAGAATGGTAGCAAATGATCTTCCTGTGGTGTCTAGGAGAATGAAGGATTTAGGCTTGTCACATGTGGCTAGTTTTCCTTCCATAGTCTAGTGCTTTGAGCTTGTCCTTGAGTGTGCCAAACACTATGATCAGGACACATAAAGAATTATTGGTCCTCAAGGAAGAGTTGTATCAAATCTAAATCCTGTTTCCATAGCCCAAACTTTTGGTATGCCAAATAGGCCTCATGTGGTGGCATTCAACATGGAGGAATCTATGAAATATTATGAAGAGGAGACTGTGAAATCACAACAGCTTATCAATTCCTGGCTAGAGAAGCCCAAGTCCCATTATTCCAAACTCCTCAAGCAACTGTTCAGAGAAAAGTTCAAGAAAGAATACTATGATGCCATCACATTGCTCAGAAGGGTGGTTGGATTAAGGAATGTAGGTATGTTTGAGAATTGGATGTTCCACGCTATTTTGAGGATGGAACAAGAACAAATCGACTATCATTGGGTTGGTGTGATTAGCAGGGTGATCCATGAGTAGCTATCCAATGTGTTGCAAACCAAGACCTTCACAATGACTTCATACTTGGTCTATGCACTTGCGAGATTTCACCCCTACAAAGGATTGAGCACAAGGGGAATCTTTGGACAGGATGTTATCTATGAGGTTTTCCCTCAATTTCACCTAGGAAGCTCTAGCTATAGGAGGGTGAATGATGCATTCACCATGAATATCACCAGATTACTTCAGGGTGTAGAGCATGTAAGAATTTCAGACCAAGCAAAGGAGCTCATCAAGAAATATGGGGCTTGGTTTATTCAGTTCCCAAATTTTTCATACATCCGGATTGATGGTTGCCAAGGGGCTCCTTACAGACTTCCAAGCTACCCTACTGATCACATTCTACTTTTGGAAGTCACTAGACAGATATGTGACTTTGATGCCATCATTAAGAGGGGCAAGCATAAAACTGGTTTTGGTGGAGATTTCCCATTAAGGATTGGCACTGGAGAGGCTTGTCCTTCCATTGGTTTTTCCTAGGCTTCTAAGGAGAAGATGAGTGCTCTTGGTTTATCCTTCCACTCCAAGAGATCAAGGTTTGAAATCACAAGTGAAGCCTAAAAGAGAGCCAACAGAGAATATAGTCATAAGGTTGAGTTAGAAGATTATTGGGCTAACTGTAGTGATGAATACGAGGTAAGGAAGAAAAAGTTATCTCAGCTCCCAGTTGAATCAATCTAATTATACAATGTAAGGGAAGTCCTGGATCAACTCGAGGATAATGGAAACCTAATTCAAGATGATGCTTATGAGGCAATAAAGGGCATGCCAATTGGTGATGTGGATTGGTTAGAGGAAGAAAAGATAGAACTAAAATAGTTGATGGATCTAGTCACCAAGTTCACCAGAATGTGGCTAAGGCATAAACTGTGGGAGTTGGAAAATGAAGATGTACAGTGCACCTATGAGCTGATGGAAGATTTGGACCCTCACTCCACTTCTGAGGAATCAACTGAGTAGGATCCTAAGGGAAAATGTAAGATGGATTCCCCTTTTAAAATCAAGATTAAAGGTGTTCAAGAGGAGGAGGTCCAAGAAATAGAAAAGAAAAGAAATTCAATTGCTAAGAAAAGGTCAAAGACTAAGAAGTCTGAACAGAATGAAATTGAAAAGCAGATTCCTGAGGTCGATGTTCTTGTTCCTAAAAGAAGAAAAATTGTAAGATTATCCCAAAAGGCAGGTTCTAAGGATGGGGTTGAAGTGGATCCACCTATGGTAAATGTAGAGAGTTTAGAGGAAAAGGAACAGTTGTACACAAGGAGGTCAAGGACTCCTTCCTCTAAGGATAGTATGCCTAAAGCAGATTCTCCTTCAGATACTTATCATGTGGAGCGGCAGGATGATGTTCCTTCTTCCCATGAAGCTTAGAGTGAACCAGGTGAATCCAAAGAGGCTGAAGATCATCTAGAAATTGAGGGAGAGGAATTTCATGAGGGTGAACTTTATAGTGCAGAGGTAGAAGTTGAAAAGGTGATACAGTCTCCCTTGGTTGCATATGAAGAATCACCTATTGGAACTAAAGAGATCAAATCACCTCCAAGAGAAGAAGCAGTGAAGGTTCCCTCACCTGAACATAAAAAGGAACATGTTGAAGAAAAGGAGAGTAAGGCCAAAGAAGTTCCTAAGCAGGGTTTGAATGAGGAAGAGCCTAAGGGTCAGCAAGAGGAAATGGAACAAAGCAAAGTGCAATTGGAATCCACTATTCCAGAATGGTTGGACAAGGAAATAAAGAGAAAACAAGTTGTTGTAGAGGATACTTCACCCAATTGGGATGAGTTGCTGACCAAGATTGGAAAAGATAAGGGTAAGAAGAAGGCCAGGGTCATTTCAAAGATTGAAAGAGGTGAGGCTAGTAATAGAGTTGTCCACATTGCAACTCCTGCTCAGGATAAGAATAGAGATGAGGTAACTGCAAAAGACTATAATGTGCAGACTTTTAATTTAGGACTCACTTCCGTTGAGCAGGACATTGAAGATTATCATGGTTCTAGCATAGTTATCGTGGGAAGATTGAGGAAAAAAATTCAAACTAAGTAGGAGTTGAAAAAGGAAAATGAAAAACTCAAGAAATGCTTCTAGGATCTGATGAAGCCCTTATAATCTATTAACCCCTCCACCTCCACTGCAAAACCCTTACCTCAAGAGACTATCACCGAGATAGAAAAGATGAAGGCTTCCACTCTTGGCACTGCAAATTGGCTGCAAGGGGTTTGAACCAAAGGAAATGAGGCTATTAAATATATTTTATAACTGGGAAAGATGCTATGAGGACAACTGATTGGTTGAAGGAAGTGTTAGCTCAGGATAAGGAAGATACAAATCTCCTGCTATAGAAAACCAAAACCATTATGGAGTATACCAAGGATAAGCTAGTAAATGATAAAATCCTCCCTTCCTCCAGAGCTATTGAACCTTGGGAATGGTTTGAAGCATTACAAATTAGGCAGAAGGTTCTAAAAAATATCTACAAACAGAGGAGGCGGATTGATGATACCCTAATTGGTGTGTATAATGGATCCATTGCTTTCTTTGAGATTATGATAGGAAGAAGGAATATTGCCCCTAAATATTTGAGTTTAGAATAGTTGAGAAGGTGGTGGAATGATTTTTATGCTCCAGTCAGTGATGATCCTGTTACTGAACACTATTTAGATGATGCGGCCACCTACATTGCCTTCATTGATAAATATCTAACATACAAGATTGAGTGGGATAAATCAGTGAAACAATCTACGGAGGCTATTACATCAATTGAGAGCCAAATTAAGGTTTTTCCTTTACCACCTATGGCCAACTTGGATAGGGTGCTTTTGAAGGTGCATGAGATGCTAGATCGAAATAAAGACAAAAGGGAAATGTAGTTAATGATGGGCTACATCGAGATTTGTGCTTCCCTATTATTTTCCCATGCATTTTTTTGAGATGCATTGGAGATCCCAAGCCGACCTGGATGAAGTTCATGCATTTAATGCATATTTATCTCATTTTGAATTTCTCTTGGCTGACTTGTTGTGCCTAATTATTATTGTAAAACCCTACCTAGGCTGACATGTTTTGGGGATTCTATAAATATGGCATTTTTCTTCATTTGTAAGGGTTAAGAGATATGGACATAGATGAATAGAGAGATAGCTAGTGTAGAAGTGAACTAAGTAAAGCAAGAGTTAGCAAGTAGTTATTCTCAAGAAAATATTGTAATAGAAAGTTGGAATTGTTGCTACAGTGGATAATTTGATGCAAGTACTGACATTGTGATTTGGTGACATACTTGTGTTCTTATCTTGCATGGTTCTTGTTCTATCTTTAGAATTTATTTGAGGAAATATGATATTTAGATGTTTAGAATTATATTTGATTCAATGATGTTTATGATTTGATATTTGGAGTGTTGTAGCAATCCCTAGTCCATACTTTTCGCAACCAACCGATTGTTAGTTGCTTTGCAAAATTACCCTGGACTTTATATTCATTGTGCTTAGTTCAATTGTGAGAATTTATTCATTTCAATTGCAATAGGGTTGTTTGAATGAATGTTCATGATTTGAAAATCTTAACACCTTAGAAGATTGCACTATTTCTATGAGATTGCAAATCCATCTAGGTCAAGTGGAAATCGGTTTTTGAGGAATTGGTCCATTTCGAGTATTTATCATTTGCATTGTTAATCTTAGGATTAGTGGTAGATCTAGAAATCTTTCTGAAACCCTTATCTTTTGTTATTTCTTTTATCATTGTGTTAGATTTATGATTAAAATATCATCACATTGTTAGATCTGATAAATTTAAGATTCAGTAGCTTGCTTGTAGTAAGGTCCCATTGTGATTACCAACATTTTCACATTTATCACTGAGTTGTTTATGCATTGTCAAGACCTGACATTAGAGACCTTGGTGTTATCTCTTGAGGCTTGCTGATAGAGACTTACCTTTCAAGAGAGATAGGATATTATATTTTGTCTGAGTTGTTGCTATGCAGAAAAAATCATCAACACTATATTTGATGAAGAATTTGGTGAAGATGAAGAAGATCTCCTACTCAGAGAGGAGATAAGGAAGATAGATATATTCCTTGAAAGGAAAGTGACTGATGAGTGTGATAAGAGGGTGGGGAAGATACAAATGGGAGAAGATAAGTCCCATGAACATGTTGAATTTTTTTTGTTTGCAAGAAAAGGAGAAGTTGCAGTAGAAGAGAAAGAGGTAATAGTTGATTTACCTTACTCTATGCAAGTGAAGGAAGAGAAGGTTGAAAGGATAATGAAAGAAGATGCAAATGGAGAAGAAGATATTGCAGTAGTAATAGAGAGAGAAATATTTGAGGTAATGGTTGAGTTTTCTAATTTTGATTATGGTTAAGTTTTCTGATTTTGATTATTCTGACAAAGATAATGAGATGTATGCAATTCAAGAGTTGAATGTAGAGGAGTGTAAATATATTTTGTTAGTGAAAATTTGTATGGAGGTATTGCAAAAGAACATGAAGATTCTTCTTGGTGGAGATGGTTGGTTTGTGGTGGGCTTGGTCTCACAAGAGTGAAGGAAGAGAGAAGATGGTGTAGGAGGATGCATAGTGTTCTAGGCAGATGTTGAAAGAAGCAATGGAAGGAAGAAGGATATAGGTTTAATTGAGTGATGGAGTTTGTTGCGGGTTGTTTATAATCTAGAAGGGTAGTCCTACTACTCAACTTCATTTTGTGAGTTATACTCACAAAATTTAATTTACTCAACGTGTCTGATGCAGGAGCATCCGGGTCCACAGTCAATCAACATCACCCAAAAATATTTTTTAGCTTTTTTATTTCATTTTGGTCTTATTTTGGTTGTTCATGGCATCTCTCAAAACAAAAATCCAAATATTCAGTCAATTGCAAGATTCAAGTTTTCACCAAATTGTTATTTTGAGGCTCTATAGGCAGTTTTCAAAAATTTATTCCCAAAAATCTGTAAGAGCTAGAGAAAAATTATTTTGTAAGTATATTATTTGAGGTACCATGTAAAATATGCAATGTATATTATTTGAGGTACCATGTAAAATATGCAAAAAGAATCAGAGTAAAATCTTTCATGGTTTGAGAGATTTTAATGTTGAAAGTTTGTAAAAAATATGTGTTGATTATTTATGGAAATTTTATAATCTTGAGTTTTATGAAGGCTAGAGTGAAATTGCTTGGTGGAAAGGTTTGAAATGAAATTATATGCATCTTGGAAAGTTTTCAAGTGAATATTAGCTTCTAATGAAAAGTTATGCAAAACTTAAATTTTATGCAATTATTGGCAACTGGTGGTAACTTGCATAAAATCAATTTTAATATTCATTGTCATACTCCTTTAGAAAATTATTATTCATATTATTATTAATGAATTTATAACTTAAATTTAATTAAGAATAAGTTATTGAGTATGGTGCCAAATTGAGAAAAGGAATCCATGAGAATTTGTAACAGAAAATGCATTGATTGATATGCCATTTTTGAGGAGAAAACATTACTCTCACGTCCAAAAAAAGGTTGGGTTGTTACAACAGTGAGAACAACTTTAAAATACCAATTTGTAAGAGAAAAAGGCAGCCATAATAGAGAAAATGGCCTAGGCAACAGGTTTTTAGTAAATAGAAGCAAAAAATATTGAAGAAAAAGAGGGTTTTTGATGCTTGAAAGAGGAAAAACGTCTAACACAGAGTTTGAAGAGTTGAGAAGAAATTTGTGTTGAAAATTTGAGAGTGAGGAATGTGGGAATGATAAGGTGTGTGAGAAGCCATGGATGGATAATGTAATAAGTTTAATTTACTGTTATATGTAATTGTTTTCATTACTGAAAATGAAATGAATTTATATGAGTTTTATTGTGTTAGCTTTGATGTATTGCATAATATGTTGTGCTGAGAGTATGCATATTTGAGTTATGCTTGGAGGTGGGAGGTTCCTCTTTGCATCACAAATCAACATGACCTTTCCCCTTATTAGAATGTTTCAAATAAGAAGAGGAAGAAGAAGATGAATCAAACATTCTAGAAGGAAAATCAATATGATTCTTTTTTATAAGATTTTTAAACTCATCAAGACCTTTCTTGTGACAAGAATGTCCATCATGCCCAAGATTCTTGCAATACGAACAAGTAGACTTCTCCTTCTTAGATTATTTATCTGAGGAAGATGATTTATTCCTTGGAGGACCTGAATGTGGTTTGTTCTTTGACTTCTTCTGCTTCTTATTAGTAGTATTTGATTCTTTCACTTGACTATCCAACAATGCTTGATATTTAGAAGACTTGATGAAACCCATCAAGATAAGCTTATGTTGCTCATGTACCAACATCTCAAAAAATGATGCAAATGAAGGTGTAATATATGCAAACCCCATAGTCAACTTATGAGTATGAAAGCTAACAACAAAAGCAACATAATCAAGACCAAGTTTGTTCAATGAATTGTATACCAACTGAATGTTCTTCTTATCAATACCACGTGCTTTATATTTATCCCTTACTTTATTAACCCTAGTGATGTAGTATTGGATGTTTTCAAAGTTCTTAGGATCAAGGATCATTAGCTCATTATCAAGTTGATAGCCTCTAACTTCATTTGTAGAACCATATAATGTTTTCAACTTGTCCCAAGCCTCATGAGAATTCTTGCATGATTTAGTTTGGAAAAACAAATCTTGAGAAACTAGTTTATGAAGACATATAAGAGCTTTGGTATGCTCAATCATCCATTAAGTATTTTTCTCATCATCAATAGGTTCAGGTACCTTATTCACAACATATAGAGAGTGACACTCATTCATTAGTATACTCCATGCATGTTGATTCCATGTTGAATAGTTGTATTATGTCAACAAAGGAACCTTAGAATAATCCATGAAAAATGAAGAGAGCAATAGAAAATAGATCAAAACAATGTACCAAGAGACTCCCCCAACCAATTAATCAACAATCTCCCAATAGCAAGATATGAGGCTGACCTTTTATGCTTAGTGAAATTATGAATGCCACTTACCAACAATAGTGAAGTGAACTTGACCTTAGTGCATGCAAAGTTAAATTTGGACACAAGCTCAAAGTAAAAAATTTATGCACGATAAGATAAATCTGATCACACCACTATAAAGTACATGCAACATTATGCACTTTAAAAAAAAATCACTCAAAAAATTAGCGTATGAGTGAGAGCGAAGCCCTAGAAGTTTTGATAATAAGAACGACTCAACAATAGCTCTAAAATCTATAATTATTTAAAAAAAACTAGGCACCAAAATAAAAACCAACTATACCATTACATAGAGCATAAAATTCTATCCCATATCAAAACAAAAATCTCAAAAAAAGAAGTCCATATGACCAAGTTATGAGCCTCTGAAGTTTTCCTCTAAAATGAAAACTGTCAACAGAGAGGGGGTTCAAATGGGGTGACCTGTTGATGGTCATTTGGCCATCAAATTTAATACAATTAATTTTCACAATCATCTAGATGTCAAATTTAACACAATTTCAGGTGATGGTCATTTGGTCATCCAATTTAACACAATGTTTTATGACAGTCATTTGGGAATCAAATTTAAGATAGTCATGCAAAAGAGCTGATTTTTTTTGCACAAAAATATCATAAATTTCTTTTGAAAATAGGGGTTTTTAGGCCTTCCATATGCAACCATGTGGTTCATATTGTCCCAATACGTACCCTGCAAAAGCTCAAGCTCAAAGCACCCTTAGATTTGAGAAGGGGTTTTGCAACTCTGAAGCTTTGATACCATGTAGGAGTAGATATAGAGCTCTTAGAACATGTTAGATTCACTCAAGGACTCAAGCCTCCAAGATCATATTCAAAATCCATCAACAACCTTCCATAAGAGAGAAAAGAAAGAACATGAAATTGCAACAATGGATGTAAGATGTGGCCAATATGCAATACTCAAGATTGCATTGATGTATTGGACTTACAAAACTAAATTGGTATTGATGATACAATGTGGATATGAAGCCTTGATTATATAGGCAAGGGTGATGATGTACCTACATTAAATTACTATGTCATAATTAAATTACATGAGTCAATATTAAGTAGCCTAGGGCACAAGCATTAAATAAAAGACAACTAGATAAGATAAGTGACAACTAATCCTTAACTAGAAAGATGACCCCTTAATTAATGTTAAATAGAAATATATCCTCCTAGTACCTAAGTGGAATTAACAATGCAAATAGGATCTAGATAAGACTAGATAGGAAAAATACATATTTACACCAACAGGACCTGGCTCATGCTTTAGAAGAAAAAGTTGAAATCAAATAAAATTTCAAAAATTTAAATTCATATTAATAAAATTATTTAATTTAAAAATAATGTAAGTAAATATTTAGATATATATAAGAAAGTGTGCTTGCATATATCATACACTATTCATCTTCTCCTGCATCTTACTACTCTAATACAATGGTCAATTCTATACCCAAAGTCTTAGATGCTAATTCTTAGATATTCAAATAAAGCAAAAATTAGGATTGAATATTTTCTAAAACATGTAACCATATAAAAAGAAGGAATTACATAAAAAATTACTACTAGGACATAGAATGTTGTGAATGACTCATGAAATTATCCTTGATTAGTGGTAGGACAAGTAGCTACCTTGATAGGGATATTGTCCTAGGCATATATATCGACATGTAAATATATAAATTGAAGAATAATTTAAAAATTATAAAATTAAGCTTCAAGTGAATTCAAAGTACAAATATTACAATTTTCAACTACACACCAAGGATTACTTGAGTATAGCAACTAATGATGGATGAGAACTCACTACAACTTTTGGTCAATCTGACATGAAAGTGTCATGATCTCCCCGTTGCAATAAAAAGGTTTCATGTAGCTGAATTAAACTATATATGTATTAAGATATATTTATTTCTTAAGAAACTAATTAAATTTATATATTTAATATCAACTAGATACATATGTTTTTAGGATCAATTTATTGGTCTACCCAAAAAGGTGTGTCAATTTATACAACTATCAACCCAAAATATAATTGATCTAATAGAGATGATATCTTGGAGGCACTCATATGCACCAAATAGTTCATGATACATATTTTATTATTTATAAATTTATATGGACATTCTACACTTGAAACAAATTAAATGCGACATGCACCTACATAGGGTAATCATATAATAAATCTAAGAATGTTTGACCCTTTATTGTAGCTCCTAAAATGGATGCATGAGTAGGACCATAACACGGTTGATATTAATTTAGAATAAAGTGTGGCATCAACATGTGTGAAGTTCTAGAATGGGAACCATCTCACCCACACTCTCTACCACTGACTTCATTTTCCATGTTGGTAGCTTGGTTAGTTATATTCTTGAGAGTGTACTCAATATTCCTAAATTAAAAACCATTTTTCACTGTTTAGAGAAGGTAGATTTTATACTCATGAGTCTCTTTATTCTCAAGACATTCCCAAGGGGTGAACTGCCTTGAACTACCTCAAGGAACAATATGAGAGTTTTAGAATAAAAAAGAATAGGTCACAAAGATTTTATATACAAACTAACAGGCTCTCAGCCAAAGGATGATAGCATGGAATAAGGATGACAACATGGAATAAGGATGATAGCATGACACACTGGAAACCTAGAGGTGCGTTGATATCCCATACAGACCAAAAAGCGAGAATATCAGAGAAAATGGCAAAAAGGCTACTAGAAATCTAATTATTGAGAACTTCCAAAGCATAGGAAAATAACAAAATGTGATAAAAATAAAATAAAGTAGAAATGATATAGCAAGTGAAGGAAAGATATAAACTGCTCACAACAACCCAAGTAATGAAACCTCTAGCATGTGAATATCTTCAATACCGGCATGCATAAGATCTGTAGAAAATGTTGGGGCTATATAGGGGTTAGCATTAGTCAAACCCCCATTTTGGTGTTCCCACCTCCACAAACAACTAGATAGATAGAGAAAAATAAAGTATGTGATGAGTGATAAAAGAAAACCCCACTTGAGGAGGAAAACCTATATCACAAAATATAGGTGATAAAAGAAATCTCCACTCCAGGAGGATAACTTGTATCACAAAATGTAGATGCAATAGGTAGGGGATGCATGAAATCCCAAGATTCTCACAAGCACAAGGAAAAGCAGATATTAGTTGCAAGGCTTAAGGAAGCCAAGGAGAGAGGCAAATATAGCTGCAAGAGCCAAAGGTGTTGCAAAGGGTGTTCTGAGAGCTTTAGAGAATGTTGTTGCAAGAAATGGAGCTGTGTAAGCTTGAGAGAACAAAATAGAGGAGAGAAAATGCAAGAGCCAAAGCTAGAGAGAAGCTAGAACACCAAAATAGATTGAAAAGATAGTATATAAAGAGAAAAACTGCTCACAACAACCCAAGTAATGAAGCCTCCAGCATGTGAATATCTTCAATACCTACATGAATAAGATCTGTAGAAAATGTTGGGGTTGTATAGGGGTGTGCCTCAGTCAAACCCCCGTTTTGGTGTTCCCACCTCCAAAAACAACTAGATAGATAGAGAGAAATCAAGTATGTGATGAGTGATAAAAGAAAACCCCACTCGAGGAGGAGAATCTATATCACAAAATATAGGTGATAAAATCAATCCCTGCTTGAGGAGGAGAACCCATATCACAAAATATAGGTGATAAAAGCAATCCCTACTCGAGGAGGAGAACCTGTATCACAAAATATAGATGTAATAGATAGGGAATGTGTGAAATCCAAAGATGCTCACAAGCACAATGCAAAGGAGATATTAGTTGGAAGGCTTAAGGAAGCCAAGGAGAGAGGCAAAGATAGCTAGAAGAGTCAAAGGTGTTGCACAGGGTGTTGTGAGAGCTTTAGAGAATGTTGTTGTAGCAAGAAATGGAGTTGTGTAAGCTTGAGAGAGTAAAAGAGAGGAGGGAAAATGCAAAAGCTAAAGCTAGAGAGAAGCTACAAGACCAAAATAGATTGAAAAGATAGTATATAAAGAGAGAATAGGAGGTAAAAGAAGCTTCATGGGTGGTTACAAGTGGAAAACATGCTCAAAAATAGTCATTTCAATGTTGAAATGTCGCAAGATGCTAGCACAATGTGTAGACCTATGTGCAACATGCTAGTGTCTAGGCACATCAAGCTACAAGGTTTGATGCAAAACTGACATAGGAAGGTATTTGCTGAAAAGGGGTGCTGAGCATCTTGAGAAGGGAAAGGAGCTGATGCAGGGGCTAAAATGAGCCTACACAAATGCTAGGGAAATGGGCACTAAAGCATATGCAAAAATGTATGTGAAATTGCAAGGGGTGCAATTTTACAACATTACAGTTTTTCCCCACTTTAGCGGGCATATGAATCTACAATAACTCTGCACGCTAAAGGAAATCTACTAGACATAAATAACATAATTATGCTGAAAGGATACTGTAGAGGAAGCATACAACTCTTCGAGCCAAAGAAATAATTCCCCTAGGCTAAAGACCTATGAAACAAACACATTAGACAAGAAAAACCTACACATGACAACAAGGTTAGGACACAAAAACTAAAGGATTTGAGTTAACAAAGTGAGTGAGACCTCAATGTAACAGGTTTTCTTAGTACTATGCATCATTCCAAAACTAAAAGAAATAAAAAATTAAAGAATTATAAAATGAAGAGTAGAATTTAAAGATTGATTGCTTCAAGGGAAGAATGCACCCAAAAGTCAAGGAAGCAACCAATGTCAAAGAGAGAAAGGGAATATACCTAGGATGACGAAGATGTAGATCTTCAATCTGGTATACACAATTGAGAAGAAAGAGGAGATAATTTAAGAGCTATAAAGGAATGAAAATTCCAAGAGAGATGGCTCCACAGGTACTCGGACCCAAGGAGAGTTGAAAAAATGTGTTGCAGATCCGCAGACCTATGGAAGGTGAACAAAAAGATCTATAGGTACTCTCTCCTATAGAGTTGAACAAAATACGCTAGAGGCTCGTAGAGCAACAATGAATAGATCCCACAGGATACAAGCACTTCACATGACCCTAGACCTGCAAAGAAGGCATTCCCCCAAGTAGTCTCTCATGAAGGAAGCCCAATGTAAGTGGACTCCACAAAGTCGGATTGAAAAGTATCTTCACAAGCGTACCTACAAAGCGACATGATAATAAAAAAACTAAAAATGTTGGGAAAGCCTAATGTGAAGGAGCTCTATAGGTTCTCGAACCTATAGAGAAAGACTAATCAGAGAAGCATGTGGCTATTGTAAGCTATGTTACAAGGTAGTCACAAAAAAAAAAAGTCTAGTTGAGCTTCCCCCAAGCTAGACGCCAAGATATAAGATAAATCTAGTTAGGTTTCCCCCAAACTAGATGCTAATGAATTCATTTGAGAGAAAATATGATCCGGAGGATCTTCGTCAAAAATTGAAGTTTCTCTTTTATCTTCAAAATCGGTGTTATTAGCAAGAGGGTGAAATCTTGACTCCAACGTAACTCGAACGGAGTCAATCAGAGTCTTGAAGCTCAAAATATGTAAGGTCAAACCTATGGTCAACCCTCAAAAATAGGCCCAAAAAAAGGGAAAAAATCAAAGTTGTCAAAATTGGCCA
The DNA here is from genome assembly GCA_007258455.2 of Sequoia sempervirens. Classification (NCBI taxonomy): domain Eukaryota; kingdom Viridiplantae; phylum Streptophyta; class Pinopsida; order Cupressales; family Cupressaceae; genus Sequoia; species Sequoia sempervirens. Next base: position 318,250,142 of record VDFB02000015.1, on the reverse strand, counting down.
AAGTCAACACCATTGTGTAGTGCTCATCATCACGATTCTAACGAAGTTCGTTTCATGAAAAATGGAGTCTGTATGAAGAAGTTACAGATGGTCAAAATCTGGGTCAACCTGATGACGTCAATGCCCAGTCAGCACCACGGCCAATCAGCCCTTGACACTTGACATCTCCTCAATCCTCCATTTGGAAAATAGTTTGGGAAAAAAAATTCAACAAAATAAAATATATAAAAATCAAAAATAAAATAAATGAAAAAAAAATATAAAACTAAACTCCTAAGAAAATGGGATAAAACACATCCATTAAGGGGGGCGCCCACTTTATGTGGGAAGCCACCCACACATGGGGGGTGACCCACATTATGTGGGAATTCCACCCATGTTATGGGGAGTGACCCACCTAAAGTGGGGGCGCCACCTAACATGGGGGTAGCCCACACTTTGTGGGGAGCCTTCCATAAAGGTGGAATCCCCAAATTTAAGGAGGTTTTTATTATTTTTTCCTAAAATTATTAAATTTGCCACCCCAACAAAATAAATCAAGATTTATTTTGTAACAAAAAATGCCTCGGAAAGAATAAAATTAGGGGCTTGGAATTTTTAAAGGGGGATATTATTGTTAATTTATCTATGTAAAGGAGATTATTAAGAATTTTATGTAAAAATGGAGAGATAAGGTGGATTTTGTAAATCATTTGGTTGTTAACCAAATTGAGTAAATTTTTTGTATAAAAAAGGGGAGATTAGAGGCTTAGAGGGGCAATTGAGAATTCTTCAAGTGTTGGAGACTTAGAGTGTTTTGGGAGATAATTTGTTGTTCCTGTACATCAGGAGAATGCTGGAATTCCGTCGTGCTTGAAGGGAAGAGCTTGCCAACTATTGTAATGCCGAATTTTTGAAGATATCAATCAGATCGATCTACTCTTTGGAGAGGGACCCAGAGATGTAGTCATTTTTACAACGAACTTCGTTATCAAGCTATTTGCATTTTCTCTTTCTTGTCTCCTTCTAAATTCTATCTTTTTCTCAATTCCATTAGTTTAATTATGTTATGGTGTTGATTTCATTTTAGTAATTTGGAGATTGGAATTGTAATTGTTATGCATTCTTTAAGAAATTGTCTTAGATCCTAAATCAGATCAAATTGGTATCAAATCCAGGTTTTGACTAAGTATTGCAAATTCAAATGCTTACACCCTCCTAGCTTCAACAAGGCAAAGGAAAACTTGAAGAGTATAATCCAGAGATTGGAAGACGAAGAGCTCGTTCACAAACACAGATGGTGGATCCAAAGGATGGACAAAGTTCTGAGCTTGGAGAGAAGGAATTTCAAAAGGCTTTTCTCGACATGAAGGCCATGGTTGAAGTCTTATTCCATGAGAGGCAAGAAAGGAGGCAGAGACATGAAGCTCGTGTAGACAAAGGAAAGAAATCAGGAGATGATCTTGAGCCTCCAAAGACACGTCCCTCTTCTCCTTCTCCTCCCTCTTCTCTGTCTTCTCCTTCTTCTCCTTCTTCTACTCATTCTATGCCTTTTAATCCTTTTAAGGGTGCACATAAGCCCAAAATTAAGTTGGATGTAAAATTTGACTTACCAAAATACTATTGTGAATTAAATGCTTAAAAATGAGATGATTGGATTCAACAGGTTGAAGTCTATTGTAGAGTCCAAAACCTCATAGATGATGCTGATAGGATCCAACTTGCTACTCTTTGATTAGGGGGTACAACTCTAACTTGGTGGGAGAGTAGGACTAGAGCAGAAATCTCCCAACATGGTAAAGTCAACTTTCCTGGATAGAATTTGTAAGTGCTCTTAAAAAGCAATTCTATCCCTTAGGCTACATGCAACAGCTAATGATGAATTGGCAGATGTTTAGGCAAGGGAAAGGTCAGTCTGTTCAGGAGTACACTTATGAATTTCATAAAAGGGATATTGCATTAGATGTTCCATTGTACACCCAGGATACTTTGTTGAAGTATATAGGAGGTCTTCATTCCTACCTTAGACATTCAATTTTGGTTTTGAATCCCAATAACCTTGACGAAGTTTGTGTCCAAGCTACCCACTTAGAGTCTAGAGGTAAGGGATCATTCATTGATAAGTTTGATAAAAGTCTATCTAAGTCTGATGGAAAGTCTAAGGGTAAAGATAAAGAAAAAGATAAAGGTAAGGGAAAGAAGACAGCTATGGTGAAGAAAGAGGGTGAAAAACCCACATGCTCGCATTGCAAGAAAGAGGGGCATGATGAATCGAGGTACTGGAAATTGCATCCGGAAGCAAGACCAAAAATATTTGGAGGAAATAAAGGAAAACAAAAGACTACTACTGCTATCATTCAACAGGATCTTGGATCTGATTCTGGAGATGAGACAAAGATCGTTGCTGCCGGGATCCAAGGTAACGGGAAAAGTATAATTCTCTCTTTTGATGCAAGTATTTCTAATGCAAGTACAAGTAATGCAAGTAAATTATCCACTCCTAAAGTTGATAAACAATGGAATGAACTGTTCCACATTCGTGTGGTAACTAAACACAAAAAGATTGATACACTATTTGATTCAGGCTCTCAATTCAACTTGATTTCTGAAGAGGTTGTTAAGAAATTGAATCTAACTACTACTCCTTGTCCTAAGCCCTATCCACTTGGATGGGTATGTAATGAAGCATAGTTGCAGGTGACAAAACAGTGCAAATTGTGTTTTTCCATCACTGCTAATTTCATTGATGAAGTAGAAGTAGATGTTGTACCTCTGGATATTTGTGGGCTTGTATTAGGGAGTCCTTATCTGTTTGATAGAAAGGCAATATTTTATAGGGGGAGAACAAGTATCATCTTTTTAAAGATGGGGTAGAGTACATTGTACGTGCACACAAGGTCAAGACTAATCTCACACTAGTTAATGCTAGTCAAATGAAAAGGTTAGTCAACTCTAGTAAGAACTTTGTGTTAATGCTTGTAAAAGCCAAAGAAGAAGATAACTCTGAGGCATTTAAGGGGTGTGACCCAAAACACAAGGTTGAAATGGTCAAAGTTGTTTCTGCTTATGATGACTTGTTTCAGGAACCAAAGGGGTTGCCACCCAAGAGGGAAATACAACATGAAATTTAGCTGCAGCAAGATGTGCCATTGCCTAATATCGGCTTATACCGTTTGTCCATTATGCAGAATGAGGAAATCAAGAAATAGGTTCAGGAGTTAGTGGAGAATGGAGTTATCCATCCTAGTACATCTCCTTGTGGTTCTCCAATTGTGTTGGTTCCAAAGAAAGATGGATCTTGGAGAATGTGCATTGACTACCGTGCCCTAAATAAGATAACAGTAAAAAATAGGTACCCTCTTCCAAGAATTGATGATTTACTTGATCAATTGAAACATGCAGTTTATTTCACTAATTAGATTTGCGAAGTGGTTATCATCAGATTAGAATTGCAGAAGATGACATTTGGAAAACTGCTTTCAAGACAAAACAGGGACTTTATGAATGGTTGGTTATGCCCTTCGGGCTTTGTAATGCACCTGCCACATTCATGAGAGTCATGAACGATGTCTTTCATCCTTTCATTGATGATTTTGTCATTGTCTATCTAGATGATATTCTTATATTTAGCATGTCTTGGGATGATCATGTAAGTCATGTAAAGAAAATTTTTGATGTTTTGAGAAAAGAAAAACTTTATGTAAAGATTTCAAAATGTGAATTTGCAAAGACATCTCTAGTGTACTTAGGCTATGTCGTAGGGAATGGTCAATTGAAAGTAGACCCTGCGAAGGTCAAAGCTATTGTAAACTGGCCTAAGCCAAGTACTATAACAGAAGTTAGAAGTTTCTTAGGTGCAGTCCAGTACTGGAGAAAGTTCATTGCAAACTTCTTCTACATTGCATCATCATTGCACGCATTGACAAGTACGAAGACAACTTTTTAGTGGGGAGGTCCATAGCAAAAGGCCTTCAATACTTTGAAGGAAAAGTTAAGCACTGCACCAGTTTTGGCTTTACCAGATCTACACCAGCCATTTGAGATCGAAACTGATGCAAGCGGGTTTGCCATGGGAGTTGTTCTTATGCAAGGAGGTAAACCAGTCTGCTACCACTCTGAAACCTTTTCAGGAGCAGTAAGTAACTATCCTACTTATGTTAAGGAACTTTATGCATTAGTTCAGAGTGTTAAGAAATGGAAACATTACATAATGGGGAAAGAAATTGTAATCCACACTGATCACCAGCCACTACAATACTTGCAATCACAGTCTAAATTGTAGCAAAGTAGGCATTTTAGATGGATGGGATTTTTACAACAGTTTCACTTAGTAATTAAGTACAAGAAAGGTACCCATAACAAAGTAGCAGATATGCTTTCTAGGCCTCCTGTTATGAATACTTTGATCATCCTTAAAGGTAGTTCCATGGTGCATGAAAGTTTTCAGGAACAATATGCTAATGATGAAAACTTTAAGGATATTTATTCAGCTTTAATTGCAGGAAAACAGATAGGAGAGAAAGATTACTATGTGCAAGATAAACTTTTGTATCATTTGGGAAAGTTATGTGTTCCAAAATATGAACAAGCACATGTAATCCATGAAGCTCACACTTCTTTGATTGCAGGACATTTTCGGGTAAGTAAAACAGTTACTCAATTACAAAAATATTGTTATTGGCCTAAAATGTAGGAAAATGTCGCCAAATACATTAAAGGTTGTATTATGTGTGCAACTAGTAAACCAAGTAACAAAAAACTAGGGTTGTACACACCATTACGTGTTCCATCTCATCCATGGGAAAGTGTGTCTATGGATTTTGTTGGGGGTTTACTTATGTCTAGGAAGGGTCATGATTATCTTTATGTAGTAGTTGATCAATTAAGCAAAATGTGTATCTTAATGCCATGTAAAAAGTAGGTCACTGCTGAACTGACAGCTCAAATGTACTTCCAATTTGTATGGGTTCATTTTGGGTTACCTACTTCTATTGTATCGGATCGAGATTCTTGATTCCTAGGGGAATTTTGGTCAGCTTTGTGGGGACTCATGGACACCAAACTAAAGAAGAGCATAGCCTTCCATCCACATACCGATGGATAGATAGAGGTAGTAAACAAGATAGTTGTGCATCTACTCAGAGGCTACTACAACAAGCATCCCAAATTTTGGGACGAGAGTCTTCACTATGTGCAGCATGATTACAACCATGCAACACACTCTTCTACAAAGAGGTCTCCTTTTGAGACTTGTTTTGGTTATGTGCCTAAGAATCTGATGGATTTTTCTTTTGGGAAAGATGATGTTAAAGATGGATGCCATGATGTAGAAAAGGCTTTGAAGTTCATCCAAAAAGTTCAAGCCATCCATCAGGGAGTGGAAGCACAGTTGGAAAAGAGTCAAGCCAAATACAAGGCTCGACATAATAAACATCGCACTGATCATCATTTTCAAGTTGGTGACTGTGTTTGGTTACATATCAGCAAGGAAAGAATGCAAGGCAAAGGAAGAAAGCTCAAGCCAATTCGGTATGGTCCCTTTGAGATCTTGGAAAAGATTGGAACCAATGCTTTTCACCTCAATCTTCCTCCATACATGCAGATCTATTCAGTTGTCAATGTTGAGAACTTGAAGTTGTATGAACCTATGATGATATTGGACAAGGAGACTGACATTCAGGTTCCATCAGTTGATGATCTTTCACCAGAGTACATGTTAGAGTTTCCTTAAGACATCATCCTAGACAGGAAAACCAGGACTTCACGAAGGGGAGCAGTTGAGTACCTCAGAGTGGGACTGAAGGGGATGAATACAAGCAAGACAAAATGGATGGAGATTGGTAAGGTGAGGGAACTTTACCCTAACTTACTTTCCGAGTAATCAAGCTTTCAGAGGTCCAAAAGCTCTCCAGTGGGGAGGACTGATCTGGAGGATCTTCGTCAAAAATTGAAGTTTCTTTTTTATCTTCAGAATCGGTATTATCAGCAAGAGGGTGAAATCTTGACTCCAATGCAACTCGAACGGAGTCAATCAGAGTCTCGAAGCTCAAAATATGTAAGGTCAAACCTATGGTCAACCCTCAAAAAATAGGCCAAAAAAAAGGGTAAAAATGAAAGTTGTCAAAATTGGCCAAAGTCAACACCATTGTGTAGTGCTCATCATCACGATTCTGATGAAGTTCATTTCATGAAAAATGGAGTCCGTATGACGAAGTTACAGATGGTCAAAATCTGGGTCAACCTGATGACGTCAATGCCCAGTCAGCACCACGACCAATCAGCCCTTGACACTTGTCATCTCATCAATCCTCCATTTGGAAAATAGTTTGGGAAAAAAAAATTCAAAAATAAAATAAATGAAAAAAGAAATATATAACTAAACTCCTAAGAAAATGGGATAAAACCCATCCATTAAGGGGGGCGCCCACTTTATGTGGGAAGCCACCCACACATGGGGGGCAACCCACATTATGTGGGAATGCCACCCATGTTATGGGGAGTGACCCACCTAAAGTGGGGGTGCCACCTAACATGGGGGTAGCCCACACTTTGTGGGGAGCCTTCCATAAAGGTGGAATCCCCAAATTTAAGGAGGTTTTTATTATTTTTTCCTAAAATTATTAAATTTGCCACCCCAACAAAATAAATCAAGATTTATTTTGTAACAAAAAATGCCCGGAAAGAATAAAATTAGGGGCTTGGAATTTTTAAAGGGGGATATTATTGTTAATTTATCTATGTAAAGGAGATTATTAAGATTTTTATGTAAAAATGGAGAGATAAGGTGGATTTTGTAAATCATTTGGTTGTTAACCAAATTGAGTAATTTTTTTGTATAAAAAAGGGGAGATTAGAGGCTTAGAGGGGCAATTGAGAATTCTTCAAGTGTTGGAGACTTAGAGCGTTTTGGGAGATAATTTGTTGTTCCTGTACGTCGGGAGAATGCTGGAATTCTGTCATGCTTGAAGGGAAGAGCTTGCCAGCTATTGTAATGCCGAATTTTTGAAGATATCAATCGGATCGGTCAACTCTTTGGGGACCCAGAGACAGTCATTTTTACGATGAACTCCGTTATCAAGCTGTTTTCATTTTCTCTTTCTTGTCTCCTTCTAAATTCTGTCTTTTTCTCAATTCCATTAGTTTAATTATGTTATGGTGTTGATTTCATTTTAGTAATTTGGAGATTGGAATTGTAATTGTTATGCATTCTTTAAGCAATCGTCCTAGATCCTAAATCGTATCAAAATATTTCAAAGGGGAGTCCCTCAAAAACCATTCAAAATAAAAGGGGTCCGCTCAAGGGGAACTTCATTTGAAAGACATAGAGAAGAGAGGGGGTCCTTTAAGAGGGACACACATCTCTAGAATAAGTTATCACTACCCCCAAGGACACAAGGGAAGAGAACCATGCAAGATACTTAGAACATATAGGATAGAGGTAGACCTCAATATCACTTTTCATTTGAAGAAGAGGTAGGTGCATGAGAAAATAAATGAGTGATGGAACCTTAATCAAGAATTTGTTGTATTTCATCCTTCAAGGCCTTACATTCACTAGTGGAATGGCCAAGCACTTGATGGTATGCACAGAAATAATTCTTTGCCTTATCATGCTTATGAGATTTCTTAGGAGGAGGAAGAGTAATTAAGTGGGCTTTGAGAAGCCTCAAAAAAATATGCTCTTGCTCAAATAGAGTGAGTAGGAAGCAACCCTTTCTCTTGTGGAGAAAAACTGGACTGCTCACAAGAAGAAGACATGAAAATAGAAGACAACGGAGGATGAATCAATCCATGAGAATGAGGTTGAGTATAATTCATGTCATTCAACCATGGCCTCCATTTATATTGTTCATTTGAGCAACCAAGCCCTAGATTATGCTTATGAGGTACACATTCTATAGGGACCTGAATGCCTTGTTCATTACACCCACAACCTTTACACCCATAGCAATATTTAGAGACAAGCTTAAAGCCAGGGCATTACGTGCTTGCAGATCTTGAGAAGTAGGAGGATCTTTGTAGATAGAATTATTCCAAAAATGGGCATTACACTCCTCTATGGTATCATCATCATCCTTCTTGATAGGATTGCCAACATTAGCCTCTTTAATGGAGGTGTGATCATCTTCCTTAGAAGGAGGATGAACACTAAGAACATTACAATTGTTGCTCATATTATCTCGTGATACAGGAGAATAACCATTTTTGATAGCAGGTTTGGATGATGTTATCAAAAGGTTTAAGTGGATTGGGTCAACTTTATGTCCTCTAGTGAAGGATTTTGTAAATTATAAGGAACCCCAATCATCACCAAGACATGCATTCTTTTGAGAAGTAGGAGTAGAATTAGGATTTCTTGCTTGAAAAGGATCTTCTTTAGGGACATTTATCTCAAGATTATCCTTTGTAGTAGGTACTACACCCATAGCATGAATCCATGGTCTACCAAGAAGAACGTTATATCATAATTTTTCTAACATAATATATACAAGGGTGGGCACGGTAATGGGTCCCAACCTTAAAGGAAAGACTATTGTGCCTAGGGCTTGTTGAATGATATTATCAAACCCATGAATGTCAATAGAATACGCAGTAAGAGAAGATGAATCAATATTAATATTAGGCAATAGCTCATTGCTACATACATTGAGTGCTGAACCAACTTCAACAAGAGTATGTCTAATTCTGATATTATTAATATTAACTATAATTATTAAAGGGTTTTCTTATTTTTGCACATCTAGGGGCAGAAGTTCTTACAGATAGAATGTGATATTCAGTAAATCCACATGAATATGAGCTACCAATGCATTAACATCCATCAGCCTTGCATAAGAAGGCAAGAGGATCTTTTACAAAGCTTCCTAAAGCATACCTTGGTAAAATGGAGCAAACTGAAGCACGTCCTATAGTGAGATCTTAGCCAAAGTAACTTGAAGTTTCTCAACAAGATCATAATCATCATGTTCTTTAGTCATAGGTTGAGGAGCTTGAAGAAGGCTTGGTTTTTTATTCATTCTATTCTTAATAGTGTGGGCTACCACTTTGTAAGAGGGAGCCGTAGAAAGATTAGGAGATTCACTATTAAATGGAACACCATTAAAAGAACAAACCCTTTTAGGAGATGGACTAGCTAGAGTTAGGTAAATGACTGGTCTCTCAGGCCTTTGAGGGGTAGTAGAGACATAGATTAAATTTATAGAATCATCACAACTAGTGGAATAATTATTTAAAGAAATATTCTCAACATCGATCTAGGGAGGATCAAATGTGGAAGGAGATTCATCATTCACTAATACATCATCTCTAGAAGAGAGTGCATCAGAAAAAAGATGAGATTCATCATTCACACATGCAACATCTCTAGAAGAGAGAACATTGGAATGAAAAAGAGATTCATCATTCATGAATGCATCATCTCTAAAAGATAGTGCATTGGAATGAAGTGAAGGTAGAGTAAAATTAAGAAAGGTATCAACGATTTCATCTTCTTGCAACAAGATATCCTTCATAACAAGAGGAATCTCATGAGGAGGATCAAAGATACAAAGTGACATGGGAAAAGGCAAGCCACTATCACATGCATGAAATGGAACATCATTAACACTTTGAATAGAATTAGATGTTGAAGTGATAAAAGAAGATATTAAATTCATTTTGAAAATAGTAAGTTAAATATGATAAATAATGAATAAACAAGTCTAGGGGTGATAAAATTGAGAAAAATTGAAAATCCATATTTTTGGATTTTTTTGATATTTTCTAGGTTCTAGTAATTTGCATTTTCAAAGACCTTCAGAGCAGAATTTGGGGTTTTAGCTTTTTGAAAAATACTATAGTTCACGTCGGGTTCACCAAAATGTAGAGAAGGGGGATTCACTACTCATGAGTCTCTTTATTCTCAAGAGACTCCCAAGGGTGAACTACCTTAAATTACCTCAAGGAACTACACAAGAGTTTCAAAATAAGAAAGAGTAAGTCACAGAGTTTTTTTGACAAATTGACAAGCTCTCGGCCAAAGGATGGAAGCACAAAATAAGGATGACAGTGCAGCGCATTGACATCCTAGAGGTGTATTTGTATCTCGTATGGACCAAAAGTGAGAATATCATAGAAAATGGAATAGTGGCTACTAGAAATATGATTACTGAGAACTTCCAAAGCATAGGAAAATAACAGAATGTGATAAAATTGAAATAAAGTAGAAATGATATAGCAAGAGAAGGAAAGATAGAAACTGATCACAACAACCCAAGTAATGAAGCCTCCAGCACGTGAATATCTTCAATACCTGCATGCATAATATCTAGAGAAAATGTTTGGGTTATATAGGGGTCTACCTCGACCAAACCCCCATTTTGGCATTCCCACCTCCATGGAAAGCCAGATAGATAGAGAGAAATAAAGTATGCCATGATTGATAAAAGAAAACCCCACTCGAGGAGGAGAACCTATATCACAAAATGTAGATGCAATAGATAGGGTATGTGTGAAATCCTAGGATGCTCACAAGCACAAGGCAAAGGAGATATTAGTTGCAAGGCTTAAGGAAGCAAAGGAGAGAGAGGCAAAGATAGCTGCAAGAGCCAAAGGTGTTGCAAAGGGTTTTGTGAGAGCTTTAGAGAAATTTGTTGTAGCAAGCAATAGATCTGTGCAAGCTTGAGAGAGAAAAAAAGAGGAGAGAAAATGCAAGAGCCAAAGCTAGAGAGAAGCTAGAAGAACAAAATAGGTTGAAAAGATAGCATATAAAGAGAGAATAGGAGGGAAAAGAAGCTTTTTGGGCAGTTACAAGGTGTCTCGAGCCATTACCACTAAAAAAAGGAGGTGACAAGTGGAAAACATACTAGGAAATAGTCATTTCAATGTTGAAACATTTGAAACATCATAGGATGCTAGCACGACACATAGAGGTCTTTTTGTCATGGTAGTGTCTAGACACATCATGCTACAAAATTATGAGTATGGGAAAAGCACAAGGTTTGATGAAAAGCTGATGTGCAAAGGCAGTTGCTGAAAAGGGGTGTTGAGCATCTTGAGAAGAGAAAGGAGCTAATGCAAGGGATAAAATGAGCCTACATAAATGCTAGGGGAGTGGGCACTAAAGTAGATGAAAGAATGTATGTGAAATTGCAAGGGGTGCACTTTTATGATATTACACACTGGTAAATGGGTGTAGGAATATTGGATAAGAAGGAGCAATGATAGGAGTAATAGACACGGGTCAATTTGGATCAAAACATGCCCTTACTCTATGTTATGACATGTGACCACCAACACATTAGAATGATCTAATTTCAAAATAATTGGGATTTAAACCCAACTCAAACTCCACCCATAATTTTCTCAAAAAATATAAAGGTACTTGCAAGAGAGGGGGACCAACCACACCAAGGCTCCAGGACACGGAGAGCCGAGAGCGAAAGGCTGCCCTAACTTACCTCAAGCTAACAGGTGTTTTAGGATTAGGATAAAGAATGAAGAGCACTCTCAAGTGCTTCTATAACTCTACATATCCAAAAATATGATTGGGACTAGACGAGCTAGTTTCTAGAGTTAAAACAACACCTCAAAAATATTTTTGTCTAAGGACAATAGCGTAGGTCCACACTAGCGTCATTATGACCAAAAAATGCAAAATACAGTGTAAAATTACACAAACCTACTTAATCAGCCTAGCTAACTAACTTTAATGAAATGAACAAAATGATGAAGTACATGAAGTAAATGGGTAAGTGATAAAATAAGTAGATGAATACAAGGGTGATGAATATCAACTCACAAAAGTTCCAATTCACTAGCGAGGTCCATGCACACGTTCACCTACACATAAGAAAGAGGGGAAAATTGTTGGGTTGTATAGGGGTTTTCTTTAGTCAAACCCCTGCTTTGGTGTTTCCACCTCCATGGACAACTAGAAAAGCCATGAAGTAGAAAGTACGATAGAGGAAATAGAAGTGAAAGCAATGAACACTACAAAAAATGCTACTCTACTCTATCAAACCATAAAGGAAAAGTGAAGTGTTACCACCTCCATACAAAAGGTCTCAAGGCCAATGAAGGGAGAATGCAAGCAAAAAACTTGGAAAAGTTTCCACAACCACAGTGGTGGTGAAGGGAGGTATCACAAGACTCCAAGCTCGCAACTTCTATGGGGGCACTGTTACCAAATTTTTTGCTACAACTCAATTGGTGGAGTTGATTAAATATTGTTATACCTAGAATTGAAAATTACAGTTATTTCTATTTATGCTCAAGTGTTGTTTACACTTTATTCATCATTCATCAAGTGATAGTTATGCAAGTGTTTCGAGAAATTGAGTTTCAGAAGGATTACACATGTTTTTGAAAAATCAAATGGAGTACAGAGCTGAATATATAAATGATAAAGCAACATAATGCTTTCGTTTATTTCATGGAATGATTCACATTACAATATGTTCATTTGATTGCGAGAATGCAAATTACAAGTACAACATTGTATTTCAATTCTTTTCTTTCAAAATGGAAATGAAAGAACAAAATTTAAATATCCACACAAGCTATGGTTTTAGCTAATTCCATTCATTGTGGAAAGTAAACTTATAGCTAAAGGTAAAAGAATGAAAGTAAATAATAGAAGACATATCTATCATTTCCTAATTATTTATCTTCGTTTGAGATGTTGTTGTCTGCTTCATCCTGCTTCCACTCCTGAGTGTGCCTGCAAGAGATTGAGAGGGGTGTCAATTAAGAGGTTCAGATATGAGTTATACTACAAGCTCTACCAACAGACATATAATTCACTCTTCGAAATGCATGGAATTAACTAAAGGAAGGAACATAAACATGAACTAAAGAGGGAGACATCATCATCACATATTTTTTTAATGCTAACATCGTTTGTTTCCTTGTGCGGGTATAGGAAAATTCATGTAGCTGATTATCTTTTGAAGACCAAGCATGTGGGAAAAAACGAGCTCCCATAAGAGTAGAGCTTTGCATGCTACCCCTTATACATTACAAGTGGGCTGAGAAGGAGAATGAAATTATCATGTTCATCTAAACTATTCAACTGAAAGGGTAAAGGAGAGTTCATTCATCAAAGCCATCAAGCCAACTGTTCACTCATAACAATCAAGTAATAGGATTTTTGAAAGCTACAGGTGGACAATAAACTTAAATGAGCTCAATGAATTCAATTGAAATATATCATTTTCATGATTGAAAAATCTCAAATATTGCTATACAGTTTGTATTTTTCCACCATGGATGTTGTTTATGCATCTGGTTCAAGATATTACAATAGTATTCTATCTTTAAGCAATGATAGTGAACAAGCATACATTATGCCTCAACAAGGAGCTCTGTTTTAGATTTTCATTTTAGAAAAGAGCAAGTGCATAAATTTTTTTTACATAATGGAGCATAAAAATGCATGAAGAGTGCTAGGTTGAAGAGCATGAACATGTAAGGACAATTAGCGTGAACAGAGTTCTAGATTTTTCAAGCATTAGGGTTTGTGCATCATTGTGTTTGAAATGAAAGCAATTCAAGTACACTGCTTAGAAGGTTGTCTTCATTGTTCAAAGTATGTCTTCAAAGTATCATTTCATGAGGCCAAGTAAATGGAAATGAACATGTTTGATAAGAATTTGAGTATATAAAGAATTTTTAGATTAAACAAAGCTTTTAAAAGATTTAAATGAAAAGCATAATGGACTAGTAGGTAAACATGTAGGGCTGCCAGATGATGGAAGTTTTGGGTGAAGGTGGTTTGTTTGTCTATAGTGCAGTTTTCTATACTAAGTTCAAAAACCATCTGGGTTTATTCTTCATTTGAGCTTATAGAGATGCAAGATAAAAGTATTAAACTAGAAATCAAATGGAGCAGCCATTCGTGCATAGAGCTAAGCTTTTAAAGGCTTCTATTTTGTCAGAAAGAAAAAAAATACAGTTTTCTTATAGAATGCTATTTGCCCATGTAAGGGGTTTTACACATAAATCATAAATGAAAATGAAATTTAATGAAGAGGTCAAGCTCAAATTTTGGAGAGACCCAGAATACACATTATTCTCCTTAAAAGACAGATTTCTTTCATTTTCAGAATACCCACTTTGGGGTTTTGAAATTTAAAAAGAAAATAATTTCATTTTCATGAACACCCACATGGGTTCTTGACAAAATACAAAAATGAGAAGATTCTTTCAAGTTTTTATAAATACCCATATGCAGATTTTTACTCAGAATGCAAATTTGTCATGATTTCCAAAATACCCATGTTGGGGTTTTTTATTGGAATGAAGATAGTTACATTTTTTTAGTTTACCTAGGTAAGGTTTTGTCAAGAAAAAGGATTTATTCAGTGCTCTCATAGTCAAGCTTGAATATAACAGAAAATGCCTCTAGATAAGAATTTTATTCATGTCATATACCCATGTGAGGGTTTCATAAGAAAACCACAGAAGCAAAATAGAATATCTATATGGAGGTTTTATTTGAAACTCATATTTATTCATATCACAATAGCCCACATTGTTTCCAATAGAAATCACAAAGATAGGGGTGATTTCTTCAAAATCACAGATACCCATATGTTATTTTGTTCTAGAAGTGCAAAATATACAATAAAATCTCTTGGGTCAAGCCCAAAAAGTTACAGAAACACTCATTTTGTGCATGAGCATGGCACGTCTAGAGAGAGGGATTTACAACCACAAAATTTCATTTGGAGACAGAGGATTTCTTTTGGGTCTTTCGTCTAAGCCCCAAGATTTGAAGAAAAACAATGGGAATCACACAAAATTTTTGATGAAATATATTGAAAACATTCGAGCATGGCGCAGTCTGTATATTGCTTTGAATTTATAAATGAAAATGACATCTTTGAAGGAGTATGTGAAGATTTTAAGCTTCTCTTTTGTAGAAAGACAAAAGGAAGAAACAAGGCTTACCATGCGCGCCTAAAGAAGACCAAGTGGGCCGCGACCAGCTCTCAAACACAGAGCTTCCAAAGCAAGCTCAAGCTCCCATAATGGAATTCCAAGGGAGATACAAACAAAAGCAACAGGAAATAATACAACATCAGAAAATATCACATAAAGGCCGCGACCAATAGGCCAATATTTTCCTTCAGAAGCAAAAGAAGAAGCCACAAAATGGCCTAAAGAAACATTACCAAGCACTTTGAAGGAGAATCCATCTACAGAGAGCTCAACAACCAGATTTCCAAGCTTGAAGTTCAAACCCTAGCTCATACAGGGCGGTGGCTTAGAGCATTTCTTTTCCAAAGTCTTGTCAAGTTCAAATGATGCGAAAAAATGGGAAGAATGGTGGTTTTGTTTCTTAGGGTTTCTCAAAACCTAAGTCAATTTAGGATTTATTTTTCCTTACATTTAATAAATTTCAATGCTCAAATCAAATACACCTAGTGGTGGCCGATCCCTTATATTTTGTTTTGGGGAATTATCAATTCCTAGGTCAAAAATCATATATGGTGGCGGGTTACATCTATGTTTAGGTTCCCTTTTTGCATCGATACCTAAGGCTTTTGATTATGTTTTGATGCCTTGGTTTCATTTATTGCCTTAGTATTGTTATTTTTAATTGATTTTATAGAAATCAATTACAATGCAAGAGTAAATGAGTGGCCTTAGCTTTATTTTTAAATTGATTTTAAGGAAATCAATTAAGATATTGATGAGAAGAGATATGCCTTGTAATTTCTATGATTTTTTGAGAAAATCAATTTTGTATTGGAGAAATTAGGTTGTAATTTTTTGCAAAAGATTTTCAAGATTTTTTAATTGCAAAAAATAAGGTCAAATCGAGAGAATATAAAATCTGTAGATGTTGTAAAGCAAGATTAAAGCGATATTTTATAAATTGCTTTAATTCTTCACTATTTTTAGCAGATTTTTTTCTTTTCTTCCTTGGTCAGATTTGAGATTCCTATTGGAGAGATAAGGTATTTTTTTTTGGTTTTAAAGCAGATTTGGCCTATTTTGAGAGGCTTTTCAGTATGTATTTGCAAAAAGTGTGATTTTTCCTCTTTTGTGTAGACTTTTGAGGAAGTTTTTGATACCTTTCATTGAGCTTTCTTCTTGAGCTCGGATTAGGGTTTTGGAGATATATCTTGAGAAAAACTTAGTGTTTTTCTAAGTTCAGATTGTAGTTTCTTGCTCTTACACATTTTTGAGCTTGTAAACTTAGTTTTTTGCTCATATTTTGAGAGTTTCACTCCTTCATTCAATAAAATAACATAGTTTTCCTTTCTCAGTTCTTGTTTATGATTTGCAATAGTAATTTGATGTGTCTTGTTATTCAAATCAGTTGAATAATTTTCTTGTCTTACTGTTGTTAAGTGATTTGCAAGAGTTGCATGCTAGTTTAGGTTGTGCCTTGTGTTTATTTTAAACCTTTGCACAAATCACTTTTGGATTACTTGTGCTGTGAGATTGTGGGAACCAAATTTTAAAGAGGTGGTGAGAGTGAGTTATTATTAGAATCTTCTTGAAGTTGGTCAATAATTTTAGGTGATAGAATTTCAATTTTATATTTTAAATTCAGTTTATCCTTCTATCCTTTTTCCTGGAAAGTCACTTAGAATAGGATCCATCTTTCGAAGAACTAGCTCACTCTAGATATTCCTTCTTCATTAAGATCACCCACATCTGAAGAAGGTTTCCATGTTTCATTAGATTGTTGAATTTCATATTCAACAGGGTGCAAATCTAATTGATAACAATCACAACACAAACAAGGATGGAGTGAATGGAGTAGCAAGCTGTTGCAATTCTTAATGGAGTTGTGGAAGCTTGAAGATGAGTGAAAGATTGAATGAATCACTAAGTGATCAAGAAGTGTGAAAGAGATGAAGTGAGTGTGAAATGAATGCCTTTGAAGGCCAAAATGAGAGGGAAAGAAGCCATTTTCAGGTCAGTTGTTCACATAGAGGCGTTACAATTCATACACATTAAGGAGTGTAACATCCATACAGACTCCAAAGGTAGGAATCTGTCAGGGATGGCAGTGCGTCGTGTAGACATCTATATGCCATGCTTGCTTCCCTGTCGAAAATTCCCCCACTGACACACAAAACACATGCTAAGTGGATGGAACACAGGTGGGTGATGTGGAATTTCACCTGACGTTTGATTTTCTAAGGTGAGGGTATGTAGAAGGGGAATTTACACAAGGGGTGAAAATTCACTCCTATACATTTTCCCCCCACTTTAGCGAGCACAAGTATTGATGAGTGTTTGGTAAAGTAGATGGAAGAGTTAGAGATGTATACCTAAACCATCAAGGAAGCAGATTGTGATCTGGTGAACTCAAAGTGCAAGGAAAGAAAATCACTCCACAGGTACTCTCTCATGAGGAGGTTCAAGCAAAAGGAATCCTTAGCTCTGCAGAACTATGAAGTTTCATAAAGTACATCAAACGCCCACATACCAATGATGGAAAAATCCTACAACATGCAAGTGCTTTGCAGGCACTCAAACTTACAAAAAGGCATTCCTCCAGGTACTCTCTCATGAAGGAAGTCTAATGTAAAGGGACTTTGCAGAGTCAGATTGGAAAGCAGTTTCACAAACACACTTGCAAAGCAACATGTTGATCTGCAGACAAAGAATGTCAAAAAACAAAAGGCAACCATGTAGGCAAACAAATAGACAGTCATGCAAATAGTCAGAAAGTTGAAAATCTTTCAAAGGGGTCCCTCAAGAACCCTTCAAAAGGAAGGGGTCCACTCAAGGGGCATGTTGTTTGAAAGTGCAAGAATTTTTTTTCACAAATCAATTCACCATCAAGGAATCCTTTCAAAAGATGTTCACTTCATCAAGGAATTCAAAAGGAAGAAAATTCCCTCTTGTGAGGGGAAGGTCAGAACTTCTCCTATAGTAAAATATGTTCCCACCTCAGAAGAAAGTTCTTCAAATTATTTCTTTGCGAACCCATGACGAAGGAAACACATTCCGCTAGGGATCCAAGTTTAGAATGTGATTTTTGAAAAAGTTTGCAAAGATTTTCAAGAAAAGATTCATTGGAAATTGAATGTGTTTTCTAAAAATTTAAGTTAACATGATATCCCCCCTTAAGGTGGCACATGCTATATGTAGAGCCATGTGACATCCTAAAGAGAGAAAAGAAAGAATGAAAAAGTGATGTTGTGGCTTGTGGGTCATAGTGAGATGTCATTGTGTCAATGTTTTCACACGCACAAGGGACAACACATAAGCACCACAACATCACAACTCAAGAAAAGAAGAGAGAAAGATAACAAAACTACAAAAAGAAATAATGACATCACAAATAAGGCGCACAAGGCCAATTTGATATTTTGGGTTTTGAGTTGCTCATAAATATGTATAAGTATAATAATAGTATATTTAATGAGTTGTCATGAACACCCTACTATATCAGACCATATGAAGAATGAATGAGAAGAAAAAATAAAAATAAAATATTGGGTCAACATGGAAGGGAATCCTAAATCCCCCCAAAACTTTGCATCATCCACAATTTTCTAGAAATCAATATACATAACAAAGGAAGAGTGATGCCACAAATAGAGGAAGTTTGTGACACATAATCACTCATGTATCCAATTACCTACAAAGGTGACAAGGGTCATCTAGGAACAAATAACACAAGCACATGGGAAAAAATCACAACAATCACACACCTAATCTAAAGGTAAATAAGAGGCGCCCCCCTAACAATGATCGACCAAGAGTTCATCTGCTTCAGAATCTAGATCATTATATGGGGAAGGTGGATGATCCTATAGTGGTGGAATATTAAGGGGGGAACCCTCTGACCCTCCCCCAAACAAGAGCTAAGGAAGAAGGCCCTGCGAGGTCTTCTCCACTTGGCCAAGACCTTGTCAAAAGAGTCAAACATACACTTCACAAGAGTTCCATGTGTTACCTCAATGGATGGGGAAGGCGATGCCTAAGATTCACTACTAGGCTCACTGAGTGAATTAGGAGAAGTGACAAACTTAGGGGAATCCAGAACTTGCTCCATCACGCAGATAGCACATGCTAGCATAGGACCACCCTCTGAAGAAGGTGGACTCCTCTTACACCTGTTATTTCTAGAAGGGCCAACCTTCACCTTTTTCTTTGTCAAAGTAGGAGAAAACCTCAAAGGACACCACCGAGGTTTTGACATCTCCATGGGTTTAGGGAATGGCGTGATGTCTAGAAGGGACATCAAGAGATGAAACTTAACTGAAGGAGTGATGGACATCTACACCTTTTGAGGGTGAGGTACAATCACACTCGCAACAAGATCCAGAAGCAAAACTAAATTCAATTGAACCAAAGCAGATGGGATGAGAGAGGAGGACACTGTAGGAGGCTCTAAAATAGGGGTGGTCATCTCCCCTTCCTTCCTTTGCAAAGTGGGCTACTCATTTGCCAAAGCATTTCGCTAACACTTGTGCTCACATGCAAGGTAGTTTCTACGACCATAGGAGATCCTATCATGGTCATTTCTAATGGAGGTACAAACTCCTAGATAGGAGCAGGAGGAAGAGATTGAGAAATAGTGGAGTGAGTTAGCTCTACCACCTCAATAGTGAGCCTCTTCCCATTCATTTCTTTGGGAGTAGGAGCAGTAGGAGGCCATAGAGGCCGAGAAATAGAGGATTCCCTGTTGGGATATATCCTTCTACCATATTGAATGGGCTTAGGCACCGTGGGAAAAAAAAGAAGGTCGAATGAAGGATGCTTGGGCCTTCACCAAGTAGGCACCATAGGATTCTCTATCAATCACTTAGAATCAAAATCTAATGACATCATAATAGGGTAATAGGAAACATCAGGCTAGATAGTGGAAGAGGAGGAAGAGGAACCTTGAGAGAACTTCTCTTCCTTTCTATGAGCTATCATGGCATCACTATTAGCTTTCAAACAAGCCCTATGCGAGACAATATAAGGAGATGGATGGTACCTCACCTTAGGTTTCAAGCACCCTTTCTTGTACATCTCATAAGTCTAGTACAAGTCGTCCATTCTAGGTGGAAGTAGACCAACAAGTGTAGGCCAAAAGTGGTCTAAAGAATAGCTACCATGCATAACCAATGATTTATAGCTAGTGTCATGGTTTATGTACAACTGAAGGAGATGCATTCATAGAAACTGACCAGGGGATACCCAGTTTTAATCTAAAGATTTTGAACCCTGATATTATGTCAAAGAGCATATTCATTGACTTAGGTCCAACAAGGACCAACAAGTTGATGCTACCAAGGTGATGTATAGAAAGTCTGTTATGTGTATAGATGGCATTTTTAGGTGTGTCCTACCCATCTTTATATAGGAAATTGATCAACATAATATCATATGTTATAACATTCACCTGACACGTTAGGTCAACAAGAACACCTATCATAATGTTTCCATTGATTTGTTCAGGGATTTAAACAGGAGATGGCTCTCTATAGAAATTCAAAAGTAGGTCCTACAAGGTGAAGGTTATGCTAGGAGCACTACTCAGAAGATGCACAAAGGGGATAGGTAGATGCAAAAAGAAGCCATTGTGTACACTAAACAATATTTTAACAAATCCACTCAAAGGTTCGTAATTAGATAGTAACCCAACTAAGGTTTCATTCTACGACTCCTATGAAACCTTCAAAGTATGTCACTAGGGGTCACAGGTTGGGTTGCAAGGCAAAATTCCTTACAAAACTCACATCTACAACGCTCCTAGGATACAAGGAAAGGACGCTTCATCACCGCTAAATGAAACCATAATGGTTCATGTTAGGCTCACCAAAAATGTAAGAGAGGGGGACCAACCACACCAAGGCTTTAGGTCACAGAGAGTCGAGAGTGGAGGGCTACCCTAGCTTACCTCAAGCTAAGAGGTTTTTTAAGATGAGGATCGAGAATGAAGAGCACACTCATGTGCTTTTGTCACTCTACAAATCCAAAAATATGATTGGGGCTAGAAAAACCAGTTTTTGGAGTTCAAACTATACCTCGTATAGCTCTCTATCCAAGGACGATAGTGCGAGTCTAGGACGACAGTACAACATGCTAGCATCTCTCTATCACACTAGCGTCCGTACAACCAGAAAATGTAAAATCTAGTCTAAAATGTTAGAAACCTAATTAATCAACCTATCTATATAACTTTAATGAAATGAACAAAATGATGAAGTATGGGAAGTAAATATGTAAATGATAAAACAAGTAGATGAATACAAGGGTAATGAATATCAACTCACCAAAGCGCTAGTTCACCAATGAGCTCCATGCACATGTTCACCTACACACAAACAAAAGGGGAAAATTTTTGGGTTGTATAGGGGTTTTCCTTAGTCAAACCCCTACTCTGGTGTTTCCACCTCCATGGACAACCAGAAAAGCCACAAAGTAGAAAGTACGATAGAGGAAATAGAAGTTAAAGCAATGAACACTACAAAAGATGCTACTCTACTCTATCAAACCATAAAGGAAAAGTGAAGTGTTACCACCTCCACCCAAAGGCTCTCAAGGCCAATGAAGGGAGAATGCAAGCAATGAACTTGTAAAAGTCACCACAACCATAGTGGTGGTGAAGGGAGGTCTCACAAGAATCCAAGCTCACAACTTCTATGGTAGCACAACACACACAAGGATGGAGTGAATTGAGTAACAAGCTACTGCAATGTTGAATGGAGTTGTGGAAGCTTGAAGATGAGTGAAAGATAGAATGAATTGATAAGAGATCGAGAAGTGTGAAAGAGATGAAGTGAATGTGAAATGAATTCCTTTGAAGGCCAAAATGAGGGAAATAATCCATTTTTGGGTCGATTGGTCACATAGAGGCATTACAATTCATCCCCAATGAGGATTGTAACATCCCTTTGCACTCCAAAGGTAGGAATCTGTTAGTGAAAATAGCCCACCGCATAGACATCCACATGCCGCACCACCGTCCCTGCCAAAAATTCCCCCACCGACACACAAAACTCATGCCAAGTGGATGGAAGGCAGGTGGGTGTTGCGGAATTTTTCCATCGGGTTTGATTTTCTAAGGTGGGGGTATGCAAAAGGGTAATTTACACAAGGGGTGAAAATTCACTCCTATACATTTTTCCCCCACTTTAGTGAGCACAAGTATTCATGTATGTTTGGTAAAGTAGATGGAAGTTGCATAAAGTACACTGAAGGCCCCTAGACCAACAATGAAAAAATTTCACATGATGCAAGTGTTTACATGACCTCAGACCTAGAAAGAAGGCATTCCACCAAGTACTCTCTCATGAAGGAAGCCTAATGTATAGGGACTCCACAGAGTCAGATTGGAAAGCGGCTTCATAGGCACACCTACAAAGAAACGTGTTAATCCGAACATAATACATGTCAGAAAACAAAAGGTAGCCACATAGGCAAACAAACAAATAGTCATGTAGACATTCAAAAAACTAAAATCTTTCATAGGGGTCCCTTGGGAACCCATCAAAAGGAAGGGGTCCACTCAAGGGACGCATTTTTTGAAAGTGCAAGAATATTTTTTCGCAAATCAATTCACCATCAAGGATTCCTTTTGAAAGATGTTCACTTCATCAATGAATTTGAAAGGAAGAAAATTCCCCCTAATGAGGTGAAGGTCGAGACTTCTCCTACAGGAAAAGTTGCTACCTCCTTGAAGGAAAGTTCTTCAAATTCTTTCTTTGTGAACCCGTTATGAAGGAAACACGTTCTGCTAGGGATCCAAGTTGAGAATGTGATTTTTGAAAAAGTTTGCAAAGATTTTGAGAAAAGATTCATTGGCAACCGAATGCATTTTATGAAAATTGAAGTTAACATGATAACCCCCCCTTAGGGTGGTGCATGCTAAACATAGAGGCACGTGACATCCTAAGGAGAGAAAAGCAATATTGAAAAGGTGGTGTTGTGGCCCATGGGTCACAGTGAGACATAACCGTGGTGATGTTTTTGCACACACGGGGGACAATGCATAGGCACCACAACATCACAACTCAAGCAAAGAAGAGTGAAAGATAAAAAAAATTGCAAAAAGAAGCAATGACATCACAAATAAGGGGTAGAGGGGAGATTTGATATTTAGGGTCAGAGCTACTCATAAATATGTATAAGTATAATAATAGTATATTTAATTAACTATTATCAAACCCCTACTATATCAGACCATATGAAAAATGTATGAGAAGACAAAATAAAAATAAAAAGTTGGGTCAACATGGAAGGGAATCCTAAATAGATAACAGAGGAAGAATGATGCCACAAATAGATGAAGTTTACAACACAATCATTCTTGTATCAAAAAACCTACAAGGGTGGCAAGGGTCATCCAAGAACATATAACGCAAGCATTGGGGTACACATCACAAAAAACACACACCTAATCTAAAGGTAAAGAAGAGGAACCCCCTAACACTCATTGACCAAGAGTTCATCTGCTTCCCAATCTAGATCATTATATGGGGAAGGAAGATGAGCCTGCAGTGGTGGAATATTAAGGGGGAAACCCTCTGACCCTCCCACAACAAGGGCCAAGGAAGAAGGCCCTGTGAGGTCTTCTCTGCTCGACTCTTATGGAGTAATGGTCAGATTTTGTGAAGATTGTCGATAATGTCGGGACCTCATCCAAAGAGTTAAGAATGCACTTCATAGGAGTGCCATGTGTTACCTCAATAGATGGGGAAGGTGACTCCTGAGATTCACTGCTAGGCTCAGTGAGTGACCCAGGAGTAGTGACAAACTCAGGGGAAGCCAAAAATTGCTTCACCACTAGGATGAAATATGCTAGCACAAGACCACCCTCTGAAAAATGTGGAATCTTCTTACGCCCCCCATTGCTAGAAGGGCCAACCTCCACCTTCTACTTTTTTAGAGGATGTGAAATCCCCATAGATAAGGAAAGATACATAGAAGAGGAGGAGAAAACTGTGATAGACACCCCCAAGGTGTTTAGCATGTCCATAGGTTTAGGGAATGGTAGGATTTTTGAAAGGGAAAACAAGAGAGGTGGCCCGACTCAAGGAGCAATGAACACCTACACCTTTTTAGGGTCAAGTGAATTCATACTCGCAATAAGAGTCAGAAGTAGAACCAAATTCACTTGTATCGAAGCAGAGGGGATGGGAGAGGAGGGCACCACAGAAAGCTCTGAAATAGGGGTGGTCATCTCCCCTTCCTTCCACTAAAATGTGTCCTTCTCAGGCACTAAAGCCTTTCAACGATGCTTGCACTCATGCACAGGGCAATTTTTGTGACTGTTGGAGCTAGAGGCTGAGAGCTAGGATGGGATAGAATGATCCTACTCGTCCATAGGATTGTCCATCATGGTCATCTCTGATGGAAGGACAGACTCCTAGATGGAAGTAGGAGGAAGAGATTGAGAAAAATCGGGGGTAGTCAACTCTAGCACCTCAATGGTGGGCCTGTTCCCATTCACTAATTTAAGATTAGGAGTGGTAGGAGATTGTGGAGGTCGAGACATAAAGGATTCCCCATGGGGACCTTTCCTTCTACCACATCAAATGGGCCTATGCACTGGGGGAAGAACAAGATGTTCAAATGTAGGACGCTTGGGCCTTCACCAAGCAGACACCATAGGATTCTCTATTAATCACTTAGGAGTGGAATCCAATGATGTCATAGAAGGGTGAGAGGAAGTGTCAGGCTAGATAGTGGAAGAGGAGGAAGAGGAATCTTGAGAGAACTTCTCTTCTTCCTTAGTAAGCACCATGGTGGCATCATTGTCAGCATTCAAACAA
This sequence comes from Sequoia sempervirens, assembly GCA_007258455.2. Lineage (NCBI taxonomy): Eukaryota > Viridiplantae > Streptophyta > Pinopsida > Cupressales > Cupressaceae > Sequoia > Sequoia sempervirens. Next base: position 318,225,441 of record VDFB02000015.1, on the reverse strand, counting down.
GCCCTATGCAAGACAACATAAGGACATGGAGGGTACCTCACCTTAGGTGTCAAGCACTCTTTCTTATACTTCTCATAAGTCTAGTCAAATAAGTTCATTCTAGGTGGAAGCAGACCAATGGGTGTGGGCCAAATGTGGTCTAAAGAATAGTTGCCATGTGCAAGAAATGATTTTATAGCCGATGTCATGGATTACATGCATTATAACCTCATGAATAAACTTCAAACATTTATCCACAACCGAGGGAGTTGTATTGATAGCAACTAACTAGGGTATACCCATTTTTACTCTGAAGAGTTCAAACCTTGAGATTATGTCAAAAAGAATATTTACTGACTGAGGTCCAACAAGGACTAACAAGTTGATGCGATGAAGGGGAGGTACAAAAAGTCTATTATGTCTATGGATAGTTGTTTTAGGTGCATTGTACCCATCTTTATGTAGGAAATTGATTAACATAATTTCAACTGTTACAACATTCACTTGACATGTCAAGTCAACAAGAACACCTGCCACAATGTTTCTATTGATTCATGTGGAGATGTAAAGAGGAGATGGCTCTCTATTAAAACCCACCAGCAGGTCCTATGAGGTGAAGGTTATGTTGGGAGAACTACTCGTAAGCTACGTAGAGGGGATAGGAAGATGTAAAAGGAAGCCATCACATACACTAAATAATACTCTCACAAAACCCGCCAAAGGTTGACAATTAGACAGTGACCCAACTAAGGTTTCATTATGCAATGACTATGGAACCTTCCAACTATGTCACTAGGGGTTGCAAGGGGTTGCAAGGATTAGGGTTGGCAAGGAAAAAACCTCACAACACTCACACCTAAAATGCTCCTAGGATATGGGGAAAGGACCCTTCGACATCGCTAAACAAAACAAAAATGGTTCATGTTGGGTTCACCAAAAATGTAAGAGAGGGGGACCAACCACACCAAGGCTCCAAGTCATGGAGAGTCGAGGGTTCAAACTACACCTCAGATAGCTCTCTATCTGAGGATGATAGCATATGTCAGGGATGACAATGCAACATGCTAGCGTCTCTCTAGAGAATTGGTGTCTGTACAGCTAGAAAACATAAAATTTAATGTAAAATGCCACAAACCTACTTAATCGACCTACCTAACTATAATGAAACGAGAAAAATAATGAAGTATGAGAATTAAATGCATAAATGATAAAACAAGTAAATGAATACAAGGGTGATGAATATCAACTCACAAAAGTGCCAATTTTCCAACAAGCTCCATACACATGTTTACCTACACACAAACAAGAGGGGGAAATTGTTAGGATACATGGGATCTTGCCTCAGTCAAACACTCACTTTGGTGTTTCCACCTCCATGGAGAGTCATAAAAGCCACGAAGTAGAAAGTATGATAGATGAAATAGTAGTGAAAGCAATGAACACTACAAAAGATGCTACTCTACTCTATCAAACCATAAAGTAAAAGTGAATTGTTACCACCTCCACCCAAAGGATCTCAAGGCCAATGAAGGAAGAATGCAAATAATGAACTTGGAAAAGTCACCACAACCATAGTGGTGGTGAAGGGAGGTCTCACAAGATTCCAAGCTCACAACATCTATGGTAGCACAACACATACAAGGATGGAGTGAATGGAGTAACAAGTTGTTGCAATGATGAATGGAGTTGTGGAAGCTTGAAGATGAGTGAAAGATTGAATGAATTGCTAAGAGATCAAGAAGTGTGAAAGAGATGAAGTGAGTGTGAAATGAATGCCTTTGAAGGGAAAAATGAGAGGGAAAGAAGCCATTTTTGAGTCAGTTGGTTGCATAGAGGCATTACAATTCGTCCCCAATGATGAGTGTAACATCCCTATAGACTCCAGAGGCAAGAATCTATCAGGGATGGCAGTGCACTACACAAAAATTCACATGCCTCACTTGCGTCCCTATCAAAAATGCCCCCTCTGACACACAAAACATGTGCCAAGTGGATGGAAGGCAGGTGGGTGATGTGGTATTTTTCCTTTGGGTTTGATTTTCTATGGTGAGGGTATGCAAAAGGGGAATTTACACAAGGGGTGAAAATTCACTCCTATACAATATCTCAAAATTGGCATGTGGTAGATGGTCAAAGACCATCCACCATCATGCCTAAAAATGTTTCATAATATGTGGATGCCTACATCACATAATTGAAATTATTATTTTGTTTGGAGACATACATTGATTTGTGGAAGGTTCAATAAATTATGGTGATATGGTTTGTTTAGTAATATAAAACTAGGATATATTTATATGATAGTCCATCTACTTAGAATTTTTGTCACTCCTCTCTCCAAAGATAATTTATCTATATTTGCATCAATTAACCTTATTGAATCAATAATGGTTTGTATTAAAGATGCAAATCATCCTACATGTGGGATTATATTAAACACATTTTGGACTAAACCCATTTTTCTTGTAGGATGATTATGTTATCATTTATAGTTGCTAGAATTGAAGTCTCATCAAGTGGAGGGGGTTGGGGGATATTTGGGAGGGAGCTATGAGGTGGGGGGCTTAGAGGTAGGGGTTTTTTTGGTGGGATTTGAATATTTTTTAAACCTTTTCTAATAAAATTAATACTCAAGTATTTGGTCCATTTAAAAATGTAATGTGAAGCACCTATATTTATAATAAAAAGAAAAATAAATAATTACTTGTACATTTCAAAATGTTAAACATTCATATGTTGAGTTGAAAACTTAAAAATTTATGTAAATAAATAAATATTTATCATTTTACACCATAAATTATTAACTTTAGGAATAGATCATTTTTATCATAACAATTTGCACATGAAGAAAAAATAATAGAATATTGGTATTCATTGGTATCATGGACCTACCATAAGTGAAAAAAAACTCCTCATAGTGTATATGGGATATGTTTTGAATCCTTTAAAACCAGGGTCATCCTATAATAATTTTATACCTAGTACATCCTTTTATATGATGAAAATATTCATAGGAATGGTTTAGGATAGGAAATGGAATAAAGGGAAACCTTCCTAATAGTAGTAGTTGTTCACCAAATTAAATTACTATCATGATCATTATTACAATGAAGAGGGCTAAATGATCATATTATTAAAGAAGGTACATGAGAGGATTTTTAATGGAATATAGATATCCATTAATATTATGGACCTATCCTAAATAAAGAAAAAACCCTCCTCAAAGAGTGTATTTGGGATATATCTCATCCTTTGAACCCAAGGTCAATCCTATTATAATTAACTATACCTAGTATCAATTTTTATGTGGAAATATTTGTAGGAATGGTTTAGGATTGGGAATGAAATGAAGTTCCACCTTCCTAATGGTAGTAGGTTTCAAGTTTCATAGCCTATAAGATCATTTTCAAACTAGTTAATATATGACTAATCCTACCCCATCCTATAAATGAGAAGAGGGCCTAAGGTTTCTTGGTGATCTAAGAATATTGGATTTGAAGAGAGGTTTACTAGGAAAACTTATATAGTAACACCACACAATATGAATAGCTATACATGTGCATATAGACTTACAAAATAGCATCTAAAATAGGTTCATGGTATGGATTATATGTCTATTTTTCAATGAACAAACTGAGACATGTATCTTGGTCATAAATTTTGTGGGTCCCATTAGTATATTTAGTAAATAAATGATATTTTTTGGGTGTTTACCATTTATTGGAAGTAGGTGATGTTTCCACTTATCATTGGAAACAACAAAATCAATAAATTTTGGGGCCTTTAAAATATTCTTCTCTTATTTTTCCTTAATAATTAATGTGATGATTCAAATAAATGAGATCATGTATACTCATGAACACATGGAAAAATTAATTTTTTTTGGAATATAAATACAAAAATATTGTAAGGGTTCAACCCATGTGTAGTGTCAAGGACCAATTTTGGATATGTCAATGTCAACATCTTAACACTAAAATTACAAATGTCGACTATGGGGATCTAATTTTCAAGACATTAGAGAAATTCCTATAAACACCTAGTTATTGTATCATTTGAGAGATATCTAGAAAACTATGGTAGAACTTATGATCAAGAGAACTATCAAGAAATTCAAGAGTAGCATTTTAGAACTTTATTGGAGAAACTCAAGATCCCAACATCATGTCAAAATCCTATGTGAGTTTATGTGTGATCATGTTATCATTGTTTTGTGAAGGATAATACTTTTGTAGGTCTCCAAAGTATTCAAGAAAATCAAGCAAACAAGATCCAAGACCTTGAGGTGAGTGTGTGGATTCAATCCTTCAAGGAAGCCATTAAAGGGTGGTGAGTTGTAGCACTTTGTGATTTCATCATTCCTTCATATCCATTATCATTTTATCATTGAAATTACCATTGTGGAAGCAAAAACACTAACACAGGGTTTTACTAAGGGAAGAACCTAAATGGCACAACATTTCCTCTCTTTATGAATGTGGATATTTTAGGTTTGAAGAGGATTGAATGGATCTTGAAGATAAATTGTTCATTGTTACATTTGAAGCCCTACATATTTTCTACTCATGGAAACTCACCAACAAAATTTTCTGATAGTGTTCCAACAACTTTAAAACTGGAAATCATAAACTCAGATATGTCATTAGAGGACCCCAAAAAAAAGAAAAAAGGCTGTACAAGGACCCATACTCCTTACGATGACTTTATCCCTGTATTTAGACTAGCAGCTAATTTTCAAGATAGGTACACAATCCTTTGCACTTCCCAGATCTACCTGCAAGTTACTATTTTAGTCTATTGATTGCTGGATTATTGTATTTTACATATTAGGTCATATAGTCTTGAAATAAAGTAAAATAGGTTTTAGGGTTCACCACAATGAATTGATGATGAATGACCTATTTTCCCTCAATTCATTCAAAGAAATGAGATCCAAACAATGAAATGATTGTCAACCCAAAAGGTGATTCAAATCAAGGTATGAATCAACAAATTTTCTATGTAAGGATGGGGGTATGAATTAAGTAGCACTTTTGGGAGAAAGATTAAAACCATCAAACATACTCCAAAATGAAAGCTATAGAATGCAAATGAGAGACTATACTAAAAAATAATGGAACCAACAATCACAACGTAGATCTAGAAAAGGGAGAATAATGTGCACCAGTCACCAAAAGTTCCTTTTTGAAGCTCACTAAGGACTCATTTTCCCTATGGAGAATGGGTCTTGGCTAGGGCTCTATAAAAATACTTATTGGGTTCTCTACTCGAGTGTTTGCACTCCCAAATTCCCGAGATTCATAGTTAGAGAGTTGGGAATAAATATTCTAGAAGAGTTTCCATGAGATAAAAAAAATTCCTTGCAACTTTGACAACTTTGCAAGTTTCTTCATTTTTTCTCTTCAAACGATCTTCCACCTAAAACTTGCAAACACAAGCATAAGGGGAGAAAAATGTTGTTTTTTTGTGATGGGGGGTTTTCCTTGGTCAAACCTCATTTGATTCTTTAAACTTTGAAATGAAATCAAATAGCATGAAGGAAATGATGAATGAATAATGTAATGTCCCAACTCACCAAACCTTTGATTGAACCTTGGAATGCAAATATGCAACTAGAATGAAGTGGCCTCAATGGATGTGGATCTTGATCATAAAACTTATCTTGAAATAATGTCTTTGAATGCTTGAACGGATCTTGAACTCTACATCACCATATTAGCTCAAACAACATGCATGATGCAAGAAAGCTTTTACTTGATAATGGAATTTTGATTGTTGCAATAATATTCAATAATTCTGCTCTTGAATGCCTTGAAATTCTCTTGAATTTCTCATGGAGTGCTCTTGTGAAAGTACTCTTAGCTTTCTTAAAATCTTCTAGGTGAAACATAGTGCAATGACCTTATATTTAGGTCCTAGGCCTAAGTGAGAGCCCATTCACCCTTTGGCGAATGGGTCCTGGGTCACTTACCTAGGACACACATTCTTCAATGTTAACTATTATGTAATGGAATTTATGAATGTCATGTTTTATCACTCAAAAATTGCAATTAATTAGGTTGGGATTTGAATTAAGGGGGCCAATTAATGCATAACTGACCTCAATTAATTAATAAATTCCTAGATAAGTGTAAAAGTGTAAAGGTACACATTACAACACCATAAATAAGGCACAATCAAGTCCATTTTATTAAATAGGGCCCTAAACTTAGTGTGAATATGTAAAATACATATTACAACACTAAATTAAGGCATAATCAAGCTCATTTTAATTATTAATTATTTATTCCAAATTATGTATGAAAAGGGATAACTTTTTCCTACACTATATATTTCCCCCCATTTTAGTGAGAGAATGAGAGCAAGCACAAACTCACACTAAAGTTGACATTCAAGATACTTATGTTGTATGCCAAGTCATATGTCCTGAAATGAAGCTAAATCATGAAAAATGGAGGGGTTTCCCTGACAAATACATAATGGAGCTATAGATTTGGGGTCAATATATATTTTCTACAATGTTGTTATAGAGCTTGGAAACGTCATCATTCCCAAAATACTCATAGAAAAGGAAGAATAACACATAGAGAGTGGAAACAAAGAAAAAGCTTTTGGGTCAACATGGAAGGGACCTAAATGTCTTGACAACTTGTGTCATCCCCAAAATGGAAACACAAGACATAATAAAAAGGTAAATGTATACAATATATAGAAGAAAGTAGATAAAAATAAAGGAATGCACAAAAAGAGAGAGATAGATAAAAAAAAATAGTACGGGGGATCACATTGCACACATGCAACCATATAAATAACATGAAAAAGAAAACAATGCAAAAGACTAGTAAGGAACATGTGAGTCAACCTATAGCAGGTCATCCAAATCCCAATCTTGATTAGTATATGCAGAAGGTAGAAAACTAGCCAAAGGGACAACATCATGTGCCAAACTAGCACAAGCACCAAGTTCAACACTCTTTTTAGGAAAATTTTCATTTAAGCTCATAGAAGAGGAGAACAATGAATTCAACTCATTGTGCACTTGTTCATCAATATTTGCAATATCAATGTCATCATTTAAATTAATCACAACAGGAGGTTGAATGATAATGTCCCTAGAAGGTTTTTGTTTACATTGCAATGAAGGTATAGAATCATCATGCATTTCTTTAGGAAAGTTTGGATTTTGATTTTCTATGTTGGTCTTTTCTTCTTTAGTTTGTAACATATGAGCAATAACATGATGTCTATGCCTACACTATCTAACATTTCATTTTCTTTTCCTTATATTTTCAATTTATGATTGTGTAAGATTAGGTTTTTCAACTATAGGTTTTTTTTCTTCCTTTAGGGGAGGAACGGAAGGAACCATGGGATGTTGTTCAACCACTTTCTCTTTAGCTTTGTAAACTTGTTTAATTTTAGGAGGCACAACATGATTGTTTTGGTTATCTCATGGTATCTTATAGGTTGCTGTTGGATATTTGGAAGGTTTTTTGGTTCAATCATTGTTTCATTTAGGATAGGAGGCTCAATCATAGGTTGAGGCATATTGCTAAAGGATAATTTTTCTATGCACTTTGCCTTAAAAATTCGATAGGATTTGAAAAAGAAGTCCTCACAAGGTCTAATAGGTTGAATAGGCTCAGGAAAAAAGAAATCCAATAAAAAGTTCCCATGGGAAGACCCATGATTAAAGCCACTATGGTGCATAGTAAAGATCTCATTGCCAAAGGAAACTTCAAACATTTATGCACAACCAACAAGATGGAATTCATGGAGAAAAGCCATGGATAACCTAAATTCACATGAAATTGATCCAACATCAAGATGATGATGAATGAAACACTTAATTTTTTTGATCCAACCTTTAGAGGGATATTTATCGAGCCAATCATAGGGCAAGTAAAACCATTATTATTTTTGATCCATGCTTTAAGTATTTCATATGTATCTTGATACAGTTCATGCACAAATAGTAATTCTTTAGTGATCATGTTCTCTACACATACCAGATCAATTAATATCCCATTAGTAGGTTTGTCATTGATCTTTCCATCTATGTGAAGAGGAGCATTGAGTGCATGTTTGATTATGTCATTTTGTGAGAAAGAAATATTAAGGGGAATTTTAGTTTGGCCCTTACAAGGTTTAGCTTCAATAAACATCACTAATTTATCCATTTCATACTCATTGTCATCTTTTTTGTTTTCATCATCCGTGTCAACATTCATCACATCATTCTTTGTTTCACTAACTTTGACAAATGAAATAGTGTATTTCAACATGAGATTGGTAAAGATTTGTAAGTTTTGATTAGGAGGAGATACATACTTATTACCTTGATCATTCACACCTCCAATTTGAAGTTTATTAGAATCAATGAGGTCTTGCACGAGATGTTTAAGACTCTTACAATGTTCAATATCATGTCCATTTTGATGGTGGAAATGGCAATAAGCATTTGATCTATAGTTTGCGGGTAATGGTTTATTAGGATTAGGAGCCTTGACAGGAGGTAAGGAAATCATACTCTTCTTCAAGAGCTGAAGCATGATATTATGAAAGGTATTGGGTAGAGGGATGAATTGTCTATTCCTATCCCCAAAGGAAAAAAATATTTTTCATCTTTATAACAACCACTTGGTTATCAACTTGTTGATTTGGTTGAGGGGAATTAAGTTATAAGCCCCTATTTTGTTTCTTGAAAGGTTGGTAACTATTTTAAGGTGTAGATTTAGTCTTTCTAGGATGGCTAGGGGGATTTTTCACATCATGACTACTAACTAAATTTGATAATCACAAAGGGTTGTGCATAACTATGTGAAGGAGGGAAATCTCATTATCTCAATATTTTTTAAAATTTTGTCTATAAAATTGGAAATAAAAATTCTTTGAAGGTTGGCATCAGGAATCTTAATGTTTATTTGTGAAAAATACATTTGATATCAGACTATGAAATCAGTGACTTTCTCATCATCATTTTATTTACATTTCATCAAGTCAGCTAAAGTCATCTTAGGATCCTTATGAATTTGTAAGTGGTTGTAAAAGGCATCAATAAGTTCATTGAATGAATGAATTAAATTATTTGGTAAGGAGAAAAACCACTCTAAACTGATATCTTTCATTGATCTAGGAAATAGCTTAGCCAAGAGTTTATCTTCAAAAATGAAATCACTACATAGGGTTGTGTAAGAGGAAACATGGCTTACAAGATCTCCTTTCCCACCATATATCAAATCTAGGAACCTCTATACCTTGTGGAATTTGTGTTCTTAGTATCTCTAGGGATAAGGGATTTGTTGGAATATGTGCCTCAAATTTATTGGCTAAACCCCAACTTGGCCATCACAAGTTAATCATTTTTCCTCTTACAGTCATCCCACTGGACTTCACAATGTCTTGATAATGACTCGTGCAGTAATCTAGTTCTATGGTTTTCCCATGCTAAGCCTTTGGCATGCTTATGGTAGTGCAGTGTTACCATCACCCCACACACAACAAAGTTGATGGTATGGTAGTACAGCTAACCCATGGGGGTGGACTAAAGGTGCTAGCGATAGTGCAGTATTCATACCACCTTATTGTGATAGGGTTTTGTAGATACTTGCAGTTGTGTAGTGGGAATTTGGTGTGTTGAATGTTATAACCTGCTAGCCTGTGATGTGTTTGTGAAACCCTTCGCTGGAGAGCAATGGTTGGTTGTTGACTGTTGATGATTAAATGAAAATTACTTGGTAGATGAATTAGACATTGGAGAGATTTGATGTTATCAAAGAGAACATGAAGGGAGTCTCTTTGATGACCTAGAACGGTTAATGAAAGTTGGGAACTAAACGGTTGGCTTCCTAGAACTGAAATGGCCATGGCTGGATATTGATTATACATTGTGATACTCTACAACCAGCGAGGGTTCAATTTATCAAGTGATGTTCTAAATTGTATACTATATGGGCACCGTAACAATGTGAGAGAACAACAGTAATCAGAATTTGTATGTGAAGTTGATTTGGGAAATGTATGTTGTTGTGAATTAACATTTGGAAGTAAAGTTCTATAGCTTTGTATGTAATCCTATTTATTTTAATACAAGGTGGCTTAGCTTGGTGTGTGGTTTTTTCTCCTGTAAGGTTTTTCCCAATTAAAAATAGTGTTCAATTATGTGTCTATTGTCTACTTGATTTACTATGTTGATTCTATTCATGTGCATTTTAATGACTATAACTCAAATTAAGTAATATTTTTTGCACTTCTCTCTTGTGGATTTTGCATTTGGAAGGCGTTTTCACACTGAGCTTTCCTCAAAAGTGGTATCAGAGCCTGTCCAGTTGTGTTATCCTTGTGGTTAGGGTTGGTTTTTTGTGCTAATTCTCTTCAGTGGGAGTCTTGCAAAGAAAATTTATTGTCTTGGTTATAGATTGAGATGGCAAGCACATCAGGAAGAGTAGAAATTGAAATGTTCAATGGCAAAAATTTTGAGTTGTGGAAACTCAAAATGGAAGACCTTTTAGTGGATAGAGATCTCTGGATTGCTATGTTTGGAACTAAACCCTTAGGAATGAAGCAAGAAGATTGGGACCTCATAGATAGAAAATCTAGATGATTGATAATACTTTGTTTGGTAGACTATGTTCTCCTAAACATCCATGAGGAGAAGACTGTATGTTCTTTATGGAAGAAACTTGGTGATATCTATCTAGGAAAGTTTCTGGTAAACAAGTTATTCTTGAGGAATAAGTTATACTCCTTGAAGATGGAAGAAGGAGCATCCATAGAAAACCATCTAAATTATTTTAACATGATTTTTGTTCAGTTGGCCTTTGTGGGTGTGAAGATAGACGAGGAGGGTCAATGTATGCTTCTATTATTTTCCTTACTTGACACATGGGATCATCTAGTGATGGCTATCAAAAGTAAAAAACCACTTTCAAGATAGAAGATGTGGTTGATTCACTATTGTCAGAAGAAATGTGGAGGAAATGGTTTGAGATGGCCAAGGAGGGCCTTAGTGTTTGATGTTGATCAAATGAGAGAGGCAAGAAGAAATACAAGAAGTCTAAATCCAAATCTGAAGGGAGATAAAAGTCTCCAGGAAAGAAGTCCAAGGTGAAATGCTAGAATTGTGGGTAGACTGGTCATATCTGAAAGGATTGTAAAGAGGAGAAAATAAAGAAGAACAACTCTTCTGATAATGATTCTTTTCAAAGTGATGCAGATGCCTTCATTGCTACTTTGGCAACTCAGGCATCAGATGATGTTTGGTTGATTAACTCAGGAGCATCCTTTATACATGAAATTTCATAGAGATTGGTTCACGAAGTATGAAAAGTATGCTGGTGGAAAGGTGTACATGGCAAGTTATTCATCTCTTCAAATTGTTGGCCATGGAAGAGTCAAAATCCAATTTCCTAACGAAAGAATCAAAGGAATTGATGGTGTAATGCACATATCGAGTTTGGCTCATAATATTCTTTCTATTAGTAAGCTTAACGATGTTGGCATGCAATTTTCTTTCTTTAGTAGTGGCTGCAAAATGAGTAGAGGTTCAATGGTGTTAGCTAAGGGTGCATGCATAGGCACTTTGTACAAGCTAGATGCATGTGCAGTTCAATGTAATACTGTCTTTGCAAAGTCAAATAAAGATGCTCACATAGGGAAGGAGAAAAATGTTCCTCTAGGTGCAAACTCTTTGGAGGTGAAACTCCTAGCAGAGAAAACCATGCTATGGCATCATAGACTCGTCCACATAGGAGAAAAAGGATAAAAAGCCTTGAAAAATAAAAACCTGGTAGAAGGCTCTTTTTATTGTAACCTTGAGTTCAACTTTTGCAAACATTGCATTTATGGAAAGCAACATTGTGTCTCATTTATTCAAGTCCTCATAACTCTTTTGGTATACTGGATTATGTTCACTCTGATGTATTTGTTCCAATGAATGTTCCTTCATTATCAAAGTATAAATATTGTGTTTCTTTTATTGATGATTATTTCGATAAGGGAATTTGTGTATTTTCTTAAAAGTAAATTAGAAGTGTTCAGTTGGTTTGAACAGTTTAAAAACTTGGTAGAAAATCAGACTGGAAGGAAAATTAAATGCTTAAGGACAAATAATGGCAGTGAATTTTGTTCAGTAGGTTTTGAAAGGTATTGCAAAGACCATGGGATTAAAAGGCATAAAACTATGCCTTATACTCCACAGAAGAATGGAGTTGCTGAAAGGTTGAATAGGATGCTAATGGAAAGAGCGAAAATTATGTTGAGCAATGCTGGTTTGGAGAAGAATTTCTTGGTTGAGACTGTGACTACAACATTTTACTTGATTAATCATTCACCTATTTCAACTCTTGTTGACATAAAACCTTTAGAAGCGTTGTCTAGTAATTTTCCCTCTCTAAGACATATTTGTGTCTTTGGCTATGAGGCATATGCATATGTGTCGAATGAGAAAATATCTAAGTTTGAGAACAAGGCTATAAAATGTGTCTTCATTGGCTATGGTATTTGCATAAAAGGATAAAAGCTTTGGAATCCCATTACTGTGAAGGTTTTGTACAAAAAAAGTGTAATCTTTAATGAGCTAAAACTTTCTATAGTCGATCTATTGTCAAAGATGGAAGAAAAAGAAAACAAGAAAGATGTAGTTGAAATTCCTCTAACACTAGAAAAAGAGGAACTACAAACTCAAAGTCTACGTGAAATTGAGGAGAGCTCTAGTAGCTATGAGAGTTCTGAATAGGAAAAAGAACCACAACCTCAACCTCAACTTGTGAGGAGGTCTACACATGAAAAGTGGCAACTTGACAGTTATGGTTTCTCTATGTTGGATTAGAACTATGCCTATGCTTTGATTACTAGCATTGGTGATCCTAAGACTATAAAAGAGGCTATTAATATGTCTGATTTAGATTCCTAGTTGGAAGCCATGAATGAGGAAATGAAATCATTGAAAAAGAATGAAACCTGGGATTTGGTACTTCTACCTAAAGGTCAAAATCCTATTTGTTATAAATGGGTATTTAAGAAGATTGGTCTGGATGGTAGTGTTGAGAAGTATAAAGCTAGGTTGGTCGCAAAAGGTTATTCCTAGGTGGAGGGAATTGATTATGCAAAAATATTTTCTCATGTAGCTAAGTTGACATCTATCATATTTCTATTGTCACTTGCATTTGCGTATAACTTAGAGGTTGAGAAGATGGATGTGAAGATAGTGTTTCTTCATGGAGATTTGGAAGAAGAAATTTATATGTCACAGCCTGAGCACTCTGTTGAAAAAGGTAAAGAAAATCTGGTTTGCAAGTTAAAGAAATCTCTATATGGTTTAAAGCAATCACCTAGAATGTGGTACCAAATGTTTGACACTTTTGTGTTTTCATTGGGATTTGTGACATCAAAATTAGATCATTATGTGTACTAAAAAATTGAAAGTGATTGTTTACTTATTATTTCCCTGTATGTGGATGATATGTTATTCTTTGGGAATAGTAAGGGTATGATTTATGTTTTAAAATCTTAGTTGTCTGCATAGTTTGAAATGAAAGCTTTAGGTGCAGCAAGGTATATTCTAGGTATGTAAATCAAAAGGGATAGGGGAATTAGAAAACTTTGGCTCAGCTAGAGTAAGTATATTAATATTTTCCTTGAGAGATTTTGTATGACGAATTGCAAGAAATTAGTTGTTTCAGTGTTGCAGGGAACGAAGCTATCTATTGAAGATTGTCTGAAGTCTTCTATTGAGATGGAGGACATGACTAGGGTGCCCTATGCACCTGTAGTTGGCAATTTAATGTATGCAATGGTCTGAACTAGGCTAGACATTTCCCAAGTAGTGGGAGTACTTAGTCAATTCATGGATAATCCAGGAAGGCCACATTGGGATGTTGTGAAAAGAGTTTTTAGGTATTTGAAGGGTACATCTGATTATGATTTTTGTTATCATGGAAACATAGTCACTTTATCTAACAACTTAGGTGGAGTACATGGAAGCAACACATGCTTGTAAGGAAGTCGTTTGGCTTAGACATTTCTGTTATGATGTGGGGTTTAATGTACAAAATATTTTTGATTTTTGTGATAGTCAGAGTCCTATTTGTTTGGAAAAAAATCCCACTTTCCATGCCAAGATGAAGCAAATCGATGTTCAGTATCATTTCATTCATGATATGGTAGAGGATGGAAATGTTAATCTTGAAAAAGTGGATACTCTGGAGAATGTCATTGATGCATTGACAAAGCATGTGAGCACATACAAATACAAGTGGTGTGTCAATTCGATGGGCCTTAGGGCCTATGATTTACAATAACTTCAAGCATTGTAAAGGGCCTAGTGAATTTTTCATCAAGTGGGAGCATGTTGGAATATGTGCCTCAAATTCATTGGTTAGACCCCAACTTGGTCGTCTCAAGTTCAAATCATTCCAAGTTAAGAATTCTACCTCTTGCCATCATCTTGCTAGGGCTCACAATTTCTTGCTAATGACTCGTGCAAGAGTGTGGTTCTACCTCTATCATACGCCAATATTTTGGCATGCTTGTGGTAGTGCAGTGTTACCACCATCCCACACACAACACACAACATAGTTGGTGGTATGGCGATACCGCTGACCTGTAGCAATGGACTAAAGGTGATGGTGATAGTGTGGTATTCATACCACCTTACCACAATAGGGTTTTGGAGATACTTGCAGTTGTGTGATGGGTGTTTGGTGTGTTGAATAGTGTAACCCACTAGCCCATGATGTGTTAGCGAAACCCCTAGTTAGAGAGTGATGGTTGGTTGCTGAATATTGATGGTTAAATGATGATTACTTGGTAGATGAATCAGACGTCAGAGAGACTTTAGGTTATCAAAGAGAACATGAAGGGAGTCTCTTTGATGGCCTGACATAGTTAATGAAAGCTTGGAACTAAATGATTGGTTTCCTAGAACTGAAGTGACCATGGCTCGATGTCGATTATACATTGTAATACTCTGCAATGAGTGAGGGTTTGACCGATTAGGTGATGTTATACATTGTATGCTATATGAGCATTGTAATAGTGTGAGAGAAAAATTGTAATCAAAATTTGTGTACAAGGTTGATCTGGGAAATGTATGCTGCTATGAATTAACACTTGGAAGTGAAGTTTTGTAACTTTGTATGTAATCATATTTACTATAATACAAAGTGGCTTTACTTGGTGTGTGGGTTTTTCTCTTGTAAGGGTTTTCCAATGTAAAAATAGTGTTCAATTCTATGTGTGTTGTCTAATTGATTTACTTTGTTGATTCTATTAATGTGCATTTTAATGACTATAACTTGAATTAAGTAATTTTTTTGCACTTCTCTCTTATGGATTTTGTATTTGGAAGGATTTTCTACATTGAGCTTTCATCATAGGATTGGTTTGTTATATTGTGAAGGTTGGAATTATTGTTTTTATTTAGGGATGTGATTTGTTGTTGATGGGATGTCCTGTTTTGAAAAAGTGTGTTGATGACAGGATCATTGTTGGTATTGTGAGATGGAGAGGAATAAGGTAGAATGGTGTATGTTTGTGGAGGGAAAGTGAATTATAAATTTGTGAGGGGAGATGGTTGAGGAGAAATGATATTTGAATGCACAAAGCTAGAAGGATTCCTAGTAGAAATACCTAAGGAAGTGTTAACATTGCTAGTAGGTTGGATTGTTCTTGTAACATGAGGACTAGTGTATGTAGGAATAGAGATGGGGATTGTGGAAGGAGGAATGAAATTTCCAACTTGGCTTTGAGTGTACCCCAAATCTTGAGTGCAATTGGTCATGGTAGGGATGTTGTTATTAACAATATGACCTAGACTTCACATAATATCTATTCCATGTTCAATTTGAAGCATTTTCCTTAGATTATCTAAAGTAGGAATTATACTAGTGCCAATGATTTTAGTATGCACAAAGTCTTGCAACTTTTATATGCCTTCATCCATTCTTCTTATGTTTTCTTGCAAGACATGAGCAATATCATGGACATTCGTTGTAGGTAAGGAAGTCATGCAAATGAGGTGTGCAGGCTATGATCCATAAAGGGTTGATTATCAACACTATTAGTGAAATAGTTGGAAAACCTAATATCCATGACGAATGGTGTATTGTGGGATGACATGAGTTTCAAACTACATCTCACAACAGTATTGCTAAGAGGACACCAAGTTCTAAAGATCATACAATTTTCACAAACTTAATGTAAACCCAAAATGGAAAGAGGGTGAAATGCAATGCAATGACCTAGAATGCAATATGTAAATGTAATTTTTGGATTCTAAATAGGGTAAATTTTTTATCACACTATGTAAAAACCTAAAAAATTATGTCCTGTAAATGAAAATTTGAAATTTTCCCAATGTACTAATTTTATCAAATGAAGTTAGATATGACCAAATTGAAGAAACAAAGATCTAAGAACAACAAAAAAAAATGCAGAAATGAATGTTTTAATGCCTAGAAAATCAAGAAATGACCCTAATAACGGACTCATTTTCCCATAGGGAGAATGGGTCCTAGGTTAGGGTTTTGAAAAGTGTTTTTATAGATTTCTAAGATGATTTCAATGGTTTCTAGATTCTGATATGAAACAGTGAGTTATAGTTTTAACTTTTTCGTGAAATGAATGTTGAATGCAAGTGCAAAATGTGACAAAATGACAATCTAGAAAACCTAATTTGATATTAAATTTTGTTTTAATTTTTAAATTCCAATGAATATGATGTAATTCTATTTAATTAACTTCTACATATACTATTTTTTTTTATATTTTTAAGATTTAAAGAATTCAAAGATGCAATCCTAAAATCCTTAAATGAAATGCAAGGTTCATGCAAACTAGAGACCTTAAATGAGACTCAATTCAATGCAAATGAATGTCAAATCTAAATCAAGGGTGAAAGGGACTCCAAAAGTTAGAAAATACAATGCTCAAACTCAGGTTCATCAAAATGAAATAAAGAAAAATATGTTTGGGGGTTCACCACAATGAATTGATGATAAAGGATGTATTTTCCCTCAATTCATTAAAGGAAATGAGATTCAAACAATGAAATGAATTTCAACCCAAAAGTTGAGTCAAATCAAGGCATGAATCAACAAAAAAATTCTATGTAGGAAGGGGGTATGAGTTAAGTAACACTATTGAATAGGACAACTAAGAGGGGGGTAAATTAGTTGTCATAGAATTAAACCTTTAATTCAATCACCGAAACCAATTCTTAATACCACTTAAATGATTAATCATCAAATACCAATGCAAAAAATTAAATCCAATAGACAAACATAGTAAGAGTATATTTACATGGAAAACCCAATAAGGGAAAAACCACGGTGAGGATTAACTCAAACTATAGAGAATATCAAAACTGATTACAAGAGGCTCATTGCCTAAAGTAAGGACTCATTGTTCAAAACAAGGACTCGTTGTCCAAAACAAGGACTCATTGTTCAATAGGGCTACAACTCGGAGGTCTCACTACCAAAAAGATACAAAGAAGACAAAGAAGACTTGTTACAGAGAGACTACAATCCCAATGCAAGAAAGGATTCCACCAAAATCACTTTGCACACATGCATGAATGATAGAGTTCACCTTTTTCTCACTGCATCCAGAAACTCAACATTAAGCTTCGCACTAATTTTCCACCCTCACAACACACACACACACACTCATTGAATAGAATCAATGTCACATCAAATTACACTTTCTATTTTCTCTTATCACTCTTCTTCTTCACTCTTGTACGCTTCTTCACTACTAACTCTTCTTATATTTATACCATCTTCAACTTTGAAACATCCAAAGTTGGCCATCAAAATCCGAATTCAAATTAGGTCAATGCCAAAACATCCTAGGGTGGAATTAGAATGAGGTAAACCCAACCACATGCTTCAAGGGTCCCAAGAAGATCCAACATGCTTCATCATCCTCAAAAGTAGTATTTCACACAAGGTCGTCCAAACCAGTGTAAAACACATAGAAATATTTAGCACAAATCTTCAAAATGTCAAAACTATCTACAATAGAACTAGAGAAGCTCAATTCTAGAACCACAAGTCATAAGACTTCATTAAAGATAAATCTAGACCAATAATATTTCTCCCGAACCTCAACCAAAAACACAAAAAACCACAGTTCCCAACTAGTGAACACAACTTGTATTGTACAATGAACCAACAACCAAAACTATGGATATAGCATTTTCTAACAACTATGAACAACATATCTGAAGTGCACAACCATAGGAGTAAATCCATAGCAAAACCTTGATCAACCACTGAATACCTACAACATATATTCATTACAATTTTTTCAATATCCTCGACATATAAAACCAATAGTAACTAGTTGATAACCAACTAACATCAATGACAACACCTTCAATCTTTCCATTCTTGCAACAATCTCCCCCTTTGTCATTGATGGCAACACATGATGTGAAAAACCATCAAAGACAACATACTTTCTTTGAAGACACTTTTTTGTTTCTCTCCCTTAGTAGATAATCTCTTACATGATTCTCTCATTCTTATTTTATTTTTCACATGCTTTTTCTCTCTTTTTCACATTCTTCCTCTCCTCCTTTGAAATCAATGGAAAAGGAACAAGATATTTTAAATTGATTTCTCCTTTGACATGATAAACAAAATATTCATAATGACAACACCTAATACTACCTACTCCCCTTGAGAGGTAGCCACCAAAACATCAGTCCAAAAGAAAGATAGATCCATAAATCCATTGGACTGATGCATGTCCATATGCATCTAGTTCAAGAAAGGAAGGGAAATGACCCTTGACTTCTCCTGAAGATAGTAAAAAGTATCTTCAAAAAGATCTTTCATAAATATATCAGCCACCTAATCCTTCATTAGAACATACTCAAGATTTACTTCATTCTCCATTACCTTCTCTCTCAAGAAAAGATACCTGATAGATATATGCTTCGTCCTTGCATACATCACAGGATTCTTTGAAATGTTAATTGCACTTGTATTATCATAGAAAATAGAAATGGGATTGTCATACACCACTGTGAATCTTTCAACATTTGTTTCATCCATAGAACTTTTGTACAACAAGATGCAACAACAATATACTCATCTTCAGTAGTAGACAAGGAGATTGAATCTTGCTTTTTACTCAACTATGCCATCAATCTTCATCCAAGAAAGAATGCACCACCACTTGTACTCTTTTTGTCATCTACACATCTAGTCAAATCTACATCTGTATAGGCACTAAGTGTAAAGGCGATATCTTAAGGATAACTTAATCCATAATCTAGAGTGCCATTCAAATATATGAAAATTCTCTTAACAACAGCAACATGTGTTTCCTTAGAATCTTCTTGAAATCTATCCACAAGATAGATAGCATACACGATATCTGATTTAGTAGCAGTCAAATACAATAGTCCACCAATCATAGATCTATAGTTTCTCTAATCATCCTTAGGTGAATCATCATCTTTACCCAATTTGCAACCAATCACCATAGGAGTAATTATCACTATGGAACCATCCATTCCAAACTTATTCATCATCTCTCTTACATACTTAGATTGTGAAATAAAGATTAATTTCTTTGTTTGATTAAACTATAGCCCAAGAAAGAAATTCATCTCTCCAAACATAGATATTTCAAAAAATATATACATTTATTTTGCAAACATCTTGCACATATTTTCATTTCCTCCAAAGATAATATCATCAACATGTTGGCAACACAAGGGCAGACAATTGAGAGGGGGGTTGAATTAGTTGTCACCAAATCTCTAACTTATTCAACTTATTTACCTTATTCTCAAATCTGAACATTAATCATGAAATCATAAATGAACAACACATTAGAATCACACATAACACCAAGATTTTTATGTGGAAACCATGTTAGGGAAAAAACCATGGTGGAGGTCAGTCCACAA
The DNA here is from genome assembly GCA_007258455.2 of Sequoia sempervirens. Lineage (NCBI taxonomy): Eukaryota > Viridiplantae > Streptophyta > Pinopsida > Cupressales > Cupressaceae > Sequoia > Sequoia sempervirens. The sequence continues at coordinate 318,205,535 of VDFB02000015.1, read as the reverse complement.
GATTATACCTTGTTAAAAGTATAAAATAATATAAATGGGAATGCACATGCATTCAGGCACACTGCCTAGATCTCACTGCTCAAACACAAAATAGGCTTACTACCCAAAGGAAGACACACTATCTTACGTAAAGGTTCTGATTAAATCCACAAGAATTTGAACTAAGAAGATAGCATCTATTAATGCTTGGTTACAGTTCTAGTTAAGTACATGAACACTTCTTCACTCTTCTTCACTCTTCTTCACTTTCTGCTCTGCCTTCAAATGATCTGAACTTTATTCACACATAAGAATCTTACACTTCACACACAAAAACACACACATTCATGCCTTCAAATGATAAAAAAATCACTCTTATATATACGCAACAAGAAATTACATCACTATAAGTTGGCTCCAAAGAAATAATAAAATGAATATAAGTAGTTGGCCCAAAACAATAAAGATTATTAATGCAAATCAACCAAGGTTTTCCACAACGTATTGAAGACCAAAAATAACATCCTCAAACATGAACCACTTCAATTAATTACTCCTCAAAGATCCACAACACACTTCAACACCTTGTTGGCTAAGAATATGAAAAACATGAACATGCAAAGAAAATCTCAAATCATGAGCACAACAATCAATGCAAACATGCAACACGAGATAGAGCATGAAGTAGAAACATCCACAAGCTTCATGAAACACTAGAGAAGCATCCACAACAACGAAGCTTCTTGGAATTACATGATCTTCATTCGAACACAAACCTGAGTAATAGAAAATTGTTAGAATACAAATATTCATGGATCTTTGAAACTTGACATGGATAAACTAGATATACTCAACATGAAACCCTTTATTCCACAACCTCAAAACAAAAACGAGCTGAACACACCAATAGAAATAAATTCACTTCACCTCTAACAACTTGTAGCACTTTTTATTACAATTTTCTTAATATCCTCAACATATACAACGTCTAATGCAACAATTCTAATAGTGTTGACATCAATGAAAACCACATATCAACAACACACCACAACATCCAACAATATCCCCCTTTGGCATTGATGGAAACACATGATGTGAAAAATATGATCAACACAACTATGCTTTTTCCTCCTTAGGCTCTGACTCTTCTTTCCTAAACTTTTCTACCACATGACTCTTCTCCCCCATAAATTTTTTCACATTACTCTTCTCCCCCTTTGAAAGAAATGACAAATATCTCTTTTCTCTACACAAGATCTAAACGACATATCTGAACACCTAAACATCTCACTACTCCCCCTAAGTAGCAAGCACCACAACATCAATCCAAATCAAAATATGATCTTGAAATGCATGGATTGATGCAAATTAAGGAATCCTTAGTTTTGATTAGGAGGGGTAATCACCCCTAACTTCCCTCTGAGATACTCAAAATTATCTTTAGGTAATGACTTGGTAAATATGTCTGCAATCTCCTCCTTAGTAGGAACATACTCCAATCTAATTTCCTTTTCACTTACTTTCTCTCTCAAAAAGTGAAACTTTATAGATATATGCTTGGTCTTGGAATGCAACACCAGATTCATAGAAATGTTAATAGTACTTGAGTTATCACAGAATATAGCAATAGGCTCATCATACACAACTTTGATATCCTTCAACATATGTTTCATCCAGAGTACTTGAGTACAATTATTAGTAACAACAATGTATTTTTCCTCTGCAGTAGATAAATAAATAGCATTATGCTTTTTGCTTAACCATGAAATCAACTTCTTTCCCAAGAAAAATGCTCCACCACTAGTACTTTTCCTATCATTCTCATCTCCTACCCAATCAAAATCAGTAAGATAATCATCTTTAGTATACCATAAATCAAAATCAACTATCCCCTTCAAGTATTTGAAAATCCTCTTCACAATAGTCACATGAGATTCTTTACGATCAGCTTGAAATCTAGCAACAATACATACAACATTCATGATATCAGGCCTAGTTTGAGTCAAATAAAGCAATCCACCAATCATTGATTTGTATCTAGTTTTATTTTCCTTCGGAGAATCATCATCAGTTGTCAACTTGCATTCGATCACCATAGGTGTACCAACTGGCTTTGAATCTTCCATACCAAACTTCTTCAGCAATTCTTTCACATACTTGGACTAAGATATAAAGATTCCTTTATCTAACTGAGTAATTTGTAATCCCAAGAAGAATTTCATCTCTCCAATCATTGACATCTCAAATTCATTTTTCATCTCATTAGCAAACTTAATACACAAGTTATTATCTCCTCCAAATATGATATCATCAACAAAAACTTCCACAATCAAATCTTTATCATCATTCTTGAAATATAGATTACTATTAGTAGTACCTTTGTTAAATCCAAGCTTCACCAAGTACTTATCCAATCTAGCATGCCATGCTCTAGGGGTTTGTTTGAGTCCATACAATTCTTTCTTCAATCAGAAAACCATATTCTCCCTGATCAGTCAATTGGAATCCATTACGTTGTTCAACATACACTTCTTCTTCCAAATCACCATTTAGAAAAGTAGACTTGACATCTGTTTGATAAACTTTGTAGTCTTTATAAGCAACATAAGCAAGAAACAATCTCACAACTTCAATTCTAGTAACAAGGGAAAAGGTTTCTTCAAAATCAATACCTTCCATCTATGAATATCCCTTGCATACTAGTCTTACTTTGTTTCTAACCACTTCACCTTGTTCATTCAGTTTGTTTATAAAGATCCATTTGGCTCCAATTAAATTCTTATCCTTAATTCTTGGAACAAGAATCCATGTATCATTCTTCTTAATTTGTTGTAGTTCCTCTTTCATTTCTTCAACCCAATGTTCATCTTTGCATGCTTCATTCACATTGTTAGGCTCAATCTTTGAAATCAAACAATATTATTCTGCAATCTTTCTCCTAGTCTAGACACCTTTGTTCTTATCACCAATAATTTGATCTTCTGAATGATTCAACCTTACATACCTCAGAGTCTTCTTATAATGTATTCAACTTCAATCTCTTATGATCTCTCTTATGTTCTTCTTCTAGTTTCTCCTTCCTCTTGATCTTCTTGATTCACTAGAATGATTTTCACTTGACTTGAGTTCTGACCTTTGTTTGTACTGTCATTTTGATCATTAGAATCATATCCACAAGTTCTGGATAGTGTAGCTAAGTCTTCATCAACCTTAACATTTTCACTTACAACCATGTTCTTCAATCTCTTATTGTAACACTTGTAGGCCTTACTTTTAGTACCATATCCCGTAAAGATTCCTTCATCACTCCTAACATCAAACTTTCCTATATCTTCATCTCTTTTGATATAACATTTTCTTCCAAACATCTTGAAATATCTAACAGTATTACCAGTATTACCTTTGATTTGTACCTGGTTAAGTGTGTACACAACAATACTCACAACTTCTCTCTGGTAGATATGAGGTATATTTCCTTCCAACATCATGGTTCTAGCAACATCTAGAACTATTATGTTCTTTCTTTCCACAACTCCATTTTGTTGAGGGGCCCGTGGTGCAGATAACTATCTCTTTATTCCATGTTCTTCACAAAAAGAATTAAAATCACTAGAAGTGAATTCAGCACCTCCATCTGATCTTAGACATTTAATCTTCAAACCTATCTCTATATAAACCATAGCCTTAAAGATATTGAACTTTTCTAGAGCTTCATATTACTTCCTTAAGAAAGTAGCCCACATCATCCTTGAATAGTCATCAATAAGCAACATGAAATACATGTATCCTTGTAAAATTCTAGTTCTGAAGGACCACACAAATCAGTATGAACAAGATCCAACAATCCATTTGAATTTTGATGTTTACTTCGAAATGAATTTCTTGTTTTCTTTCCTAACTAGCATTCTTTGCATATGGCATTAGTAGGTTTCATCAGCTTAGGAAGATCTTTCACACCCTTAGTGGAACTTGACAATATTATCAAAGTTAACATGACACATTCTCCTATGCCACAACCATCTTTCATCAATTTGAGCAATCAAACAACTTTTACTAGCAACAATCAAGTGGAAAATATTACCTTTTTTTTTGTACCTAATGCAATCAGATCTCCATAATTTCACAATATTTTGTACTTACCATCCATGAACTGAAGATTGTATCCCTTATCAACCATCTATCCAACACTTAAAAGATTATTCTTCAAACCTACAACATACAAGACATCATCAGTATTATGCTTACCATCAAGAGAAATGCATCCTCTTCCATGGATCACACCAGTTGTATTATCACCAAATCTCAGAACACCACCATGATACTTTTCAATATTCACAAACTTACTTTTATCTATTTTCATATGATGAGAACAACCACTATCAATTTCCCATTCATCTTTCTCTTCAACTTGAGCAGCTAGGGCTTTCTCCACATTTGTACTACTAACATATTTAGTAGACATGATATTATTTTCCTTGATATCAATAAACACAAATTCATCTTCACTTGCATTTCCTTTGTTAGATTCATCATTTTTCACACATTCATCAACAACATAGTAACACTTCTTTTAGAATTTAAGCTTGTTAAATCTAGGCTTGGAAACTCTCTTAGGACACCTTGATGGAAAATGACCTATCTTATTGCAAGAGAAACATTTAGTAGGCAGATTTCCTTTATACTTACCTTATCCTCTGGCTTCTCTTTTCACAATCAATGCTTCAAGTTCTTCAAGATCTCTTTCTTCTTCATCGAGTTGTCTCATTTCATCCTCATACTTGAATGTATTTCTAGATGAATTTTCACCAAAATCATATCTATGTCTATCTCTTCTAGAAGTAGTTGCATTGAATGTAGATTCAACCTTAGGAAGTGAATCACCAAATTCACTCAACTCAAAACAGTAAGCTTACCAATCAACATATCTCTAGTAACATTTGTTATAGTCCAAAGCTCTTCAATAGTACTAGCCTTGACTTTGTAAGAATCAAGCAAGGATCTAAGCACTTTAGCAACAATCTCTAATTAGTCTATCTATCCACCAACACATATGATACCACACACAAGTTCATTTACTCTTTGCATGAAAGTAGTGACATTTTCATCATCACCCATTTTCAACTTTTCATATTTACCTTTTAGACTTTGTAGCTTAGCAATCTTCACATTAGAATCACATTCATACAAGGTTTTCAACTTTTTCTAGATCTCATAAGCAGTCTTCAAATCCATCACATTTGTCATCTTAGTATCAGTCAAAGCACTCAAAACCACCTCCTTAGCCCTGATATTATACTTAGTATCCCTGATCTCAATAGAAGTAGTAGGACCATTATGTGGAATAAAATATATATTTTTTGTAATGCTCCAGTAGGTTTCACCAATGCATCTCAAATGGCACTCCATTCGAGTCTTCCATAAAGAATAATTTGTTCCATCAAATCTAGGACCATCCTTCTTATAAGTTGTCATCTTGGATCACCTCAAGTTGTTAAAATTATTCCAAGGAACCAAAAGCTCTTATACCAATTGTTGGCAACACAACGGTAGACAACTGAGAGGTGGGGTGAATCAATTATCACCAAATCTCTAACTTATTCAACTTATTTACCTTATTCTCAAATTTGAACATTAATCATGAAAGCATAAATGAAAAACACATCAGAATCGCACATAACACCAATATTTTTACATGGAAACCCTATTAGCGGAAAAACCATGGTGGAGGTCAATCCACAAGATTATACCTTGTTAAAAGTATAAGAGAATATAAATGGGAATGCACATGCATTTAGGCGCACTGCCTAGAGCTCAAGTGCTGCTCAAATACAAAATAGGCTTAGTGCCCAAAGGAAGACACACTATCTTATAGAAAGGTTTTGATTAAATCCATCAAACTTTGAATTGAGAAGATAGCATCTGCTAATGCCTAGTTACAGTTCTAGTTAAGTACATGAAAACTTCTTCACTTTTCTTCACTTTTTGCTCTTCCTTCGAATGATCTTAACTTTATTTGCACATAAGACTCTTACACTTTGCACACACACACACACATTCATGCCTTCAAATGATAAAAAAAATTGCTATTATATATCTGCAAAAAGAAATTGCATCGCTATAATTCGACTCCAAAGAAATAATAAAATGAATATAAATAGTCGACCCAAAACAATAAAGATTATTCATGTGAATCGAACAAGGTTAGCCACAACATAGTGAAGACTGAAAATAACATCCTCAAACATGAACCACTTCAATTAATTACTCCTTGAAGATCCACAACATGCTTCAACACCTTGTTGGCCAAGAACATGAAAAACATGAAAACGCAAGAGAAAATATCAAATCATGAGCACAACGATCAATGTGGACGTGCAACATAGATAGAGCATGAACTAGAAACATCCAAAAGCATCATGAAACACCAAAGAAGCATCCACAACAACTGAACTTACTAGAATCACATAATCAAATAGAAAACCTTTAGTCCACAACCTTAGAACAACAAAAAATTGAACACACCGACAGAAAGAACTTCAGTTCACATCTAACAACCTGTAGCACTTCTTATTACAATTTTCTCAATATCCTTGACATATACAACTTCTAATGCAACAATGCTAATAGTGTTGACATCAATGACAACCAAATATCAACAACACACCATAACATCCAACACAACATACACAACTACAATCAATATTTTATCATTTTCAATCTTAAAATATAGATTACTATATATCATACCTTTGTTAAAACCTTGCTAAATAAAATATCTGTCTAATATTGCATACCAAGCTCTAGGAGCTTGCTTCAATCCATATAAATATTTCTTTAATCTGCACACCTTATCTAGTTCCACTTTCAACTGAAATCGCTTTGGTTGTTCCATATAGACTTCTTCTTCTAGCTCAGCATTCAAAAATGTTGACTTGACATCTATTTTATATACCTTAAAGTCTTTATGAGAAGTAAATTCCAAGGACATCCTTATAGCTTCCATTCTTGCTACTAGAGAAAAGGTTTCCTGAAAATATATGCCTTCAACTTGTGAGTAACCCTTACACACAAGCCTAGCTTTATTTCTAACCACTTCTCCATTCTCATTCAACTTGTTTCTGAATACCCACTTTGATCCAATGATGTTTTTGTCTGCTGGTCTTGGGACCAATTCTTGAGTCTCATTCTTCTCAATTTGCATAATTTATTCTTTAAATGCTTTGATCTAATGTTCATCTTTATAGGCTTCACATATAGTCTTCGGTTCAATCTCAGAAAGTAAACACATATTCACTTTAGCAACAACTCTACTTCTAGTTAATGCTCCTTTAGTCTTATCTCCAATAATCTAACCTTCTAAATGATTCTTCTGTACATATCTAGGTGTCCTAAGGGACATGATTGGAGCATCTTCTTCTCTTTCTTAATGTTCATCTTGTTTCTCTTGCTCATCCTTTTCTTGTTCTTCCATAATTTCTTCTATTCTTACACAATCATGTTCATCAGATTCATATCCATCAATTTCAATAGAATCTTTCACTGTCTCATCAACCTTGACATTTGAACTGTCTACAATATTTCTTATTTTTTTATTGAAACATTTGTATGCTTTGATTGTAGTAGAATATCCAAGAATAATACCTTCATCACTTCTTGCATCAAATTTTAATAAATTTTCTTCACCTCTTCTGATATAACATTTGCTTCTAAATAGTAACAATAAGTGCACCCTACAATTTTGAATTCTTGCAACTCAATGAATCAACCTGGAGGGGGCCCCAAGGAGGCTCCCCCACCAAAGCAACCTGTTGTTTGCAAAAATAATGTTTCCTCTTTGTGTGGGAGGACTCCCCTATCCTTTGAGCATATTCTGGTGTCTGGGGATTCAAAAAACCCAGTTTTCTCTCTTGAAGGAAAGTCTTGTTTTGGCCCAGATGCCCAAAAGGCCTCCTTTGTGGAAAAAATTGGAGGTCAAACTTCGACAAGGAAACCTCAAAATTTTTTGATAGCTTTTTGTACAGTGGTATGGGATTAATTTGATGTCCCAAAATGTTGAATGATGCTATAGAGGGGTTGAAGTTGTCTTTGGTTGGGAAATTCTTCGCTAGATGACCCAACATTGACCAAGTACGAAAATAGGCCTCTAACACTTAGAAACTCAAAGGTGGTGTTTCTATAAGTGTTATGCCCAAGGTTCTCTTTTTGTTTACCTATGTTATCCCTAAGGGTATGCTAAAGGTCCTTGCAAGTGGACCATGGGCTTTAGATAGTGGTTTTAAAAATATTTTGTCTTTATGTAAGTGGAAACCAGGGTTTGATGCCTCTTCTGATTTGGGAAAATTCACCCCAACCTGGGTTAGACTCCCTGGGTTGCCACTAGAGTTTCGACATTAGAAGGTTTTTAAAGGAATAGCAGATTCCTTGGGTTCCTTGGTCACCATTGACAATGTTACTCTTCATAAAGAAATATTAGTGTATGCAAGAATTTGTGTTAACGTTGAGGTTAACACAGTTTTACCCACTTCCATTACCTTAAAATCTAAGTTTGGAAAATGGGTTCAACCCCTAGAATATGAGAGAGCTATAGTTTTTTTCCAGTGATGCAACAAATTTAGACACTTATAGGATGCTTGTAAAATAGCTCCTCTTATGCCCAAGATTCCCCAAACTGAGGCATAAGAGAATGATTTGTTGAAAAACAAGACTTTGGAAAACAACTCAGGAATCTGAAATATCAACTCCTAATTAAAAAATGTTGATTACTGAAAAATCCTTTAATCTAGATCAGGAAAACAATCCCAAAGATAATCTAGAAAGGCAGTTTTCAGAGGCTGTCAATGAACCTTCTACCCCACCATCTTTGGAGAAATCAGATAAAGAAAAGGAGTAAATGTCTCAAAATAATGATGATAAAGGATGGATAAACACTAAATCACCAAAAAAGAAAAAACTAGATGTGGGAGTAAACAGTAAAGTTGGTAGACCACAATTAAAAGAAGCAAGAGTTAAAGAAACAACAAAAGATGTGGCAACAGGGAAGCAATGGACCCTAGACTCACTAGTAGGGAACAAATTGAAAAGGAAGTAAGGGAGGTTGACTCCCCATTTTGGGTAGTATCAACCTGATTCTACTCTTTAGCTCTTCGTATTCATGAAGATTCTTTCTTGGAATGTGGGGGGTCTTAATGGCCCATATAAACATGTGCTAAAGATGTGCCTAGTTGAGGTGAAACTTGATATCCTTTTGATTCAATAAAAAAAAATGAAAAAGGAAATTTTTGAGAAAAATTTGAAGTGGCTTTGGCCTAGTGTTGGTTTTGATGCCAATGATGCAAAAGGGGCCTCTAGTGGGATTGCTACCTATTGGAATTCTTCCTAGTTATACGGGAAGCTGAAATTCAAAAATAAGAACAACCTCCTAATTAGTATGGAGGATGGAGATACCTCTATTAAATGGCATTTGGGGAATATATATGGTCCAAATTCAAGATTGGATAGGCTTGATTTATGGAACTTGTTGAATGGAGTTATTTCTAACAACAAAGATGATCTATGGATGCTTGGTGGTGATTTTAATTCTCTGTTGTATCCTTCTAAGAAAAAAGGAGGCCTAACTGACTTCTCAGAAAGTATGATGGATCTTTCAAGTTTCATAGATTCTATGGGACTTATGGATATCCCTCTTATGGGTTCCCATTTTACTTGGACCAATTGAAGATATGGTAATCAACTTATCCAAGTGAAGTTGTAAAGATTCCCGATCTCCTCTAACTAGAATATCTTACAAAATGTCTCTCTTACTAATTTTCCTAGAATGGGTTCTAACCATAGCGCTCTTCTTCTTGAATGGTAGGATAGGGTGATTAAAGAGCCTCACACTTTCAGATATGATATTATGTGGTCCCTTCATCTGGACTTTAAAGCTCTTGTTTAGGAATGTTGGAGCATGCCTTGTGATGGCACCCCAATGTTTAGATTAACGTAGAAGTTAAAAAGAATAAAGGAAAAGGTTAAGGGATGGAACAAATACACCTTTGGCAATATCTTTAATACTAAGAGAGATTTGAATTTGAAACTTAAGGAAGTTCAGGATCAAATGGAGGTAGGAAACTGTGATGAGGAGATATATATAATAGAAAGGGAGCTTAGAGCCCAATGGCATAAAATAAATAAGGAGGAAATATTTTGGAAACAAAAATCTAGGATTTAGTGGCTCAAGGAAGGCGATAGGAATACCAAGTTTTTCCACCAATCAATTATGAAGCATAGAGGAAGAAATAGGATTAGATCCCTTATCACCTCTAATGGTTCTAAACTTGAAAGAGAGGATGAAATAGCTAACGAGGCTATTTCCTTTGTTTCAAATTACCAGGAGCCTTCAAGGATTAATAACCTGGATTTGGAGGAATTCTTGCAGGTTATACCTAATGTTATTATAGATGATGATTTGAAAGTGGGTAAATGCAAGAAGATGAGTCCATGAAACATGGAAGTTTTTACCTTAGGAAAAAAATGAAATCGGCTTGCAAAAAATAAGATCCCATTTTTTAATAAACGGGATCCCATTTTTTAATAAACGAGATCCCATTTTTAAAAAGCAGGATCCCATTTTTAAAAAACAGGATCCTATTTCCCATTTAGCTTCATGATCCCAAGCCTAAATTTAAAAAACGAGATCCCATTCTGAAAAAATTCCATTTTTGGAAAATTTCAAAAAACGGCAAGTTTTCAAAATGAGATCCTGTTTTGAAAACTTGCCATTTTTGGAAACTTTCATTTTTGAAAATTTTCCATTTTCGAAAGTTTTCAAAATAGGATCCCATTTTGAAAACTTTCTGAAAATGGAAACTTTCCATTTTTAGCAATTTTCAAAACGGGATCATGTTTTGTAGAACCATAAAAAATTGTTTTTTTATGAAATAGGATCCCCTTTTTTAAAATATGAATTTTTGGTTAGGTTTTTGGCTTGCTTCTTCGTTCAGGAAATGGCTTGGGGACCCAAACCTAAGTTTTGGACCTAGTTTGACCTGCAACTTGAAGGTCATGATAATGTCATAGGAAAATAGTGACTTTGGACATATGTTTGAAGACCTATTTTGCCAAAAAAATTTAAAAATTAAAACCCATTATAAATGAGACAGTGTAGATTCCAAATATGTAACTTTTTTTACAATTTGATTTTTTTTCTATTTTTTAATTAATTTCTAATGAAACTAGTCCATAAAATTGAATTATCAGGGTTTTTTAGTATTTTAATAACATTTTACTAAAATATTATTTTGTAAAATGAGTTGCACCAAAACTTACTTCAGGCAATTCTTTTCAATTAAAAAAAAATCAAAAAATGATAACTTTAGGTCATCTTATATGTGTTGTACATGGTGATTTTTCAAAATGACAAATATAGCTAATAAAAATTTAACAAAAAAAATATTCAATAAAAAATTACAAAAAAATATTGAAAACGAGCTTTAGTGAGTCACAAATATTTTCCCAAAAGGATTTAGAAAAATACGATAATTTAGGTCAAAATATGGATGCCATACACGTGCATGGTATGATTAAAAAAAGTGACTTTTAAACGTTGGTTTTTAGAAATGCCTATTGAAACTCAATTTGTACCATCTAGCTATTGAAATAAATTACATATTTGGAAACTAGACTCTGAGTACTACATTTTATGATCAGTGACTTTTTAAAGATTCCATCTCTAAGTGCTTCAAATTTTAAGGTCAAATGTGACAAATTCTAAAAATTAGGGAAAACACTTCCACTTTTTTGCCAAAAAGTGGACTCAACTTCTTGCACACACCCAAGCCTTAACTAAGAGTATTTCTATGGAAGAGGTGAAGGTGGTTGTTTTCTCTTTTGGAGCCTTCAAGGCTCTGGGACCTTATGGTTTCCCTCCTAGTTTCTTTCAAGTTTATTGGGAGATTATTTCTAAAGACCTCTTAACTATTGTCAATTTTTTTAGATTGGGAAAAATCTTGAATCAGATAAATACCACCTTTTTGGCCCTTGTCCCAAAATCCAATGAAGTTATTTCTATGAATGATTATAGACCAATAAGTATGTGTAACACTACTTATAATATTTTCTCCAAAGTCATTGTCAATAGGCTGAAGTTGGTCTTAGGGAAGATGAGTGATATTAATCAAAAAGGCTTTGTTCGGGGAAGGAAAATTCTGGATACAACAATCTATACTCATGAGATCTTGCACTCTATGGATTACAGCAAAAAGCTAAGTATGGTGTTGAAATTGGACATCTCTAAAGCTTACAATAGAGTCACTTGGAATTTTTTATTTGTTGTTTTGGAAAAATTTGGCTTCAAAGGTAAATTTCTTAATTTGATAAAAGCCTGTGTTAGTACTCCAAAGTACTGAGTTCTAGTTAATGGTATTTCCCATGGTTTTTCTCACCTGGTAGAGGGCTGAGGTAGGGGGATCCCTTATCTCCCTACCTTTTTGTTATTATGGTAGAAGATCTTGGTCGCAATATACAGAAACAACTTAATAATAAGTCTTTGAAGGGTTTTTGTGTTGCTTCTTCTTTGTCCCCGACCTCACATCAACAATTGGTTGATGATACTATTCTAATGGGAGAGGCATCCGTTATTGAAGCTAAACAATGGAAAAACATTTTGGATAATTATGCTGAAATGTTTGGACAGTGTATAAATTGCCAAAAAAGAAAAATATATTTATTCAATACTGTAGACACGTAAAATATACCGATTGACATTGTGCATTTGATCATGAATTACTAACATCGTTTCTTCCTGAATCATCCCTCAGCCTAACTATTTAATCAAATCTCTTTATCTAATTAAATCCACCAATATTCCTCTCTTAATTGAATAAATCATTTTATCTAATTAAGTCAATCTCTTTTGTTAATTAAATCAATCCATCTGATCTAATTATCCCTATTTAATTAAATAATCAATTTATTTGATTAAATCTTTAAAGTTTATCCATTAAATTAAATAAATTAAAAACTTATTTGACTTAATCTAACACCATCTCTTTTAATTAAATAAATCAAAATTCTCATTTAATTAACCTCTTATCATATTCCTCTCTTATTTGATTTAAATAAATCCATAAATTTGAGTCAAATAGGTCACATCATCTAACCTCTCTCATTAAATTAATTAACCCTTAATTAATTTAATCTCATCTCATGTCCCATCCTCTAGATAATGCAAGTTTCATATGAAAATAGATTTAATTCATTTATTAAATCTCTATTTTTCTCACAATGGCATCTTTTGGAATATTCTCTCAATTTGAATTCAAAAATTCTAAGTCAACATGTACATCCAACAAGGCAATAACTTCATCTTACATGTCATTTTCCTTGAGCCAAGTGGCATTTATTGCATTTTCCCTTCCCTCTTATATGTCATTTCAACAAATTTGAAATTCAAAATTATGCATTTATTGGCACAAACCCCAAATCTTGCACATCCTCCATCCATTCATAGCTTGACAAGTGGCATCTTGCCATTGGATGAATGTTAGTCCCACATTGCTCAAATTTGGACATTCATCCATTTTGGAATTCTATAAATAAAGAGCTCATATCCTCATTTGATCATCCACAATTTATGCAAAGTTACCATGCTCAAATATCTCTCAAATTTCATCCATTATCATTGAGTTCTTAGCTAGGTTTTTGCAGATTTTTGGCTTGGAGCTCTCATCCTTCACCAACAAAGTGGAATCAATCATATTCAATACATCAAGTTTGCATCTTAGGAATTGGGAAGGGCCAATTTTCACATCAAATTGGCACCAATTCCCCCATGAGATCATGAGTTTGCACATTTAAATTAGGATTCAATCTATTTTGTTCTTTTTATTATGCTTTTCATTGTTTTCTTTCCTACTTTGAGTTTGTAAATGGATTTCATGGGGAATCCTTGTTTTGGCTTGCAATCTCTTGTCTAACTTGTTTATTCTTGTTGTTTTGCAGGTACCAAGGTTGGGGTTCACACAAATACTAGCTAGCTTGTCAAGATAAAGTGATAAGGATTTTGGGATGTCAGGAACCGGAACTACCTGTAACTTATCTTGGCCTTCCTCTTTTCTCTTGAAAGTTGAACAGTAACTACATGAATTATATTGTTGAGAAAGTCTAGAAAAAATTAGTTGGTTGGAAAGGTAAGTTGTTGAGCTTAGCTGGAAAAATTCATCTTTTAAAGGCTTCTCTTTAGAATATTCTTGTCTATTTTCAATCAATGTTCAACATTCTAACCCATATTGCTTAAAGAATTGAAACAATTCAAAGAATATTTTTATGGTCACCAGAGGAGGAAAGTAAAAAAATGGCTCTTATCAAATGGGAGAAGGTATGTGTCTCAAAAAAAGGAGGGCTTGGAATTAGAAGACTGAAATTGTTTAATAAGGCTTTAGTGGTTAAAATGGGTTGGTTTCTTTTGGAAAATGAAAAATATTGGACCACTATCCTTAGAGCCAAGTATCTTAACAATAAGGATGCTAGTTGTTTTCTAAGGAAGAAGGATATTTCACATGGATCAGTGTTTTGGAATAACCTCCTTAAAATTAAAGGAGTGCTAACTAGAGGTGCGAAAATGAGGATTGGTAATGGGATCAACAATGATTTTTGGGATGACCCCTAGTCTACATTGAATCCACTATTGGCTTTAGAAGATCTCCAACCAATTAGAGGAAGATTCAAAAGAGAAATTGCGAAAAAAGTTTCTAATTATCTTGTGTGGGATGGATGGTGACCTAAGTGGAAAAGCTTCAAAGACTATCTAAATAATTTTGTTCTTAGAGGAAATAGACAACAGGATTGGGAAGCTACTATTGAGCAACTTATGAAAAAAATTGGAAATCCTTATTTGTTTTCAAGAAATAGAAAGGATGAATGGATCTAGACAAAAACTGCTAGTGGTAGTTTTTCAGTCAAATCTGCTTAGGATTCAATGATGCAACCGACCATGATCTTGGGCTCTTTTGACTGGCTTAAGGTCTAGAGGAAGAACCTCATTCCAAAAATTAATTTCTTCTAGTGGACAGTTATCCATGGTAAGATACTCATGATTGACAACCTTCAAAAAAGAGTTTGGTACCTTGTTAATAGGTGTACCCTTTATAATGAAGAAGAGGAAACAAACATGCATCTATTTTTTCAATGTTCTTATGCCCAAGAAGTTTGGGCTTTTTCTTCTTAATACTCTAAAAGTGGAGTGGGTTTTTCCTACTAATATCCAATTGTTTGTGGAAGGATGGAGCTTTTTCCCTTATTCCCACAATATAATTTGTGATTTGTGGGGAAAAATTCCCCCATTTTTGGGTTGGGGTTTGTGGAAGGAGAGGAATAATAGAGTGTTTAGGGAGACTACTAGAACTAGTAAGGAGTTATGTTTAATTGTGAAAAGAAAAATTCAGGAAAACATGGACAGCTATAAGTATAAGTAGGCTAAGAAACAACCAACTCAGCAGGAATTAAGCATAAAACAGCAATGGGAACTCTCTCATGACTTAAATATGTCAATTGGTTAAAAAAAATTATAAGAAGAAGCACAATTTGAATCCCCCCAGACCCAGGATGGGTGAAATGCAACTTTGATGGTTGCTTGAAAGGTAATCCTAGATGGGATACAACTACTAGAGTGATAAGAGAAGATAAGGGAGCCTATCTAATTGGGTACAATAAAGGTCTAGGAACATCTACAAATAACTTCATTGAGGCTTCAACTATTTGGATAGGAGCCAGACTTCTTAGGGAAAGGGCATACAATAAGGCCATTGTGGAAGGAGACTCGAAGCTAATAATAGACTACCTCAATAGTAAGGCTAACATACCATGGGAAATTAAAGATATGTTGGAAGACTGCAAAAGCATTTTTCAAGAGATTCAGTATATTAAAACTTTCCACTCATTAAGAGAAGGAAATAGAGCAATGGATGCAATGGCCAATCTTGGGGTTAATGAAGAAAATTTAATAAATTGGGACTTCAATGATTTTCCTAATCAAATTAAGGAAGTCCTAGCAAAATACAGGCTTGGGGAGAAATATTTAAATAAAGTTCTATATGGAGGGATTGCTTAATTATTAAAATGAGTGGTGGGATGAATAGGATAATGAGAATGTGAACCCCATGGATGCAAGTTGGCATGCTGAGTGGGAGATATCGTAGGCATATTTTAAAAAAGATTACTAAATCTTGATAAAAGGGTTTTCAATCATGGGAATGGACAACTAGACGGAAAGGACGAGTACCAAGACAGGAAAAATTTAAATCGGGATATAAATGGCATGTGGTGTAATCATTGGATTGATCTCTAATGTGATAGATGGAGATGCATCGACAACAATAAACAAAGGTGGAATAAAACAAAGGTTATCATTGCTAGAAAGGGAGCTAGAGCTTCCGTGAATAATAATGATTATTGGTGAAAAAGTGGCAATCATCGATCATTTATGAATTATAGAAAAAACCCTAAGCTGTTTATTTCCCAAATGAATAGTCACAAAGTTTCCATTCGAACAGAGTGTGTGAAGTTACCAATTGTGAGTGTTGAGGACACAAAAGGTAAAAGGAGTGATTTCCTTCTCATCCCCAAAAGCTGCCATAACTCTGAGAATATGGGAGGTCCCAGAAAGTGGACTGAGCTGCATAAATTTTACTCACTCCACAACAATGAGCAGCTCTAGAGTCTTTTTGAATAGGCAGGTTTCACTCATTATTTTTCTGATATGGAGGGTTATAACGAGAGGATTAGCTACAAGTTTTCCAATTCATGGAGAGATGGAGAGGTTACTCTGGGTGGGCTTCAGTTCAAATTGGATGCAAAGTTGATTGTAGAACTGGCGGGCTTGGTGTACAAAGGTACAAAGGTTGCAAAGGTCAACAATGGTAAGTATTAGGATTATTTCAAAAAAGTTTTTTGAAGGGAAAGAAAAATTAGAAAGATTTCAAAATGGGTATTCTAGGGTTAAGTTGGTACCTCCTTATCACAATGTCTACTTTATAGTGATGAAATATTTTACTCTTGAAGGTCAATATCAATTAGTCCATGGCTATCACTTCCCCATTCTCAACCATATTAGGCACAAGGAAAGAATTAAATTGCCTTTCTTCTTGTTTTCCTCTCTATGCCAGAGCCTTACTCATGTTTCCAACCTGCCTATACATTAGGGCCTCATAAGAGCCATATGTAAAAATTTTATTTCTAGAACCCTGGAGAAAAATATGGTTATGAAAATGTTTAAAAACCCCAAGCCTCAAAGTTTGGTGAAGATTGAGCTTCTCGAAAACCTCCCCTCCCTAATGCCTAAAAAATCTAGTAAGAAATCCCAAAGCCCTGAGAATTCTAGTAAGAAATACCAAAGCCCTGATACTGCCATGTGGATGGATTTACTTGCAGTCACACCTAAAAAAAGAAAAGATGTCTCGATGGAGTTGGGAACTAAAAAAAGGAGGAGATTGATATTGAGAGAATTGGGAGAAGAGGTGGACACCATAACTATTCCTGATGATAATAAGAGGGAAGGTTTACACCAAGGTGGTAGAAGGTCAAAAATATTGGATATGGTGGCTTCAAAAGTAAAGGAGAAGAAAAATGCTCAAAGCTCAGAGGAAAAAGGAATCCAAAGCCCTCTGAAAAGTGTTGAGAAACAAGAAGATGAGGAAACTGATTCCTAAATAGAAGAAATTCTAGATAGTCTTGGTGGAGACTCGATTGAAGAAAAGAAATTAGGGGCTGATAGTGAGGATGGTAAGGGTGATGAGGAAAGGGAGGAGTTGTAGCAAGAGATTGTTCGGGATGAGAAGGAAGCAAATCAATATGGGGTAGAGAATACTAGCAAAGAGGAAATTAAAGCTAAGGAGAATAGGACTGGGATATTTAACAAACTGGAGGAGAGGATGCAAATTTTGGAGTAGAAGATACTTGAGAAGGTGGGAGACAGTAAATTCCAAGCCCTAGAAAATTGAATTAATAGAATAATAGAGGAAAGATTGAAAGTATTGGAGAAAGGTATTTACCCAAAATGAAATGTCCATAGAATTCAGACCCTTGAAAAAGCAGTTAAGAATGTGTGTATGGTGGTTGATGTTGTGATGAAGAAAGTTGTTATGGCTATTGTCTTGAGGATGGAAAAAATCAAGAAGCAGTAGAAGAAGAGAGCAATGGGTGATGGTGAGGACCTTGTCAGTAAGATGGAGTTGAAGGAAAATATGCATGGTACTATTGAAGATCTAGTCAAAGCTTGGAAGTTGATCAGGGATGTATAGCCTGGTTTCTTTGTTGTGCTGGTTTCTTTTCTTTTTTATGCTTATTTCCTCTATGTTTAAAAGTATTGTTGCTACTGGTTATGTTCATGGGTTCCTAAACTTAAATCTTTATAATTTTGTGTATATTTTAAGTAGGAACTTTATGATGGATGTCTATAAGCACTGTAGATGGATAGGGAAGGATGCTACTGATGATAGTTTTTGGTTTTTTGATTTGTATGATAGAACTGATATGTTTGATAGAAAGGGGATTGGTTAAGCTTTTTGGTTGGGCGATTGGGAAGTTTGGTGGTGCTATTTTTTTTTTTCTCATCACTGGCTATTTTGTTCTTGATGTACTTTATGTTCAGGTCAGGTCCCTTTTTCCTTGCTTAATCAATCAAAAACATTTACTTCTTAATACCTTAAAATATTTAATAATAGGAATTTTCCCATGCCATAGCTGATAGGGAGTCTTTGTAATTTTTTCTTTAGATTTCACTCGATTGAATACACAAACAACAGTATGAATAACTTCTTTCCAATAAAATTCTAGTAAACCAGCCTCAGTAATCATTGATCTAGCCGCCTCTTGAATAGTTATGTTTTTCCTTTGAACAACTCCATTCTATTGAGGAGTTCTTAGAGTAGATAACTGTCTCTTTATTCCATGAACTTCAAAAAACATATTAAACTCATGGGAGGTGAATTCTCCACCTCTGTCAGACCTTAAGCATTTTATCTTGGAGTTCACTTCATTTCAACCATTGCTTTGAATCTATCTAATGCATCTAATTTCTCTCTAAGAAATGTAACCCTAGAATAATCATCAATCAAAAGCATAAAGTACCTTTCATCAAGTAGAATTCTCACTCTTGTAGGACCACATAAATCTATATGAACTAAATCCAGTAGTTCGGTAGTGGATTATTCCTTCAAGTTCATTTTATCTTCAAGTTCACTTCATTTTCAACCATTGCTTTGAATCTATCTAATGCATTTGATTTCTCTCTAAGAAATGTAACCCTAGAATAATCATCAATCAAAAGTATAGAGTACCTTTCACCAAGTAGACTTCTCACTCTTGTAGGACCACAGAGGTCTGTATGAGCTAAATCCAGTAGTTTGGTAGTGGACTATTCCTTCGATCTCTAATAATTTCTTTCTTGCTTTCCAAACTGAAATTTTTTGCACATAGCATTAATAGTCTTTTTAATTCTTGATAATTCTCTCATGGCATGAACAACACTGATCCTTGTTAAGTTATCAAAATTCATGTGACACATTCTCGTATGCCATAACTAGTTGTCATTAATTTGAGTCATAAAGCATTTTCCATCAGCACCCTTTAGTTCATAGATATTTCCTTCAGATTTCTTCCCTATAGAAATCAATGTTACATATCCTTTCTAGATCTCACATTTCTCATTTTTAAACACAATATCATATCCTTTTCTACACATCTAACCAATGCTCAAAAAATTGTGCCTCAAACCCTTCACATAGTAGATATCAACAATATGATGCTTTCCATCAAAACTTACTGAACCTATCCCATAGATTTTAGCACCAGTATCATCTCCAAACATAACCAAGCCTCCATATTTTTCAAGCTTAACAAACTTACTCTTATCACTAGTCATGTGATGTGAACAACCACTATCAACTACCTAGTAATTTTTCTCTTTTTTAGCATGTAGGGAAGAGATAACCGTACCTTCATTTTTCTCCTTCATTGGAGGGCTTGCTTTTACCTTTTTTTTAGAATTAGCAAAAGTAGGTTCATCCTTAATTTCCAAGATCAATCATTCATTATCATCTAGATCTTCATATTTTGAATCTTCATCAGATATAATAGCATTTTTATTTACATAGTAAGCTCTAATAATCTTCTATCCTTTATTTTCTTTTTCATATATTTGTTTATTCCTTTTAGCTCTTTCTAGACACTTTGCGGAATAATAACCTATTTCTCCACAACTAAAGCATTTAAAGGGAAACTTACCTTGATCCTTACCGGAGCCTTTCCTCATTGTTATTACAAATTTAGCTTCTATTTCATCAAGGTTCTCTTCATCTGGATCTTCAACTTTTTAGCTTTAAAAACAGTCTCTAATTTGCACCATTCCTCAAACTCGGCTTCCTCATCTCATAAGATGTCAAAATTCCTAACATAAGATCCTTAGTATAGGTCTTATAATCTATAGTCTTCTCAATAGCACTCACCTTATTACAGTAAGCATCAGGAGGAGTTCTAAGAATCTTCTTTACAATATTGGTTTCATCTATAGTAGCACCAAGTCCTCACATGCCAGCCACTATCTCATCCAATCTTTGAACATAAGCTTTAACATTCTCATCTTGAAACATATGTAGAAGATCAAACTGTGTCTCAAAATTCTATAGTTTCACTTCTTTAACTCTTTCATCACCAGCATGTGCTCTTGCCAAAGCATCCTAGACTTCCTTAGTAGTCTTCAAATTCTAAAATTTAATTAACTCATAATGTACCAGACTATTCTTCATGATGTATTTCACCTTATTGTTCACTTCATGTGCTTTGATCTCATTAGGCGTATTCAAACCATTAGCAGGAGGAGTGTAGGGATTCTTGTAATCTTTCTCCACATCATATCTGCTATACTCCAAATATTCTTCCATCAATACTTTCCAAATACCAAAATTAGTTCAATTGAACCTCAGATAATCATAAACCATTCTGCTAGTCATCCCAGACCTTCCTCAAGCGGTTAAGCTCTTCACCAAGGAACGAAGCTTTGATACCAATTGTTGAATAGGACAACTAAGAGGGAGGTGAATCAATTGTCATAGAATTAAACCTTCAATTCAATCACCAAAACCAATTCTTAATACTACTTAAATGATTAATCATCAAATTCCAATTTAGAAACTTAAATCCAACACACAAACATATTAACACTGGATTTACATGCAAAACCCAATAAGGAAAAACCACAGTGAGGAATAACTCACACTATAGAGAATATAAAAAATAATTGGAAGAGACTCACTGCCTAAAGTAAGGACTCACTATCTGGAATAAGGACATACTATCTAGAAGAAAGACTCGCTATCTATAACAATGCAACAAAGGATTCCACCACAATCTCTTTGCACACTTGCATGAATGATAGAGTTCACCTTCTGCTCATTGGATCCAAAAGCTCAACATTAAGCTTCACACTAATTTTCCACACTCGCAACACACACATACTCACTTAATAGAATCAATGTCACATCAAATTGCACTTTCTCTTTTCTCTTATCGCTCTTCTTCTTCACTCTTGTATGTTTCTTCACTACTAACTCTTCTTGTATTTATACCATCTTCAACTTGGAAACATATCCAAAGTCAGCCATCTAAATCCAAATTCAAATTAGGTCAGCACCAAAACATCATAGGGTGGAATTAGAATGAGGGCAACCCAACCAAACACTTCAAGGGACCCAAAAAGATCCAACATGCTTCATCATTCTCAAAAGTAATATTTCATGCAAGGTCAGCCAAACTTGTGTAAAACACATGGAACCATTAAGAGTGAATCTTCCAAATAATGAAACTATCTAAATTAGAACTAGGAACACTCAATTCTAGAACCACAAGTCATAAGACTTCATTAAAGAGAAATCTAGACCAACAACATTTCTCTCGGACCTCAACCAAAAAAATAGAAAACTACAGTTCACAACTGGTTAACACAAATTGCATTGTACAATGAAAAAACAACCAAAAATTTAGATATAGCATCTTCTAACAACTATAAACAACATATCTACGCTGCACAACCATAGGAGTAAATCTAGAGCAAAACCCAGATTAACCACTGAATACTTGCAACATATCTTCATTACAATTTTCTCAATATCCTCGACATATACAACCAACAATAACTAGTTGATAACCAGTTAACCAATTGACATCAATGAAAAAACCTTCAATATTTCCCTTCTTGCAAAAAAAAAATGGGGAGAAAGATTAAAACCATCAAATAAAGTCCAAAATGCAAGCTATAAAGTACAAATGAAACACTCTACTCAAAACTAATGGGACCAACAATCAAAAGGAAGATCTAGAAAATGGAGATTAATGTGTACTAGCACCAAAAGTTCCTTTTCGAAGCTCACTGAGGACTCATATTCCCTGTGGAGAATGGGTCTTGGCTAGGGCTCTATAAAAATTCTTTCTGGGTTCTCTAATCTTGTGTTTGCATTCCCAAATTCCTAAGTTTCACAGTTGAAGAGCCAAAAATAAATCATGTAGAAGAGTTTCTATGAGATGACAACTTTCTGATAGGGAGTGGGGTTCGAGGAACCAATCACTGGTTCCTACTCTAGGCCTTTTCTTATAAGACCTCCTTGGTGCTTGGCTTCACCTATCTAACCTATAGGCCCCTGCTCATGACTAGGTGCCCCTGGTTCATCTGGCCAACCCCTCTCCTACCAACATGTTGTCCTCCTACCAAGCTAACCTTGGTGCTTCACCAAATTCTCTCCATTGGCCCTTACTCTTCCTTAAAGACCAAATATCCTCAGCCTTCTATTAGACTCTTGCAAGGGGTGAGAGGTGTTGTAAGGCTTCAAAATGATCAAGCCAGGGTTCTTAAATAGCCACAAGGTTCTAGCTTTCCATCGCTTTCACTCTATTCCTTTCCTATGGTTTGAAAAGGGCTACAAGCCAAAGCCCCAATTAGGCCTCTGAACAAAGAAAAAATTCCTTTTCCTTCTAAACCCACCAATACTTAGGTTATTTTGTTAATAATTAGTATTTATCATGCCTATGCCTCAAAATTTTTTAGGGTTTTAGCTCTGTACAAGCCGTACACTGTCCAAATACAAAAGTGGACAAGAACCCTAGGGTTTCAAGCTGCTCAAAACTGTTTTAAGATTGTCAAAAAGTTCTCCTATCAAATGCACTAATAAAACCTCCTCCTGATCACCATGCTTATCCAAGACCACCAAAAAAATTCTGCAAAAATAATTTCTTCAAGATCTCACGTCCCCTGCAAGTTATAAGTCTTTTTCTCCAAGTCTGCCCCAACCAAACCTGCACTGGCTTGCCTAGGGCAAAGCTTTTCTTGCAACTCCCGCACCGAAACAAACCCTACAAGCTACCATATTTACAAAGAGGGAGCCTAGACACAAATCCCAAGAGTTCGTACAATTTTTACAGTGGGAGAGTGCTCTAGGGCTCCATACTATCAAAACTGCCTGTTACAGGCCTAGAAATGACAGTGGACAGACTATGTACAAATAACAAAAGAAAAAGAGTTACAAAAATAGAAAAATATTACACAAATCCTGCACAATATCCACACTATATTCTACAAACAAAAGAACAAGAAATCTACTCCATTAATGCTCAATAGCAAAGCAAAACACAGGAAACTGTCACTCCAAATGTTGTGTCCTTCAACTTTACAAAATGTCACCATAATAAAAATTCCTCCAACCCTATCATATGGTCAAAGCATGCCTTAAATAGGCCATAAAAATGATTTAGAAGCTTGGTTCAAGCCTTAGGATGACTTAAGAATGAGTGTTATAAAACACAGTGTGTTTTCTAATCCCTTGCCAACTTTTTACAACTTAGCACCATGATGTAGTAAAACCATTTAACACTTGTCACCTTCTTTTCCAAAGTTCAAAAACATCCCAAAGCTCAACACAAAGTGGTCAACATGACCTTATGCTCAACACAACAAAAATTGAACTTCCTTCTAGACTTTAGGAAAACCCATGTTTCCCATGTGCTCTTGCACCACTTTCCTTGCAACTTTCTTCATTTTTTCTCTTCAAAGAATCTTCCACCTAAAACCTAGAAACACAAGCACAAGGGGAGAATTTTTTTTTTTTTGTGATGGGGGGTTTGCCTTGGTGAAACCCCATTTGATTATTTAAACTTTGAAATAAAATCAAATAGCATGAAGGAAATGATGAATGAAAAATGCAATCTCAGAACTCACCAAACCTTTAATTAAACCTTGTAATTAAAATATGCAACTAGCATGAAGTGGCCACAATGGATGTGGATCTTGATCATAAAACTTGTCTTGAAATAATGTCTTTGAATGCTTGAATGGATCTTGAACTCTACATCACCATATTAGCTCAAACAAAATGCATGATGCAAGAAATATTTGACATGATAATGGAATCTGGATTGCTGCAATAATCTTTAATAATTATGCTCTTGAATTCCTTGAAATTCTCTTGAATTACTGTTGGAATACTCTTGTGAAAGCACTCTTTTCTTTCTTGAAATATTCTAGGTGAAACATAGTGAAATGACCTTATACTTATACATATCTTAACATTAATTCTTGAAATTCAAATAACACAAGATGACATGTGAATACACATTTGAAATCTTTGAAAAACTGCCAAAAACATAGTTTAAATTTAGATCCTAGGCCTAATTGAGGACCCATTCACCCTATGGAAAATGGGTCCTAGGTAACTTACCTAGGACACACATTCTTCAATGTTAAGTGTTATGTAATGGCATTTATGAATGTTGGGTTTTATCCATCATAAATTGCAATTAATTAGGCTTGGATTTGAATTAAGGGGGCCAATTAAGGTATAATTAACCTCAATTAATTAATAAATCCCTAGATAAGTGTGAAAGGCTAAAGGTACACCTCAAAACACCATAAATAAGGCACAATTAAGTCCATTTTATTAAATAAGGACCTAAACTTAATTTGAATATGTAAAATACATATTACAACACTAAATTAATGCATAATTAATCTTATTTTTATTATTAAAATTATTTATTCCTGTAGACACTTAAAAATGTCTTCAATGGTATTACACACTCAAATCTGATATATTAACACCATTTCGTCTTGAAACCCATTCTCTTTTTGCCTATTTGATTAAATTAGCCTAGCTATTTAATTAAATACCTCATTTTCGTCTATTAATCTAATTGATCTATTTAGGTTCGTTCCTACCCTCTCGCACTAATGTCTCTCCCCATTAAATTTAATAAATCAAATTATTTAATTTAACCCTAAGTCCTCTTATTTAATTAAATAACCTTAAACTATTTAATTAAATATCATATTTACATCCCCTTTTCATTAAATAAATCAATAATTTATTGAATATCATATCATTCTCCATCATTCACATTCAAATTTAGTTTTAATTAATTGAATTGCTAATTTCCCTCCCATCCACTTGGATAGGGAATATTCCAAAGGAATATTCTCCTTTTTGGCTCCAACAAATGGAATATTTTTTCAAACTTCATAACAAAATTTCAAATTTATTACAAAGTGTGTTTGTTGAAATCATTCTCAACCCTTGATCTTTCCTTGACCCATGTGATTTTTGATTCTCATCCATTGATGAGGATCCTTAGTCCATGCCTCTACCCTTCATTCAATATTGACCAATGACTGATCAAATCAATCTCAACCATTGATTCTTCATTTTCTCTCTTATAAATACATCACTATTTGGAGAGAAATGGATCCATCTTTTGATAGAAAATTTATTCTATTGAAATTTATATTCACTTGCATCCATATTTCATAGTTGATAGCATTTCAGATTAAAGCTTCATCCATTTAGCTTAAGCATCCATTAATGGCTTCCATGGTAACTTAGCTTGCATCTATTTTAGCATAGTTTTATTTAAATGGCTTTCATCCTTGAGCTTTGGTTATATTTAGCATAGATTGCATCCATTTTATCAAGCATTTAGCATTTAGAACTCATCTTTATCATGATTAACTAGTTTCATATCATGTTTCACACACATCTCACCAGTTTCATCAAATTTCTTCAATAAAATTGATTGAAACAAGCTCATTATACAAGGGATTGGGAAAGGTTTTTCATTCCACATCAATGTGACACCACTCTCTCAATAGGATAAGATTTGAGGTCTTAGAATATATTTATATTATGTTTTCATGTTTATATCATGTTAGTTTAATGGTTTCTTGTTCTTTGAAATTTTGAATATCTTATTGGGATCATTGCTTATGGGATTAAATAGTCTTTAGATTCATTTGTATCTATCATATTTAGTTCACACTATGAATTTGGTCACAATTCCAAATTAAGTGTAAAAAAGGGATACATTTTCCTACACTACAAGTCTAATTAGGCTAACCATAGAAAGTCAATTTGAATCCATTCTAAGACTCAATAGAATGGATATTTAGGTCTGATTGGCTCACCTTCATGGTTGAAATTCAATCTAATCAGCTTTTTGATCTCCATCTTAATGAAACATAAGAAAAACATAACACAAAAAAAAATCTTGAATCTTAGGTTTACATGTTAGACCTTGGGTTCCTATTTTCTATGTTTCATTTTGGTGAATCTAACCTGTTAACATTACATACCTTCTTTAGATCTAAGTTTTCATTGCATTGTTTCACATTTCTCATTTACAGTTTCATTTTTGCATCATAAAAGACAAAAATTCAAAAAAATTGCATCTCATATTGCATCATAGGTTATAGTCATCTTAGATTAGATCTACATTCAAATTTCATTCATTAAGTTTAAAAATTTTCAATGCATCCATTTAGGCATCTTTCATTTAGGTCAAAAAAGTGAAAAAAATGTATGGTTTGGTTTCAAATTTTCATCAAAATCATCATTCTCAACTTTTTGCATTTTAAAATTAGTCAATTATTGCATCCTAGATCAAAAAAATTCATTCAAATTTTTCAAAACATTTTGAATATTGTTGCACATTTGCATGTTGAATCACATTGGCATTACTTAAAAAAAAATTGGAAAAATATTTAGTGTAAAGCCTACTTGCAAGAAGACCCGAAATCCTTCAGCAGTACCTTACATAGTCAACTTTGAAATTTTAGACACGCTTTGTAAGACTCATATGCCCTTGAGCACCTCTGTCCTACTACTGGTGGCTCAAATTTTTTTTGCATAGATCTTTTAGATCTTTTGTATTCTCATTTTGTTTTTGCCTACTAATTTCTAATTCGAAATTTTGAAAAAGTGTTATTGCATGTGCAAGAAAGGTGTCATTTTTCTTAATTTATTGCAAATTTGGTAAAAATTGTTGTATTTTAGTAGGAAAATTGTCTACATCAAGTTCTCATTGTAAAAATACTTTGTTTTCATAATTCATGTTCTATTCTCAAATCTTGTTAATAATTTTAAAGAATTTTTCTTACAAGCATGTCACAATGAGTTTATTTCCCCTCTTTTTTTTTCATTGATCCATCTCCCACTATCTCTCCTATGTGTGAGGTTAGCTTGGTGAAAGAGAATAAAATATTCGAAAATCATGGAAATCATGTTTATTCCTCTCTCAATATCTCTCCTATTTGTGAGGAAGGGATCTTAGTGTTAGAAGATCCAATCATTGAGCATCATGAGAATCTTGTTTTTTTTCTCTCCCCCTACCTCTCCTACTTGGAAAGATATTATATAGGAAAAGAGGATGAAATCAGTAATACATTTATGGATTGCATAGATGAAGATGCTTAGGTGACATTAGATTCCCTTGTGATAGAATATCATCAACATGAAGTTAAATTTGTTGAGGTTATGAATGCACAAGTGGCTATTAGATCTCCTCTCATTATGGGACCTCCTAAAATTCCTCTAATTATTGGACCTCCTCTCATTATACAACCTTCTAAACCTCATGGCCATATCTAAAGCTTTGCAAAGCAACTTACTGGTAATCATGTATTGAAGCAACCAAGTTATCATATTGTAGCTCACACACCTAACACTAGAAACAATAATCAACCAAAACAAACACCAGCATCCATCCCATTACCTCAACTATACCTCCCACCAACACTTATTATCTAGCAATGTAGTGGTAAATAATATGATCTTGTTTAACAAATTTGTAACACTCCTTCTCAGATCTCCTTGTGGGATTTAATTCAAATATCACATGTTTATCATGGCATGCTTCAAAATGCTTTGCAAAAATTTGTTGTCCCTCCTAGTGTGCAAGAAAATTATGTGGTAGATGTGATTGAGAGTATGAATTTACCTAGTATGGATATTTTCTTTCATCAAAGTGAATAGCCTCCTCTATAAATGCAAAAAAAAATGATGCCCTAATGATAATGGCTATTATTAACAGGGTTGGGATTAGGCATGCCCTTATTGAAAATTGTTCAAGGATTAATGTGTGTAGTGCAAATATTTTAGATAGAATTAGAGAAAACAAAACTTTAATTCAACCCATTGATTTGTCAATCAAAGTTTTTGATAACGTGGAAAGACAACTTCTTGGTGTGATAACATTACCTATAAAAGTTGATAAGGTTGTATTAAAAACTCATATCCATGTCATTCTTTATGACTTTTCATATAATATTCTCCTGGGTGGACCATGGATTCATGAAATGAATAGAGTTCCTTCAATGCTTCATTTTTTAATGAAATACATATACAAAAATAAGGTATACACAATAAAATTTGATCCTAAATTTGAACATTGTTTACAAACTAAGAAAGGGATGAAGAATCGTCTTAAAACATTGACACTAACTAAAAAGTGGAACCTTTCCAAATTGAGGAAAATGATTAGTGTCTTTCATCAGTGAAAATGATGAATGGAGATAATTATATTTCACAACTACATTCATTGGGGGAATATAATATTACACCATCAAAATCAAAAAAGAAAAAAAAGGAACAATGATATCAACAAAAACTATCACTGAGACATCAAAAACATGTGATTCTGTAACTTTTAGAAAAGAGGAAGACACAAATTACACATCCAATTATCATAAAAAGTGATTATGAAAATCCACCTTCTTCGAAATAAATGGAAGCCATTTATGGAAGGGGTTATGAACTTTTAAAACAACTTGGCCATAATGGAAAAGGATTTGGTGTAAAAGAATAAGGTATTTGTGTCCCTGTAGAGCCTAACATGCAAGAAACAACAAGAGGTCTTGGTTATTTTCCTTCAAAAATAATAACATGAAAAATACCTGCACTTAATCAATAGCATTAGTTGTTGCTCATTGCCATGTAATAGTGGTAGTATCATACAATACTCACTACTATGCACATGCGGGTATAATCTTGGCTTTATTCAATCATATTTCATTATCACAAGGAGCAACATATCATAACCCATTTTGGCTCACCTTTGTCCCTAAAATTGGGGGGTAAGGGGTTAAGTAGCCTTGTGTTAGGTGTATTCCTTCTAGCAAGGGATTCCTTTGCATCTCCTTAAAATGTTAGTGTAAAGATAATTTACAAAAAAATAAAGGGGCTTTGCTCCAAATATGAAAGGTTACACCTTAGGTAATATCAAGCCCAATATCACCACAAAGGAGACACTATCATAGATCAAGAAGGCCACACTTTAATTTCCAATGTCATACTTCCTAGGATATGTATACTATCATCACTATGAAGAGACCATTTCCTATGAAAACAATGAGCAGGGGACCATATTCCCCCCTTAAAATGTTAGTGTACTTGCTACACTAACATTTTAAGGAGGAATATGGTCCCCTGCTCATTGTTTTCATAGGAAATGGTCTCTTCATAGTGATGATAGTATACATATCCTAGGAAGTATGACATTGGAAATTAAAGTGTGGCCTTCTTGATCTATGATAGTGTCTCCTTTGTGGTGATATTGGGCTTGATATTACCTAAGGTGTAACCTTTCATATTTGGAGCAAAGCCCCTTTGTTTTTTTGTAAATTATCTTTTGTGGTGGCATTTTTATAACACCCCTTGAGGTTTTGGCATTATCTTTTCATTTTTTATGTGCCTCCTTAGTTGATTTTATACACCCCTTGAGGTGATTTTTTTTGTCCCACATGATGTTAAACTTTATGCACCCCTTGAGGTGATTTTGTTCATCCCCCATGACATTAAACTTTACTCACCCCCTAAGGTGAGTTTTATGTGCTCCTTGAAGTGAGGTTTTGCAAGATGCTTTGTGGATTTAGCATAGCAGAGCTTGTTGGGTTGTGAACTTGAGCACCCCTTTTTAACATGGCCACCTAGCATAACAAAACTTTCCTTCAAATAGAGCCATGTGTTTCATGAGTTTTTAGCATAACACACCTTGCTAGCTTTGTGAAACCCATTGTAACATAGCTCATGAGTGATGTGGCATAACACAACTTTCTCGTCCTCATGGTAGCATTCCTTAAACTAACATTTATTCGATTTATAACATTTGGTATTTGTGACTATTAAATATTCAGATCTCTTTTCCTTACCAACTCGAATCTTTTAGTACTAACCTTATGTTTGTTGTATGTCTTTTGTGTGTATTCTTCATGTTTACATCATGTTACATCATTTTTTCATTACTTCTTCATATTTATATTTCATCATGCCATTTTTTTCATCATGTATGCTTTGTGTTTTCTGACATGTATGTTTGTCTATGTTGTCTTCTTGCATTTCATACATATATGTGTTCCTTTTGTGCTTATGTTGGTTTTCCATTGGATCTTGAATCCTAGGGGCTTGTTCATTCCCCCAAGATACTCAATTATATTATCTCTTCAGCATTTGGACAATTGTACCCCTCTTGACATAGATTACTACTTTAGTGTGATTTTGAGTGTAAGTTCATACTCTCACTAAAGTGGGGGCTAAATGTAGCATAAAAGATTTCACCCTTGACAATTTCACACTAGGTTTTTCTCCCCCTAAATTATTGAGCCTAATTTGGTCCCTAATTTTCTAAATTAGGCATTCTATAACCCATTTGTACCACTTTCTGAGAAATTGCAAGCATTTTTTTTTCTTCCTGATTATTTTTTTGAAATTGCAAGCATTGAACAAATGCATCCAATTGATATTTTTCCCCCAACACTTAATGACCTAAAATATAGGGCTAGGACCCATTCGCCCTAGGGCATATGGGTCCCCCTATTTTTTAGGGGGCCAATTGTGGATATGTCAATGTCAACATCTTAACATTCAAAATTCAAATTACAAATTTGACTATCGATAGATAATTGTAGGGAAATTAGAGAAATACCTATAAATACCTAGTTATTGCATCATTTGAGAGATATATAGAAAACTATTGGTGAACTTATGATCGAAAGCACTATCAAGAAAGTCAAGAGAAGCATTTTAGAGCTTTATCTGCATAAATTTAAGATCCCAACATCATGTCAATCCTATGTGAGTTTATGTGTGTTCATTTTATCATTGTTTTGTGAAGGCTAACACTTGTGTAGGTATTCAAATCATACAAGAAAATCAAGAAAGAAAGATCCAACACCTTTAGGCGATATGCATGACTTCAGTTCTTTAAGGAATCCATTGAAGGGTGGTGAGTTACAACACTTTTTGATATCATCATTCCTTCCTATCCATTATCATTTTATCATTAACATTGCAATTATGGAAGTGGAAACACTAACACGTGGTTTGACTAAGGCAATCCCCTAAATGGCACAAAATTTCCACTCTTTGTTAATGGGAAGATTTTAGGTTTGAAGAGGGTTGAAGGGAGCTTGAATAAAAATTTTCCATTGTTTCAATTGAAGCCCTACATCTTTCCTACTCACGATAACTCACCTACAAAATTATTTGACGGTGTTTGGACAACTTTGTAATCAAAAATCAAAAAATCAAATACATCATCAAAGGGCCTCAAAAATAGAGTAGAAAAGGTGTACAAGGACCCATATGATATAGGGAGATTGTGTCCTTGTATTCATACCAACAACTACTTTCAAGATAGGTACACAGTCCTCTACACTTTCCAAATTTTCCAACAAGTTACTATTTCAGTCTATTGATTGTTGGATTATTGCATTTTACATATTAGGTCATATAGTCTAATTAGGTTAATCATAGAAAATCAATTCCAATATTTTCTAAGACTCAATAAGATGGAGATTTAGATTTTAATCGCTCACCTTCATGGTTGAAATTCAACCGACTCACCTTGTTGATGTCCATCTTAATGAAACATAAGAAAAAAATAACACAAAATAAAAGCTTCAATCCTAGGTTTACACATTAGACCTAGGGTTCCTATTTTATTTGTTTCACCATGTAGTAGTGAATAAAAGAGCGCCACATTTTTTGAGGTGGTTAATTTTGAAGGCCCACTTTGTATATTTGGTAGAGGTATAAAATACATGTTTGGAAGCTATATAGAAATTCTCATATAATTGATATGTTAGTTTCCTATTGAAAATTTAAAAAACAACTAAAGGAATTCATAAATAGCATTCAATGTTGAGCCCTTAACCATTGATAATTCCTAATCAATGTGAGTTATTGATATGGGGTTAGAATTCAAACATTTAATATAATACCAGTTTCCATGGGGTTTCTTAACAAAATTGATGGAACACGGGTTTTTTTCATAATATTTTTATTTGTAAGTGTATTCAAGAAGTTAAATACATTGATCTCCTACTAGGTAATAGGTCCTATGATAATGGTTGAAGTATTATAGTGATAAGGTATATATCTATAGTGATAAATTTGAATTATTGGGGTCTAATTAGAGAATGTAGATGTGAAGCTGGGAATATATTTAAAGTTATTGTATTTTAAATATCATGTACAATATTTATAAGGAAAACAACCTCTTTGAGTATGGATAATATTATAAGTATTTAATGGGTACCAAAAAAATTCTAATAGAATTAGGTGATTGTAGGATACTTCCATGTATTATTAAAGAGGATTTTCTCCTTGTTCCTATAAAGAATTTGATTAAAGAAAAATTTTCCCTGCTTACACAATAATAATTAGTTGGACTAAATTGCATGGCCTCATTGAATCTAGTACCTAAATATTGATTTTATTGTAATAAATCAAATATAAAATGCCCTACTATCAACTGAGGATACTATTATGGGATTATTACACTTAATCCATGAAGAATCGAAGCATAATGTAGCCACTAATACTCAATCTTAAACAAGATCATTCAAATGAAATTTAAACTAAGCATTTATTTAAATTGAACGCTACAAAATAAGAAAATAGTTAAATGTCTACTCTAACCCATTTAAAATTTATCCCATTTTGGAATTGTTGTCGTGTTGATGTGGAACAATGACCCTTTCCCAATCCTGTGATTAGTGAGCTTGTTTCTATTGATGTTATTGAAGAGAATTGATGAAACTATTGTGATATGTGAATGAAAATATGATTCATGCTAAATTGAACATGATGCAAACTAAATTAACATGATTATATGCTTAAAATGATCTACCTATGAAAAAGCTAAGCTAATCTAAGTGGATTCTAAGCTAAAATATTTAAACCCTAATTCATAAACAAGCTAAAATGGATGCATGGAAGCCATTAATGGAAGTTTAAAACTAATATGCAACCAAAAATGAATTAAAATATGCTAAATGTGAGTAAAGTATGAGTGTGAGTATGAGTAAATTCAACAGCATAAGTTTTCAATTGAAAGATGGATCCATTTGTCTCCAAATAGTATTCTATTTATAAGAGAGAAAATGAGAAATGGAGGGTTGAGATAAAAAAGGCTAATAAATGGTCAAGGATGGAGGAAGATGGAGGCATGGATCATGGATCATGGATTCTCATCAATGGGTGAGAATGCGAGTTGATATTTAATCAAGGGTTCTCATTCCCTAAAAAAAAAAACACTTCTAAATTGTACAAGAGGTCAAAAGTTAACTTGCACAAGAAGTTACAAAGGTAACTTGCATATGAAGCTAAGTAAGTTTGTTGAGAAAAATAAATATTCCCTTTTTCAAAAGAGTGAGGAGAAAAGAATATTATTTGGAATATTCATGGGTGGAGTTTGTTAATTAAAACTAAATTAATTTGTGCAAAAGGGGAAGGAATATTCTCTAGAATATTCCCTTGCAAGTGGGAGGAAAGAGATTAATTATATAATTTCTAATTAAACAAGGTTTATGTTGTCTCCTAGAAATTTCACCCTATGCACAGTGATGAAATTGAGCTTTCTGGAGAAACATGGGATCACTTCAAGGTTATGGGTCACCTATAGTTGAAATGAACCTCCAGAGAAGGTCGGCTTCCTTTGGGTATCACCTAAACTACTAGTCTTTGTGAGGTAAAGGGAGAAAGAATGCATACAAATGAAACTAAATTAAGGTGATACACCGAATTGATAAGAAATCATGAAATGAAACAAGAAGAAAATACACTAGGAAACTTAATTGCAACCGTTTCACATACTCAAAACAACTTCTTTTAGACTTATGCATCATTCTTCACAGGTTTGATCTACATACACATCTTAGGAAGGAAAGATAAATTTCACAGCTTTAAGGTATGAGTGTAGACTTATAAAACACAATTAAAGACTAATATAAGCAAAAGAAAGATATAGAAATGAGAGTAGTACAAACATGAACACTAGCGTCCAAGGTAAACTCTGTGTTGCATTCTAGATTCCAGTTGAGTTACAAAACATACATTTAGTCAAGAAAGGATCGATAAAAATTACTAACTCTTTCGAGTGTATATCCCTGAACTACTTACAAAAAATGAAAAAAATGCCTTATATACAAGAGTGTGTCGGCGCCTTAGGGCTTACAAAAATATCTCCCTTCGGGATAGATCTTTCCTTAGATCTTTTCATGTAGTTAATGTTGTGCTCGAATTAATCCTCTGTTGTCCATGTCAGTGTGAAGAGTCATCTCCAGGAGTGGTCTTCTTCAGATCCTTCTGCAACCACCACATTTACTTCCTGGTATCGTGTCCACCTTGAACCTCTTTAGTCAGGCTGCCTTCAATGCTTCTAACTTTAGATCATAAATGCGTTGTCTTTGTTTTGTTGATCTTCTTTTCTGAGGTATCAATCAGGGAAAACATCAATGGTTCATCCTTGGCTCCTTCTGATTGGTTGGTTCATTCCACATAGATCCCTCGGATGGTCAAAAGCTCCTCTAATCAAAATTGCATCTCGGAAAGACACTGGAAGTGTATCACTGATGCGATTATGTGCTTCTAAAGCTATCGACACAACATGACATTATTGATGAGAGCTTCTATTGGGCTCACAAAGTCATACCAATATCACTAAAGCCATCAGCAAGACACAATTCTATCACTGAGACATCATGTCGAATCTCCATTCTTTACTAAAGGCATTCTATTTCGGTGGGACCCCGATCGGTTGCTGGGACACCATACCGAGTGTAAAACCTCCTCCCGGAGTCTCCTCAAACTTAATATTACAAACCATATCTGCAAGAGTCTGCTGATGTCACCCCAATGCATTTTTCTCTACCCGAGCTCCAGTCCTTCATTAAGACCCTATCGGGTTAGCAAGACTCTCAGCGAGGCCTCCTTGCTCCGATGAGAGCTCATTTCATTTTTCTTCGGCAAGAGAAAAATTCATCGACAAGAGGTCATAGCGGCTTCATTAGTCATGCCGATATCACTTTCCATCGCTGAGACCACACCATGTCAGTAAGACATCACTCCGATGGTCAGGCACTACACCAATGTCACTTATGTTGGAGAGACCTTCTACTAGTCAGTGAGACCTCTTAGTGAAAACACAATGTTATACCGAAGTCAATCCACTTCGGCAAGACTTCAAAAAGTCGCTAGGACCTCATGGTGAAAGCCTCAATCTCCCGGTGAGCTTGGACACTTCCTCTTCTATTAGCGAGACATCTTTGATATCACCCCGAACGCACTCCATTCCACCGAGCTCTATATTTCCTTCGGTGTGACTCCCATCGGTCGGGGAGACATCTCCCCAAAAACATGACCATTCATCGCACTCTCGTCTTGTCACTAAAACCTTGGCCTGTCAGCCAGACCCTTTGTTGAGCACACTCCAGTCTCCCTGAACTCTCTTCAATTGGCTGAGACATTATCAAGTCAAGAAGACTTCATAGCGAGGTTCATTTGTCATATCGATATACCCTCTTGTCTCTGAGACTACACCGCGTTGGCAAGAGATTACCGTGATG
This sequence comes from Sequoia sempervirens, assembly GCA_007258455.2. Taxonomy (NCBI): domain Eukaryota; kingdom Viridiplantae; phylum Streptophyta; class Pinopsida; order Cupressales; family Cupressaceae; genus Sequoia; species Sequoia sempervirens. The sequence continues at coordinate 318,169,366 of VDFB02000015.1, read as the reverse complement.
GCAGAGATCTACACCGATGTAAAATGTCAGGGAGACCTCCTTGCATTCGGTAGGACCTATGGCAAAGCTCAAACTTCTCTTCACTGAAACTTTAGGTCTTCAGTGAAACATTGTGCGGATATCACTTTCTCTTGGTAAGGCTTTGGCCAGTCACCGAGACATCTTGGCAAACTGGGATCCAGTCGGGGTGACCTTCCACTTTTGGCGAGACCTAGTGGCTAAGCTCCCATTCTTTTGGCAATAAGCTACTTTCTCTTCAGTCGGGGAGACATCGTCATCTCGGTAAGACCCCTCGCCGATACTAGCATCCTTTGGCTGAGACTCAACCCGATTGGTAAGACCTTTGACTGAAGACGGATCTCATGGCATTGATGCCTTCACTGAGCGATAGCCCCTTTAGTTGGTGAGACATTTGAGTGGTCTTGGCGACTATCCTCCTTAGAGGGTTTTCATACCAAGTTTGAACTAGGCAGGTCTTCCAACCATGTTCCTCATGACCTAGCACCAGATGCATGATTCAACCCTTGATGCCAATGACCCATCTGGCCCTTTATAACTTTTGAAACATAATTTTCCCAACTGACCTAGCTTGTAGCTGAAAATTGGGCAACAATTTATTAATGCAATTAAGGGAATTAGAAGAATTAGGATGATATTCATTAAATTAAATGATTTAATGAATGGGGGAAAGGTGAAATGCCATTTAATTAAATAACTTAGGGTTATTTAATTAAGTAAGAGGACTTAGGGAATTAAATTAAATAGTTTAATTTATTTAATTTAATTAGATTAAATGTTAGCATGAAAGGGGGTGAATTAACTCGATTAAATGAATTAGGTTAATAGATGCAAATTATAAAATTAATTAAATACCTAGGCTAATTTAATCAATTAAGAAAAAAGAGGATGGTTTTGAAGAGGAAATGATCCTAGTATACCTTATCTGAGTGTATGATATCGTTTAGGACATTTTTCAGTGTCTACACTTTGCCCCTCTTTGAAGCGAGGTTCCTATTGCTTCGGTTCAAAGACTAATGATCTTCAAATGAAAAATTGTTGCTTAAATCAAAAAATTATAAAAATATATACATGATTTTTTAGATGCCCCAGTGGAAAGATAAAGCTAATTCCCTGCCCCCTTAAGAAATCAAGCGAAAATTTTGAATTTTGGGTTGATTTCTCAATAAAGGTGAAAAGCTAACTCAGGGGTCTAGAAAGGCTCTAAGATGCAAGAAATATGCCAAAAATACAAAAAATGATGCAAAATAAGGTTCAAATTGGAAAAATTGGTGAAAATGATGATAAACCCTAGTTTCAAGGTTAAATTAGGTCAAAAACCCTAATTTTCTAACATAAATAGGCCAAGAAGGGTCTCTTTCAAGTCATTTGTGCATTCACACCTCAAGAAATTCTTGCAAATTGAGCTCTAAACCTCCAATGAAATGGAATGAAAAGAGCTTCCACAACACATTTTGGATAGGGTTCGAGAGCACCAACAGCTTCCAGACTCATAACCACAGGTATGTGATTCAAAACTTGATTTGAAAGTTGACTTTTTTATACATTTATTGCACTTTAGAATTTAAATTTTGGTGGCATCACTATATAGTGATGCCCATTTGAGAATCAGTGATGCTAAAATATTTTTTAGTGACACATATTTGTTTGGTGACGTAGTTCACATTTTAGAATTAGGGTTTCTAAATTTAAATTGTGATGCATATGTTTACAGCGACACACATCTTGATTTGAAAATTAGGGTTATGGTTTCCAAAGTTTAAATCACAGCACATATGTTTATAGTGACGCGATTTGTGATTTGCAATTTGAAATGCCTTTGGACATCATAATTTGGAATTTGAAATACAGCAATGCTATTTTCAATTTAGAGTTAAAAATTCCAAATTGAGTCAATTTTTCTCAATTTCTAACATCATGCACCTTGTGGGTGTAGGAGGTCATTCCACTATTGATATCTCGCAAGCACTGACCCACAGTTTTTGAGACTTGGCGGTTTATCTAAGTTGTGCTAGGAGCACCTAGGGGAGATCTACTTATGGTACATTGTGTACGTGCTCATCCTCTAGACACATCTGGCTATGATGACTATGTTGTGCGAGTGATGGCATAATGAGACTTCATCATTCCACCTTCCAACCGGCGAGACAATGGTGACATTATAGGATGTATGGAAGATTCTACGTTTTTCTATACATGGCAAGTGTGTGATTTATGATGTCGATGTTGGATACAATGCATATAATGAGGTGATGGATATGGAGACCATTATTCTCATTTCATAAATTTACCTCAAGGCATACAAAGGTCATGTGCCCACCTTCCAATTGATTGTTGTAGCCATCATTTCAGGTTTGGTCACTCCTAATTGACGAAGAAAAGGGTTCAACACAAGATGGGGCTTGGCATGGCATCAGATGCTCTATAGGAGGACACTATTTGTATGTGGGTTAGTTATGTTGGCCTCATTGTATCATGATATGCACAACTTCATCTACTATGAAGACAGAGCTATTGGTGCAGGGGTTACCTTTCTTCATGTTTGGGCTTGGGAGCATATTGTTGTGCTCTGACCAATTGTGCAAATGGCTGATGTTGATCCTGATGATCCTATTGTTTGGTGGTATAGAGGTTCCATCACCCTATGACATACTGGGCAGCTTGGGATCTCGTACTAACATCAAGTTATCAATGATATTATAGTATTTAGATGGCATCCCTGGCTAGAGATGCTAGCATGGTTTGATGACATTCAAAATTTGTTCTTCACTAGAAAAATCTAGTACATGCAGGGTCAAGAGCATACTATCATAGAGAGATATTTTCCAAACAAGGTGGCATGATAGTTTGGTGAGTAGTAGGATAGGCCAAATGATTCCTACAAAGCCATATTTGCAAGAACATCTTGAGAGGTTCCAACATGGGGATCCACTATCCCAACTTTGGAGGTGGTTGAGGGTTTCTGTTAGTGGCACATCCATGGGCTTATGATTAGGGTCAGGTGATCATGCAAATGATGTTTGCATATGATGCATAGTTCACAGCCCTACGTAGGTTGATAGATCCAATGGGTGCTCCTCCACGAGGTAGACCTAGAGGGAGTAGGCAAAGGTGGGGGGCATGATGGCTAGGATGGACAAGATGGGTAGGATGGGCAGATCCCAGGGACACCGCCAGTTCCACAGGATCCTCCTATTCAGAAGCAGCTAGCACAACAACCACTACTAGGGCTAGATCCCTGAGATGTATAGATTCACCAACTACAGTAGTAGGTGGAGGTTCTCATGAGTGAACAAGATTAGGCCCACTAGAAGATTTGGTGATTATTGTTGAGAAGGACTAGGCCAAATAGTAGGTTGTGGCTATTATGGCAAAGAGAGATCACGTAAGGCAGCAGGTATAGACCGTGACTGCTGAGAGAGATCAATACATCGGTCGTCACTAGTAGCTAGAGGTGATGATAGCGGCTACATAGGGCAAGACTGTATCTTCTAGGCTATACAAAGAGGTTGTGATGGAGGCAACCTATTATAGGATACACTATCACATAGATGTTTTAGTGCCACTCAAACAACCTAACTACTCGTAGAGGAGCAATGCATGACCCAAAGCTAAGGATCAACCAAAGAGATAGGCTAGAGAGAGGAGTAACCATCAGAGCTAGCTTGATTGTATAGACACTTTTTTTTTTCCCATTCTTTGATATAGATATACATTCATGGGCTCCTTTTTGATAGCCTTGTGGATATTATATTTATGATCGATATACATACACTAATTAAGATATTGTACTGTGACTTTCATTTTCTTTGATATATATATGCTACGGATTCAATATGATGTGTTCATCTCATTTCATGCTTATGATTGTATGGATGCCTATGATGTGAGATGATATGCTTATGCTTACATTTTATCATGTATGGATGCACTTTATTTATGCCTATGTGATATGTGATGATATGAGATGTAATGCAATGTTGTATTCTTTTCAGTATTTTTTCATGATATTCCACCGGATATGATATGATATGCAAATGATATGGATGTATTTCTTTTTGTGTATTTTCAATGTAGTTTATGATGTCATGTATGCATGTGGATGTATGGATGGAAAATGTAGATGTAATCCTTGTGATAATGATAATGCAATGTATGTGGATGATATGCGATGCAATGATTTAGATGTTTAGAATAACAAATCTACATTATTCATCACAACTCAAATGATAGTGATGATGCAAGTTATATGATGTGATATGCTATGATTATGTTGATGATTTGTGGATGCAAGATGGATGCATTGATTATGTTTTCATTGATTGTCATGATACTAGGTTAATGTGGAGAGAAGATAGAAGAAACAAGATGATTGGCCATTGTTTTTTATGATTTCCTCAAAAGATCCAATAATTCTATGATCCAACAAGACTTTATTATATATGGTGATGAGAAATGCATGGTGAGGATGAATGCATGATGATGATTTTCTCAAATCTTTAGATTCATATTTTTTGTTGTTCCTTATTGTTTTATATAACACATAGAAACGATGCATCAAGGTATTGATAACCAAGATGACATATCTAGTGTAATGGAATTTGACTCCACAAATAGATAGGATAGTTCTTGTTGACACCTTGAAATACAAAAACATCATTGGAATGTAGTTTACAAGCTTAGAATATATCAGACCAAAGCATACACAGTAGTCAAAAATCTACTCCAAACAACTTCCCTACACACAACCAAGAAAGTATGTGCCAAGATTATTTTACAAGAATACCCACAAGTACAACAAACAAAAGATAATGATTGATGCCTCATTCCTTTCTCTCTAAATCACTTCGATAGACATCATCAAGAGGTCCTCAGAATGGGTCGATAAGATAAATCATAAGAAAAGATTAAAGACAAACAATTAGTGTTATCTATATCTCTTGCCTAGTTTAAGTTTAGCTAAGGTGATGTTTGATACTAATGTACATCCCAAGAAGGATACATCCTAGGACATGTTGATCAGAGGGTTGTTTGATGTAGGATAATGATGCTAATGATGAGTTTTTGATACAAAATTCACTGACACATTTACCTATGATCTAGACTTTAGATTTTGACACTTAGGTTCTCACTTTACAACTTGCTACACTTGCTTTCTACTTGCATTACCAAAGGTTGAAGGTGACAATTGATTTATTATGGGTAAAATTTATTATAGGTGAAAGAGAAATGGGATGGATGGGTTTGTATTTTCTGGAATATTTCAATTTTTTTGGTATTTTCAAAATGTTTTGAGGTTGTTTAGGGTTTTCTCTAAGATATTTGATGTTTTTTATGTCTTTTGAGTGTTTTCCAAATGTTTTTTGAGTTTTCAATTTTCAAATATTTGTGTGTTTTCTGAGTATTTGAATGTTTAGGGAGTTTTCTAAGTTATTTGAATGTTTAGGGGTTTTCTGAGTTTCAACCAAGAACCTAACCTAAAAGACTTATCCTAGTGGCCTTGGGGGCTAATTAAAGATAAGCCTTGCCTACATTATACATGCAGAGACCACATAGTTCGGCCAACTTGACTTATTTACAAGATGAGATACTAACAGTTGAAGGAATTACAGTTTATTATGATGGAATCCTAAAGGACTAGCATAGGGTGTCTCGAGGGCACATCAATGATGGCCTTGCCTATGCTCAAGCTCATAGAAAACATAGTTCGACAAGGGTACTATTTTTTGGATTTTTGATGCTTGACCTTTTTAGGGTTTTGATGAGATTTGGATGTTTTGGATTTTAACTTTACAATTTTCTGAATGTTTTTGGATTTTAGCTGTAAAGGATTTTGAAAATGTTTTTGAATTTTTTTATGAACGTTTTATAGATTTTTTTGGTGTTTTCAATGACATTTTATGAATGTTTTTTATGTTTTCTGACAACCTTAAGATATATAAGAAATTGATGTGATCTGGAACAAATTTCCCCTAGTGTGATACAATAGACTACCTCGATATAGGCAGGACAAGTCGACCTTTGAAATATGCCAAGTAGTACTAAGGGGATATGATACTTCACAACATCAAGCTATGATATGTAGGCATAGAAGAGATGGAATAAATAGGATGAATGAAGCAATGGATGGATGGAAATACAAAGAATGGTAGGATAAAGGATAAAGAGCCAAAGAATAGATGAAGGTGCTTTATTTATTTGAGGCACCTGTTTTCTAGGTTTTCACCATGGTACTTGCCCAAAGCACCACCGAAGTGGTTTTTACTAGAGGACAATTGTTTTTCTTTACTTTTTTCAATCCTTTTTCTCATTTTTTTGGATTTTCATCATTTTTTGATTTTTTTGTATTTTTCAGATTTATACCCTTCAAGACTAGGCATAAAAAAATTTAAGATGCAAGCTATTGGTTGGTTCCTACAAGGGTTCCCCTTCAAGTGTTGACAATTGCTATGCTCTCGATCCATAGATTGTTGTGATGACAAAGGGACCCAGCTAGTTAGGCTCAAACATTCCTTTATTGTCATGATCTAGTAGATTCTTCTAATTTTGCTTTAGGACAAGATCCCCTATTTGGAAAGTCCAATACTTGATCTTGTTATATCTCCATTTCAGTCAATTTTGGTACACTTACAAGTGGTTAAGAGTGTCAAGACGACACTCGTCCAATAATTCTAGCTCATTTAATCAAAATATTTTGTATTCTTAATCGGTAATCAGGTTCTATAGTGACACTTGTAGTGATGGGAACTCAACCTCAATAGGAAAAATGGCTTCTGATCTATAGACCAAGGTGAACAGGGTTGCACATGTTGGCATCTAGATACTAGTTTGATAGGCCCAAAGAATAGGATTTAGCTGCAAATTCTAATCGCGGCCAACTTCATTGACTATTTTCTTTGGGATTTTTAAGATAGTTTTGTTTGTGGCCTCAACTTGGCCATTTCCCTGGGGATAATACAGGGTAGAGATTTGGTGTTGGATGTTGAAAATTTGACATATCTCTTTCACATCCTAATTCTTAAAGGGTGTTTTTTTGTCTAAGATAAGGGTTTGCAGAACACCATAACGACAAATGAGGTAATTCAAGATAAACTTTGCAATCTGCTTCCCCATTATGTACGTCATAGGAATGGCCTCAACCCACTTGGTAAAGTACTCAGTGGATGTTATGATAAACTTATGTCCATTGGATGAGGTTAGAGTGATTTTACCTATGAGGTCAAGTCCCCACTGTGAAAAAGGCCAAGTTGTGATCATAGGTTGCAATTCTTGAGTTGGAGAATGAATAAGATCTCCATGTCATTGACACTAGACACACTTTTGCACATACCAATGGCCTTCTCTTTCCATGGTTGGCCAATAGTACCCTATCGTCAATAGTTTCTTAACTAAAGTCATATTGTTAGAGTGGGAACCACATATTCCATCATGTACTTTTGTTAAAGTAGTTAAAGCATCCTCTTGGTTAAGACCTCATAGTAATGTCCCTTTGATGCTTTGGCAATATGAGGTATCACCTAGGATCATGAATTATGATGCCTTTTTAACAAAGGTATTTTTAAGGTTGGAGGTGATATCAGATGGAAGGATTCCTCTAATTAGTTAGTTGAATATGTCATGGTACTATGGGGATCTAGGACCAACGATGACACACACAAATTTAGATTCAGGGATTTTGAAAGTTGGTATGAGAAGTTGTTCTACCAAGAATTTGCATTGAAGTATGTTGTTTGGCATGTATAACAGTGATCCAATTTTTGCCATTGAATCTGTTGCTTGGTTGTTCATATGAGGAATCTACTCAAAATTTATATCTATGAAAAGGTCTTTGATATTTTCTACCATCTTCTTTTTAAGGAGTAAGCTTTTTTTCCTTATTTTAATAATTGTCATTGACTTGGTTGATAACCAGTTGTGAGTCTCCATGGACCTTTATCTCTTGAATCTACTATTGAACTGCTATCCTTAGACCAATGATTAGGGCTTGATACGTAGTAATATTGTTAGTACATTAGAATGATAGCCTGTATGATTTTGAAGAATACCCACTCTTGATCCATGTTGGGTGAATGATCCATCAAATTACATCTTCTACTAATTGGTGAGATTGAAAAGGAATATTGATTCATCAGGGAATTCAGATATCAATGGATTCTCTACATAGATAGGTACATCTACCAATTGATTTGTGATTAGTTTTCCTTTGATTACTTAGCACTCCATGTACTCTATGTCAAATTTAGTCAAGATTGTCACCCATTTGTCCATTCTCTAAGTGAGAGTTTCTTTGGATCACAAGTATTTCAATGGGTCAATCTTTACAATAAGCTTGATTTGATGCGATAGCATGTGATGTCTAAATTTTGGTGAATCAAAAACCAATGATAAGCATGCTTTCTCAATGGATGAATAGTTCATTTCATATCCAACCAAGTTCCTACTAATGTAGTAGATGGCTCTCTCCTTTTCATTTTCATCATGTTGTATGAGAAGATCCCCTAATGCTATTGATGTTGCTAAGATATACAAGATCAATGGTTTGTTTGGTATTGGTGGCATGAGCACTAGAGGTGTTAATAAGTAGTCCTTGATCTATTGGAAATATTTATCACACTTCTCATCCCACTTATAAGTTATTCCTTTATGGAGAAGATGTGGAAAGGGGTGGATTTGATCTAATAGTTGCGTTATGAACCTTCTGATGGATTGCAATCTTCCTTGTAATCCTCTCATATGTTTCAATGTTTGTGGTGGTTCCATGTCTAGGATGGCTTTTACCTTTGTTAGATCAATTTCTATACCTCTTTGCGAGACGATATAGTTGAGGAGTTTCCCTAATGTGACCCAAAAGAATTTTTTGGATTTAGCCTTACTTTGTATTCCTCTAGCCTATTGAAGATGGGTCCTAAGACTTGTATGTGCTCACTTATTTTCTTTTTGATTCAAATCCCCCCACTTGGTGAAGGTGGTAGCTCCCATCTTGATGGTTTTGGGTGCTTCCTTGCTAGATGTTGGTTTTCCATGTGACTTGGGAGTAGGTAGCTCCCCCAACAAAAAAGTGTCAATTAGTTTATCGCTTCCACAACCATCATCCTAGATCACTGCTTTGATATTGGGAATGTTTTGCATGATGGGTGCTTCTATTTCAAAGGTAGATGCAAGGGATGGTGGGTCAACAAATGAGGTAGAGGGTGTAGGCCCTTCATCACTCTTGGGTATTTGGGGGATTTTATAGAACTTGGCCTCAATATTTTTGTAGTAGGAAAAAGGCTCAAGATCTCCATGGATGGTAATTTATTGACCCTCGGAAGGAAACTTTACACATTGGTGATAGGTTGAAGCTATTAGTTTTATGGCATGGATCCATGGTTAGCCAAGTAGAATGTTATAGGGAACATCAAGGTCTAACACTTGGTAATTAGTTTCTGTAATAATAGGTCCCACTTGGATGGGTAGGGAAATTATGCCTTGTGATATCTTCTCTTGGTCATCGTATGCTCTAATGGTGGTACTCTTTTCTTTCTCAATAGTATCTTCTAAATAGCCCAAGTTCTTGATCAACTGAAGGGTGCAAATGTTTAGACCAACACCTCCATCTACTAAGACTCTTTTTACCTTATTCTTGTGAATGACAACCTCAGGGTGCAAAGCATAGTTATGAGATGGTTGTGAGGGTAGGTCTTTTCTTGAGAAGAAGAGAAGATGATTAGTGATATTCCATACCATAGCTTGAAACTACTTTGTATCAATATCCTCAAGGATAGATGACTCTGACAAAGCTTTCTCTAAGATTTCCCTATGTGCAGGTGATAGCCTTAATAATTCTAAGATTGATATATATGTAGGGGTATTCTTGAGCTAATCTAGGAGATTGTATTTGCTAGGATTTGGTGTTCGAAAATTAGGTTGTGCCCTAGATTGAGATGGAGCTACCTAGATGGTGATTTTTCCATGTCCTGTGGTCACTCCACACTCTGCACTAGGACCTTTGATGGTGACAATAGTGATGACACTATCACAAGAAGTGACTAAATTGGAATAGGTATGATGCACGTTTATGTAATCCTTAGTTTTCCATTGTTGTTTCCTTTGTTATGATATGGCATAGGGTTCTTGTATATCTTAAGATCCTAATTACTAGCTGGTACTTTGAAAAATATGGTATCATTCTCTATGAGGTCTTGGATAATGTTTTTGAGCCTCATGCAATTTGTTGTTTTGTGTCCATTGATCTTGTGAAAGTCACAAAGATTTTTCTCGTTATACTAGGATGGTTTCTCTTTTAGTTCTTGGTAGTTTTCAAAGTTGGGAAGTGTTATTAGATTTGACTCTACCAACTTTTTCATGATGGTTTCAATGGGTTTAGATAACTGTGTGTACTTGTGTTTAGGGTAGTTGTTCTTGTTGTTGGTTTTCCTTTGCATTTTAGTGTTATTGGTTTGATTTTTTTGAGAAGGTGTTGTTTGTTGCCCTGTTGGTTGAATTTTAGTGACTTGATTGTTGTTTGGCCTGGGAGACTTTAGGACTACCTTGGCCTCTACCACACCATCATTAGTCATGCTCTTGTTCTTGGCTCAAACACAAGACTTGTCATTTGAATTAGTTGATGGGTGATTATCTTTGTAAGCTTGAGTATTTCCCTATGAGATTAGAACTCTCTTGATGTTAAGGGCTCTAGGGACAAGCTCGTCATAAGATGTGATGCACTACATTTTCAAGTAGAAGGATAGATCTAGATCTATATTTTCTATGATTAGCCTCACTTTTTGCTCATCAAGAAGAGGCCACTTTCTTTTACTAGCTCTATGTCTCCACCATTGTAAGAAATTGGTGAAATTTTCTCCTTTGTTTTTTCTAAGAGTGTATAATTCTTCTAAACTTATGTCCATGTCAAGATTAAAGGAGAAGTGATTGATGAATTTATTAGTAAGTTCTTGGAAAGTTTTGATGTTACAAGGCACATGAGAAAACCAATCCATGGTAGGACCTGTTCAAATTCAGTGGAAGAGGCGCATTAAATAAGAATCATTGTAGGCCACCTCCATACACATGACGTTAAATTCTTTGACATGGTCCACAAGACTTCCTCTCCCTTTTTATTTATCAAATTTAGGGATTTCAAAGCTGCGAGGGAATGGTACCATTGCTATGTTTTGATCAAATGGATAAGGACACAGATTCTGTGTATGGGGCTTCTTAGTCTTGCCATTCTAAAGATCCTACATTTCTTGGGATAGCACCTTAAACTGTGATGCAAGATCATCTTGCGGGTTCGGTGGAGGAACATATGGTGGGATGATGGATGTACTGTATGTGAGATTCTGATATGATAAGGTGTTGTTTGTGGTTTATGGTGGTGTGAGATTCAGGGAAGGTGATTGCGATGTTGATGCATATGTTCCTAATGGATTTTTATTGACAATGTTCTGCTAAGGATTATAGTAGGAAGTTGTTGTTGTTGTTGTTCTGCATACTGCTAAGATAGTAAGGCTTGTTGTTGAGCTTAATGTTATTGTTGTGCCAAGAGGGCTTATTGTTGGCTTTGATGTTGTTGTTGTGCTACTAAGATTTTTTTATGGACTTGATGTTGTTGTTGTGCTAAGGCTCATTGTTGTGTTACTAGGGCTACTTGATGTTGTTGTTGCTATTATTGTGTGGCTAGGGCTGCTTGTTGTTGTTGTGTTGCTAGGACTACTTGTTGTTGTTTTTGCTATTGTAAGGCTTGTTGATATGCTTTGTGTTCTTGTTATAAGGCCAAGGAGTGTGCTTTCAACGTAGGATTCGGTGGTTGGGACATCTTTAATGGATTGTGGATGTTGTTATTTTAAATGGGTAGTCGATTGGTGATGAGAGGTTGGGAGTTCCCTTGGTTAACAATTCCTTGTGTGATGGTGGATTGAGATGGAGGAATGTAATTTTGAGGTCCCATTTGATGTTAAGGGCATATTAGGACCTTGATTCCATTGATTAAAAAGGTTTCCTTGTCCCATGTCTTGAGGATTGCCTTGTGATAGGGATGTGGACAAGGCATTACCTTGATTGATGGGATTTGTGACCAAGGGATTGTTTTGAGGTGGATTGATAATGGATGGGATGGATGTGCTTTGTGAAACCAATTGGAGGATTGGGTAAATATGTTGCTATTTGCAGTAAGGGTTGACTCTGCGGTATGGTATTGGCATGCCCTTGTGTGTTGTTTTGAGATATTTGGTCTATACTACTTTGTGTGATGGTGGGCACACTTGTGGTACTCATGAGTATGGATGAAGAGGAGTTTCCTCAGTATGTTGAGGTTGTTATGGAATAATGAAGTTCAAGATATTTATATGGTTGTTTGGGATCTTCAGGAATGGGAGGAGCACCAAAGGGAGGTGTCCAAGTGGTTTTTTGGGATGGAGGATTGGTATCAAGAGTTCCCACAAGTGTTTTGCTTTCAAATGGAAGAGTTAGACCAAAGTCCTTAGCAAGGCTAGTTGCAATATTGGGAGTGGATTTTTGATTTATCCCTAGGGATGGAGTTGTAAAGCTTTGTATCAAATTTTGTGTAACAAATCATAGGGAAATTGGAGCTATGTTTTCAAAGGCTCGGCATTCCATGAGTTCCTCCCTAGTGAGTTCAAATGGGTTTTTCGTGATGTATTCAATCGCATATGGTCTTGATGGAGGTGATGGTTACTGTAATGGAGTAACTTGGTTTCTTGGATCAAATTCTAGAGGATTTGGATCACTTGAGGTAAATGTGACTTTGGTTTTCTCCATGATTCTCTTGTGTTATGATCTAGTCTTTACCATAAATTTTGGGTCACCTTTAGAAGAGTTGTGTTGAGATTTGTAATGTTTGAACTCTCTAGTTGAATCAAATCTAGGTAAAAGGGATTCTCTAAGTATTTTTGGATCAATGATGATAGTGGGGGATGAAAAGATGGATGCTATGGGTAGTGATCTTTGCAATCATTTTGGGACAACACTTTCAACTTAAGAGTTTGATTTTTGATTTTGTATAAAGAATGTTGATGAACTTGGAAATCTTCAAGGTAGACTCATGACCTTCAAGATAAACTAGTTCAAATATGATAACTAACTTAACCAAATGCATGGAAAAGGATTCATTTCACATACAAAATAGCTAAGTTAGGGGTTGGTTTGATAGATATTTTAAGTCTAAAGTATTGGTGTATTCAAACATTTTGCAAATTTTGTACTGAAAGATAAAAATTTGACGAAGGGGTCGATGTAATGTTTGACCCAATGTTGACTTAGAGTGAACCTTTGTTTGACAAGACCAAGGTAGTGAGAAACATGATAGACCTCTAAATTTTTCAAATCCTAAAGACCTAATGGTTTAGATAGGTTGATTATCCTAAAAAAGACCTAGATTTTGACCCATAAAGAAGGTATACATGTCTAGATGTTTCCTTAGGGCACATTCATAAAATTTTATCAACAACTTGTTTCTATTTTGGTAAAGTGTTGAAATATGGTTCTTGATTTCTTTTGAACTAAGATGCCTAAGTCTGAAGTGGTGACCTGTAGACGTTCTTTTGGGAATTCTAATTTTGTGTGAGATCATTAAAAAAAATTCAAGCTTATGGAAGAAAGGAAGATATTTATTTCCACGTAGGTAGTGGTAATATGGGTCGTCCAACCTCAATATTATTTAGTTCCTCTTCTTCTAAGATTGTTGTTGTGTTTCTCCACTGAATGGGTGTTTCTTTTTTTTCGAAGATAAAGCTTCTCAAGCTTCTAATTATATTTGTTTGTTCTCCCTTAATGAATTCAAAGTTGGGTTGAATGATAGAACTAGTAAGATAAGGTTGCTCAATGGGAGTGATCGGTCTCCAAATGGTCATATGGGGTTCAATTGTCTCAATTTATCTTGTTTAAGTGAATTTCTTTTACCACAAACACTTGTCTTGATTATGTTTCTGAAGTACCCTAAATCTGCAATGTAAGACCACTTCAAATACTCATTAGAAATGTTAGTCTAAACACACAAATCTGCAAATACCTCCATGAAATAGAATATCTATGCTAAAGAAATGCCACAAGTAACAAAAATAGCATCAAGAAGACATTTTAAAAGAAAGATAAACACTTATTCCATGTTGGATTGGTGTCACATGTGCTAGTGACCCTTTCCCAATCCTTGATTGATAAGCTTAGATGATGATGATTGCTATTGATATGGAAATGCTAAGTATACAAGATCAAATCTCAAATGAAGAGAGTGACCTTGCAAGAGATTGTGCAGGATTTGCTCAAAGATGAAGCACCTATTTAAATATTTTCAAAATGCTAAGTGTTGAAGAGGGACCAATGTGGGATAAAAAACAAGCCAATGAATTGAGGGCACTTGTCATCATGTGATTAGTTGATGTATGTGCAAGATTTGGGAAGAGTTCCCAAGAGGGGGAAATTTTGAATTCAAATTTGCAATAAATTTTGAGAGGGGGACAAGAAAGAAGAGCAATAAATGCCCTGTTTGACTTGTCATGTTGAGGGAAAATGAGGTTTTTAATAAATCAATAAAATTGATTTATTGTGCAAGTGGCTAGATCTAGATAATGCAAGTGGGGTGGGATTATCATTAGGTCAGGATTAGATTAAGTTAATGATGATTAGGCTGATTTAATGTTGATTAGTTGAGTTGAGTTTTAAGACTTTGATTTTTGATTTATTTAAATCAGAAAATGATGGAATATGAAAATGAAGTCCTGATTTATTTAATTAAATGGATGATGCAAGATGAAGGTTGAATGATAATGTTTATTTGATAAATGAGATTATTTAATGAATGGATTAAAGGTGATAAATGGATCTAACGCAACATCTAGTTCAGTTGATGAATGGACTTGATCAAATGCAGAATGTAAATTTTGCATGTCTACATTTTGCCCCTCTTTGAAGCAATGTACTTGTTGCGTTGGTTCAAAGAATAAACTTGCCGCAATCGAAATTAAGAATTTCATGATTTTTCAGATGCCCCAGCGGAAAGAAGTACACTGGTACATTGCCCCCTCGAGAGATTGAGCGAAAAGATTCGATTTGAGGGTCGATCTCTCGATAAAGAGGTTCAAAATGGGTGGTTATGGATGACGATGCAAATGAGATGATTTTAAGATGCTTAGAATAACAAATCTATATTATCCTAAACAACTTAAATGATGATATGATATGAGATGGATGAGATTGATGATGTGATATGCCGTGATTATGCAATGGATGATTTATGATATGCTTAGACTAACAGATCTATATTATGATGATGATATGCAATGCATGTGAAATGATCGATGTTTCCTATGATGTATGATATGAATGATATGTGGTATGCAGTTTATTGATGGTTTGCAGATGCGGATGGATGCATGATGGATGCATGACGGATGCATGATGTTAATGTGAATGAGATGATGACAAGAGGATCCAACAAGTCCATGATTGGTCGAGACTTTATTAGAGATGATGATGATGATAGATGATGATGATGATTTGCTTATCAAGATTGGGATTTTTAAAAAAGGGCTACTTACCTTATGTTTGATAACAACATAGCAGATGCATCAAGGTATAAAGAACCATGATGGCATTGTACCTAGTGTGATGGAATTGACTCAACAAGCAGATAGGAGTATTCTTGTTCACACTTGACATACGAAACCTTGCGGTACCTAACAAAGCAAGTATTCGCCAAGTTATTTTACAAGAACGCCCAACAAGCACACAAGACAAAAGATAATGATTGTTGCCCCATTCCTATCTCTCTAAATCCTTCGTTCGGATATCATCGAGAGGTCCTTGGACTGAGCGAATAAGATAAATCAAAGAAAAGATCAAGTACACAAACAAGCCAATGTTCTTCATACCTCTAGCCAAAGGGATTTGTTTTGATAGGATAAGAATCCAAGGTGATATCCATAAATGATGCCCATTGTTGGAACGATATATCCTAGGACATGCATTGTATAGGATGATGATGGTTTGATAAGTTGATTGATAGGCTAATGATATAAAGTCGACTAACATGTTTGCGACTGATCAAGAGTTTGATTTTGTTTTAGAGGTTTGTTGTTTGCTTTTGATTTTACGATTGAAGCTTGCTTTTGCTGACTATTGCGCTTGTTTCTGTTTGCGTTGCCAAAGGATGAAGGTGGTGATCAGTTTATTATGGATGATTGATTATTGCGGGTGCAAGCGAGGTGAGATGGATGGATTTTTTCAAATATTTGGATGTTTTTGACGTTTTGCAATGTTTTTGAGGCTATTTTTGGTATTTTTCGATGTTTTTCTGAATGTTTTTGGATTTTGATGTTTTTCGAATGTTTTTGGATTTTGGTGTTTTTCAAATG
The DNA here is from genome assembly GCA_007258455.2 of Sequoia sempervirens. NCBI lineage: Eukaryota > Viridiplantae > Streptophyta > Pinopsida > Cupressales > Cupressaceae > Sequoia > Sequoia sempervirens. The sequence continues at coordinate 318,152,999 of VDFB02000015.1, read as the reverse complement.
TTTTTGGATTTTGATGTTTTTTGAATGTTTTTGGATTTTGATGTCTCGGGGGCTGATCAGAGATTAGCCTTGCCTACGTTTAAGCTCAGAGACAATGTAGTTCGGATTTCAATGTTTTTGATGTTTTCTGCTTTTGAAGTTGTTTTTGGATTTTGATATGATTTGGATGTTTTTGGATTTTTTTGATTTTTTGATGTTTTTGGATTTTCTGATGATTTTGACGATTTGGATATGGATATGTGTGATGATATCAGTGCTCTGTTTATGATTTTTGTTGAAGACCAAGCTAAGGTTGATTGATCGGATCGATGGATTGATGATGATAACATTGTCGAGGATACACGACAATGTAAGGATTTGAATGATGAGGATTGATGATGATAACATTGTTGAGGATGCACAACAATGCAAGGATAGTGTTAAGCAACACAAGGATATCCTGAGATGATGATTTTTTGATTGGATTCGATTGATCATGTTTGATGAAGCTTGGTTTTGAACAAAAGATGTTTGCATGATTTGATGTGACGTTTGATGTGCAACTTAGATGCGACTGATATCGATTGATGTTTGATGAAAGATGAAGACTGATAAGGAATGTCTTCTCGTCAAAATGTGCCATGGGTTAGTGATTCAAATTTTTTCGCTCACAAGTGGCAGACCAAATTGATTTCATGTTTTCCATTGTTCGGATTGCCACATAAGCTGGAGGATATAGACCAAGATTTATTCTCGAAGCAAGATGTACATATCTGCCCCCAATGTCTAGCAATGTATGGAATGTAATGGATGGATGCTTGAATAAGTGTATGGATGGATGGATATGCAAAGGATGCCAAGGATTATCTTGCGATAAGATAAGGTGTTCAGATACTAAATGCTTATTGGATAATGCTTCATGGCTCAGATAATGCTGCATAGGATAGGATTAGTGAAAATGGCCCATGTCAAGATGTTTACCGTAAGCAAGTGTAAAGTGTGATCCAAAATTTCATCAAGATCGAGATAACTTGGATGATGGATGCAAACGGATGAAAATGGATTGGATCAATGGTTCATGGATGGATGGATTTATTATGGATAATATGAATGGAATGCTCGATTTATTATGGATGAGATGAGATGCTTTCAACTAAGCTGGCACACATAGATGCTCGATTCCACACATGATGCCTGTTTGCCAGGTTTTCATCATGGTCTTGCCCAAAGTGCCACCGTAGTGGTTTTCACTAGAGGACGATTTTTTTCTTTACTATTTTCAATCCTTTTTCTGATTTTTTTTGGATTTTCATATTTTTTGATTTTTTTGATTTTTCTGAAAGATTTATGCTGAACCATAGGGTGTCGCTGATGTAGATGCCACTGTCATAATGTGCCATCGATATCGTACTTGAAGAAGCTGCTTTGCTAAGATACGTGCACTTGAATGCAACTTTTTGGATTTGTGATCTACTTCATTGATACCAAGGTTAACTCTGTCTCTGTGCGCACATCGCGATAGATTTCCTTCTGAATCCTTATGATGAAGGGTCGTTGCCAATACATGGTCAATATGAGAATTGGATATTATGCATGGAGGCGTGGATGGAGTGTGCTTAGGGATAAGAGATAGATTGGTTGACAGTTTGGAACCTTTGACTCTCCAAACTTGGGAAGATGAGCAATGATGGGTGGATACGAAAGTGTGTGTGGAATTAGGACCAACTGCTTGATACACTTTGTACGTCGCTTGAAAAGCATGCTTTTGATTTTGTGGACGTCTTTGATGGATACTTTTCCCTCTTGTATTTTTCCCCATAGTTTCTTTGACTAATGGAGTTTGATAGGGATGATCTTTCTTTGTATTCTTTGGTATCCATATGTACTTGATTTGTCCATTATGCTTCTCAGCTTCTTTTGATTTGATAATGTTCTTCGTACTTTGATTCAGATATTCCTTTTGACGTTGGTCCCAATTCGTGGATGGGGTGATGGGTGGATTTAGAATCATGTTGGATGTGGTGGTAAGTGTTTGAGATACGCTCTGAGCGATCATGGTAGTGAGAGGTTGAGATGTGATGGGTGTGATAGTGGCATTTGGAATGATTGAAGGGATAGTGATGGTTGGAATGACCGAGGTGATAGGTCCTTGAGAGACCAAATTTTGATTTGGGATCAATGTTGTTTGATTAGATACCATCCATTGGTGTGATGTCGATGGTATACTCGAAGGATTTGACGTGATGGTTTGATTGACATTAAGTGGATTGATTTGGGTGGATTGATTGGTGTTAGGTAAAGGGGGAAGCCCTAAACTAAGGAATGATGTAGGTAATGGTGGTGGAGATTTCCCTTGGCGCAATGCCTCAACTATTTTGGAAAGTTTCGCAATTTGATTTCGCCAAATTTGTTCTTGATTTTGATCTTGATTCACTTGAGATAGTTGATTTGGATTGTGTTCAAGTAGTTTTGGCATGCATGCTTGCGGTTTTTGAATGGGATTATGGGAAAATTGACTTTGGATAATGTTCTGATTTGGGATGATAGGATGAACAATGTTGGTATTGGGAATCATTTTTCCAAAGGTTTCTGAGTTAGGATTCATGTTTTGAAAACTTGCACTTGGTACATCCACATTTGGTTTGTAGGGATTTGGTGGAATGATGTTGCTCGTTTGAAGACTCATGTATTGATTGTTTGGAGGATAGACTTGTAAGTTTGTACTTTGATTGAAATCTATCATGGGGAGATGTGTTCCAAAATTCAAATTGGGCATACTCACACTTGTTGTACCATTGACATTTGTCAAAGGAAATGATCCTATGCATGGATTTTGATAATTGATAAGCATTGCAAGGCTTTGAAGATTCAACTGATTTGGATTACCCAAGATGTATGGATCAAGTTTATATTCCATGTTCTTCTTGTGTTTTGACCTTGTTGCAAAAGTGACCTCTAAGGTTCTTAGGACCAATGATGAGATGGAGGACAAAAGATGAATGATATGAGTGTTGAACGTTTAGGGACCTTGGATCAATGCTAGACTTAGGGATTTTGATTTTGATTGTTTGATGTGGATGATGAACTTGTAAACCCTAAGATGTTGGATGTTATCTTAAGGATGAACTTGTTCTAAAGGTTTGCTAATTCAATTAGATGTATGAGAAAGGATGCATTCCCACACACCTAATTAAACAATTGACTTTGATTTGGTTTAAGGATGTACCCAAGTCTACAATGATGTTTGCAAAGATCTAAAGTTGTTTTGGTGAGATGGATTGATGAATGTTTGGAAGATAGATGAAAGTTTTGATGATCCTAAGAGACTTAGAGAGACTTTGTTTACCAGGCCAAGGTATTGAAGAACACACTTTTTTCTAAGAGCAATCAAAAGACCAATATGACCAAGAGATATCAAGCACATGTGTGGGGTCCAATTTGTTATCTTTGCTTAATGAGCACTTTTTACCAAAAACACTCTATTTGATTAAGGTTTCAAACTAAGATGTCCAATGTCTTAATTTCCTTAAACCCCACAAGATATTTTATGTGGAAATTCAATGAACTTAAGGCAAGGGTTTTCCTATTGTTTACTCAAGAAGACAAATTGAGATATAATCCAATGCTTAGGAACCTCTACGACGTGAGTCCGTAGGGAAAGCAGTAACATATGGATTGAGTCAATGATATTTGTCTTCAAGAGGGTTTGAAATTTTGAGAATCATGTTGAATGTTTGTTTGCAAAATGTTTTCGAATACACACCGTGTTTTCAAACAAAGAATAATTACAAGCCCTATGGATGTGTAAGACTATATTTGTTGGATTCCCACTTGGACAAGTCCAGCTACGCTTATCCCTAGTGGATGGTTAGATGCTTGACCCCACTGGCTCCCCTCCACGGCTCATTAACGTCAATCGGGGCAGCCAAGCATCAACACCCATGAAACTCCCATGGCATGCTTTCCATCTCTACTAGAAGACCGTAAGAGTTTGGGGGGTGGCGTTCTTGCACCAAAAAATAGATTAAGGATTTTGGAAAATTCTAGCACATGGGTTCTAGTAAGGACTTTTCGTTCGTAGGAGTTGACCCAACGTGGCAAGAGTCCCCTTTCAGATCCATCTTGTCGGAGCCAACCGCGTGATTATGGTGTTTAACCAAAATCCTCATTTATATCCCGGCTAGAAATACTCTTGGCTTTAGAGTGTTACCGGTTGAGTCGTCCCTTGGGTGAGTACTTTTTCCCCAAGGCAGGCCCTCTAAGATAAACAAAAGCGAGCAAAGACACAATCCGTAACTGATCGATCTTTGATGGCACAAAGAAAGAGAATGTAATGAAAATTCCCCTACTCACACTCGCACAAGATGTTCAATTTTTAAGCCCAAATTGAAGTGTTTCAAAGCAATAAAATGTATTTTGAGTGTTTCTCTTGCACCCTAGATCGCACGAAGCGCAAGGGGAGAGGATACGTGCTCAAAAGACAATCACACAAATCAAACACTTGTTCATTTTATACCCTTCAAAGCAATTGTGAATTCGTTTTAAGCACCAAATGAAATATGAAGATTGCTTGTTCAATTTTTAACCCAAAATGAAATCTAGTAAGTTTGTCCTAAGATTCATTTTAAGTCCTTTGAAATGAAAAACAATTTGTTCGTTTTAGCCCCAAATGAAAACTAGTGTTCTAAAACGAAAAGGAAAACAATTTCGTGAAGTAGTGTTGATCAAACACTAAAGTGTTTAAAAACACATTGTGTTTTCAAAAAAGAATTTCCCCTCCTTGGTTTTCATTTGATAGCCTTCTCTTTGTTGACCTTTCGCTTTCCTTTGTTGGCTTTTGGTACCTTTTCGCCTTCACTTTTTTCCTTCGTTTGTACCTATAAACAAAAAGGAAGTATGTGAGAATTGAAAGATTAAATTGAGTTCATTTTAATCATTGACTTCAAATGAAAGAACAAAATAAAGACTCAATGTTTTTTTTTTAGACTAACAAATGTCAAAGATTAATGCAACCTCATATTAAACTTAATCATTGATAAAAAGAACTATGTTCAAATAATAAAGACTTAATGCTCTTTTAGACTTAACAAATGAATTACCACTTTTCACACTATAATGCCTTTGGGAAAAAAGGCTTAATCAAAAATCAATGTGAACAAACAAATTAAATATAGACAAGCGAAGATTTTGGTCCTTCCGTCATGATGACATCTTGATATTCTTTAATTGAACCTGCAAAAAAAGCTGGGTTGTATATTAGTGTGAACACCTATCAACATTTAATGACACGGAGATCTTCGTCTACTGTTTGAAAGATTATGCTTCTTGGCACATTTATTATGTACCTCACGCTGTATTCAAGGACTGATCAATGTGAGTGAATCTATTCAAATCATAACATTAAAAGAAAACAATAAATGGCAGCATATATTTTCAGAGTAGACACCAATTGCGCGCGCTTTCAGATTTTAAATTCAGCTTCTGAAACTTGGTGAGTGGCCATTTGAACTTTGTACGATGAATTTGTTCAACAACTTCATTGAAAAAAGAGTCCTCTATGTGAGATATGTGACTCAGACCTCCAACCGATGCATAGGCTCAGATTAAATTCTTAAATACCAGTCCCCATCACTCCTTACTGTGCGAAATACACCATCTCCTCGCCACCTACTCACAGTCAGAAATGCTGTCTGTATCTTGATTTCCGCGTGAGAAAATAACATAATACAACTCCTGCAGCAATAAAGATCATCCTTTGAGAAAGATTAGGTGACAACGCCTTCTGCAGGAATGGCAAAAGTCATTTAAATGGCGCCCAAAGGTGACTGTGCGTGTCAGATTTAAAAACAGATTGCATAGTCATTTCTCAAATTTTTAATGCTTTTGTGTATTAAATACAATTTGCAAAAGAGTAAAGATAGACCTCATACGCCTCCCTCCTGCCTGCACAATACACCAAAAGTCAAATGGAGCTCTACGTTAAATAACGACAGAATCTAATTTCAAATTTGTAAGTGAGGCATATCAATTGCTTCTATTGTTTCATTATCATTTCGACCAGTAAGCATAACAATAAAAAATGTTAATTTCTATTTGCAATACATATTTTACTATCAGCCAATAGAAATGCATGTGCAATGATTTAATTGATACCCGAGGTGCCTCCTCAACTGTTCAAAATCTGCGAAATAAATGTGTGGTTCGTATCTGCCAACGCTAAAGCCGCCTTCTCTTTTCAATATAAAGCAGTAAACAAGCACTATTCTGCAGAAACATCACATCACTTGCCAAACAAATGTAGGCATTCATTAATAAGCTGCAAGGAAATTCTCAAATTCATGATTTAAGCCTCACTTAGTGCGCCGAAATCCTCCCGCAGGCAAGTAAAAAAAGAAGTTGCAAATAAGCATTAAAGGATATGTAAGAAAATATAGATTATCTCTTTTCCTGGGAGAGGTCGACCTTCCAACACAGATAAGAAAATAAAGCTCTCAAGACAGCGGTCAGAATATTGACATTTATCTTCAAGATCATACCATAAGGCGCGTAGGAGGCAACTTTTTTCAGCAAACGTGAAGAAGATTGGAATAGTCAAAACGGCTGTAGCTTTTCAAATGTCTTGAGATTACTTATTTTTAAAATACTTCTGCTTCATCGCCATGTGCTGAATTCTATCATCATACACAGGCAACTAAAGGGAGTTTTGTCCTACGCCAAACACTTATGGGTAATGAAAGAATCAGGTGTAGGATTAAATTCTCCAACCATCGACCAGTGAAATAAGTATAGATATCACAGGGAATACATTGATTACAGGATATGCAGCATAGATATTATTACATGAAGATGGCTGGTGGTCAACTAAAAGAACAGAAAGGGCACACAAAGATTTAAGCAGATATTATTGGCAGGTAGCGTACAAAACCACAAACAGAGACTGGACGATGCCATAATGCAGTCAGATTAAACCTTACATATAACTTCAACGTGCATATATGGTTGTGCATAGAAAAAGGCTACCATGGCTGTAGTGAAGGAATCATTTTGAACATGCTTGAGGTAATCTACCTTTTCCCATGCATATATAAAGTGCATACAGATAAAGTGCATATATTGTAAGCCTCAGATATCCTTCTTAAACGTGCCTAACTCATAAATCAAGAACCAGAGGCAGAAATTTTAAGCACAGTAGTTCTTAGCACAAAGTTTTACTTTTACTTGCAAAATAAGGAAACAAAAGTATTATAAATTTCCTCATTTTAAACAGAATTTTAACATCGTAGACTTATTCAATGAAGTTAATGGCCCTCCTTCTAGCGCCAAGATGAAGTACCCTAAATCTGCAATGTAAGACCACTTCAAATACTCATTAGAAATGTTAGTCTAAACACACAAATCTACAAATACCTCCATGAAATAGAATATCTATGCTAAAGAAATGCCACAAGTAACAAAAATAGCATCAAGAAGACATTTTAAAAGCAAGATAAACACTTATTCCATGTTGGATTGGTGTCACATGTGCTAGTGACCCTTTCCCAATCCTTGATTGATAAGCTTAGATGATGATGATTGCTATTGATATGGAAATGCTAAGTAGACAAGATCAAATCTCAAATGAAGAGAGTGACCTTGCAAGAGATTGTGCAGGATTTGCTCAAAGATGAAGCACCTATTTAAAGATTTTCAAAATGCTAAGTGTTGGAGAGGGACCAATGTGGGATAAAAAACAAGCCAATGAATTGAGGACACTTGTCATCATGTGATTAGTTGATGTATGTGCAAGATTTGGGAAGAGTGCCCAAGAGGGGGAAATTTTGAATTCAAATTTGCAATAAATTTTGAGAGGGGGACAAGAAAGAAGAGCAATAAATGCCCTGTTTGACTTGTCATGTTGAGGGAAAATGAGGTTTTAATAAATCAATAAAATTGATTTATTGTGCAAGTGGATAGATCTAGATAATGCAAGTGGGATGGGATTATCATTAGGTCAGGATTAGATTAAGTTAATGATGATTAGGCTGATTTAATGCTGATTAGTTGAGTTGACTTTTAAGACTTTGATTTTTGATTTATTTAAATCAGAAAATGATGGAATATGAAAATGAAGTCCTGATTTATTTAATTAAATGGATGATGCAAGATGAAGGTTGAATGATAATGTTTATTTGATAAATGAGATTATTTAATGAATGGATTAAAGGTGATAAATGGATCTAACGCAACATCTAGTTCAGTTGATGAATGGACTTGATCAAATGCAGAATGTAAATTTTGCATGTCTACAGTTTCCAAACTAAATGTTTATGTCAAAAACACAACTTTCACAATGTCCATTTTGTGAGAATCATGAGGTTGAAGCCATAATTGCCTATGTTTTCTTGGGAAAATATGGATTGAGATATAAGTCAAGATATTTAGAAATCTCTAAGGATAAAAATCCTTAGGATAAGCAATAATATCAAGGCTATTTCAAAGGTATCCACATTTAAGCCAAAGTTTTTGAAATTTTGAGGAAGATAGTGAATGTTTGATTGTAACGTTTTGGAACCAAGCAATATATTAAACTAACTCACAATCATTTACAATCCTAGGTTGAAATGGCCATAATTTTTGAGTCCCCACTTAGATTTATCCAAACACTAAGACATTGCGAATAGTTAGAGATTTTGCGACACTAGATCCCCTCCATGGAACACTTCTCGGGACCACCAAATCTCAAAATCCTGAAGATCCTAAGATCCTAAGGATTTTTCTATTTCAACAATGAATAGTACAAATCTGGGGCAACTTCAGAACGACCATTCTTACACCAACAATTATTAAGGATTTTAGATTCTAAACAATGCTTCATAATAAGGGCTTCCATTTGAGGTGGCCATACACATGGAAAGATTAGCTCAAGATCATGGAAAATCAAGAGGCCTCCCAGTCTCTTCCTAAGTATAAATTTTGATGTACCACATGGGTACTAAGGGTGATGCTTGTCGGTATGAAACATCCATAGTTGTTGTTTATGATTGTAGCCACAAACAAATTTTTATATAGCAACTTGGAAGAGCTTAGCTTTAGATCTTTATTGCTTGGGTCATTCCCTCCTTTTGAAGCAAGGAGGTAGGCCCTCTAAAGATTAAAAAAAATAGCAAGGAAGTACATTTGTAGTTTGATTATCCCAATTTGCATGAAACAAGGAGAGAACATGCACCACGCCTTTTCCCTACAGTAGCAAGGGTTTTATTTTTAATCCAATTGAAAGATGTAGGTGATTTTGAAAAGTGTTAAGGAATTTTTCTATTTCTAAAGATCATTGAAAGGTACAAGATAGTTTCATATGCATTTAATAACACAATTGTAAATCAAAACACAACAAACACTCATAATTTTAACCCCTAGAGCTAATATGTCTTCATTTTATGCGCCAAATGAAATGCTAAGTTTCCTTGTTCAATTTTAAACCTGAAATAAAATGATGAGATGAGGGTTCAATTTTAATCTCATTTGAGTGTTCCTTTTAAACCCAAATGAAAATTAGTGAGGTCTTAGAGAAGAAAGTAAAAAGCATAAGAAATTGGGATAATTTTCCCAAAGCATCAAACAATTTTTACAATCATAAAATCTTAAGAGGAGAATTCTTTCTTCAATTCACCTTTTGTATGGTCCAACCTGCAAATCTATGTTATTCTAACAACTAGAACAATGTTAGAAGTGCGTTAGTGATTCAATGAATTGATAAAATGAAAGAACATGCTAAAAAAATGATCGTTAAACTTCTTACCCAAGTTGGGCATCGCTATTTATGATAGCATCACTCTAGTGAATAAGGGTGTTACTCTGGTGAATAAGGGCATCGCTCTGCAAACAAAAAAGAGAGCACAATAGCATCGCTATTTGATCAGGCATTGTCATTTGTAAATCTTCGATACCTCGATAAAGTATTAGCGTCGTCATTTGTTTAATTGACATTGGTGCATTTAATAGATGTCACTATTTGAAATGATGATAGTGTCGCTATATGGTGATGCCCTACAAAGGCATCGATGAAATTAAGTTGGGCGTCGCTATTTCCTACAAAAGTCAAAACGAACAAAATTCAGGATAGAAATTAACTAAATTGACAGTTTTCCCTCCTTCTAGCACTAGTATGTCAATGAAGGATACTAGTATGGACTTATTATGCTTGATCCATGAAGAATTGAAGTATAATGTAGCCACTAATACTCAATCTTAAACAATATCATTCAAATGAAAGTTTAAACTAAGCATTTATTTAAATTGAACATTACAAACTACAAAAATAGTTAAATGTCTACTCTAACCCATTTAAAACTTATCCTGTTTTGGAATTGGTGTCATGTTGATGTGTAACAATGACCCTTTCCCAATCCTATGATCAGTGAGCTTGTTTCAATCAATTATATTGAAGAAAATTGATGAAACTATTGTGATATGTGGATGAAAACATGATTTATGCTAAATTGAACATGATGCAAGCTAAATTAACATGATTCTATGCTAAAAATGATCTAAGTATACAAAATATAAGCTAATCTAAGTGGATTTTAAGCTAAAAGATTCAAACCCTAATTCATAAAAAAACTAAAATGGATGCATGGAATCCATTAATGGAAGCTTAAAACTAATATGCAAATAAAAATGAACTAAAATATGCTAAATGTGAGTAAAGTATGAGTGTGCGTATGAGTGAATTCAACAACATAAGTTTGCAATTGAAAGATGGATCCATTTGTTTCCAAATAGTGCTCTATTTATAGGAAAGAAAATGAGAAATGGAGGGTTGAGATCAAAAAGGCTAATCAACAGTCAAGGATGGAGGAAGATGGAGGCATGGATTATGGAGTCTCATCAACAGGTGAGAATGTAAGTTGATATTTAATCAAGGGTTCACATTCCCTCAAACAAACACACTTCTTACCTATACAAGAGGTCAAAAATTAACTTGCACAAGAAGTTACAAAGGTAACTTGCATATGAAGCTAAGTACTTGTTTGTTAAGAAAAAAGAATATTCCCTTTTTCAAATGAGTGAGGAGAAAAGAATATTCTTTGGAATATTCATGGGTGGAGGAAAAAGAATATTTAGTTAATCAAAACTAAATTAAGTTGTGCAAAAGGGGAAGGAATATTCTCTTGGAATATTCCCTTGCAAGTGGGAGGAAAGCGATTAATTAGATAATTTCTAATTAAACAAGGTTTATTAATGCAATTAAGGGAATTAGAAGAATTAGGATTATATTCATTAAATTAAATGATTTAATGAATGGGGGAAAGGTGGAATGGAATTTAATTAAATAACTTAAGGTTATTTAATTAAATAAGAGGACTTAGGGAATAAAATTAAATAGTTTGATTAATTTAATTTAATGAGATGAAATGTTAGCGTGAAAGGGGGTGAATTAACCCGATTAAATGAATTAAGTTAATAGATGCAAATGATGCAATTAATTAAATAGCTAGGCTAATTTAATCAATTAAGAAAAAGGAGGATGGGTTTGAAGAGGAAATGATGTTAGTATCCTAATTCAAGTGCATGATATTGTTTAGGACATTTTTCAGTGTCTACACCTACAATACTATAGATGACAAATTTTTTCCTAAATATGGATGATATAGGGTAATTTTTTAGTTATAATTAGTCTTTCTCTTTGGAAAAAGGATCTTTTATCCATTTTGTGTAAGGTTGTCTATAATTTTTTCTAACATGATCAAATGATGTACGCTCAAAATGTTAAGGCTTTAGGATAGATTTGTATTGAGTCTATAGAAGGAATTATCTTGTAGAAATTTTGACCATGATTCTAGATATTTTCATGATTGACTAAAAGTTTTATGGGATAATGTATATGTATATGATAATTTACTACATTATTCTCATTATTGACTATTTTACTATTATAATAGTTGTAAAACCTTCTCAAAGTCATTAGGAAATGATTTTCATAATAACATATGAAATATTTTTAAGTAGGCATAAAATATTAAAGTATATATTGTTATGTGAAGTTTCTTGTGCCTTTGATTTGTATATTGATGAAATTACAACTAGAATAATGATATGTTGTATGCATTTCTATTTCTTTATTCTAAATTTATATCAATATACCTTGAATTGTGAAACTTGGGATTTATATTTAAACCCAGTTGTTGAATTTTGGAAACCTAGGGTTTATGTTGAAACCTAGGTGTTGAATGTTGAAACCTACAAAATTTATAGAATTTTAATAAGGTTTATTCACTAGGTTTTCATAATGTTTTTATTCCATGAAATCTAGTTTTTATGTTCTATAATTCAAATTTCAATTTTAGATCCATAAAATATCATGCAATTTAATCTACAATGAATTTATATTCATCTATTTATAAAAAAAAAAAAAAACATAAACCTAAAATCCTAAAAAATAAATAAATAATTTGAAAAAACATTTGAAAAAATATAAACCTAGAAATAGAAATAAAAATCATTAAAAAGGGAAGAAACCTACATGGAGGTGAAGAAAATGTGACTATGGAGGGAGAAAGTGGATCACTGGTTGGTGGGGGTCACAAGGGTGAGTACCCATTTTGAGGCACCATCCAAAGTTGTTATCGAGCCTATAGATGAAAAATGAGCTCATAATTCTTTTTTAAAATAAATAGCTTTGTGAAATTCACACATTAAAGAATGGGTGCACCTTCATAATAGGTACCCATTTAGGCACATGACCCTAAAGTATAATGGTACTCATTGAAAGCAAGCACATATTTAGAATTAGGGCCCCATTCCTAAATGTGTACCTTTTTTATGAAATACGTATGAGCATTAATATTGAGATTCTTTTCAATCCTAACACTTCCACTAAAAGGGGACCCATTAGCTTGCACATACACATGTACAATAAATCCATATAGGTATACAATGTTATAGTATGTGTAGTGTCAAAAAATGTCATCGGTGACATTTTCACACTAGTTTAGCTCCTTCTTGTTAAATTTAGCTTAAAAGCTACCTTGATCCACATTAGGTATTAGGCCCTTGTAAACTAAATAAAATGTATTTAAATTGTGCCTTGTAAAGGTGTTGTAAAGTGTTGTAGTCCACTTTCACATTTTTCTAGGATTTCATTAAGTATTTGAGCCTAATGAACCTATTTTTAACCAAAATGTACTTAATTAATTCCTTTTCTTGGGTGTTGTAAAGTGTTGTAGAACACTTTCACACTTCACTAAGGGTTTTATTTAATAATTGGGCTTTATTATGCTTTAATTGGCCTTAAATTGCATCCACAAGCCTTAATTAATGTATAATTTCAAGGATAATCTTGACATTAATCATCACCCAATCATAATTTAGGTGTTTTTGGCTTGTGTGTCCCGAATTTGGTGATTTGGGACTCATTCACCACCTTGGGCGAATGGGTCTCACCTAGATTTTTGGGTCCTGAACCTGGTTTCACACCTTTCTAAGCAATTTTGAAAAATGTGTCCCATTATTATGCCTAATGGGACTCATTTTCCACAAGTGGAAAATGAGTCCCATGTGGCCCAAAATCAAATTTAATTCAAATTTTTGGTGGGATTTTATCCTCCTAGATTTGGTGTCGACCTATAGTGTTGTAATTATAGGAGTTCTTGCATAAATAAGTATAAATACAAGGTTATTTCACTCATTTTCACCTAATACTTTTGTGAGAGCATTCATAATAGCAAGTTTGAGTTCACAAGATCATTCAAGATCATTTATAAGGCATTCAAGCATAGAATTCTTCATCATTTTTTGTAGAAATTCAAGATCCATTATCATGTCAAGGAAATCAAGCATCAAGCATGTTGTTGAGCTAGTGCTATGATGTTGCATCCAAGATCCAAGGTCAAGCATTGTTCTTCATTCATTTCAAGATCATGATCTACATCCTTCATTGACACTTTATGCTAGATTACAAATTTTTATTACGAAGCATCATTCAATGTATCATTGTTCATGTTTCAAGTCCTATGTTTCATGTTCCATGTTCATCTTTCATTGTTTCATCATTTGGTTTAATTACCTCAAAGGGGTTTGACCAAGTAAAACCCCTATTTACTAAAAAATCAACAAGTTTTTCTCTCTCTACATGTGTGATTGTAAATCTAGGTGTCTTGAAGTTTGAATATCCCTTGAAGATTAAGTTACAATCTTGGAGAAATTTGTTGGAGTTGTCTCCCCATTTACAAGTTTGTAATCTTCACTAAAAATCCACCTACAACCCCGAAATCAAGGTTTCAAATTCAAAAACATAGAGGAACAGAAAGAGCAGAGACTGGAAGGTAGGATCAGACCTTAACATTCAGAAAAAGTACACTGGGACTGATTCACCACAAGTGTTGAATGATTCCCACTGTAGGTGTTTGACAGAGATTTTTGCAAATCCAAATACCCTTTTTCCTAAAACCGGATCCTATGCAAAAATCCAGAACTAGGACTGACTCACCCAGAATGGCGAATGAGTCCCACTAGGTCAAAAAGTCAGAATTTCTAGCATTTCAAGACTCCTTCAAGTCATCTTCAAGTTTCTAGGTGCACACACTTCATCTTATAGTTTGTTATTCTATTTTATATGCATTTCTAGTTCATTTAATTTAAGTTTGCATCATATTAGGGATTTTCATTTCATCTTGCATTTCATTATCTTTTCCAAGTCTAAACTTGGTGGTGAGCCCCTCATTAGATCCTAATCAGACCCTAATATAGTATCTTAGTAGATCTCTTACCTTTATTTCACTCTTGGGTTGAGATCTCTAGGGAATCATTGAATGTTAGTTGGAGAAAACTGATGTTCTATGTCCAAAACCATAAAGCATCCATTTTCCACTATTCAGTATGTAAAACAAAAATGTATGTAGAATAATTCCATATAGGTGTACAATATTTGATGTTGGTATAGAAATATATATATAGAAGAAATTCATATAAGAATATAATAAAATGTAATAACATAAGCATTCCTATAGATTATCATGGAAGAGTTGATGACTCTTTTTCTATCGTGATGATGGAGAAGCGATTGATAGTTGTTTCTTTCTAACTCACTAACTAAACCTCCTCTCTAATTTTTTCACATGTTCACCTATTAATACAATAAAAAAATATATACATTAATATATATAAAATGAATTATACAATAACACAAGTGAATAGTCACTTATCACAAGTTGATAATCTACAATATAATAATTCAATGATTGTCTTCATTTGTCTAAGGGGCAGGTGCATGAACCAGAGTTATGGATCTCTATTACAAAAATGAAGAAGTTAATTATCCTAAGGATGAATATAATTTAAAAATTTATAACAAATGATGGGGATAAAATAAAAAATACAAAATAAAATTTACATTGTATACTCACACCTCTCTCAAAGGTATTAAAGAAAAAATTGTTGCAGCAATACCCACTTCCATTGTGCCATAAATATTAGAAGGAGCTTGGACTGATGTCATCAATTGAAAATAGAATAATGTTATCAAACAAAAATATACCTAGCATTATTTATATATATATAATTATTAAAAACAATAAAAATTACCTTAATGAAAGTTGGCATACAACCACTACCACCAATGGGTGCTAATGTTGAAGGTCCAACATCCACTTGTTCATCATCAAATGTGAAGTTTAAGATTACAATTCAAATATGGCCAAAAAATTGCATGTAATATCAAATTACATACTTGTGGATTTAAAATGGCCAAATAATTAGGAACTAAAGAGTCAATAGACGTAAAATAAACACTTTGAATCTAGAATTTCATTACATATAATATTTTATTAATTTTCATTCATCTTATAGATCAACAAGTTAATCTTATATTTCAAAAAGAAATATAATAAATTGTATAATTTTATTATGAATTATATGTTGATCAATTTCAAATGTATTATCCAATAACTCACTCGTTAACACCATATTATCTAATATGTATGTATCATGGTCTTGGCCTTGTGCACAATACTTTTGAAATATTGGAGTATCATCTCCCTCATGTGCGTCGTGAGTACCTTAAAACCCATAATCATAGACAAACCCAAAGTTGTGACAAAGGTGACCTAATTGTTGAAACTTAGGATCCTCACCCTCATCACCCTATGTAAAAGGTTTACTTTGCTATAATAAATTTTGTGTGAGGGAACTAATAGAGTATAAAGTCTCCACCTTAGCACTCTCCTTTATAGTGGAAGGGATCATCACATGTTCTAAATGTCTGGCTTGGCTAGAGGTCTTGATGCATAGTCCTAACCATGTCATTTCCCTTCTTTGTCCTATGTAAAGCCTTTTATTCTACACAAAAAATCATACATATCAAAATAATTCATAATCTCATTTTGAATGAACTCAAAATAGAGTTTTCTTAAGAAATACTATGGCACCTTGTTATAGGTGTACAAAAAATAGTAAAAAACTATCCACCACCTAAGTTACCAAAAGCTATCCTTTATTCCTTGGTATTAGCACCAATGAATAGGGAACCATTTGCAACTTGCATGTATGGGTGCATTGGTTTTTGGATCAATAAAAAATGCACACAAATCAAATTTCAAAACTTTCTTCTCTCACTTGTTTGTATGATATTTTTGTTGAAAAAAACCATCATGCATTCTCCCTATGATTAGACCATATGTTTATTTAGCCACTAAACAAATCTATATGAGAAATACTAAATTCTAAATATGTGATGAAGGGTCTATGTTGGTGTGGGTTTTATTTTCCGAGTGGGTTAATTTAATTTCCTTTAGTCCTAGGTTTTTCCTACACTTTTATTAAGTTTTCTTAGGATAATAAAGTGAGTTTATCATTTAATAACTAGGATATAAGTGATGTGGTGTCCCCTTCCTCAAAAGGTGGAACATTTTCCACTTTTGGTGGTTAAATCCTATTGGTTGGATTTTCCACCTCTATCATCTCCTTAGTTCTATATAAACTACTACCTAGCTTGTATTTTCATATATTCTAGCATTCTCTTACATTGTTGCATACTTTTCCATACATGTACTTTGATGCATGCAATTATTATTCTATAGGATTTCTTTGAGGTCCTAATGCAATCTCAACATCTTGACACTTACACATCTCTTGGAATCTTAGGTCTGTAATTGTGTTATTTCATTTATAGTTTTATAGATTATCTCTCATAGAAGATCTTGGTTATTCAATCTATTTCAGATTTATAACATGTTATTAGAGCTTAGATTTTTATATTTTTGAGTACTTGAATTCTTGATTAAGATATTAGAGTTTTTATGATATTGTAAATTCCTTTATGCTCTCCTCTTGTGTTTCAATGTGATTTGGAGAATCAAAAAGGAATTATGAAGATCTATTAATCCTATATTTACATGTGTGTTTTTGGTGATATCTGGTGATTATATCTATTTTGGCTATAGTGGAAGTATTTTTACTATCCCATTGCATTTAGGAGGCTTGAGGAAGTCATATTTGGCTTTTGTTTCACCCAATTTGGCCATCATATGACATAGTAGCAAAGAAAGGTTTGAAGCTCATATTTGGTGAATAACTTTAGTAGGAGCATTTTTTGCCAAAAATAACCTTTCCTTTTCATGTAGAGCACACTGAGTGCCCTTTCACTGCTTAGACCATCATTCAACAATAGTATGGAGGAATTCAATCTTCATTTGAAATTGATGTTTCCTTGGAGAACTAGGTTATTATGGATGATATTTAGACTTATGTTTCTCCATATTTTTTGAACACTTTTTGGATTATCACTTCATTGATACCCCATCATACATACTTGTTCTAGCTTCATATTCCAAAGATGGTTCTTTGAAAGCTTCCAGTGATTCATTGAAACAAGATCATTTATGTCTTCTAGATTTAGTCCATTGGGATCAATTTCTACCAGATATATCTTGTTTGTTTGTAGATTCCTACATTTTAGATCTAGATGACACTATTGAGGACATACATCTTCTCTTTGAGGATAAATATTTGGTCCTTGCATTTTTTGTTACTAAAGAGTCTAGTGTTGCTTCTTCAAAATATCCCAATGACTTCTTACAATAGGGAATCCATAGTCTTCCTTATTTAGCTTTGTGGGATGATCTCTTGATAGGTATTTCAAAATTATTTATAGAGACACATATTGCAAATTTGGGAGACACTATTGATTGTATCCATCTTCCCCTTGATGAAGTTGATTCTTATTTTGTTATTGTGAGTGAACACTTTGACCCTCTTGTTCATTCTCTACATGACCATTCATCATAGTTTGACATGAATATGGATACTTTTGATCAACATTTGGAGGAGACATCTTTAAAGGAGCTACTCGAGTCTTTGGCTTGTGCTCTACATTAGTCTTTATGAGATTTTGAGTTTTCATTTTCAGCAATGTGACCTAGAACACCTGATTTGATTGTGGGAGCTTTCAAAATTGAGATGGGGACTCTTGAGACAAGTTTAGAGACTCCATACATCTTGATATTTCTTCTTACATATTCCTTTCAAGAGTGGGGAGATATCTTTCATACACATTTGGTTTTGTTTCTTGATGTAGGAGAATCCCTCGTTGTAAAGCAATCCTATATCAACCAAAAAAATTCTCTTCTTGCATTTCAGTTTGTAGTAGTTTTAGCATTTTGTTTTGTATTCCATAGCATCATTGTTTCCCAGCTCATAAATTGGGATATAGCATCTACACGAGGTTGTCTACATCATATCCAAATTTTAGATCATTTACATTTGTCTATAAAAATTTATCACTCTCAAAATTTCACTGTAATTCATAGTCGGAGAATTTAGGGATGACCCAATCCATATTTCATAATGCAGACATATTCTAGAATGTGCAAAGCTTAATGGGACATCATACAACAATTTTGGGTCTAATGGGATCTATCTTGGATATTTGCAATACATTTCACTTCACAAAGGATTATCCTTTTATGCTTTGAGGTTGACCTTCACATTGATCATTCATCAATTTTTGTAAACCCTTGTAATTGATGTGAACCTTGTTGGAGCTGGAGAATCATATTTAATATCATTTTTAATCATTTAGGATTCAATCATTCAGTTAGTGATAGTTAAATGGTCATATTTTCACATTACCCCATTGAGCAACTGTAATAAGGCCTTTGGCCAGTTGTAATATTGAATGCCCTTGTGGGAGGCCTATGATCCCTAATTAATCACCCATGAGGAATATGATGCATGTCATATTGTTGATTCAATAAAGATATATGTTTGTAAAATATTTTCTTGTGTTATTTCCATTATGTTGACTCTAAGATGCGCGATTGGACAATTCTTTTTGGACCCTCCATCTGTGATTGCACCAAGTGGCATCAGAGAAATTTAACAAGTTTTGAAGGAATTCCTTGTGGTGAACAAATCACCAACATGAGGAAGATTGCATTTGTTTTCAACCAATCACTAACTATGAAGCAGTTGAAACCTTGTAGCTAGATCACCAAATTCGAGGGGAGATATGTTGCAAAGGAGAGAGCCTGCTATGGTGAATGTCACTAGAAGAATGGATGAAATGTTAGAGATGATGTATGCAATTTGAGTCCAATTAGATATTTTTGAGGAAGATTGAAGGCAAGGCCTAAACCCTAGAAATGCAAATGAAAGTGATGATGACCTAGATCATGTTGTGAATCAAATTCAAGAATCCCTAGAAGGAGAAGAAGAAGAATCAGATCAGATGGAGATGGTGAAGGCTACATCAAAAATTGGTAAGTGACCTAGAGTTCAAATTCAAAATTACGTGAGAAATTTAAACCCTGAAGAATTGATTGATTAGATCAATGAAATGGAGGATTATTTCGAATATGCAAAAATTGAAGATCCAAAAAGAGAGATTTGTGAAAGTAAAGTTGAAAATTGAAGTTGATTTATGGTGGAAAGAAGTTCAATTGGATAGAAATAGAAGAGAAGAGAAGAAAATCATCAAATGGGATAGAATTGTGACAAAAATAAAGAATCAATTCATACCTACTAATTATGAACTTGAATTGTTGAAAAGACTGCAAAACCTAAGGCAAAAGGAGAAATTTGTGAAGGAATTTACTAAAGAGTTCTACAAGATGATCATTAAGATTGGAAATATTGAAACAAGCAAGGAAAAGGTGGCGATATAAATCAATGGACTGAGAACAAGCATCCAAGAAGAAATAAGCCCGGTAAAGATGACATTAGTTGAAGACGCATATTAGTTTGCATTGAAAGTGGAGGAGAAGCTAAACAAGAAGTTTGAAAAAAGACAGAGAAGTGCAAGAGGAAAATATCAGAGGACTTGATCACAAATCAAAGAGAGAATACCTTATGCAAATAAAAAAAAAGATGGGAAACCCTACTAGAGTGAAGACAAGGACTATAATTCATACTATAGAGGAAGAGAAGATAGAAATTTTTACCACAATGATAGAGGAGGTCATAACTCATACTGCAATGATGGATATCAAAGAGATGAAGGGAGATCTGAGAGGAGACCATTTAGAGGAACCTATTTCAGGTGTGGAGGTGAAGGAAATAGAGCATTTGAGTCTCATAAAGGAAGCATCAAAAATAAAATCAATCATATTGGAAGGGAAACTTATGCGGATGAAGAACTTATTGAATCCCATAATTCAGTTGGGAAACTTGAGAAAGGTGAATCACTAGTGATAAGGAGAGATTTGATACATGAAGAAGTGACTGAGGAACCAACACAAAGAAAGATTTTGTTTAGAACTAGATGTAAGTCTGGGTAAAAGGTATGTAAAGTTATCATTGATAGTGGTAGTACTAATAATCTAGTTTCAGAAGAGATGGTGACCAAATTGAATTTAGATTGGTAAAATTTCATATAAGATAATATAAGGCTGAATTATTATGAGATATTATGCCTATAGACGCATGACATTTACTATTAGGAAGACCATAGCAATATGATAAGAAAGAAATTCATGATGGAAGAAGGAACACCTATATTGTGACTTCAAATAGCAAGAGAATTAAGTTAATACCTTTAGAGGAAGAAGATAAAAGTGAATTTTGTAGCACTGCCAAAATATGTTTAGTAGATGGAAGGAAATTTTTGGATGGATTGAGGCATGAGAACATGTGTTTTTCATTGATTCCAAAGAAGTTTGGTAGCCCATAAATTACAAAGGATTAAGATCCACCATAGATAGAAGTAGTAGAATTATTGATAGAGTATGGAGACATCATATCAAAGAATGTACCAGATGGTTTACTGCTATTTTGGAGAATCATTCATCATATAGATCTAATACCAAGAGAAATTTTACCAAACAAGGCAACACATAGAATGACATCAACAGAGAATGTAGAATTGAATCAACAGATACAAGAGTTATTGAAGAAAGGATTGATCGAAGAAAGCTTAAGCCCATGTGTGGCACCTAATGTACTTGCACTAAAGAAAGATGGAGAGTGGAGAATTTGTAAAAATTCAAGAGAAATTGATAGGATCACTATCAAGTATAGATTTCCATTACCCAGGATGGATGACATTATGGACTGTTTGAGTGGAGCAAAGTATTTCATGCAGATTGATCTCAAGAGTGGATACCATCAAACCAGAATCTAAGGAGATGAATGGAAGATTACAGTTAAGAATAACAAAGGATTGTATGAGTGGTTAGTAATTCCTTTTGGATTGACCAATGTACCAAGCACTTTCAAAAGATTGATGAATGAGGTACTAAAGAAATTCTTGGGTAAGTTTGTCAATGTTTACTTGGATGATATTCTACTTTTCAGTAAAACTAGAGAAGAACATTTGTGGCACATCAAAAAAGTATTGCAGAAGTTGAGAGAGGAGAAGTTCTTGGTTAATGTCAAAAAGTATAACTTTATGAAGATAGAGTTAGTGTACTTGGGTTTTGTTATTTCTACTAAAGGGTTGAAGATAGACCCCAAGAAGGTTAGATAAATAGTTGAATGACCTACACCGGTGAACATTGGATAAGTAAGATTATTCCATGGATTGGATATTTTCTATTGGAAGGTTATCAAAAGCTTAAGTAGCATATGTATACCCATGACATAAACAATGAGAGGAGACAGGAAGGAATTAAGTGGACATCTGGAGCATAAAGAAGTTTTGAATTATTGAAGCAAAAGGTGACAGATTAGCCAGTGTTGCATTACCTAATTTTGATAAATTATTTCAATTTGATTTTGATTCAAGTGGAAATGCAATAGGAGCAATGTTAAGCCAAGAGGGAAGACCCATAGCTTATTTTAGTGAGAAATTGAATGATGCTAGAAGAATATTGTAGACACTAAAAAATGTCCTAATCGATGTCATGTATTTAAAATAGATTTACTAACATCATTTCCTCTTTAATCCATCCTATTTTCTCTTAATTAATTTAATTATCCTATCTAATTAATTAATTGCATTAGTTTCATCCATTAACCTAATTAATTTAATCAGGTTAATTCATCTCTTTTCGCACTAACATTTCATCTAATTAATTAAATCAAAATATTTAATTTAATTTCCTAAGTCATATTATTTAATTAAATATCATGTCAACCCTCACCTATTTATTAAATCATCCAATTTAATAAATATCTCTTAATTCCTCTAATTCCCTAATTGCATAAAATAAGCCTTGTTTAAATAAAAATTAAACTAATTTTCCTCTAAGCAAAGGGAATATTCCCATGGAATATTCTTTATCCTTTTTTCACAATTAAAACTTTGTTTTAATTTGTAAATTCCATTTTTCCTTGTCCAAAAGGAATATTCTAAGGAATATTCTTTCTCCTCCAATCAACTCACTTGGCTTCTTAAACAAGATAAACCTTCAACCTCTTTAGCAAGTTACCTTTGACTGGCCTAAGCAGGTCAAAAGTGTGCTTGTTTGAGGCTAGTGTGGGCCCTTGACTAACTTTCATCATGAATTCTCATCTGTTGTTGAGAATCCATTATCCATGCCTCTCATGCCCTTCATCTTGAACCATTGATTAAGCTTTTTTATCTCAACCATCCATTCCTCATTTTCTCTCCTACAAATAGGTCACTATTTGGAGACAAATGGATCCATCTTTCAATTGAAAACTTATGATGTTGAATTTACTTGCATTCATACTCAAATTTTACTCACTTATTAGCATGTTTTAGTTCATTTTCATTGCATAATAGCTTATAGAATCCATTAATGGCTTCCATGCATCCATCTTAGCTTGTATATGAATTAGGGTTTTCACCTTTTAGCATAATTTCAGCTTAGATTAGATTAGCAATATTATAATTTGATCATTTGTAGTATAAAATCATTGTGACTTAGCTTGCATCATGTTTATTTTTAGCATAAACTAGGTTTTCACACAAATCACAATGGTTTCATCGTTGATAGAATTGAATGAAATAGGCTCACTAATCATGGGATTGGAAAAGGGTCGTCATTCCACATCAACACGACACAAATTCCACAACAAGATAAGTTTTAGATGGATTAAAGTAGATGTGTTGAAAGATTTCATGATTTAGCATGTTAGGTTTTGATAAAATGTTTAGTTTCAATTTTGTTTGATTGATCTTGTTGAGATTCGAGTATTGGTGGCTCCATTATGCTTCAATTCTTCATGGATCAAGCATAATTCATCCCATACTGGTATTTTTCCTTTACATTAGCATGTTAGAGGGAGGGAAAACCAATCATTTAACTATTTTTAGCTTGAATTCCATGTCCATGTTGTTTTATAGGATGCAGTGACACTCAAATCACAAACAATGACACTATTTCAATAGTGTCACCATATAGCAATGCTTGGGAAATTTAAAACAATGACGTGTATTTAATTTATGAATGCTGATTTAAATATAGCAACATGTATTTAATTTGAAGATATCAAGAAATGCAAACGACAATGCTCAAAATCACCAAACCGACGCTTTTAAATTCCAAACAATGTTGCCATGGTTAGAAGCAATGCCCATCAAAATAGCGATGCAATCGTTCTCAATGGTCTTGCTGCAGAGCGACACCCATTTTCACCAAAGCAATGCACAAATCTCAAACTATGACACTATCATGTTCAGTGATGCCCAACCAGGGTAAGAAGTTTTATGTTTGTTTTCTTGACATGTGACTTAATTTATTTATCTTATCTAATCATTGATGCATGCCTAAATATGTTTTGGTTTTTATACTAACATGGTTTTGTAGGCTTTAAGGACATGGAGCGAAAGTGAAATAAATTTTCTTCTCTTTCAAATTCTATGGTTGTAATAGACATTTGATGCTTTGGGGCAATTATAACCCATTTTCATGCTTTCTACTTTATGCTTTAGGAAATGCACTAGAGTTCAACTGGGTTTAAATGAACACTCAAAGTTGGATAAAATTGAACCCTCACATCACATATTTCAATTGGACTTAAAATTGAACAAGGAAAATTTCATCTTTCAATTGGTGCTTAAAATGAATTCATCATTTCTTTGAAAGGTTAAAATTGACAATTATTTGCTTTATTTCATGATTTTCAACATTGTTGACAAATGTGTATGCAATTCTCTTATGTCATTTGGAAATATTGAGAAACAAAAACATTCTCTAACGCTTTGAAAAATCACCCACATCTTTCAATTGGGTTTAAAATTGAACAACCATGCTAGTGAGAAAAGTACATTGTGTGTGCTCCCTCCTTGCACTTTACGCAAACTGGGTAGTTTAACTACAAGTGTACTCTCTCGTTTTTGTTAACTTTAGAGGGTCCTACCTAAGACCAATTCAAAGGTGACTCTAACTAGTTTTTCACTTGGTCTGGTATATAAATTGATAATACTAAACTGTTAAGTTCTCATGGTATGTAGGCCTTAGCCATACAGTGTCTTTCAGAATGGGGTACTATCGTACAAAGTGTAAGAGCCCCTATTAGGATTTATCAAAGTCTTTAGTGCCTTGTTGGAGGCTCGGAAGGTACCATGTCCCTGATTACCCTTACTACAACCCATTTGTTTAGCATGCCAAAATCCTAAAAATATTTGTTGGTACAAGAACAATCATTTTGAAGTCACCCCACATTTGTACTATTCAATTGTAGAAACAGGTAAATTTCTTTTAATCTCTAGATCAAAGACAAGTGTTTGTAGTAAAATCAATTCACTTAAGCAAAGATCAAATAAAAAATGAACCCCACATGACTATTTGGAGACCGATTTCTCCCATTGAAAAACCTAATCTTCTAGGTGCTATAATTTAGCCAAAATTTGAACTCATAAATGGTGAGCAAATAGATCTCATTAGCAGTTTGAGAATCTTCACTTTTAAAAACAAGGAAGCAAACACACAGTGGAGAAATGCAACAACCATTTTAGATGAAGAAGAGGAACACATGATATTGAGGGTGGAAGGCCCCTATTACCAAGACCCACATGGTAATAAATATCTTCCTTTATTCCATAGACTTAAACTATTTTCACATGATCTCATGAAAAATCAAGATCCCTAAGCTAAGATCTATAGGACCTTATTTTAGACTTATACATCTTACTCCAAAAGATTTCAAAAATCACCTTTTTGCGTTGCACAAAAATAGAAACAGATTGGTAGCAAACTTTTATAGATGCGCTTCACGCTATAGTCCAAAATTTTATGCATTCTTTTGGAGTTAAATATTGATCTTTTCACATGGTACCAAACTCCCATAAATGATTCATCAAACAGTCAAAATCCGTAAGGGAAAATCTCCAGCCCTCCATTTCAAACATAGGAATCGTAGAAGGTATATTCAAAAGTGGGCTTCAGTATTTTACCATAACCATTGCACCTTGCTAAGAAAATTTTATGCCCAAGCTAGGAGAGCCTAAACAGGTTTGAACATTCCCATCCATCCTCTCATTTTCTAGGACTTGAATATTTTGGAAGTCTAGTACCATCCTCACTACCTTGATCTGAAGTTCACTTTACTAGATGATCTCATGCAAAGTAAGGATCCCTAATCGAAGGTCAACTAGTCATCACTTTAAACTTAGACATTGTAGTGCAAAAGCAATCAACAACCACATTGAGGCACTCTATGACAATAGAAACAAGTTGATAAAATTTATGCACACACATTGAGAAAATATCTTGAAATGTACACATTCTTTATTAGCCAGAACCCTTTCCTTTTTAAAGAACAACTTTTCTAAATCATTGAGTCTTAAGGATTTGAACATTTTAGAGGTCTAGCATCATTCTAACTACAAAATGCTTAGCCTAGACCTGCTCAAACATGGAAAAACAAGCAAACATTAGTCCCCAAACAAGTTCAAACCAAACATTACCCATGAAATTCATTCAAAACACAAGAACAAGAAAACAAGATAAAATATCAAATGAAAGCTAACAAAATATAATTCAAAATGCTCAAACTAGCATCCCATGGGGGAATTGGTGTGACTTTTACGTGGAAATTAGCCCTTTCGCAATCTCTTGACAAGCTTGATGATGATTGGTTGAACCTTGATGCAAAATGCTAATATCTTTGTTATGAATGATGAAATCTTATGCTAACATGGATGAAATGTGGATGAGAAATGGAGACTTTGAATTCAAAATGACTATAATAACCTTACAATAAACTTGTAAATGATTGTGGATTCAAATGAGTATAGTGATCTTACATGGATTGTGGATGCCAAATACAATAGAGAAGGCCTCTATTTATAATAGAGAAGAGTTAAAGAATGGGGAATAGGATGAATATGGGATTAAGATGGACCAATGGCATTGTGCCACTTGTCAACATGCTAATGAAGGAGAGTGGAGCATATTTTGAACAATGTGCATGTTAAATGCATGTAGGTGGAATTTGAAATTCAAAAGATGGCTTGTGTAATTGAAGAGTTGTAAGAGGATTTAATGCCAAGTTGGCTCAAGGAGAGGACATGTAAGAGCCTTTAATGCCAAGTTGGAGCACAATTTAAGTCCTTTAGGAGGGAGAATTCAAATAAGTGGAATATTCCAAGAATATGCCATATTTGAATGGAAATAGGAGGAATTAATAAATCAAATAAAGTGATTTACATGTGCAACTTGCAAAAGCTAGAGGAAAGGAGGATTAGTGTTAGGAGTTAATTAGGATTAATTAACTTAAATGAAATTAGTTGATTTGACATTTGATTTAGATATTTAGATTTATTTAAATCAAATGAGAGGATGGTTAGGAGATAAATTTAATTAAATAAAATGATTTATTCAATTAAATGAATAACATTAGGATTTAATTAAATAAAGTTGATTTATTTAATTAAAAAGGAACATTTAGGATTTAATTAAATAAAGTTGATTTATTTAATCAAATGAAGAACATTAGGATTTAATTAAATAAATTTTATTTATTTAATCAAATGAGGAACATTAGGATTTAATTAAATAAAGTTGATTTATTTAATCAAATGAAGAACATTAGGATTTAATTAAATAAAGTTTATTTATTTAATCAAATGAGGAACATTAGGATTTAATTAAATAAAGTTGATTTATTTAATCAAAGAAAGAACATGATGAAATAACCTACTAAAGTGTATTATCTGGTTAAGAAAGAAATTAAATTAATTAAATAAATAAAGGTTATTCAATTAATTAGTTTGTAGAGAAATGATTAGGGAAGAATTAGTGTTAGTTAGTCAAGATCGAGTGCATGATATGAATCAGGATATCTTGAGTGTCTACATTTTGTCCCTCTTTGAAGCAATGTACTTGCTGAGTTGGTTTAAAGAATAACCTTGTTGAGATCAAAATTCAAAAAAATTCTGATATTTTTTGATGCCCCAATATTGCCCCAACGAAAAGAAGTATATTGGTATACTGCCCCCTCAAGAGATCAAGCGAAAAGTTTGATTTGAGGGTCGATCTTGCAACAAAGAGGTTCAAGATGGATGTATGGATGGTTATGATGATGATGCAAATGAGATGGTTTTAAGATGCTTAGAATAACAAATCTATATTATCCTCAAAAACTGAAATGATGATGCAATGCATGTGAGTTGGATGAGATGGATGATGTTATGTATGAATATGCAGGATGAGATGGATGTCACGATAGCATGTTACAATGAATGAGAGGAATCAACCCTTGATTTCAAGAAGATGCAGAAGTCCAACAAGTCTATGAGTCATCGATACTTTATTAGATATGATGATGAATGATGAGGATGTATTGCTTAGCCAGAGATTGGGGATGTAAAGAGCTTAACTTTCCTTATGTTTGATAACACACATAGGCACAATGCATCAAGGTATAAAGAAGTAGGATGGTGTTGCACCTAGTGTGATGGAATTTTACTCGATAATCAGATAGGAGTATTCCTATTCACACCTAGCATATGGAAACCTATTTAGAATGAAGTTCAAACATTTCAAATATCTTGGACCAAAAAAAAGAAAGGAAAGCCTTCCTATGTGGTCAACAAGACACCTAAAAAAACCTCCCTAGAAACCAAACAAAGCATGCATGACCAAGGTTATGTTAAAAAATTATCCAAAAAGCACAACAAACAAAAGATAATGATCATTACCCCATTCCTTTCTCTCTAAATCCCTTTGTTTAGACATCATTGAGAGGTCATTAGAACAAGCACAATAAGATAACCTAAAAGAAAAAGATCAAGTAAACAAACAAGCTAATGTTCTCCATACCACATAGCCAAGACTAAACTATGGTGATGCCTAATGTTGATGTCCATTGTAGGAAGGATGCATCCTAGGACATGGTGTTATCAAATGATTTGGGAAAAAATTGACGATGGGCTATTGATACCAAGAGTTAACCAACTTGTTTACCTATTCACCTAGACTTGAGACCCTTGACATTTTAGTTTTCACTTTTAATCTGCTAGTCTTTTCCAATTGTGTTGCCAAAGGTTGAAGATGATGACCATTTATTATGAGTAGATGTTTATTGCGGGTGAAAATGAGATGGGATGGATGGATTTTTTCAAATATTTGGATTTTTTTGATGTTTTTGAAATGTTTTGATGTTATTTTTGGTATTTTCAAGATGTTTTGCAAATGTTTTGTTCCTCAAATTTTCCCATTTTTTTGTGTTTTCTGAGATTTTGACCAAGAACCTATCTTAGGGGCCTTGGGGGTTGATCAAAGATTATCCTTTCCTATGTTATACACATAGAGACCACATAGTTTGACTAACATAGACTCAATTATTGATGACATATGATCAAATGGATTGCCAGTTATTATGACGGACTCCTAAAGGACTAACCTAAGTGTCTTGGGGTATGATCAGATATCAACCTTTCCTATGTTTAGAGCTCAAAGACCCGTAGTTCAACAAGATGACTTTGTTTTTGACTTTTTGATTGAATTTTTGACCTATTTTTGGGATTTTGATATGTTTTGAATGTTTTTGTATTTTTTGATTTTCTGAATGTTTTTTGATTTTTTGATTTTAAGACTTCAAGAATATACACGAATCCAATCCAATGCTAGTATAAGAACATGCCCCCTATGTGATGCGATGTGATAGACTACTCCAATATAGGTAGGACAAACTAACCTTGGGGATGGACCAAGTAGTACTAGGAGGGATCATGATACGAACATAGGATCAAGCTATGATGCAGATGTGGACGGGTGATGGATATTTGATGGATGAATGATGCAGAACAAGTCATAGGGATCATGGTGGATCAAAATTTATTTTTTACACAAGGCACCTGTTTGTTAGGTTTTCACCAAGATACTTTCCCAAAGTGCCATTGAAGTGGTTTTCGCTAGAGGAAAATTTTTATATTTACTGTTTTCAATCCTTTTTTTGATTTTTTTTGTATTTTTTATATTTTTTTATTTTTTTTGCATTTTTGGATTTATACCTTACAAGTTTAGGCATTTTTTTTAGATGGGAGATATTCATAGGCTCTTGCAGTGGTTCCCCTTCTGGTTTGGATAGCTAATATTCCCTTGACTTGTAGCTTGTTGTGATGATGAAGGGTCTCAACCAATTGGGTTTAAACTTTCCTGTGTTATTTTGATTTGGTAGATTTTTCTAATTCTCCTTCAACACAAGCTCTCTGACTTGAAAGCTCTGACTCTTGATCTTCTTGTTGTAGCTTCATTTGAGATGGTTTAAGGCATCCATGTGCTACTCATCTAGTAGTTCTAGCTTGTTCAATCATGATAACTGATATTCTTCATCTGTGATGAGATTTTGCAATTATATTCTTAGGGATGGAGCACGATCTCAATAGGGGGATGGATTTTGATCCATAGACTGGGGAGAAAGGGGTGGCACCTTTTGGTGTGTGGATACTTGTTCGATAGGCCCATAAGGAGGGATTCAATTGTAGGTTCTAGTCACAACCAGTGTCATTGATTGTCTTCTTGAGAATTTTCAAGATGGCCTTATTGGTAGCCCCAGCTTGGTCATTTCCTTGAGGGTAGTATGGAGTGGAAAAGTGATGTTGGATATTAAAATTTTGGCATAGATCTCAACATCCTAGTTTTTGAAAGATCTCTCGTTATCTAAGATAATCGCTTGAGGGATACCATAGCAGAAAATTAGGTAGTTTGGGAGGAACTCAAAAATCTACTTTCCTGTGATATAGCTCATGGGAATGGCTTCTACCCACTTTGTGAAGTACTTCATGGTGGTAATGATGAACTTATGTCCACTAGATGAGGAGGAGGTGATTTTTCCAATGAGATCGATCCCCCATTGTGAAAAGGGACAAGGTGTAATCATTGGGTGGAGCTCTTGAGCTAGTGCATGCATGAGATCCCCATGTTGTTGACACTATAAACATCTTCAGACATAGTCGTGAGCTTCCTTCTCCATTATAGGCCAATAGTACCCAGTCCTCAGTAGTTTCTTAGCCAAGGTCATACAACTTGAATGTGACCCACAAATTCCATTGTGTACCTTGGTTAAAGTAGTCAAAGCTTCCTCAACATTAAGGAATCATAACAGGATTCCATCAATACTCTTATGGTATAGGGTGTCTCCGAGGATAACAAATCGGGATGAATTCTTGACAAATGTTCTCTTAAGGTTTGGGGTTATATCAATGGGGAGGACTCCTATTCTCAAGTAGGCGTATATATCATGATACCAGGGATCACTAGGACTAATGATTTCACACACAAATTTAGACTTTGGTACCTCGAATGCTTGGACGAGAAGCTTCTCTACAAGGAATTCTTTCTTTGGGAAATTGCATGGGGCATCCATTAGTGATCCAATTGTTGCCATAGCATCTGTTGCTCTATTATTTTCCCTTGCAGGCTGCTCAAATGTGATATCAATGAAGGACTCTTTGAGACTTTCTACCAGTTTCTTATGTGGATTCAGCTTGTCATCCTTCATTTGGTACTCATTATTTACCTAGTTGATGATAAGTTGTGAATCTTTGTAGACTTTGAGTATCATGATCTACCACTACACTATAATCTTGACCCTATAACAAGAGCCTCATATTCTGCTATGTTGTTTGTGTAAGGAAAAGACAGCTTATATGACTTGGGTTTGCAATCCCCTTGTGGTTTAATGAAGAAGACTTCAACTCCTAACCCATGTTGCATGTAGGATCCATCAAAGTACATTTTCTAGTGATTTCCCACACTTACGTTAAAAATGGATTCATCGGGGAATTCTCATATAAGTGCATTTTCTGAATATATTGATACCTCTACAAATTGGTCTGCAATTGCTTGTCCTTTAATGGCCTTCCATTCTACATACTCAATGTCTTGTTCTATCAAGATCATAACCCATTTAGTTTTTCACCCTATGAGTATTGCTTTAGAAAGCAGATACTTGAGAGGGTCTATCTTTGCAAAGAGTTTTATTTGATGTGCTAGCATATAGTGTCTAAATTTTTGTGTTGCAAACATGATTTCTAAGCAAACCTTCTCAATGGATGTGTAATTCAACTCGTGTCCGACCATAGTTCTACTGATGTAGTAAATAGCTCTCTCTTTCCCATTTTCATCATGTTGTGCTAAGAGAGTGCTAAGGGCTATTGTTGTTTCCAATATATACCAGATCAAGGGCTTTCCTAGAATTGGTGGCATAAGAACTAGTGGTGTGAGCAAGTACTCCTTAATCTTATTGAAAGCCTAGTCACATTTTTTGTCCCATTTTTATGCTACCCCCTCTTGGAGTAGATGAGAATATGGAATAGCTTGTCTGCTAGTTGTGCTATGCATCGACGAATGGATTGGAGTCTTACCTACAAACTCGTTAACTATTTTAATGTCCTTGGTTCCTCCATCTCTAGAATTTCTTTGACTTTGGTAGGGTCTATCTCGACTCCTCTCATAGATACGATGTATCTTATTAACTTGTCTGATTGTACCTTGAAGACACACTTTTTTGGATTGATTCTAACATTCTACTCTTCTAGCCTACCAAAGATGGAGATTAGAGTTAGTATGTGATCTCGACATTTCTTTGACTTGGCCAATTTTTCATCCACATAGTCTTCCATAGTTTTGTGAATCATATCATGGAAGATTAGTGTCATGGCCCTTTGATAGGTAGCTCCTACGTTTCTCAACCCAAATGGCATCATATTCCAGTAATACGTCCCCCATGGACAAGTGAAAGTCATTTTGTGTTGGTTCTCCTTAGCTATCATGATCTGATTGTACCCTGAGAATCCATCCATTAGTGATAGAATTTCATGCCATGTCATCATATCCACATTTATATCTATGTTTGGGAGAGGGAAATCATCCTTAGGACATCATTTGTTCAAAGCTCTAAAGTTAGTGCAAATGTGGATGCCCCCAGTAGGCTTTGAAACAAGTACAAGATTTGAAACCCACTATGGATAATCAATTGGCCATATGAACCTAGCATAAAGGAGTTTCTATAATTCCATTTTGACCAATGATGTTATTTGTGGATGCATCTATCTCAACTTTTGTCTTACTGGCTTTGCTTTGGGATATATAGCTAGGTGGTGAACCACAACTTATGGATCAAACCCAGGCATATTGGCATAGGTCCATGCAAAGTTTCCCTTTCTTTCTCTTACATATGTAGCTAGGAATTCTTGTTCTTCTGTCAAGAGTGATTTTGCATAGAAGGTGATATGTGGCATTTCTTTTGTTCCCAAGTTGACTAGATTGCATTTTTCTGCTAAGACTGTTGACTTCTCCTGATGAAAAGCACTAAGGGGAAGATTGAATCCTTCATCCTCTGGCACCTTAGAGAGGTTTTCACGATTAGATGTGTGCTTTGTTTTTACTATTTTCGGGTTTGAGAGTGCCATAGTGTGGTTTTCATTCAAAGACATAGATATTATTCTTAAATTTTCACTTTTGTGACTAAAGGATTCAATTGTTTCCCCATAATAGGCATGTGTGTCAAGGTCAATTTTGAATCTAGCTTTGTGATCTCCATATGGTATTGTATCCTTCAATCCCATCAATTTTGAGAGAGCCTCATCATTTTTAAACGTGTCTAGAATTGGTGGTTTGCATTGGATGTAATTGATGAGTTGGGGATAAACTAAGTTTATCTCATGGGTTTGGTCATTTGACTCAAAAGATAGGGTACTAATCATGAGAAGAGAGGAATCCTCGAATAGCATGTGTAAGTCAATTATAGTGTCCTCATCACACACATCGGTTATGTCAAAGGTATAGTTGTCTAAGGGAAAACCTCTGGATACCAGCAACTAAGGGGGACCTTTGACTTTTCTCACCAAGGTACCTTTTCCAAGTATGGTTATTTTCATAGGGGTGCATCCAATGCCAAGATTTCTCATATGCTTCTCAGGAATGAGTGGTACTAGAAGACCATTGTCATTTTTCCCAAGTTTCTTGTTTTTGTTATATCCCACACCAAGCATCATTTGTAGTCCTTTGTTGTTATCATCCATAGGAAGATCATTCACAGGACTTTCATCATGGTATAGCAGAATTGATATTTCTTTTCCATCTACCACTTCTTGACTTAGGTCTCCCCAACACCTAAATCTGGAGGGGTCTTCTTTAAAGGTTTGGGATGATGTTTCAAGTGGTTGGGGCTGCCCATGAGACCTAGGAGATTGAGGTAACTCTCCTGTTACAAAAGCACTCTTCTTCATTTTGTAATCCCCACACCAATTGTCTTGGATAATGACTTTGATTTCAGATATGTCAGGAATGGTTTGTGTCTTTGTCTCAAAGGTGGAGGCTAAGGTAGTTGGGTCTACATATGGAGTTGTAGGACCTTCATCATTCTTTGGAACTTGAGGGATTTTGTAGTACTTTGCTTCCAGATTTTTGCAATAGTAAAATGGCTCAGGATTACCATGGACTATGATCTCTTGATTTTGATAGGGAAACTTGACACATTTATGGAAGGTAGATGCAACAACTTGCATCCCATGGATCAACAATGTCCCAGGAGGATATTATAAGGTAAATCAAGATCAAGGACTTGGAACATGGTTTCCATGATGGTTGGCCCTACTTGAATAGGGAGTTGAATAGTGCCATAAGACACTCTTTCTCGGTCATCATATGCCCTGATTGTAATACCTTTACCTTTTTCAATGACGTCCTCGAAGAATCCCAAATTCCTTATCAGCTTGAGTGAAGA
Source organism: Sequoia sempervirens (assembly GCA_007258455.2). NCBI lineage: Eukaryota > Viridiplantae > Streptophyta > Pinopsida > Cupressales > Cupressaceae > Sequoia > Sequoia sempervirens. The sequence continues at coordinate 318,118,469 of VDFB02000015.1, read as the reverse complement.
GATATTAAGACCTGCACCCCCATTGACCAAGACCCTTTTGACTTTATTTTTATGGACCAAAACCTCGAGATGGAGTGTACAGTTATGAGATGGTTGTGTTGGAAGGCCTTGATTGGAAAATGTTAAGATATGGGGCATGGTGATGTGTCTAACCATACCTTGGAACTGATCTACATCAAGATTCGCGGGGAGGGTGTTTGAAGCAAATGCTTCCTCTAGGATCTTCCTATGTGTGGGTGAGATCTTTAGTAACTCCATGATGGAGATCTGAGCAAGGGTTCTTTTCAGTTGTTCCAAGAAATTATGGCCATTGGGAACATATTTTGACTTAGAGATTGATGCCTTTAGTTGTTGGGATGGTCCAGTAACGGTAACCTTACCACCATGTGTGGTGACTCCACAATCGGCTTTGGCTCCCTTGATGTTAACAATAGTGACTCGTTCATCTAGGGATGTGATGACATGATCATAAACATGGTTTACATTGTCATGCATTGTCTTTCCATGGTTATTCCCTTTATTATGATCTGGTATCATATTCGTGTATATCTTTAGGTCCTAATTTCTTGCAGGTTGTTCAATGTTTATGACTATCATCGATAAGGTCTTCAATCATATTTTTCAATCTCATGCAACTGGTCATCATCTGTCCCTTGATTTTATGAAAATTGCAAAGGTGGTTTTCATTGTACCATGGTGGTTTCACTTAGGGCTCTTGATAATTCTCATAAACAGGGATTTTAATAAGATTCTCTAATACCATTTTCTTCATGATAGATTCAATTGATTCCCCAAGGGCTGTGTATTTTCATTTGGGGGGATATTTGTTTTATGAGGGTGGTCCCCCTTAATTTCTTAGATTGTTGACTGCTTGATTATTGGGTGGTTGTGATACCACATTTGCTTGTGTGTTGTTTTGATTGTTGGTTTGTGATTGTTGATATGATTGTTTGTTTTTCCTTGGGGCATTAATGACGACTTTTTTTTTACGACATCATTAGTGACATTCTTGTTCTTTGCCCATGTGCGAGGTTTTTCATTATAACTAGTTGATGGGTTGTTCTCTTGATTTTCTTGATATGTGGGTTTCCCCCCTTGTACAATAAAGGCTCGTTCAATGTTGAGGACCTTAGGGATCAACTGGTCATATGTGGTACTGCATTGCATTTTTAGATGGAAGGACAAGGTTTTCTCGAGATTGGAAATGATAGTGCAGATTTGTTGTTCCTTTGGCATGGTCCTCTTGCTCCTATTAGCCTTGGATCACCATCGGTGTAAGAAGGATGTGAATGTTTCCCCCTTAGCTTGTTTGAGCATAGATAGTTTCTCTAGACTCACATCCATACCTATGTTGAATGCGTAGTTCTATATGAATGCGTCCACAATTTCTTGGAACTTTTTGATTCCAAGAGTCCAAGGTGAGAGAACCAGTCCATTGTTGGACCAGCCAAACTTTGAGGGAATAGTCACATTAGATACTTGTCATCGTATGCAACTTCCATAAAATGTACCTGAAATTCCTTGATGTGATCTTCACGATTAGCTATCCCATGATATTTTTCAAATTTAGGAATTTCAAACCCTTTTGGGAATGGTACCATCGCAAGGCTTCTATCGAATGGATAGCGGCACAAATTGCTTGGTGTTTTTGTTGTTTTCCCAGATTGGAGATCTAGCACTTGTTGCGAGAGCAATTTAATTTGTGTCATCACATCATTTTGTGGATCGAGAGCTGGGGTGAACATGTTTTGAGATAGTTTGATAGTTTAAGTGATGGGTGGGGTGTTTTTAATGTTCGAGGGAGGTTGTTGCAAGCTCTGCTATGTGATCAAACCTTGTTGATATGCCTGAAATCATTGTCGGTGCCAACAACGCTTGTTGTTGGTCTTGTTTTTGTGTGCCACCAATGCTTGTTATTTCTCTTGTTGTTGTTGTTCCAACAATGCTTGTTCTTGGGCTAATAGTTGGGCTACTTCTTGTTGCACTTGGTACTATTGCAGGGCTTGTTGATATGCTTGTTGTTAAGCTACTTGCTATTGTGCTTGTGCTTGAGCTTGTTGGGTTAGATATTGTGCTTGTATCTAAACCTGAGCTTGTTGAGCAGCTTGTACAACTTGGGTAGCTTGTGTGGCTTGAGTAGCTTGTGTAGCTTGAGCTACCTACGCTTCTTACACACCTTGGGTGGATTTTTGTTGTTGTAATAAAGCTTGGGCTTGGGTAGACTGCTATTCTTGTTGTTCTTGTTGTGCATATTTTTATGCCTATGCTTGTTAAGTAGCTTATTGTGCAACTTGAATAGCTTGTTGATTTTGAAATTATTGAAGTTCCTTTTGATAAGCTTGTTGGGAAACTTACAGTGTGATGCTATATTGGTTTGCCATGTTTGGTTTCGGTAGTGGTGGTGGAGGATTCAGAATGGTGTGAGATTTTGTGATGGGAGGTGTTGTTTGATTGATTTGTGTGGTGGATAGCGTGGTTGATATGATAGGTCCTTGGGAGACCACATTTTGAGGTATTTGGGGTTGTGATATCCAAATGTTTTACCTATTCTAAATAGCTAAAATGCATTGGAAAAACACAAAGAAACAAACACCTCAAGATTAGCCTAAGGAATTTGTTAATGCAAAGAGAAAAAGTGTAAAATGATTGCAAGTGGTTATACCTTCTCTTTATAGCTGAAACTCCTTGGTTGGCCCTTGATTTTGGATTACTTTGTATGCTCCTTGGATGGCTCTTGATGTGGCTAAATGTAATATTTAAATATATGGTTGGATGAAAATAAAAATAGATAAAATGGATGGCTAGATGAGTGCACAAAATGACAACAATTAGTTGCAAAATGACTAAGTTCTCTCAAATGCCTTAGAGGAGGGGGTATTTATAGAAGAATTTAAATTCTCTAGAGGATTCAATGGTTGAGATTTATCCAACAAGGCCAAGATGAAGGGCCAAGGTGAGTTGAGAGCTCACAAGCCCTCACATTTTGATATGTGGAATGTGAGATGGCTAAGGGTGAGATGATTTGTAGGTGATGTGGAAGGAGAGTACATGATGTGGAGGAAGGACATGTACCTTGGAAGTACATTGGGCTATGAGAAAATTCCTTGGAGGAATAAATGTGAATTAAAAATTTGCATGCTTGGGATAATCTAATGGATAAGAGAGGGTCTCCAAAAAGGTGGGAGTTTGTCACATGTGACTTGATGTAACAAGTCAAAGATTCTAGAAGATGCATGGAAAAAGGGGATTCTAGAAGGAATAGAATGTGAATTAAAAAATCACATGGGGAAGAGGGGAACCTAGGGTGAATAAAAATGAATTAAAATTCCTTAGGGGATGGGGGAGTTGACCAAGATACTGATTAGGCTTAACTAATTAGTAATTAGAGGATAATTAGCGGTTAATGAGGATTACAAGCCAACTTGCAAAAGTTGGAGGATATGACACATCCTAATCAAGGATTAGGCATGTGCACATCCCTAATGAAGAGATTAGAAGATGGATTAGGATTAGATGAAAATGACATGTGAGGAATCAAATAAATGTAATATTTATTTAATTCATTTGATAAAAAGGGGTTTAAGGAGGGTAAGGTATTTAATTATTAATTAAATACCTTAGGAATTTTGCAGAATTAAGGATATTAATTAAATAATAGTAATATTACTTAATTAACTTAGATAAGAGGATGTTTAGATGAAAAGTGGTAAATTTGGATAAATTAAGTGTCCAAATTTGGATGTCTATAGGGGTATTATAGATGATGTTTTGATTGCTTGTGTTGTTTGTATTGTTGCCACTTGCTGCGATATCGATGGCACAATTGGAGGATTGTTTTGATTTTATTGATTAAGGATTGGTAAAGGGGGTTTCCCCAAATTGAGGATTGGTGCAGAAGTTATTGGTAGAGGTGGAAATGGTGGGAAAATGGGCGGTGTACTCCCTTGAGGAAATGATGATAATGAGGGGTCAAAGATTCCCCTTTGTCCAAATAGTCCACCTTCTCCTTGTGAAGTCATGGGGAGAGAGAATTTTTTGTTAAGATGATATGACAGTGTCATGAAGAAATAGGATGGATTGTTGAGGTCATGAAAAATGAGTGGGACATATGGTTTTTTTGGATCTAGTGGGATGGATTGACCCAAAATGGTGTTTGCATCCAAGTCATGTTTTTTTACAAGGGGATTTTTTTAAGAGCATGAAGCAATGAGCTCCCCTTGTTGACAATAGGTGGAGTTGGAGAAAGAGATGATGTGGGTTGTGGAATGGTTTGAGTGATGCTTTGAAAGGAGGATTTGAATGAGACCGGTGGCATAATACCAAGAGGTTTCTCCACAATAGTGCTTACATCATAATTAGAAGGGAGTTTAGCCCCTTCTTTTGTTGATTCTAGCATGTATTGTGAAGGATTAAGTATCATCAAGGCATTGAAAATTTTGTGAGTCTCAGGGTTTTGGACAATTTCTAGGATATCCTCCACTTGAAAACCTTCCTCTTGAGGATCTTGTGGTATTAGAGGAAGATTGGGTCGGGGATTGTTGGACCCAATAGGATTGATTTTAGAAGCGGTTTGACTCAAGTCACTTGAAGTGGATGTTTCTTTGTTGGCTTCCACGTTTTTATTGTGTTGAGATCTAATTTGAACCATAGAATAGGGATCAATTTTCAGAAATATGGAAGGCGAATCTCTAACTTCTTAGATTGATCTAAAATTTACGTACAACAAATAAAGTCTAATATGTTAAGGATCAAAGAATGGTGATGATATAGCGAAGGATGGATGATTTGTGAATGATTAAACTCTTAAGAACCTTGAAGGAGATACTAGACTTTAGGACTTTGAATTTTGGACTTTGGGTTTGATTTGGTTTTGAATTGTATTTGATTTGGATTTGATTTGGATTTGATTTTGGATTTGATAATGAACTCATAAACTCCAATAGGTTAGATTTTGTCTTGGAATAAATTTTTCCACAAGGTGAAATTTTAACTAAGTGTATGAAGAAGGATGCATCCACACACACTTAGCCAAACAAGATGATGTTGATTTGATTTGCCAAAAGTCTATTATGAAGGATTTTTTTCAAGATTCTATGAGTTGTTTGTGACATGGTTTTGGATTGATGTTTGAGGATGGATGAAAGTGTTGATTTTGATCCTAAGTGAACCTAGAGAGACTTTTGTTTACAAGACCTCAGTATTGAAGAACATGCTACACTTCCTATGTGAGAAACTCAAACCTTTGAAAAAATCTTCGATTTTGACAATAGTACAATGAATATAAATTGAGATTGTTTTTTGATGCACGTTTGTAAAAATTGAAAACCAACCTCTCTCTAAATTCATAGAGTTTTGAAAGACATTTCTTGAGAGATCTTGAACTAAGACCTTTGGACTTTGGTTTTCATATTTTTATCTTTTGGGAAATCATTTTAAAAAGCACATGTGTGGGGTTCTATTGTTTCTTATCTTTTCTTAATGAGTTCTTTTTACCACAAACACTTTCTTGCCTTAGCTTTTCAAACTAAATGTCTAATTTCCCAATTTATTTTTATCCGACAAGGTCCATTATGTAGAAATCAAGGAAATCAAGGAAATAGTTCCCTAATGTTGACTTTAGTGAGAGAAAATTGAGATATAAATCCAAATACTTAGAAGCCTCTAAGGATGGAATCCCTAGGGAAATAAATAGCACTTGATTTTTTTCGAAGGTATTTGCTCCTCCTAAAGGGTTTGAAACTTTTAGGATTTTGTTGAATGTTTTTTTTCCAATGTTTTAGATCCAAGCAAAGTGTTTTGATTCCAAAATGATGCACAACCCTAGGATAAAAAGATAGAATATTTTCTGAATTCCCACTTTGATAAATCTAGTTGTGCTTATTCAAATCGGATGACTAGAAGCTTGACCACACTGGCTCCCCTCCACGACACTCACTTCTACAGGTCATCCAAGCTTCAATTCTCATGAATCTCCCATGATGAAATTTTCATCTCTACAAAGAATCACAAGTATGTGGGATGACTTCAGAATGACCATTCTTGCACCAAAAAATAGTAAGTATTTTGGCCTCTAAACAAATTGGTTCTTATTCAGGGTGATCAAGGACATGGCACCTTGCAAGTGTCCAACAAGCCACTAAAGGTTTTAATTAATCTCACTAGGGGCACTTATACTTTTTAAGGTAGTACCCCATTCTCAAAGACACTGTATGGCTAAGGCCTACATACCATGAGGACTTGACAGTTTAGTCTTATCCATTTGTCTACTGACCTAAGTGAAAAACTAGTTGGAGTCACCTTTGAATTGGTCTTAGGCAGGCCTCTCTAAAGGTAAAAAATAGGGAGCAAGTACATACATAGTTCAATCAATCTTTGTTTACGTGAACAAAAAGAGAACACGTGCAATATACTTAACTCACACTAGAAAGATTTTGTTCAATTTTAAGAAGCCCAAATTGAAGTGTGGAGGCAATCTTTTAGACAACCTAATACTACCAAAATGCTTTTGATTCTCAAGATCGTCGTGAAGTGTGAGAGAAGTGCATACACCTTTTAAATGATATTAATTTGTAAAAAAGATTACAAAACATGAAAAACACATAATCATTTTAGAATACAAAAAGCAATAATGGATTATTTTTATAGCACCAAGATGAAATGTGTGAAATTTTTTGTTCAACTCGTAAGCCCAAAACCAACTCTATTAAGTTCCCAATGTTATTTTTAACCCTTTGATTGTTCTTTTTAAAACCCAAACAAAATTTATTTGAGTCCTAAAACTAAAGATAACAAAATCCTTAAGAATGGGATTATAATTGTTCCCAAAGTGTTTAAAAACACTTGTTAAAATCATGTGATAATGCCAAAAGAAGTCTTGTCTTTGTTTCCTTCTTCCCCTCTTGATCACCTCAACCAAGAAAAAATGATTAGCCTTCAAAAAATAGAGCCACAAGAGAAGGTTAGAAGTCCAAGGTGATCAATATAAAAAGCACATGTTGAATTAAAACTAAAAATTTGACTTTTACCCCACCCCAACATCGCAATTTGTGAAGGCGTCATTGTTTAGAGAAGTCCAATGGCGCTCTAGTGAAGTTAGTGTCACTTTGTGGAGAAACAGAGACTGTGATTGTGTCATTGTTTCACCAAGTGTTGCTCTTTGGAGTTTTAATTACTGGTCCTTCAAGAAAATAGCAGAAGCATCACTCTTTGGAGTTTAAAAGACCATTCCTTCAGGAAAATAATAGAAGCATCACCCTTTGAAGTAGATATGGTGCTAATATATAGCAACAATGGACTGATAGTGTCATTTTTTTCTTTTGCAGTGTCATTGTTTCTTGCAAACATAAAATTTTGAAAAAAATAGTAGAATTTTGACCAAAAAATGTGTTAATTTCTCAAGATTCACCCTCCTAGCACCAAAATGTAGAATGCTTAGCTTAGACCTGCTCAAACATGCATAAACAAGAAAACATTAGTCCTCAAACAAGTTCAAACCAAACATTCCCCATGAAATTCATTCAAAACACAAGAACAAGAAAACAAGATCAAATATCAAATGAAAGCTAATGAAATCTTATTCAAAATGCTCAAACCAACATCCCATGGGGGAATTGGTGCTACTTTGATGTGGAAATTAGCCATTTCCCAATCCCTTGACAAGCTTGATGATGATTGGTTGATCCTTGATGTGAAATGATAATATCCTTGCTATGAATAATGAAATCTTATGCTAACATGGATGAAATGTGGATAAAAATGGAGACTTTGAATTCAAAATGACTATAATAACCTTGCAATAAATTTGTGAATGATTATGGATTCAAATGAGCATAGTGATCTTACATCGATTGTGGATGCCAAATACAATAGAGAAGACCTTTATTTATAATAGAGAAGAGTTGAAGAATGAGGAATAGGATGAATATGGGATTAAAGATGGACCAATGGCATTGTGCCACTTGTCAACATGCTAATGAAGGAGAGTGGAGCATATTTTGAACAATGTGCATGTTAAATGCATGTAGGTGGAATTTGAAATTCAAAGGATGGCTTGTGTAAGAAGAGTTGTAAGAGGAGTTAATGCCAAGGTTGCTCAAGGAGAGGACTCGCAAGAGCCTTTAATTCCAAGTTGGAGGACAAAATTCCTTTAGGAGGGAGAATTCAAATAAGTGGAATATTCCAAGAATATGCCATATTTGAATGGAAATAGGAGGAATTAATAAATCAAATAAAGTGATTTACATGTGCAACTTGCAAAAGCTAGAGGAATGGAGGATTAGTGTTAGGAGTTAATTATGATTAATTAACTTAGATCATGAACTTAGTTGATTTGACATTTGATTTAGATATTTAGATCTATTTAAATCAAATGAGAGGATAGTTAAGAGATAAATTTAATTAAATAAAATGATTTATTCAATTAAATGAAGTTGATTTATTTCATTAGAAAGGAACATTTAAGATTTAATTAAATAAAGTTGATTTATTTAATCAAATGAAGAACATTAGGATTTAATTAAATAAAGTTGATTTATTTAATCAAATGAGGAACATTAGGATTTAATTAAATAGAATTTATTTATTTAATCAAAGGAAGAACATGATGAAGTAACTTGATAACATGTATTATTCGATTAAGAAAGAAATTAAATAAATAAAGGTTATTAAAGTAATTAGTTAGTAAAGAAATGATTAGGAAAGAATTAGTGTTAGTTAGTCAGGATCAAGCGCATGATATCAATCAGGATATTTTGAGTGTCTACACTCACTACCTTGGTCTTGCAAAAATAAAAGGTTCACTTTAGGTCAACATTGGGTCAAACATTTCACTCACCCCTTCATCAAATTTCATCCTTCACCTCATCTATCTTGGAAAAATTTCAAATACACCAACACTTTGAGACTTAAACATCAAACCAACTACTACCTTAGCTACTTTGTATGTGAAATGTATCATTTTCAATGCACTTAGTTAAGATAGTTATCATCTTTTAGACTAGCTTATCTTGAAGGTCACAAGTCTACCTTAAAGGTTTCTAAGTTCATTAGCATCCTTTATCCCAACATCATCACATCAAACTCAAGTCAAAAGTGTTGTCCCAAAATGCTTACAAAGATCACTTCCTCCATCACCCATATTTTCATCCCCCATTATCATCATTGCTCCCAAAAGACTTAGAGCATCCCTTTTACCTAGGTTTGAATCAACTAGAGAGTTAAAACATTACATAACTCAACACAACTCTCCCATAGTTGACACAAAATTTATGGTAAAGATGAGCTCACAACAAAAGAGAATCATGGAGAACACAAAAGTTACATTTACCTCAAGTGATCCAAATCCTTTAGAATTTGATCCTAAAAGTCATGTTACACCATCACAACAACCATCATCTCCTTTAGGACCATATGAGATCAAAGAGGTCACAAATACCCCATTTGAGCTCACTAGGGAAGAACTTTTGGAACATCAATCCTTTGAAAGTGTATCTCCTATCTCCCTGACATCTGTAGCACAGAGCTTAACACAATATTTTACAACTTCATCACAAGGGATAAATCAAACTTACATACCTAGTCTTGCAACCAACCTTGCTAAATATTTTGGTCACACTTCACCATTTGAAAATAGTACACTTGTGGGTACTCTTGAAACTAATCCTTCACCTCCCACCACCATTTGGACACCTACTTTTGGTGCTCCTCCTATTCCTGAAGCTCCAAAACAGTGACACACTCTACTTGAGCTTCACGATTCCACCACCACTTTGACATTTTAGGGACAAACTTCTTCATCCACACCTATGAGTACCACAAGTAATCCTACCATCACGCAAAGCAATATAGACCAAGTATCTCAAAAAAACACACAAGGGCATGTCAATATTATATCACAAAATCAACCCTCGACACAAATAGGGACATCTTTATCCAACCCTCTAGTGGATTCATCCATTCCATCTACCATTACCACATCATCCTCTATCAATCCACCTCAAAACAATCCCTTGGTTACAAGTTCTATCAATCTTAGGAGTACCTTGATCACGAATCCTTTGTTTACATCTTTTACACAAGGTAATCCTCAAACCATAGGACAAGGGAATCTTTTTAATCAATGGACTCAAGGTCCTAGTGTGTCATTTCCCTTGAAAATTTTAATGACATCATAGTTTCCAACAGTTCCCTTTGCTATGCCAAATCAATCAGAACCTTAGACATACATTCCTCCACCTCATTCTACCATATTGCAAGGAATGTTAAACCAATGGAACCTTCCACCCCTTTCACTATCAACCTGTTATCCACTCAAAACATCAATGTCCCTAATCCTTCACAAATGTCTCAACAACTACCTAATCCCACATTACAAGTGTATACACCTAAAATTGGTCATCACCTTTAATTATTTAAGTACTAGATATTTAATTAATATTTTGACTACATATAAATAAATTCTCAATTTATTTATATTGTTCACCCTTCTCTAATTCTCCAAATCTAAAATCATATTCTTCTAAATTAATTAAATAAACAAGGTTCCATAAACTTGTTTTATTGAATTAATCTTCACTAATCCCGATTAGGAATTAAAGCACATGTCTAAAAAAATTTGTGCCACCTCACCAAGGTCACATGAAAATAAATAATTCTAATTTTTAATTGGAATTATCCTAAACCAATTTTTAAAAAAGCACATGGCTTATTCCTCACACACTTCCACCAATTTTGGAGCACATGATCTTTTCTTCACACACTTGAGTCTTCCATCCAATTGCATGTTTCCCATTGTTCAAGAGATTCTTCCATCCAAATGGCATGTTTTCTTTGGTCAAGGGGACAATATCTTGATTCTCTCCATCTCCACCATCCATTCTTCTTGTTCGAATCTGGACCGTTGATCATTGCCACCTCACCAGATGCTTGGAAAAGGCTATAAATACAACCCTTGGGGATTGCATTTAGTATCCACATTTGAAGTAAAGTTATCATGCAGGTTTTATCATTGGAGCTTGGAGCATTTTGGAGTCTTATAGCTAGTCTTTACATCATGTTTTGCTTTGCATTTACATCTTAGCTTTAAATCTTGCATCATAATTTCATTTTATTTCCTCCATTGCATCATAGTTGCATTTTGGGTGGGTGCATGAAGTTGGGTTAGACTTTTGTGGCCAACTCCAAAAAAAAGTTGAAAATGACATAATGCGAGCACATTATAATGCACTCACGTTATGCCATTTTAAAAGAAAAAAAAGTGAAAGCTATTCTTTTTCTCTTGTCTATTTTTTTGCTCTGCCTGCGGCCAAAAACCCTCATTTTCATGCTTGTATTCAAGGAGGAGGAATTCTACAAAATTCATCAACAATAGTTTGTTTCCTTTGCAAAGATGGCACCATGATGATGAAGAGGTGTAGGAGGTAAGTAGTGTTTTCTATTTGTTTTGAATTTCTTAGTTTAAAGTTGATTTTGTTTGTTTTAGGTTAGATTTGATTTTTAAAAAAAAAATTTGTAGGAGATGCAAATAATCCTGCAAATCCTCAACAAGAAGAATAGGAAAATCCTCCTCAACAAAATCAACCCCCCCACCAATCACTCAACACCCTCCTAGCACTCAACAAAATTTGAGAAGTGAAATTGAGAACAACAAAAAACAAATTGAGGATCTTATCAGTAGGTTGATTGATCCAAATGCTTCAACCGGAGAAAGAATGACACTAGCAAATTCAATGAAACAGATGTTAAAAAATGTAGATTCAATAACCCAACAAATAACGGGATGGCAAGATAGGAGGCAGGCAGCTAGGGCATATTATGCAGATAAAATATCATATAAACAAGTAAAAGATTTAAAAATTACTAAAGGTGATTTGTGCTCTTTATTCACTGACCTTGGAACAAATAAAAATCTTAGCCTCAATGCAAAGAGGTTTCCTATCCATGGGTGCCACCACCAAGAGATTAGGAACCATTTTATGATAGGTGGTACTTGGTCTTTGATTACCCACCATGCAACAATTGTGAAGTCCCCCAATATTTTCTTAGGAAACTATACAGTGAGTTTGTATTGAACCAAATCCCAAATTATTTTGATATGAGGGAGTTCCAAGGGAGAGGTGGGGGGTTGGCTTAGGATAGGCCCAATGCACAGCCAGATCTTACGCAGCAAGGGAGATGAACTCTTGCTAGGCCGCCTCGTGAGCACATTGTTATGCCTGTCATTGCGAATGAGAGTTCCAACATAGAGACATTGCATGCGATCAACACTTTGACCCAAAGTGTCATCCATCATACTATCCCTATTGTGCAGCACCATCCAGGGGAGTCTTCGGGTGGTGGCCTTCTAACCCATGTGTGTCAATCTTGTGGGGTGACTTGTTTATATGACCCCACCGACACTCAGGAGGCTTCTACGCAGGATTTGTATGCTACTACATAGGATTCGTATGCTGCTACATAGGATCCATATGCTAATACACAGGATTCATATGCTGCTAAAGGGATGGAGAGGATGACTGACATTTTGCATCATGCATATGGCATTGATAGTTAGGTAAAAGTCAGCATGTTCATTGAATTTAATTTATTAAATTTTGATTCTGAAATGTAATATTAACTAATTTAGTTTTATTATTTTAATAAAATTGTAGGGTCACAGTGTTGAGACTGGATACACTGGTCCTCCACCTCTTACTTTTGTAATACACCTATCAGTGGGGTATGTAACTAGTAAACAATTATAAATTTATTACATGTTAATAGCATTGTTTTACGAATGGTATTTTAATACATATGATTTTGGATGTTGAACAGGCTAATATTGGTGGTTTCAAGAAAACACCTCCTAGTGCCAATGGATTTACTCAAACGTGCATGGAGGTAATAGAGTAAAGAGAACTTAACTAATGAATTCTACTTAATAGATTTGTGTAGTTTATATGCATATTTTTGGTTATGTTGCATTGCACATCATTCAAACTCAAAGCATTACTTCAAATTCCATAACTAATAACTAGATGTTGATAGATGACAAAATTTCAACTGTACAATATATTTGTTTAGAAGGTCAACATAAGTAGCACGATGCAATTACTTCACATGGAGGCATGTGCTTGTAAAGGTGCACCAGCAGGACAAACTATGGATGCTTGGAAAAAATCTATGAAACCATAATAGTAAGCAATAGCATAGACAAGGCAATTAGTGATGTAGAGCATCATATCAAAACACTCAATCATTGAGGTGCATCTAATGTAGAGCATCCAACAAACACCATCAACATCATTTCTTCAAGGGAGTTCAATTCCAAATAGAATCAGGAGAAGATCAAATATAATTTCATCAAAAATCTACTTTTCATTCAACCAAAATCCACTCAAATTCTCTTAGCCATTCCATAGGCCATCATTCATCATTCCACTAATCAGTATTCCAATTGACTCATTCAAAGAAAAAACCATATTAAAGAAAAATTTGACTTAAACAATTAGATTCACATCATTCTCAACCACCATAAAAACAACATAAACCTGATTATTGACACTTGAACAATTCATCCTTTCATTTATTCACCAAGGCAAAAAATCAACTAAACCATACCTCACTATTATCAATCCATTATCAAGCATTGTACTCACCATATTTTGACTGTAGTAGTCTATTTACAGGTTACAAACTCCTGCTACAACAGAATCTTGATTATCATCATGTGTTTAATCACCAATTTGCTCAAAAGGCTTCATAATACTCACCCATCCAACCATCAAAGTCACCAAACCTTTTCTTATACACCTTAACCAAATTTAGTAACATCAATCATATCATTAGTTTGATAGTAACCAAGCACTCAATATCATCCTTTCCACTGTTTAAACAAACATCTTTGTTTTGATCAGACAATATCATATTCCTCTAGTAGGTCTGTCAAACATTGAATCGGGTAGTTACATTCCTATCTCAAAGCTTATTAAAAAACTCAATGCACATTTAGAAACACTTTCTAGTACATCACAACATATCAAAGTTCTTATACATTTGACATAAAGAAAATCATTAGATTTCAGACTGTCCTCTAAAGAAAGGCTAGTAGATTAGGCCTGTTTTACAAAGGAGACCCCTTCAAAACCATTCCAAATCACTCAAAACATCAAAAAATTCTTCAATCATTTCTTATAACTCAATATTTCACCATTTATAGGGATTGAAAACCATGAAAATGTTTTGATCCAATAAACCCTCATTTATAGGGTGTAAAAGCACAAATCATGGAGGGTTTTCTGAAAAATACTCTTGAAAACCTCTATTTCTCTTGCCACCACCTGGAATATGATTTTTTATGCCTTCCAAGACCTTCTACACCATTTCCAAGCCTCTTCAAGCTTTATTTATTCATGACCCATGACTGTAGCATCACTTTGTGTAGGAAAATCCTTTATTTTCCAATGTAGCAGCAACTCCACCATGGTATTATTGCTTTTCCCTACACTTACAATCATAAAAACATGAAAAACATACTAACATTAACCTACTCCACTAATTTACTTGACCTACATTGGTGGAGTAGTGAAGAAAAACCCTATTGGACTCTCAAACTTGCTTCTAAAAGGACTCTGTCGGGTACTGAAAACTGCCTCTTATTCTTTTTTTTCCTAAAACTAACCAAGTCCAACTCTTGAAATTGGAAAATAACTCCTCTTTACATGTATTCACACTATTATTTAACTTTGGGTGTTCCTAAATTACCAACACAAGAAAAAAAAAACAGTGGAGTGATGTTGCAAACTCAGAATCAGGGAATTTTTATTTCAAAATCTAATTACAAGAACAAAAAAAAATTCTCTTTCTAACCTTTACATTCCTTTTAAAGATATTTCATTTTCATTAACTTTATTTCCATCTATTTTAACTACCCCTTTTAACCCTTAATATGCCCGATTTCATTTTTTTTTTCAGTTTAACAACTTTTAACAATATTACATTATTGCATTGTTTGCATTTTCCCACTTTGACCACCTAGAACTTACCCATAACCTTAAATACATTCAAATAAGACCTCATATGACCTTGAACATGCTTTACATCATTTTTCCATGACCTTTTGTGATTGACTCAATACAAATTTGAACACTCATCCCTTTTGCAAAATTGAAAAGTATTTGATGACCTAGGTGCTCTTGCACCAACATCTAACCCAATTGGATTAGGAGAATATCAAATTGAATAAGCAACTAAAATTTATTTCTCTTTTCATCAAAAATCACATTGTTTCATTTTCAAACCACAAGGCAGCAACAATCCAACTCATTTCAATACATCTTCTTATCATCCTCAAGCTTCAAACATCTCATTTATTAGCAAAAATGACTAATCCATGCACAAGAAACCTAATTAGAGTCACTAAACAATCCACTCTTTCATCATTCACCAAGGTACCCTTCCACTCAATTTTATTTACCTAGGGAAAATAACCAAAAACCAATCTTTCATGTTACAACCTATATCCATTAGATCCTAACACACCTTTGTCATCATCAATCTATCTGAATTCAAAGCAAAAACTTGATAAAGAGCTCTAAATATTTCAATTACTTAAAAAACTCACCAAATTTCCACTTTTACCAACTAGTTCCTCAATACCAAGATACTACAATCAACCATTTACACCTCAATCATTTCATCTGACTTCTAAGATATTACTCACATCATGTTTATTGATTAAGCTTATTCTATGCACAAATCAAGCCCTACAAAGGAGGGTTTATTGCATAAGGTACTTACAAACCTTAAATACTCTTGCCACCACTACAAAAACCATGGAAATAGCCTACATAAGCTTTATAAATGATGCAAAGTGGTAGGGAAGGAAGACTCACAATCACAAATGGCAGAGTCACTCCATTAAATGCTTCTCTCAAATACTCTTATAAGGAGTCCTAAACTCCACTATTCTTTAAGAGATCAACCCCACACACCTAAGGTTCACAACTCAAACCACTCACAAAGCTTCAAAACATTTGGATTGTGTCTCATTAAGTCAAAACAAGGTTTAACAACCCTCTAGCATTTAGGTTTCAACAAACACCCATCACTATGGTGACTTAGACCTCACTCTCTCTTAAGGCTTGCAGCCCTTGCCCAGTAGGACAGACAGAATAAAAAACACAAGGAATGTTTTTAAGACACCAAACGTATGGATTCAAACCACTAATATGGACCCCTACAAGGTTCCAAAATCCTTCCTCTTGACTATCAAAACATCACTCACAATGAACCTTTCTATTACTGCTCAAAAAGGCCTAATTCACAAACCTATACCTAGTTCTTGACTATCTAGGCTCTCCCCTTCACCCAAAAGCAAAAATTCAGACTCCTACAGGTTCTCCACATCTATTTCCACCATTCCTAAGTTCCTCTTAAAGAGATTCTTCAAAATCAAGCAAAAACTCATTTTTTTGCTTGTCAATTGTGCTTGCCACATAGACATGTCAAAGCCAAAATTCATGCACAACTTCCAACAATGAGCTTTCCATTCTCCAAAACATTTATTACATGATATTACAGCCTTATATCTTCCATCCCACTGAGATTTAGCAATTTTACAATGTGGGAATGGAATAAATATACATTTTTCACCCAAAACCCTAATTTTAAGGGTTCTCAGACCAGCTGATAGAGAAATTGGAATATCTCCCATAATACTCAATGAAATCTCACCAATCCAATTCCAAAGGAAATATTATTCAATTACCTATCCAACCATTATGGTCTTGGAGCATGAAAGTGAACATACAGTCTGTACCAAGTATGGGATCAGCAAATTCTTCATAAAACACAGGAAAAATAGCAAACTTCTTATTGAAACTTCTTCAAAACATCAAAATCAACCTTGCCTCAACCAAGAGAGGCATATTTGAAGTCTTAAAAACTCCCTCCAACTTCTTACAACTGTCTTTTGAAAAGAGAGACGTTGGAAAACAACTAATCTCATGCTTTGACTTCTAATTGCCTAGTTAAGGCAATGTGAGCAATTTCTACCAACTTGACCACAAAGATCCTTCCAAAATGTTTCAAAGGAATTTAAAACCTTGTCAAAAAGTAAGGTGACTCCCCTCAGGTGCCTAGATACAGCAAGGCATCCTTTTTCCTTATTTTTTCAAGATGCACTAGACTTACAAAGGATGATCGAGACCTTGTTGTACAAATAAGTTGGTCACCAAGACCAAAAACTCAACAAAAAACATTGAATACCTACTACAAAGCATTGAAATGGTTCATAAGACCTTATTCCATCCATAAACCAAGAAAAAAAAACATGGCAAATTATTTTAAGTTCCCTACACCCATGGGTGCTCCTACACCATACTCCCAAGCAAGAAAAAGATCTCAAGTCCTCTTTGAGATCAGGTCTTCTACAATAGTTCCATGCTATTTAATATCATTTTCTCACATCCATGTTGCATCCTCTTCAAGTAGACCTTTCCATTTGACCAGGTATTCCTTGTAAACGTTCCTTCTAGTCTTCTTTGTCTCCTTGGTGTCTTGGATGCATTCAAGAGTCATAGGTTGGCTAGGGGGTAGTTCCTTCACCTAATCTTCATTCTCCATTGTTGTTGTACCTGCTCCATCACCTGCATTCACATAAGCTTTGAAAGGATACAAGTCAAAAATGTTGAAGATAGGAGATATTGCCACCCCAAGAGGTAGCTCTATTTCATAAGCATTTTGGAAAAACTTATGGACCACCTTGCAAGGTCCTATCTTCTTCATTATGAGTTTGGTATACTTTCCTTTTGGAAGTCTCTCCTTCTTCAAGTGTGCCATCACCAAGTCTCCAACCTTGAATTGGACATTCCTCTTCTTTAAATCTGCCTTTTCCTTATACTTCTCAACATTCTTTTGAAGGGTTCCCTTCACTTGTTGATGAATATCCCTGATTGTAACTGCAAAGTCCTCACCTTGAGCACTTCTCTTAGCAACTCCTTGTATATCTCTTAGTTCATAGACCCCTCTAGGGTGCATGTCGTAGACTACTTCAAAAGGGCTTCTACCAATGCTCCTATTCATGGAGTCATTATATGCAAATTTAGCCTGAGGTAAAGTCATATCCCAAGCTTTTCCATGCTCCTTAGTAAGGAATCTTAAGAGGCTTCCCAATTATCTATTCACCACTTCAGTTTTTACATCCGTTTGTGGATGGTATGCTGAACTAAAGGATAGATTTTTTCCTTGATTTTCTTCCACAAGGTCCTCCAAGAGTGACCAATGAATTTAGAATCCCTGTCAAAAACAATGCTTAAAGGAAATCCATGTATCCTAACAACCTCCTTAAAGAAGAGACCTACTATATGAGATGCATCATTGGTGCATTTTCAAGGAATAAAATGTGCTATCTTACTAAATCTATCAACTACCACAAAGATACTATCAAAACCTCTCTGGGTTATAGGCAACCCCAATACAAAGTCCATACTTACACACTCCCAAGGCCTATTGGGAATGGGTAGTGGTTGATAGAGTCTTGCATTTGATGAAGTTCCCTTTGCTCTTTGACATATTGTGTAGCCTTCCACATACCTTCTCACATCCACCTGCAACTTTGGCCAATAGTGAAATTTCCTAACTTGTTCCAAGGTCTTGTCAAGGCTAAAGTGACCTCCAAGACTCCCATTGTGTTTCTCCTTTATGATATTCTCCCTCATTGAGCATTTACACACACACAATTGGCTTCCTTTGAAGAGAAAACCATTCTACAATAAAAATTCACATAATTCACCATGAAAAGAATTCAAATGTTGCTCACAAACATTGTATACCTCCTTGAAATCTGAATCTTCATGATACATATCCTTCAATGCTTCAACCCCCATGCTTTGGAGTTGGATCTCTTGCACTACAAGTGCCCTTCTACTGAGAGAATCAACCACCTTATTGCTTGGCCCTTCTTATGCTTTATTGTGAAATTATAGGCTTGCAAAGACTCTACCCACTTCATGTACCTATGACTGAGTTTGTCCTATGCATTCAAAAAACTCAAGGCATGATTATATGTATAAACAAAAAATTCTTTAGGTAGCAAGTAGTGCCTCCACTTTTTGAGGGGTTGGACCATAGCATAAAATTACAAATCATAGGAAGAATACTTCCTCTTTGCTTCATTCAGCCTCTCACTAAAAAATGCAACTAGTCTTCCTTCTTGGCTCAAAATAGCCCCTATTGTTTGATTGCTATCATCACACTCAATCATAAAAACATTATCAAAATTAGGGAGAAAAAGTATAGGATGTTGTGCTACTCTCATTTTTAGATATTCAAACCCTTTATCAGCCTCATTGGTCCAAGAAAACAAACCTTTGTTACACAAATTTGGCTAAAGTTCTTGATGAAATTTCTATAAAAGCTTGCAAGTCCATGGAAGCTTCTCACATCTCCCATGGATTTTTGGTATTGGCCAAGTAAAAATAGCATCCACCTTTGAAGGATCCATCTTCAAACTTCCCTTGGAGATGAGAAAACCAAGGTAGACTAGTACCATGTCAAGGTGCTTCAAATGTTCTTCTTTAGACCTGCTAAACACAAGGATGTCATCTAAATAAACTACAACAAACTTTCCAATGAAAGGTCTCAATACCTCATTCATAAGGCACATAAATGTACTAGGGGAATTTGATAACCCAAAGGGCATCACCAACCACTCATAGACCCTTCATTAGTCTTAAAAGTTTTCTTCATTCATCCCCCTCTCTGATCCTTATCTGATGGTACCCACTCTTTAGATCAATCTTGGAAAAGTAAGATGCTCCTAATAGACAATCCATGAGGTCCTCCACTCTTGGCATCAAGAACCTATATCTGATTGTGATCCTATTAATGGCTCTTGAATCAGTGCAAAGCCTCCAATTCCCATCCTTCCTTGGTGCTAGGACAGTAGGAATAGCACATGGGCTCAAACTCTTCCTCACTAGCCCTTTATCCATCAACTCTTGCACTTGTCTTGCAATCTCCTCATTTTGAGCAGGTGTCATCTTGTATGCAGCCTTATTGGGCAATGTAGCCCATAGAATCAGATCAATATGGTGGCTTATATCCCTAATGGGAGGTAGGGAACTAGGTAATTCATTCACCATTATGTCCTTGTACCTTTCCAACAACTCTTGGACTTCCTTTGGTGCGTCTTCCTTCTTCTTTGCGGGAAGATCTGCTTCACTTTTTGGCTTCATAATCAGGAAGAATCCTCTTCCTCCTCCTTCCTTCAAGGTCTTCATGAACTCCTTCTCACCAACCATCAAAACACTAGGCCCTTCATGCTTTTCCTTGTCTTCTTCTAGGAGAGGTGAAAGGTTGTAAGTCTTCCCATCCTTCACAATGGAGTATGTGTTCTTCTCCCCATCATGCTTGGTCTTCCTATCAAACTACCAAGACCTACGGAAATATATAGTTTAATACTTGTACTCAAAAATTTTGTTCATTAGATCTCATACATTATAAGTCATGTGACGTGGATCGCTATTGTAACTTTTTTGTGATTGAATAATTTGTTGTTTTATTTCCAGATGTTGGTTGTGGAAACACCTCCAAATGTTACAAGGGAATGGATATCGATGTTTCATCAGCTATACAATCCTCAATGGCTCTAATAGAGGAGGTATAAGGAAAATTTCTAAATTTCAATTTACATTCATTGTTATAGATGTTAGTTCTAGTGAAAAATCAAACCATTATTGATTCATAGTTTAATTCTATTTGGATGGTTTATACAGGCTTGAGCACACCTGAAAGCATCGACATGCAAATATTTCCATCATGGAGAGTGATCATGAGATGGCCGTAAGTGATTATTTTGTTAAATATATCATTTTTTATAATGTAATTTCTATATATTAATGTCTTTACTTGTTATTGTAATAGTTAAAACTTCACTAGGAGCTAAACTGTAGGAGGAGGAGTATGGTGCAAGAGCACCTACACCTCATCCTCCATTTTTTCTCATTTGATGGAAATAGATGGTGAATAGGTTAGAATGAGTCTTTTGAGTGTTTTTAATCTTCAATAAGGTCTAGTAAGACCATTAGATAGGTTCTAAGTTGAGTTTTTGAGTTTTGAGTCAAAATGTGCAACAATACAATCTTGCACTAAAAGTTGTTTTTGTAGCCTTTGAAGGAAAAAATGTGAATTTTTATGTAAGTGTGCAAGGTTTGGGGTCTTGAAAATGTAATAAGGCTGTTTCAAGGTTATTTGAATGGTTGTTAAGGTCTTAGGTCTTTAGGATTGCAAAGTTGCTTCAAAATGCAAAGTTGTCATAAGGAAATTTGGCGTAAAATCAACATTAATGATGTAATTTCATTAACTAATGGTTCCCTCCTTCAAAAATCAGTTGAGGGCAGTTGTAAATGATGGGAAACAAGTTTAAGAAGCCTCCCTTGGGTCGAGGTTGGGCTGTTGTTGGCAGTTTTGAAGTTTTGAAGCATTTAATAAGAAGAAAACTTTGTTTTTTCTGTTTTTTACAGCATTTTTTCTGATCCCGTGCTTGGTACGGCCTGGTACATAATTGTACGGACTCCAAATTGTAATGGTTTGAAAGAGGGCATAGTCTACTTTCTTTTGGTGGTGATTTGACTCGTTTTCATCAAGTATTGAGTAAGTTACATCAATTTTAGTGAAAGTGGGTCTGAAACCTTGCAAAACAAGGGTTTGGTCACCAAAATGGATGTAATTCCCATTTCCACCGTGGGAAAAATCTAAAAATGGTGGATTGGTAGATTTAGGACTCCTTTACATGCTGAAATTTGTTTCATATTGAAAAATGGAGGTTTGCAAAAGTTATGTGATGCCCTAGGTCTGGTTTTACCTTGAAACAGTCCAGAAAATGATCATTTGTAAGCATTTCTTTCAATTTCTGATTATTTGAGTAAATAGAATGGATGAAACATGTGAAATGGGACTTGGAGAACCTATTGAAGTATTTTAAAGGCATTAGGGGTGTTGGGGTGTGTCTTGACAAGTTGAATTTTTCCTTGTATAGGCCTAGTTAAGCCTCTTTGGTGGCTTGAAAATCATTCTTTTGAATCATCTGTTGTTAGCATTTGGTTTTGTGCTTTTGGGGATTTGTAGGGGTTGATGTTAGATGTCTAAAACCAGTTCTCTGTGGTCTGGTTATTGATTTAACAAGATTTAATCATGACTGTCCTATTTGGCATGTACTACAAGAATGCATGGCTTGTTTGAAAGCAATGGGAGAGTGAGTGTTTTTGTGTGCAAAATCTATTTTTCTGATCATGATTTGTCATTTTGGGAGTATTCAAATCATCCCCAAGTCCTATAGCGATGTCTGGATGAGAGATTCATGTTGGTGATTAAGTTGCTTTGTTGAAAGAAACAATGAAAAGATGTGTGCACATAGAGTGTTTGAGAGGAATTTTTGAGAAAAGGTGTTGCTTCCCCT
>VDFB02000015.1:318065691-318095934 GCA_007258455.2 Sequoia sempervirens | reverse complement strand
AGGGATGGAGAGGATGACTGACATTTTGCATCATGCATATGGCATTGATAGTTAGGTAAAAGTCAGCATGTTCATTGAATTTAATTTATTAAATTTTGATTCTGAAATGTAATATTAACTAATTTAGTTTTATTATTTTAATAAAATTGTAGGGTCACAGTGTTGAGACTGGATACACTGGTCCTCCACCTCTTACTTTTGTAATACACCTATCAGTGGGGTATGTAACTAGTAAACAATTATAAATTTATTACATGTTAATAGCATTGTTTTACGAATGGTATTTTAATACATATGATTTTGGATGTTGAACAGGCTAATATTGGTGGTTTCAAGAAAACACCTCCTAGTGCCAATGGATTTACTCAAACGTGCATGGAGGTAATAGAGTAAAGAGAACTTAACTAATGAATTCTACTTAATAGATTTGTGTAGTTTATATGCATATTTTTGGTTATGTTGCATTGCACATCATTCAAACTCAAAGCATTACTTCAAATTCCATAACTAATAACTAGATGTTGATAGATGACAAAATTTCAACTGTACAATATATTTGTTTAGAAGGTCAACATAAGTAGCACGATGCAATTACTTCACATGGAGGCATGTGCTTGTAAAGGTGCACCAGCAGGACAAACTATGGATGCTTGGAAAAAATCTATGAAACCATAATAGTAAGCAATAGCATAGACAAGGCAATTAGTGATGTAGAGCATCATATCAAAACACTCAATCATTGAGGTGCATCTAATGTAGAGCATCCAACAAACACCATCAACATCATTTCTTCAAGGGAGTTCAATTCCAAATAGAATCAGGAGAAGATCAAATATAATTTCATCAAAAATCTACTTTTCATTCAACCAAAATCCACTCAAATTCTCTTAGCCATTCCATAGGCCATCATTCATCATTCCACTAATCAGTATTCCAATTGACTCATTCAAAGAAAAAACCATATTAAAGAAAAATTTGACTTAAACAATTAGATTCACATCATTCTCAACCACCATAAAAACAACATAAACCTGATTATTGACACTTGAACAATTCATCCTTTCATTTATTCACCAAGGCAAAAAATCAACTAAACCATACCTCACTATTATCAATCCATTATCAAGCATTGTACTCACCATATTTTGACTGTAGTAGTCTATTTACAGGTTACAAACTCCTGCTACAACAGAATCTTGATTATCATCATGTGTTTAATCACCAATTTGCTCAAAAGGCTTCATAATACTCACCCATCCAACCATCAAAGTCACCAAACCTTTTCTTATACACCTTAACCAAATTTAGTAACATCAATCATATCATTAGTTTGATAGTAACCAAGCACTCAATATCATCCTTTCCACTGTTTAAACAAACATCTTTGTTTTGATCAGACAATATCATATTCCTCTAGTAGGTCTGTCAAACATTGAATCGGGTAGTTACATTCCTATCTCAAAGCTTATTAAAAAACTCAATGCACATTTAGAAACACTTTCTAGTACATCACAACATATCAAAGTTCTTATACATTTGACATAAAGAAAATCATTAGATTTCAGACTGTCCTCTAAAGAAAGGCTAGTAGATTAGGCCTGTTTTACAAAGGAGACCCCTTCAAAACCATTCCAAATCACTCAAAACATCAAAAAATTCTTCAATCATTTCTTATAACTCAATATTTCACCATTTATAGGGATTGAAAACCATGAAAATGTTTTGATCCAATAAACCCTCATTTATAGGGTGTAAAAGCACAAATCATGGAGGGTTTTCTGAAAAATACTCTTGAAAACCTCTATTTCTCTTGCCACCACCTGGAATATGATTTTTTATGCCTTCCAAGACCTTCTACACCATTTCCAAGCCTCTTCAAGCTTTATTTATTCATGACCCATGACTGTAGCATCACTTTGTGTAGGAAAATCCTTTATTTTCCAATGTAGCAGCAACTCCACCATGGTATTATTGCTTTTCCCTACACTTACAATCATAAAAACATGAAAAACATACTAACATTAACCTACTCCACTAATTTACTTGACCTACATTGGTGGAGTAGTGAAGAAAAACCCTATTGGACTCTCAAACTTGCTTCTAAAAGGACTCTGTCGGGTACTGAAAACTGCCTCTTATTCTTTTTTTTCCTAAAACTAACCAAGTCCAACTCTTGAAATTGGAAAATAACTCCTCTTTACATGTATTCACACTATTATTTAACTTTGGGTGTTCCTA
This sequence comes from Sequoia sempervirens, assembly GCA_007258455.2. NCBI lineage: Eukaryota > Viridiplantae > Streptophyta > Pinopsida > Cupressales > Cupressaceae > Sequoia > Sequoia sempervirens. Next base: position 318,093,696 of record VDFB02000015.1, on the reverse strand, counting down.
AATTACCAACACAAGAAAAAAAAAACAGTGGAGTGATGTTGCAAACTCAGAATCAGGGAATTTTTATTTCAAAATCTAATTACAAGAACAAAAAAAAATTCTCTTTCTAACCTTTACATTCCTTTTAAAGATATTTCATTTTCATTAACTTTATTTCCATCTATTTTAACTACCCCTTTTAACCCTTAATATGCCCGATTTCATTTTTTTTTTCAGTTTAACAACTTTTAACAATATTACATTATTGCATTGTTTGCATTTTCCCACTTTGACCACCTAGAACTTACCCATAACCTTAAATACATTCAAATAAGACCTCATATGACCTTGAACATGCTTTACATCATTTTTCCATGACCTTTTGTGATTGACTCAATACAAATTTGAACACTCATCCCTTTTGCAAAATTGAAAAGTATTTGATGACCTAGGTGCTCTTGCACCAACATCTAACCCAATTGGATTAGGAGAATATCAAATTGAATAAGCAACTAAAATTTATTTCTCTTTTCATCAAAAATCACATTGTTTCATTTTCAAACCACAAGGCAGCAACAATCCAACTCATTTCAATACATCTTCTTATCATCCTCAAGCTTCAAACATCTCATTTATTAGCAAAAATGACTAATCCATGCACAAGAAACCTAATTAGAGTCACTAAACAATCCACTCTTTCATCATTCACCAAGGTACCCTTCCACTCAATTTTATTTACCTAGGGAAAATAACCAAAAACCAATCTTTCATGTTACAACCTATATCCATTAGATCCTAACACACCTTTGTCATCATCAATCTATCTGAATTCAAAGCAAAAACTTGATAAAGAGCTCTAAATATTTCAATTACTTAAAAAACTCACCAAATTTCCACTTTTACCAACTAGTTCCTCAATACCAAGATACTACAATCAACCATTTACACCTCAATCATTTCATCTGACTTCTAAGATATTACTCACATCATGTTTATTGATTAAGCTTATTCTATGCACAAATCAAGCCCTACAAAGGAGGGTTTATTGCATAAGGTACTTACAAACCTTAAATACTCTTGCCACCACTACAAAAACCATGGAAATAGCCTACATAAGCTTTATAAATGATGCAAAGTGGTAGGGAAGGAAGACTCACAATCACAAATGGCAGAGTCACTCCATTAAATGCTTCTCTCAAATACTCTTATAAGGAGTCCTAAACTCCACTATTCTTTAAGAGATCAACCCCACACACCTAAGGTTCACAACTCAAACCACTCACAAAGCTTCAAAACATTTGGATTGTGTCTCATTAAGTCAAAACAAGGTTTAACAACCCTCTAGCATTTAGGTTTCAACAAACACCCATCACTATGGTGACTTAGACCTCACTCTCTCTTAAGGCTTGCAGCCCTTGCCCAGTAGGACAGACAGAATAAAAAACACAAGGAATGTTTTTAAGACACCAAACGTATGGATTCAAACCACTAATATGGACCCCTACAAGGTTCCAAAATCCTTCCTCTTGACTATCAAAACATCACTCACAATGAACCTTTCTATTACTGCTCAAAAAGGCCTAATTCACAAACCTATACCTAGTTCTTGACTATCTAGGCTCTCCCCTTCACCCAAAAGCAAAAATTCAGACTCCTACAGGTTCTCCACATCTATTTCCACCATTCCTAAGTTCCTCTTAAAGAGATTCTTCAAAATCAAGCAAAAACTCATTTTTTTGCTTGTCAATTGTGCTTGCCACATAGACATGTCAAAGCCAAAATTCATGCACAACTTCCAACAATGAGCTTTCCATTCTCCAAAACATTTATTACATGATATTACAGCCTTATATCTTCCATCCCACTGAGATTTAGCAATTTTACAATGTGGGAATGGAATAAATATACATTTTTCACCCAAAACCCTAATTTTAAGGGTTCTCAGACCAGCTGATAGAGAAATTGGAATATCTCCCATAATACTCAATGAAATCTCACCAATCCAATTCCAAAGGAAATATTATTCAATTACCTATCCAACCATTATGGTCTTGGAGCATGAAAGTGAACATACAGTCTGTACCAAGTATGGGATCAGCAAATTCTTCATAAAACACAGGAAAAATAGCAAACTTCTTATTGAAACTTCTTCAAAACATCAAAATCAACCTTGCCTCAACCAAGAGAGGCATATTTGAAGTCTTAAAAACTCCCTCCAACTTCTTACAACTGTCTTTTGAAAAGAGAGACGTTGGAAAACAACTAATCTCATGCTTTGACTTCTAATTGCCTAGTTAAGGCAATGTGAGCAATTTCTACCAACTTGACCACAAAGATCCTTCCAAAATGTTTCAAAGGAATTTAAAACCTTGTCAAAAAGTAAGGTGACTCCCCTCAGGTGCCTAGATACAGCAAGGCATCCTTTTTCCTTATTTTTTCAAGATGCACTAGACTTACAAAGGATGATCGAGACCTTGTTGTACAAATAAGTTGGTCACCAAGACCAAAAACTCAACAAAAAACATTGAATACCTACTACAAAGCATTGAAATGGTTCATAAGACCTTATTCCATCCATAAACCAAGAAAAAAAAACATGGCAAATTATTTTAAGTTCCCTACACCCATGGGTGCTCCTACACCATACTCCCAAGCAAGAAAAAGATCTCAAGTCCTCTTTGAGATCAGGTCTTCTACAATAGTTCCATGCTATTTAATATCATTTTCTCACATCCATGTTGCATCCTCTTCAAGTAGACCTTTCCATTTGACCAGGTATTCCTTGTAAACGTTCCTTCTAGTCTTCTTTGTCTCCTTGGTGTCTTGGATGCATTCAAGAGTCATAGGTTGGCTAGGGGGTAGTTCCTTCACCTAATCTTCATTCTCCATTGTTGTTGTACCTGCTCCATCACCTGCATTCACATAAGCTTTGAAAGGATACAAGTCAAAAATGTTGAAGATAGGAGATATTGCCACCCCAAGAGGTAGCTCTATTTCATAAGCATTTTGGAAAAACTTATGGACCACCTTGCAAGGTCCTATCTTCTTCATTATGAGTTTGGTATACTTTCCTTTTGGAAGTCTCTCCTTCTTCAAGTGTGCCATCACCAAGTCTCCAACCTTGAATTGGACATTCCTCTTCTTTAAATCTGCCTTTTCCTTATACTTCTCAACATTCTTTTGAAGGGTTCCCTTCACTTGTTGATGAATATCCCTGATTGTAACTGCAAAGTCCTCACCTTGAGCACTTCTCTTAGCAACTCCTTGTATATCTCTTAGTTCATAGACCCCTCTAGGGTGCATGTCGTAGACTACTTCAAAAGGGCTTCTACCAATGCTCCTATTCATGGAGTCATTATATGCAAATTTAGCCTGAGGTAAAGTCATATCCCAAGCTTTTCCATGCTCCTTAGTAAGGAATCTTAAGAGGCTTCCCAATTATCTATTCACCACTTCAGTTTTTACATCCGTTTGTGGATGGTATGCTGAACTAAAGGATAGATTTTTTCCTTGATTTTCTTCCACAAGGTCCTCCAAGAGTGACCAATGAATTTAGAATCCCTGTCAAAAACAATGCTTAAAGGAAATCCATGTATCCTAACAACCTCCTTAAAGAAGAGACCTACTATATGAGATGCATCATTGGTGCATTTTCAAGGAATAAAATGTGCTATCTTACTAAATCTATCAACTACCACAAAGATACTATCAAAACCTCTCTGGGTTATAGGCAACCCCAATACAAAGTCCATACTTACACACTCCCAAGGCCTATTGGGAATGGGTAGTGGTTGATAGAGTCTTGCATTTGATGAAGTTCCCTTTGCTCTTTGACATATTGTGTAGCCTTCCACATACCTTCTCACATCCACCTGCAACTTTGGCCAATAGTGAAATTTCCTAACTTGTTCCAAGGTCTTGTCAAGGCTAAAGTGACCTCCAAGACTCCCATTGTGTTTCTCCTTTATGATATTCTCCCTCATTGAGCATTTACACACACACAATTGGCTTCCTTTGAAGAGAAAACCATTCTACAATAAAAATTCACATAATTCACCATGAAAAGAATTCAAATGTTGCTCACAAACATTGTATACCTCCTTGAAATCTGAATCTTCATGATACATATCCTTCAATGCTTCAACCCCCATGCTTTGGAGTTGGATCTCTTGCACTACAAGTGCCCTTCTACTGAGAGAATCAACCACCTTATTGCTTGGCCCTTCTTATGCTTTATTGTGAAATTATAGGCTTGCAAAGACTCTACCCACTTCATGTACCTATGACTGAGTTTGTCCTATGCATTCAAAAAACTCAAGGCATGATTATATGTATAAACAAAAAATTCTTTAGGTAGCAAGTAGTGCCTCCACTTTTTGAGGGGTTGGACCATAGCATAAAATTACAAATCATAGGAAGAATACTTCCTCTTTGCTTCATTCAGCCTCTCACTAAAAAATGCAACTAGTCTTCCTTCTTGGCTCAAAATAGCCCCTATTGTTTGATTGCTATCATCACACTCAATCATAAAAACATTATCAAAATTAGGGAGAAAAAGTATAGGATGTTGTGCTACTCTCATTTTTAGATATTCAAACCCTTTATCAGCCTCATTGGTCCAAGAAAACAAACCTTTGTTACACAAATTTGGCTAAAGTTCTTGATGAAATTTCTATAAAAGCTTGCAAGTCCATGGAAGCTTCTCACATCTCCCATGGATTTTGGTATTGGCCAAGTAAAAATAGCATCCACCTTTGAAGGATCCATCTTCAAACTTCCCTTGGATATGAGAAAACCAAGGTAGACTAGTACCATGTCAAGGTACTTCAAAGGTTCTTCTTTAGACCTGCTAAACACAAGGATGTCATCTAAATAAACTACAACAAACTTTCCAATGAAAGGTCTCAATACCTCATTCATAAGGCACATAAAATGTACTAGGGGAATTTGATAACCCAAAGGGCATCACCACCCACTCATACAACCCTTCATTAGTCTTAAAAGTTATCTTTCATTCATCCCCCTCTCTGATCCTTATCTGACGGTACCCACTCTTTAGATCAATCTTGGAAAAGTAAGATGCTCCTAATAGACAATCCATGAGGTCCTCCACTCTTGGCATCAAGAACCTATATCTGATTGTGATCCTATTAATGGCTCTTGAATCAGTGCAAAGCCTCCAATTCCCATCCTTCCTTGGTGCTAGGACAGTAGGAATAGCACATGGGCTCAAACTATTCCTCACTAGCCCTTTATCCATCAACTCTTGCACTTGTCTTGCAATCTCCTCATTTTGAGCAGGTGTCATCTTGTATGCAGCCTTATTGGGCACTGTAGCCCATAGAATTAGATCAATATGGTGGATTATATCCCTAATGGGAGGTAGGGAACTAGGTAATTCATTCACCATTATGTCCTTGTACCTTTCTAACAACTCTTGGACTTCCTTTGGTGCATCTTCCTTCTTTGCGGGAAGATCTGCTTCACTTTTTGGCTTCATAATCAGGAAGAATCCTCTTCCTCCTCCTTCCTTCAAGGTCTTCATGAGCTCCTTCTCACCCACCATCAAAACACTAGGCCCTTCATGCTTTTCCTTGTCTTCTTCTAAGAAAGGTTAAAGGTTGTAAGTCTTCCCATCCTTCACAATGGAGTATGTGCTCTTCTCCCCATCATGCTTGGTCTTCCTATCAAACTACCAAGACCTACCAAAAATCTATAGTTTAATACTTGTACTCAAAATTTTGTTCATTAGATCTCATACATTATAAGTCATGACACTGATCGCTATTGTAACTTTTTTGTGATTGAATAATTTTTTGTTTTATTTTCAGATGTTGGTTATGGAAACACCTCCAAATGTTACAATGGGAATGGATATCGATGTTTCATCCGCTATACAATCCTCAATGGCTCTAATAGAGGAGGTATAAGGAAAATTACGAAATTTCAATTTACATTCATTGTTATAGATGTTAGTTCTAGTGAAAAATAAAACCATTATTGATTCATAGTTTAATTCCTATTTGGATGGTTTATACTGAGAGCACACCGAGCATCGGCATGAAAATATTTCCATCATGGAGAGTGATCATGAGATGGCCGTAAGTGATTATTTTGTTAAATATATCTTTTTATAATGTAATTTCTATATATTAATGTCTTTTACTTGTTATTGTAATAGTTAAACTTCACCAGAGCTAAAGTGTAGGAGGAGTAGCTGAAGCACTCCTCCAAAAAAATGAGTGACGACTTATCACCATCGACATAAAAAAGGGAAAGAAATTATTTCTAGAGCATGGAGAGAAATGAATTTTGATTCTAGAGCCCTTTGTTGTATGCCTAGACATGGCAATTTTGTACATATCTTGTATTGGATATATTTGACATTGTATGCCTATATGGCATTCTCATAAGCCTATGTGGCTATTTTGTAACTATATTTTATACTTATATTGACATATATTGATGTATGCATACATGGCTATTTGGTTAATACAAATCCTTTTTATCGATGGTGTCCATATTTGCTCTTTTTTGACAATGTCAAAAGAATGGCTGCACACAGATTAGGCAAAATACTTTTCCTTTTAGATTAGCAATGCATGGAAGATTCAAAAAGTATCCTTGATATTACAAAAAGATATGTGTTTATACCATAGCAGCAAAAATATTTTGGGAAAAATTTTGGCAAACCAAAAGTATAAGATTTTTTTGAAAAAGTTGGGAAAAAGTCTAGAAAAAATTAAAAAAAAATAGATTTTTAAAAAAAGGTAAAAGAAAGCAGAAGAGATAAAAACTTTTAAAAAAAAAATTAAAGGAATTTTCATAGCATAGAGATATAGAGAGAAAATAAAATAAATATTTTAACTAATAAATTGTAAAAATTAAATTTTTGTAGTTTATATTCATATCCTTGATTACATTGCATTGTACATATTTCAAACTCAAAGCATTGCTTCACATTGCGTAACTAATAACTAGATGTTGATAGATGACAAAATTTCAATTACAATATAGTTTTTACAAAGTCAGTCTAAGCAGTTATGCAATTACTTCACATTGCATAACTAATAACTACAAGCAGCTCCCAAATGCATTTGCTTGTCATGGCATTCTTTGAGGCCACATTTCTTTGAGGCATTTTTTCAAACAATTCACTGCCTTGTCTATACTACCACATTTTTGATATATGTCTACCAAAGCATTTTTTAAAATAGTTCATTGCCTTGTTGCTATGGCTAAAAGCCTAAAATAAGTGATTTTGAACAAGCTATGGAATCTTGGAAAAAATCTATCAAAAGCATAATAGTAAGCAATATCATAGACAAGGCAGTGAACTCTTTGAAAAAATTCCTCAAAGAAATGAGGTCTCATGGTGATGGAATGCCATGACAATCAATTGCTTTTGATTGTCATGGCATTCCATCACCATGAGACATCATTTCTTTGAGGCATTTTTTAAAGACTCCATTGCCTTGTCTATGCTAACACATTTTTCATACATTTCTATCAAAGCATTTTATCAAACATTTCATTGCCTTGTTGTTATGGCTAAAGTCCAAAAATAGGTGCTTTTGAACAAGCTATGGATTTTCATGGCATTCCATCACCATGAAACCACATTTCTTTGAGGCATTTTTTCAAACAGTCCATTGCCTTGTCTATGCTACCACATTTTTCATACATGTCTACCAAAGCATTTTATCAAACAGTTCACCTCCTTGATGCTATGGCTAAAATCCTAAAATAGGTGCTTCCAAACAAGCTATGGATGCTTGGAAAAAATCTATCAAAGCATAATAATAAGCAATAGCATAGACAAGGTAGCGAACTGTTTAAAAAAAAGCCTCAAAGAAATGTGGTCTCAATGGTGGTGGAATGCCATGACAATCCCTATCAATTTTCTTGTCATGGCATTCATCATGGCATTCCATCACCATGAAACCACATTTCTTTGAGGCATTTTTTCAAACAGTTCATTGCCTTGTCTATGCTACCACATTTTTCATACATGTTTACCAAAGAATTTTATCAAACAGTTCACCTCCTTGCTACTATGGCTAAAATCCTAAAATAGGTACTTCCAAACAAGCTATGGATGCTTGGAAAAAATCTATCAAAGCACGATAATAAGCAATAGCATAGACAAGGCAGTGAACTATTTGAAAAAAATCCTCAAAGAAATGCGGTCTCAATGGTGGTGGAATGCCATGACAATCCATAGCAATTTTCTTTTCATGCCATTCATCATGCCATTCCATCACCATGAAACCACATTTATTTGAGGTATTTTTTCAAACAGTTCACTGCCTTGTCTATGCTACCACATTTTTCATACATGTCTACCAAAGAATTTTATCAAACAATTCACTACCTTGCTGCTATGGCTAAAAGGATAAAGAAAAGTACTTTCGAACTGTGAACCTTGGAATTTTATCCTACTTTAACGTGCAAAATAACTAAGAAATGCAAGTGATAAAAGACTAAGGACACCTCAAGATTAGCCAAAAGAGTGATAAACAATAAGGAAAATGGACAAAATAAGACACAAACGATTTCACCTTCCTTGCTGTTAATTTCTCCTTGATTGGCCCTTGCTTGGGATGATTTGTGTGCTCCTTAGATGATGGCTTGAGTGACTAGATGCAAGATTAGATGTGAAAAATGATTAGAATTGATAGCTAGATGATGGTAGATGATTGAAAATGCAAATTAGCAGCATGTAGTTATGAAAATCCAAAGTGTTTGGGAAAGCAAATGGGCAGCATGTAGTTGCTCAAATTCAAAAGTGTCCTTAATGCCCTTGAGGAGGGGGTATTTATAGGAGAATTTGAATTCTCTAGAGAATTCAACGGTCAAGATTGCTCCAACAAGGCTAAGATGAAGGGCTATGGTGGGTTGAGAACCCACAAGTCCTCACATCTCGACATGTGGAGGGTGAAGTGGACAAGGGGATATGAGGTGTAAGTGAGGTGTCAAGAAGGTACATGAGGTGGAGGAATGACAAGCACCTTGGGGAGTGAGAAGATTTCCACAAAAAGGGATTTCTTGTCCCCAAGTGGGAGTGAAAGGGACATTTGAGGAATTTTCGAATTCCTCAAAAATCTACATGGGAAAAGGAAAGATGGTTGGGGATATAAATGTGAATTAAAGGAGGATCTAGAGGATAAAAGGTGGGACTTGGTTACATGTGGAGATTGTGACAAGTCCAAGTTTCTAGAAGCCTTGGAAGGATGGAATGTGAATTAAAAATTCACATATAAAAGAGGGGAATCTAGGATAAATAAAAAAGAATTAAAAATTCCTTAGGGGGGAAGAGTTGACCAAGGTACTGATTAAGATTAATTAATCAGTAATTAGAAGATAAATGAGGATTAGAAGCCAACTTGAAAAAGTTGGAGGATGTGACACATCCTTAATGAAGAAATTAGGAGATGAATTAGGATTAGATGAAAATGACATGTGAGGAATTAAATAAATGTAATATTTATTTAATTCATTTGATGAAAAGGGGATTAAAGAGGGTAAGGTATTTAATTATTAATTAAATACCTTAGGGATTTAGAATTAAAGATATTAAATAATAGTAATATTACTTAATTAACTTGCAAAAGAGGATGCTTTAGATGAAAAGGATAAATTTAGATAAATTAAGTGTCCAATTTGGATGTCTCCTATTTTTCCCTCTTTGAGATGGTGCTATGAAGTAGCATCATTCAAAGAATATTAAAATATAGAACCTAGAAGAAGATGGTTAGATTGGAAAAGATGCCCCACCATCAAAGGGATGACTAGGAAGAAAGATGATGGGGGTGAAGATGAAGAGTAGGGATGAAGGATGCCCCCTCGAGAGGACATGCGGGTTCAAGAGAACACGGGTGGGCTCTCGAAATAGATGATGTGATGCAAGGGGAGATGAGGAAGATGATGCAAGGTGATGGACAATAAAGAAGGAGAAGCGATAGGAGATGGATGAAGCACAAATGGATTTGAGGACAAAAGGTGATGTTGCCCCAGTCAAGGTACAAGTCAAAATGGGTTGATGATGGATGGAGTGTTGTCAATGAGGGAATGAAGGATCTTGAAACAACATGAGGATAGGGAAGGATACATCCCACTGAGTGGTATTGATGAGGGAAGGATACATCCCAAAACACCACTAAAGGATAGGGAAGAATACCTACCAATGATGATGATGAAAGTGTTGTTGATGAGGGAAGGATACATCCCAAAACAACACCAAAGGGATAGGGAATGATAATAATGGATGATTATGATGATGGGTCAAAGCTAGTAATGAGACTGGGGACAAGACCAAGGATATGATTAGATGATTCAGGCTAAATGGAATGGATGGGGGTTGGATATGTGAGATAAGGATGAATGATGAATGGATGGGGAGATACATGCAAGATGATAGAATGGAGAATGAAATGCAATCCTAATGCAATTTTCCATCTTTGGAGCACTGATTTTTGCTATAGCATCAGACACAAGATGCCAGGGTATGAAGAACCAAGGCGAATTAGTGTCTAATGCCTAAAACAAACACAACATACAAGAAGGCTATCCCAACACCCCAAAGTCACAAAGACCTTGGTTGGGCTAGGTATTGAGATAACCACAAGCACAAAATAATGCCCCAGCATAACACAAGACCTCAAGGATCTTGGTGGGTACTATGTGGGACAACCAAGAAGACACAATCAAACAAAAGAGCAAGATATGCCCCTATGTTGACTAATCAAAACACACCATAATATGATGGATCATGGCGGCCTTGACAAGTGATGATAGGGAGCTCAAATGATAAATAAAATCTAAAAGTATCAAAATATCACAATCAATTTCAAACGTCCTTTTCCATAGGATCAAGGGGATGGATGGGATTGATGAGATCTATTAGGAAGGATGCATCCTGTTGAGACCAAGGATGATGGATACGAAACTAAAAGATTGTTATAACGTGGGATGTTCAAAATTGATTGGATCTCATGATACAAGTGGATCTCATTTGTGAAGAATTGGCTAGATAAGGGCATAACTTGATGGCACAACACAAGAAAGACAGGACATGGTACTGACACACCCTAAAGACCTAGGGGCTCGGGGGCTGATCAAAGATTAGCCTTGCCTACGTGAAAGCGCAGAGCCCTCGTAGTTTAGTGAAAGGTGGATGACTGACCAAGATGGAGACCTTTATGGATGGTAAAGATAAGATGGACAAAAGGAGAAAGACTGATGATAGACGATAGAAGAGCAAAGTGGACAATGAAGATCAATGATGGAACCTCGGGGGCGTATCAAAAGATTGACCTTACCTACGTGAAAGCGCAAGGGCAACGTAGTTCGACAAGACCAAAGTCAAGCAATGGATAAAGGATGATAAGATGATAGGATAAGTGGATAAAAAGATGGGACCGATACAACAAGATAGGATAGACCTATTGGATTGGATAGGATGATGATGATCACATAAAGCTCGGGAGTGGGATAGTTATCCAAAGCATTAAAATGACTTGGGAGGATGATATGATAGATAGATGAGTGATGAAAAGTGATACGGGATTGGAAAGATGTGCAAGAGAAGTAGGGGTGATGATGATGAGATAAATGGCATTGGGTTGCATGGGAGGAGGCCTATAGCCAGATACCAAGGACAAGGGATTGTGAGATGGGATAAGGATAAAGATGAAAGAATGGATAGAGATATAGGGGTGGGAGATGGGAGGGATTGTTTGGATGGATAGGAATATAAGGATTGGGAGATGAAATGAATGCGAGGATAGATAGATACAAAGATAAAGATGGGGAGATGGAAGGGATGTTGTGATAGATGGATAAGGACATAAGGATTGGGAGATGACAGGGATGCTAGGATAGATGGATACAAAGATAAGGATGGGGAGATGGAAGGGATGTTGTGATAGATGGATAGGGAGATGAAGGGATGTTATGATAGATGATGTCTCCAAGGACTATGTGGAAGCAATGACGATGTCTATGAGAGGCAAGGATGGAAAGTGGATGAAGATAAAGGAGATAACTAGATGAGGATAGGATGGGTGACAAGGAATATGATAGAGAATGGATGAAGGGAATGTATACCAGTAGATGTCCAAAGCATGCATAGATAGGTGCCCCTATTTTGATCAAGATCACAAGAAGGATGGAGGGAATGAGAGATAAATGGGATATGATGGTAGGATACGGAAGATAGGTGGGATGTGGGGATTTATGAACAGGATGGATAACAAGAAGATGGGTGCATAGCTGGAAGCATAGCAGATGGAGGGAATGCATATCAGGAAGTTGCCCCCAAGTGCAGATGGGGATATATGCATGATACCTTTTTGCCAAGTTTTCATCATGGTATTTATCCAAGGCGCTTGTTTGCCAAGTTTTCACCATTGGATGGATTATTTCTCTTTATTATTATTATTTTTTTTATTTATTTTTTCTTTTGATTTTTTTTTAATTTTTTTGGATTTTTTGACTTTTTTGGATTTTTGTGGATTTTTCAACTTCTTTGGATTTTTGTGGATAGCAAGGGGATGAAAATGGATAAGGATAGGGATTTTGATAAGGGGATTTAGAAGACATGCGATAAGGATATGGATGAAGGACTCAAGCATCAAGTTCTATACGAGGTATTAAGAGCCTATGTTCGAATCGACTATTGGATGTTGGTACAACCTTATTAGGATAAATAGATTATGCATGAGGATGAATTGGAGGGATTTGATTGGGTTGATACATGGGATAATAGATGGGATGCTAGAAAGGGTATGGATGGAATGATGGGATACATGGGAATATAGAATCTCCATTGTGCATGCCTAGTTGCAACACTTTATTTGTGGTTGATCATCTTTCCTAGAAAAGGTCCTCCTTTGAAGACTATAGCTTCAAGGACCTTGTGCATCCATAATCTCAACATGGTATCAGAGCTTGTCCAGTGAAACATCAACCCTCGATCAAGAAAGTTGATGTGCAAGATTTTTGCAAGCTGAAGGTTTCCATTAAATGCTACTTGACTCCACCAACTGAATTCAGTCCTCCACTTTGGACTCAATGACTAATATCTTCGCATCAGATTGTCAAAATCCAGAAATTCTAGTGCATTCAGGAGATATTTCAGTGCTTTTTTCATCAGTCCACTCACTTTCTTTGGTTTCAACTCCAAGTATCATCTATTGGTTTTTTGTAATTTTGTGCAATTTCATGATTCCTAGGACATCCTAACTCTTGAAAAATAATTTCTTGATTCAAGTAGCATCACTTCAATTGCATATCATCTTTGGAAGCTTCTATTTGTTGTTTAAGGTGAGTGTTTTTTTTTTCTATGAAGAAATTTCATTATGGGGCTTGCATATTATTCACCTTTGACTATACTGCATAAGGGTAACTATAAGCAATGGCGAGATGGGATCAGCCACCATCTCCAATCACTTGATCTATTGCCACATTTTTATGGTATAGTTCCTCATCTAAATGAAGGTATTCATGAAATTGCTTGGAGTTGCAGTAGATACACTATTTTGGAGATTATTTCTATGCAAGTTGATTGTGATGTTTTGAATTCTATTGATCATTGTGACTGTCTTCACATCCTCTAGACTAAGCTTTGGGATATATATGGAGATTCAAACACTCCACCATTCCTTGATGGCCATGATTTAGAATGTCATTCCTCAGATCAAGTACCCCATGATGATATTGTTGTGTAGGAGGTTGATTGCCTTGAATCTTCCAAAGAGGTTGACAAGGTTCCCTCAGGTGCTTCTTCTCCATCAAAGACAGTTGGTATCCCTTCACAATCAGTGATTCCTTGTCCAAATTCATTGATTGAGGCTTCCATTATCACCATCCATCAGGACACATTCAGTTTTCCAGACTTGACATCACAGGATGGCTTTGTTTCAGGTATCACTGACTTGGCTACTTTGATAGGTTTGGAGGACATTCTTGAGGGGATATCACTCCTCTATTTAGATATTTCATGTATGCGACTTCTTCCCTATCATTCCATTCAGGATTTGAGGTTTCTTCAACATCTACCATTGGATTTTCTCAAAATTATTTTAGTGGTTTTGAGGATGCTTCATTCAGGGAGGGCAATCAAGTCTCCATCATATCCATCACATCGTCTTTGGATATTGTTCAACATCATTTTTTGTATCCTCTTGATTTGTCACCCTCTTCATTGATTGTGGCATCTTCATCATCAGGCAAGGAGACATTTGAGTAGAGTTAAAATACATCATCATCCACCTTCATCCTTCCTTCAATTCCTATCTAGAATTGGAAGCATCACTGCACTTGCACTTGGTTTTGTTTCTTCCGAAAGGGAGACAAGTTTTTTGTCGACATTGGATCTAGTTCTATCTTCAGACACTTACCATCTTTGCAAGTGATATCATCTTCTAGGGGGGCTATATAGTCTCTCTATTTCCTCCTATGGGGGGCTATTGTATTGTATCCATGTGATGGATGGTGTACTTGGGGGGTATTTGGGAGTCCTCCATCCTTCCCATTCTCACATTTTTTGCATTATCATCTCCTTTTTTGAGAGGCATTTTGTTCCCACTAGGTTTTCCCCTTTTCTCTAGTTGTGGGAGATTTTTTACATCTTCATGTACATGGGTACCTAACATGGCCTCATAGCTGAGACCCATCATCATCATCATCATCATCATCTTCTTGCATAATCATTGTATTTTCCTCCCTAAGTTGAACTTATGGGGGGGTGTTAGTGTAATTAATTAATTATTACACTAGCATAAGTTAACTTAGGTTATATTTCATTTAGTCCTAGGTTGCATTTTTAATAAATCATTTAAATAATGGGATAATATTCCCTTCCTTGTTTGTGGGATAAGATTCCTTCTAGAAGATGAGTTGTCCTTCGAGAACTTATCTCAACGTTTAATAATCATTCAAATGTTGTCACATGTTGTTAGATTATAACACTTGGCAACATCTCATACATCCTAGGTTTTCTCTCTTACCTATATAACTAGGCAACTTGTTCATTTGTAACATATCAATATCAATCAATCATATCATCAATATAGAATCTCCATTATGCATTGCTAGTTGCAACACTTTCTTTGTGGTTGATCATCTTTCCTAGCAAAGGTCCTCCTTTGAGGACTATAGCTTCAAGGACCCTGTGCATCCATAATCTTAACATTGAACACATCAAACTCCATAATCTCACCCTATTTCCAACCTATTCTAACTTATTTCCAAGCAATTTCTTCTTTCCACCTCTTCTAGCCTTGCTTTTGAGGGGCCTCAATTTTGAATTTTCAATAGGGGAAATGTTAGTAATCTCTTCCAATGCCCTTACTAATGTTATTTTCTTATTCCTTCTCCCTATCCTACTTACATCAATCCCATATCATTGAGACATAGCCTAAACAATAGGTGGAATTGTCTATTTCAACATACTACACTCAAACCCTTAAGAGATCGATCTGGTTGAACGTTAGCTCAAAGTGATTCCACATGTTTGGGTGAGAAAGAGGACCATTCCTAGTGTGAACATGCCTATTTGGATGCATTGGAATAGTTGGTTTGGTCACACAAGTTACAGAATGAAAGTTGCACCACTTTGCAACTTTCCACTGCTTCCATTTGACACTTTTCCATTAACTAAAATTTGGACACCATGAGAAAACCTCTTTGAGATAACAAAAACCAAGAGAGATTATTGTATAGGGACCTAACACGATTCCATGGGACTAGATGATAAGTTTCTAAGTGTCACAGTGTCCGAGTAATCTCATGCTGAAGTTTGCAGCCATTTTGCCCTTTGGACCCTTAAGAGATCAATCGGGTTGAACATAGCTCGAAGTGATTCCGCATGTTTGGGTATGAAATAGGACCATGTATGGCATAAACATGCCTATTTGGATGCATTGGAATAGTCCATTTGGTCATACAAGTTGTAGAATGAAAGTTGCACCACTTTGCAACTTTCCACTGCTTCCATTTGACACTTTTTTCATCAACTGAAAACTGGACACCACAGGAAAACCACTCTAAGATAACAAAAAAAAATAGACTTTATTGTATAGGGTCCCAACATGATCCCATTGGATCAAATGAGAAGTTTCTAAGCATTACGTTGTCTGAGTAACCTCATGATGAAGTTTGCAGCCATTTTTCCTTTTGGGCCCTTAAGGGGTCGATCTGGTTGAACATAGCTCGGACCAATTCCACTTTTTTTGGTGAGAAATAGGACCATGTATAGTGTAAAAATTCCTATTTGGATGTGTTGTAATAGTCCATTTCATCACATGAGTTACAGAACAAATGTTGCACCACCTTGCAACTTTCCACTGCTTCCATTTCACACTTTTTCTATCAACTAAAAACTAGACACCACGGGAAAACCACTTTGAGATAACAAAAACTGAGAGAGGTTATTGTAGAGGGGCCCAACATAATCCCATAGGATTAGATGATAATTTTCTAAGCATCACAGTGTCTGAGTAACCTCATGCTGAAGTTTGCAACCATTTTTCCCTTTGGACCCTTAGGGATCGATCCAGTTGAATGCAACTTGGAGCGATTCAGCGTGTTTGGGTGTGAAAGAGGACCATGCCTAACATAAAAATGTCTATTCAGACACATTGGAACAGTCTATTTGTTCACACGAGTTGCAGAACGAAAGTTGCACCACTTTGCAACTTTCCACTGCTTCTATTTGACACTTTTTTCATCAACTGAAAACTAGACACCACGGGAAAACCACTCTGAGATAATGAAAACCGAGATAGGTTATTGTAGATAGATCTAGCATAATCCCATCAGGTCAAACAAGAATTTTTGAAGTATTACAGTGTCTGAGTAACCTCATGCTAAAGTTTGCAGCCATTTTTCCCTTTGGACCCTTAAGGGATCGATCCAGTTGAATGTAGCTCGAAGCAATTCCTCATGTTTGGGTGCGAAAGAGGACCATTCCTAGTGTAAAAATGCCTATTTAGATGCATTAGAATATTTTACTTGATCACATGAGTTGCAAAATGAAAATTGCACCACCTTGCAACTTTCCACTACTTCCATTTGACAATTTTTCCATCAACTGAAAATTGGACACCATAGGAAAACCACCCTGAGATAATGAAAACCGAGAAAGGTTATTGTATAGGGTCACAACATGATCCCATAGAATTATATGAAAATTTTCTAAGCATCATGGTGTCCAAGTAATCTCATGTTGAAGTTTGCAGCCATTTTGCCCTTTGGACCCTTAAGGGATTAATCTAATTGAACAAAGTGTCTATATTCTAAACTTATCCAAACCTTACCAGCTCTTGGAGTAGAAATTCTAAGGTGTCAAAACTTCAAAATCCACAATCAGATCCTAGTTATACCGTCGTAAAATGGGTAAACCACAAAACCCTCTATTGTAGCCTAAACCCTAGGGGTTTATTGAAAATGATACTTACAAAGCTAACCACAACCTAAAAATTACTCAAAAAAGTTTGTGATACCCTACACAAGCTCAAACAATCATAAAATAATGCTTCCCTACACAAAAACACAAATTGACTCTTTAAAACCACCATTTTTCTTAAAGAAAACTCACTTTTACACACATGGGTTTCACACCCATCTCACTTTCAGACCTCCCCAACACTAACATATCATTCCCACACCTTAATAATGTTAGTGAAGACGAATTCCTCAAGTTATAGAGGCTACAGAAAGAGGAATGGGTCAAAAAACCATTTTTATTGACTCAAAACCTTCAAATGTACAAGTTCGGGCCAGTTTTAGTAAACTGATGATATTTTACTCCTTATTTGCCTTGATGAACAAAACCTACTGAATGGTGCTCCTTCACCAATGATACATTAACCTTCTTTTCCCTCCTAAATTTTGGACCACATCCATTACCTCCACATAAAACTTGGAATCCTTGGTCTTCTTGGTTCCCATGCCTAGATATGGTTATGCAAATGAAAATAAAGCAAAGTAATCATCTCCTTCTCTGCAGGCTAGAAGAATACATGCTTAATGTTTTGATACATGATATCATCTCTCTCATCTACTCTCATGGTTGAATACTAAAATCTAGTATGAGGGGCCTCCAGAGTTCCAATCATCTTTCTTCCTCTTCCACCAAATGTTGGCCCAATCCACATGTTTTCCAGCCTAATTGACTTTATTTTTGAAAGCTGAAGTTTCTCCTGAGTCATCAATGTTTCTCGGTCTACCTTTTCAGACTCTTTCATTTCTACAGATCATCTTTGGGATTTAATAATTTGTACCACATGTGGTTGATGTGCTTTGAATCCTTGCATATAAAGAAAATTTCCTCAACATAAATACTCTCTCAAGGTTAATAATCATGCATTGACCTTCTTGCCCATCTTAAAGTTTGGACCACATCCATTACCGCCACATAAAACTCAACATCCTTGGTCTTCTTGGTTCCCATGCCTTCATATGGTTATGCAAATGAAAATGAAGCAAAGTAATCACCTCCTTCTCCATTGGCTGGAAGAATGCATGCTTAATGTTTTGATACATGATATCAACTCTCTCTTCTGCTCTCATGGTTGAATAATGAAATCCAATATGGTGGGCCTCCAGAGTTCCAGTCATCTTTCTTCCTCTTCCACCAAATGTTGGCTTGATCCACATATCTGCCAACCTAATTGGCTTTGTTTTTTGAAAGTTGAAGTTTCTCCTGAGTCACCAATGTAGCTCTCTCTTCCTTTTCAAACTCTTTCATTGCTACAAATCGTCTTTGGGATTTAATCATTTGTACCACATGGTTGATTTTCTTTGACTCATCACTAATAGTCTTCAAAATTGGCTACAAGTACAAGTTCATTCCACTTTCATAATACTTTATAACCATGGAGTTCATCCATTCCTTGATTCCATCAAGTGAAGATTGAGGAATGGCATCAATGTGGAGTACATCCTGCTTGAAGTCTTTGAAAGCAATAGCCATATAAAATTCCTTTTGCCCAAGTCCTACTCTCTCAAGGTTAACAATCTCAATCTCACTAATAGTGATTACTACTAAGAAAGGTAATTCCACCAACTCTACCAAACAGTTTACCATAAGAATAATAAAAGTAGAGGGTTTGAAAGGAACTCCATGAAAACCAAGCTCTCTAAATAGTACATATCAAAGTCTAGTTCAAAATATTTTAGATGAGGTTGCTCCCATAGCTCTCTTACTCGCTTGTCAAATCCTTGAAACTCTATATTGATTTTATTTTTCATGTCCCTCTCTTGTTGTTCTTCCTCAATTTCATCAAGATAATACATTGACCTTCTTGACCCTCCTAAAGTTTGGACGACATCCATTACCTCCACATAAAACTGGACATCCTTGGTCTTCTTAGTTCCCATGCCTTGATATGCGTATGCAAATGAAAATGAAGCAAAGTAATCATCTCCTTCTCTGTTGGTTGGAAGAATTCATGCTTAATGTTTTGATACATGATATCAAATCTATCTTCTACTCTCATGGTTCAATACCAAAATCTAGTATGGTGGGCCTCTAGAGTTCCAGTCATCATTCTTCCTCTTCCACCAAATGCTAGCTTGATCTAGACGTCTACCAGCCTAATTAAATTTGTTTTTGAAAGTTGAATGGTGCAGGAGCACCCACACCTCACCCTCAATTTCTGATTGTTTGATGGTAAATTGGGAGGATAGTTGGTAAATTTTAGTATGTTGAGGTCTTTTTGTCTTGAATAAGGTCTAATAGACCAATCTTTTATGCACTTTGGGAATTAGTTGGTTAGGGTGGACAAATGTGCAAAAGCAATCTTGAATTAAATAATTGTTGATATTGCTATACAAGAAAATTGTGTAAAAAGTAGGTGGGAGTGCAGAGAAAGATTCTAAAAGTCATGTTATAAGGGTGTGTAAGAGGTCCTAGGCCTTTAGAATAATAAATTTGCATGATAAAGCTTATTAAGCAAAACCTTTGTTAAATAGTAGTATTTGTAGGCTTAATAAGGGTTTGGTGGTTCAAAGGTAGTTATGGGCATTGAAGGGAGATGATTCTCATTTTAAATGTATTAAAAACATCATTCAAGCCTGAATGGGGGTTCAATCAATAGTTTTTTTGAAGATTGGTGCTCTTCACAACGCCTAAAATTGTGGAATTTCAACATTTTTCTAAGTTTTAAGTTTCTTTTCTCTGTGTACGGCCTAGTATAGGCCTCTTATGAATATAAATTCATGAAACATTGTGGTGGAAGGTCTTAACCTATATTTCAATCTATTTTGATACACCTTTGGTTGTTTTAGTGAAAGGAAAATCCATTTTTCTTTATTCAACCTATACAGACCAACAAGGTTTGAGTTTACTTTAATTTTTGTGATGGAGCCCTTCCTCCTACTTTGGTGAATTGTGACTTCGATGGAAGGTTTAAAATGTGTTTTTTTCAATTTTCCTTAACTCTTTTAATAATGGTAAGGCGTTTATAGGGTTGGTGATGTTGTTTTACATTGAGAATGTGAGATTTTGGCTTGAAATGGAGGAACCAAAGTGATGTTTTTGAGATCTAATAAATCTAAAGGCTAGGTGAAGGTTTATTATGTGTTTAAAAACCCTAAAGAACTTTTTTGATGATTTGGTGAAGTTTGGAAGGCCTTGGAGTTGTGAGATGCGAAAAACCCTAGGTATTTGTTAGAAAATTGAGGGTTTTAATCAACTATCACTTAGATGTTGAGTGCTTTTCTAAAACCTATAGAATTGGGAGTTTTGTGACCTATTTGATGATTTTCCAAGAGATTGTGGGGTTAGAATAAGTTTAAAGAGCATTTTGTTTGTAAAATAGGGCTAATTTTGTAGCCTTTTTAAGGGTAGTTTGAAGGATCTCCAAGAAATTGCAAAGAAACCTTGTATGTCTGGCTTGGGAATGGTGTTGGGGGTTTGAGTAGATGCTATGTTGATGATGAGATGGTCCTTGAGAGGAATTATCTAAAATTTAAGCCAAATTGTTGAGTTTGGAAGCCTTTTTGTTGGTAATTGTTCTAAGATGGCCAAATGAAATAATAAAGGTTGTTGATTTACTAAAATTTGATTTGTTTGAGTCTTCTCCACCTTGACTCTGCATCACTAAAGTTTCTCCTGAGTCACCAGTGTAGCTCTCTCTACCTTTTTAGACTCATTCATTGCTATAGATCATCTCTGGGATTTAATCATTTGTACCACATAGTTGGTGTGCTTTGAATCCTTGCATCTAAAGGAAATTTCATCAACATAAATACTACTACTCTCTGAAAGTTAACAATCTCAATCTCACTAATAGTACATTTACAACCATATTCAAATATTGACTTAAATAGCCTTCAAGAGGCTTTAAATAGCCTTTACAAATGATTCTACATCTTTCCAATCATGCCTAACTATTATTTTTGTAACTAACATGACTTATTACATTATAAATCAATTGTGGATGTGTTATGACCTTATTCAATTGACAAAACTCAAAACACAAAACTAACTTAAAAGATTCTCATGAACCAAATTTGCTCAATAACCTTGGTGCCCCTACACCAAATTTCATTATTTCAGTAAATTTCATTACAAGTAAATCTCATTACAATGCCTTATGTACTTTTTTCTTATATATATTTTACAATCTCACTCATACATTCAAGATTCTCATATAATGTCTACATCATAGGTTCTCATTTAGAGGTTAACTTCAAATGAGAAACTTGAGATTCCCTCACAAAGATTCGCACACTCTTTTATAATGGCTTGAAATCAAAATTGAGATTTGTCAAGATCGTCAAAATAAGGATGTTGCATTGCTTTTTTGGCTGAGATTCTCTTTGATGGCTCCAAAATCAGCATTTTCTGCAAGGAGAAACCAATCAAATTTTACTAGTTTAGTTACAGATAGGAAATGTAAAAGAATAAAAAGAAATATCTCATGTCCAAAATGGAAATGAAATGAACATATATGGAAGGAACCTACATATAGGCATGGCAGTCTCTCAACTTAGTCACTCCTGCTCATACATCTTCACTGTGAGTTACAAAATACCTATTGCACGCAACACCTCTCATGAATCTAGAATATTTTGAAATTAGAGATCCTCCTATAATGTCTACATCATAGGTGCTCATGATAAGTTTAACTTCAAATGAATAACTTGAAATTCCCTCACCAAGCTTTGCACACACTTTTGTAATGGCTGAAAATCATAATTGAGATTTGTCAAGATCATCAAAATAGGGATGTTGCATTGCTTTTATGCCTGAGATTCTCTTGGATGGCTCATAAATCTGCATTTTCTGCAAGGGGACACCATTCAATGTTTACCAGGTTACTTATAGATATGCAAAGTAAAATAAGACATGATAGCATTGGCATCAAACAAATTAACATGGATACAAGTATAAATTAATAAGAACCATTGTGCATATACTTACAAATTAATCCAATGAACCATTTGGATCTACTCTACTCTTTATTGTGTCAAGTATTGCCTCATGGTCAAACTCACGGACCTTCCACAAGGTCTTGTTCAAAGGTCTACCCCCATATTTTCTCAAACAAACATTGGATGCCACAACAAGGTTCAAGTAATGAAGAATCTTACGATGTGTGTCAAAGTCCTCAAATAGCCAATGTTTTACACTCTTATGTGGGTACCTTCTAAGCCACGTTCCAGTAACAACAACTGAGCCTATAGGGTATTCAATATTTTCTCCATCTATAACTGGGGCTTCCAGTTTCTTTTTGGCCTCAACACAACGACACAAGTAATAGTCTGTTCCCTCCTTGTTTTCTTCATCTACAATAATTGCATAAACATGCCCTGCATTGATATGTGCATAAAATCACTTGAAATTATTCAACATTACGAATACAATACAAAGTAAGATAACAATATGGAATTTGAAAAACTAAGCAAGTAGATATAGTACCTAGTTGAACTAGATATGATACGTGGTCAAAATCGACCGATGATTCCATCTATGTTAGTTCCATTGTCCTTGAAGGGTGATATGTGTGAAGTGGGGTAAGATAACTTGTAAACCATTTGTCAAACCACTCCCCTGACTCACAATCATTCTAGGCTTGCATTGTACATGAAGAATAAAAGCATGCCCTCTTATGTGTATCAATACTCCATGAACCTGCATTTGAGCTAAGGAAAGAGTGTAGCTCACTCAATCATGTTAGTGTACAACAATCCTAATAAGGTGCAATGTTAGTATCATCCATCAACCCCAAAAAAATCTACGAACTGAAGACATACCTTCATTACCTAGATCCATCAAAGCATTACACCACTTGATGATCGAACTTGCATTTTCCAACTTTGCACTATTTTTATACTTTAACTCTTCTCACGTTAATGCTCTTTTCACACATGCTCCTACACCATCATGCTCCCCCTTTCCATGCCTAGCCTCAAAAAAGTTCCACATATGTTGAACACCTATAGTGAGATGCATCTTTCACAACCAGTAGAACATGTGTGCATTCTTGAACTATGTTGCACAATTATCCAACCATATTATATGTCGACCGTATGTTATGCCCCTCCGAGCCAAATCACTATAGAACATCTGGAAGCATCCTTGCATGAACTCTGGAGAATGGGTTTGATCATCACTAATATAAAATTGATACTCCCTCAATACCTTCCTTTGGTCCTCTATACTATCAGTTGCATGAATGAATGCTATGTGCACAAATATTGAAACCTGTGTGGAGTTGTAATACTGTGACTACACCTCACACTATGGTTGTAGAGTGTAGTTCTCTACAAATTCAACCACTGATACTATGTTTCCAACTAGAAAGGTGTCCTTACATAGCTTGAATTGTGTGTCTATCCATCGGGCTCTATGAGTATGCCTTGCATACTCATACACTAGATTCTCATGAAACATGGACATAAACTGATACACTGGAATATTCTCAATAACCAAATCACACTTTTTTTCTTGAGACCCATCTTTTGTAGCATATTCCATTGTTTTATACTTCCCTAAATCTACTAGTTTATGTCCCACCTCATATGTGCTTTTCATATGTTGACATATTGGCATTCGTTGCAAGCCACCACAATGCTTGCATGAACAATCCAAGCATGTTGTCCTGTAGAATATTTGGCCATCCTCTATTTGACATAAAAAAATTGATAAGAACTCTCTTGAATATTTTGGTGGGGCTTCTATGCCACAACACTACAAAACATCATTAGTATGCAAATCTAACATATAGAATGATAAACATCATAATGGTTAGCGAATTCAATATGTAGTCTATAGCAACAAGTAGTGTGTGTGTGATTTATCTTGACATAAAAAAGGTTTAAGAATTTCAAAAAATCTTTGAGAAATACTAATTTGAGGATAAGCATTTTGAAATTTATGAAAAAATTGGGTTTGAGTCATATCCAAAAAATGTTTTGGATGTGGCTCATGGTTCCAACTACTGATTCTCCTTCTTATGACATCCTTTTGATTTGGATATGGCCTTGTATTATTCTTCCAATAATCTTCAATTAGTGTTCTCAATGCTTCAACAACTTTTTTTGAATTGGTGCCCTCAATTTTTTGCTGCCATTGAACGGCTTTTGATAAAAAATTTCTACTAATTCCCATTTGTTCACTTGTCTTTTTAATGAGATGAGATCTCTTTGTTTGATAGCTTACCAAAGTCGATGTAATGACAAGTTGGGTGACATTACTATCCTTTGAGCATGAGGTCTTAGCCACACTCTCATAAGCATCCATTAGATTCTTCACAATAGTGTTTTCACTTGATGCATTTGATGATCTCAACCCAAGAGTCTTTATGATGTTTTTGTACTTTAAACCCCGCATCATTTGAACAAATAGTTGACATGTTCTAGTCTCATTTATCCTTTCAAAGAACATTTTTCAAATATTATCAGCATATCTTCTACAAGTGCATTCTTGAATATTACCTTCCATGTGCTGCAAAATATCCTCATCAATATTAATCAAAAACTTTGGCTTTCTACACAAAATTCTAGGTGGTGTTCTAGTAGGTACATACATCTCAATATTAGAAATTTCATCAATATTTAATTGAGGTGGGCTAGATTTCGTACCTTCAAACAAGGGTGGAATAGAATACATACCTTGAGGTTCACATGGGGATGATGGCATACCTTGTTCGACAAATCCGAGTGATGATGTACTCTCAACTTCAGATGTGGTGGATGGTGTCCAACCATACTCACTTGTGGTAGATGGTGTCCCTCCATATTCGCTTGTGATTAATGGTGTCCCTTTGTATTCACTTACAGTAGAGGGTGTGTCTCCAACTATGGTATCTCCATCTCCCCTAGCATGACTCTTTCACATTCGTGCCCTTTGTGCTGCCAATTTCTTTTCTCTTTTTGACAGTTGAGGTTCCTCTTCAACTGGCTTGTTTTCGTCAATCATTCCCAATTTTTGATTTTCACAATATTCCCTCATCTATTTTGTCTCTTTATCTTTGAAGGCTTGGAGCTGATCATCTGTAAGTTTTTTCCTTTTAACAATTTGTTTCTTCAGCATGATGACTAATTTTACCTATGCAAAAAGTGCTAAGTGAAGTCAAATTAACTGATAGTGAAGGGTTGTAAAAGTCTATTAAAGAGGGAGACTGATGATCACCTCTTTCAAATGTTAGTTTTTGAAGTTGAAGTGGTTTTTTTTAAGAGGGAAACATTATAAAAGGCCATGATAAAATTGAATGGAGGATGATCTTGGATTGGGCGTCAAACCAAATGAGGAAATGTTGATTTTTCCCTAACAAAATTGAGCTTTTGGTGACTGAAATTGAGTTTCTGATTTGGTCAGCATTATTTTATGTTATATTGAGTGTGAGCAAGGTATATAAGGCTTGTTTCAATAGTTTTCAAGTTTTGGAGTATTTGGCAAGTGCTACTTTCAATAAAACATATGGTTTTTAAGCCTAAGGAGAGGGTTTTATGGTTTGGGTGGTAAATGATTGAATCTCTACAATCTAATGCTATAATTTGAATTTTGATAGATATAAAGTGCTGCCCCAAGGTTTTAGGAGATTTGGACACGTTTTAAAGGTGGTCCCTTTGTAAAAGTGGGCTAATTTGGGCCCTTAAAAGTGTAGAAAACTTAATAATTTATGTAGTTTGGTACAAAACAAGCATTGGTGATTGTTGGATATGTTGAAAGGATCTGTAATGGGTAAAATAAAGGTGTCTAAATGGTCCTAGGTTTGTAGAACAACAAATTTGCATAATGAAGCTTATTAAGCAAACCATTGCTAATACTAGTACTTTTAGGCTTAATGAAGGTTTGGTGGTTCAAGGGTGGTTATGGGCATTGAAGGAAGTTGGGACTCCTAATTTGAAAATGTATAAAACTGTAAGCCCAAATAAAGGGTTCAATGAATTTCTTTTAAGGATTTGGTGCCCTACTCAACGCCTAAACTATGGAGTTTCAAGTATTTTTTATGTGTTTTCAGTTTCTTTTTCTCGTGTATAGCCCATTACAGGCCTCCCATGATTATAAATTCATAAATCACTATGGTGGAAGGTCTTAACTTGGACTTCAATCTATTTTGAGACTCCTTTGGTTGTTTCAATGAACGAAAAACTCCATTCTTCATGATCAGCCTATACAGACTAGCAGGGTATGAGTTTTACTTTAATTTAAAGATGGAGCCTTTCCTCCTACTGTGGTGACCTATGATTCGGAGGAAAGGCATGTAATATGATGCTTTCAATTTTCATGTGTCTTTTAATAGTGGTAAGGTGTCTATGGGGATGGTGATGTTATTTGAGGTTGAGAATGTGAGTTTTTGGCATGAAAAGGAGGAACCAAGTGGTGTTTTAGAGATCTAATGAGGCTAAAGGCCTATTGAAGGATTATTTTTCTTTTACAGACCCTAAAAAACTTGTTTGATGCTTTGGTGAGGCTTGGAAGGCCTTGGAGTTGTGAAATATAGAAAACCCTATATATTTCTGAGCAAATTGAGGATTTTTGTATTGGAAACCTATTTGAGCATGCAAGGTCCTAGAACTTGGAAAATATTTTGTTTTGAGACCTAAGTAAAGACTGTTTTTGGATTTGGGGGTCTGCTGAGAAGTGAGAAGGTTGTGTGGGGAATTATACCTGATGGAGTGACTTTGATATGCTACAACCTAAACAATGTGAATTTGTTGAAAGAAGAGGTCATGATGAAATTGTAAATTAAAAATTTGTTTGTAGATTGGAGTTGTGTGTTTGTATGTTTCAACCTCCCCTACTCCATTAGGAGTATATTCCAATTTCTTAGAGACGTGTATGGAAAATTTGGTAGGATAGACAAGGCAATCAGCTGGTTTGTATAACTGTTTGACAAAATACCTCAATGAAATCTTTGGAAGCATACACAAAGAAAGTCAATTATTAAATTTAACATGCCTCAAAGAGATGTGATTTAAAAATGTAATAGGAAAGTGTATAGAATTGTGTAATTTAAAATGTCCATTGACAACCTAAAGTTGTAACATGACAAACAAAAAATTTGATCAACATAGAATTAGCAAAACAACAAAAATTAAAACAAGACATAATAGAATGAAAGAAAATATACAAAGACTTCACATACCTAAAAAACCAAAGTTTCAAATGGAGTTCTAACCAATTATGTAACCTTTGCTTCTTCTTTCCTCAAAATCTTCAAAAATTTGACTTTTTCAAAAGCTTGTTCCCCTCCAAACTTCAATTGTATATCAGCTATCACTATAATTCAAACTTGAATTCATATTACATGCCTTTCAATGTGAAAACTCTGCTATTTCATGCAAAAGTGATGGAAATATCATGAAAAAGGTGATGAAATATAAAATCATGCATGCACACTTCACTCAATCACCAAAAAGCTACTTTTTGTCAGAGCACGCTCAAAAATAGGAGAATATGCAGAATGTGGGCTGACATCACGGGTATATTTTTTTAACCGTTTTTAGTGCAATAAAAATTCACTCATGTTATAACACGAGCGTGTTATTTCTTGATAAATGACC
>VDFB02000015.1:318051485-318064044 GCA_007258455.2 Sequoia sempervirens | reverse complement strand
GAACACATGGGTAATGTTAAGTTCTCTCTTAGCTTTCCAACGATGTAATTTTTTTCACTTTCTGACAATGTTAAGCCTTTCATCCATAATTTCTTTTGTTTGTATGTCTCTTTTTTGGCAAAAAGCAGTGTTTGGTGTTTTTTTCATTATAAATTAATTGTTCATCAAAATTTCAAATAAATTACATTTTTAGAAACAAGACTCCATTCTACAAATTTTTAAAACTAAAAATTAAAAAAAAATCTATTACTTTCCAAATTTTGTAGGGGGAGCACGACCAAAATTCTGTTTTTTAGGAAGTGCCCACTTAGAAAATTAGTAAAAAATCAAATATTCATTAAAAAATTATTAGAAAAATCATGCATCAACTAGATACTATTAGCTAAATTCTGACTATAGTGATTTTAAAAATACTAAAAAAAAATTCACACTGCTAGGGTCGTACAAGAGTTGCTATGTTATGTTTTTATGAAAAAAACAATAGCAATTTATGTACATCACTCTTTTGAACCCCTTAATCTCAACCATTTTCAAAATAAATTAGTAGTTTAGAAAGTAGAATCGTAGCACTTCAATCCTTGTTTTTGTTCCATCTAAAATTTTTGAATGTAGCTATCCTCAATTTCACGTCCAAGGTCAGTATTTCCTGATTTTAGAAAGAAAAAAAAAGTGGCCACTTAAGACCCCTTTTTGGGAACCATCTTGGTGCACCTACCCTTTTAGAATAGTTCATTTAAAGCTTTCATTTGAGCATATGTAGAATCATATATAGATCCTTCTAGTTCAATACCATAGAATCCACCTCAACTTGTTCATTTATCATAAACATCATCATCCACTCATCATAGCATTCATCACCATTGTTTGCATATAGTTTCATTTAGGCATTTAGTTGGCTTACATGTTGAATACTAATCTCATTTATTAAGTCTCATTCTAATAGCCTTTGTGCACATAGAAATCTGAGGGCCAAAAGGTTAAAAGAATAATTAAGAATAGAGGACAATGAGACGTTCTTGAAAGATTTAGTTTGTTGCAAATTAGAATAACTTGTTTGCTTTGAATCTTTAATATAAATCATTTCACTAAGGTTTGTGTTGATTCTAATTCTAGTAAGTACAATCTTATAGATCAACTTAAATAGACCCCCACTCAGATATCAATCTTAGAACTCTTAAGTTTATCTCCCACACATAGGGAAATACTGGAAAAAGCCTTGTCTAAGTTATCCATTCTCGAGAACATTGATACCAATCAGTTTCAAGCTATGGTAGGGAACATCGCCAACCGTCTTCTCACCTTCTCCAAGAAATATTTATTGTCAGAACCATCCCATAATCGTGATTTACGCCTTGAAGTTTTCATTCATAAAAACAAGGTCAAAAGAGTCTTGGTAGATGAAGGTGTTGGTCTAAACATTTGTACCTTGCAGTTAATCAAGAATTTAAGCTATTCTGAAGATACTATTGAGAAGATAAAGAGTTCCACCATCAGAGCATATGATGACCAAGAATGGGTATCACAAGGAATCATTGCACTTCCAATCTAAGTGGGACCTCTTATTGTAGAAACTACATGCCAAGTACTTGATCTTGATCTTCCTTATAACATACTACTTGGCCAACCTTGGATCCATGCTTTGAAATATGTAGCCTCAACCTATCATTAGTGTGTGAAATTTCCTTTTGAAGGCAAAGAAATAACTATCCATGAAGATCCTGAGCCTTTCTACTACTACAAAAGTCATGAGGTTAAATTCTATAAGATCCCACAAATTCCCAAAAATGATAAAGGACCTACACCATCAAGCTCATTTGTTGACCCATCATCCCTAGCCTCTACCTCAGTATCAAATATGCCCATTGTGAAAAGCATACCTAATGTCAAAGAAGTGATCCAAAATGATGGTTGTGGAAGCTAAAAAATATTGAAAGACACCTTTTTCTTAGGAAAGTTACCTATTTCTCCTCAATCTCAAGGAAAACCAATATCTAGCACCAAAGAACCAGAAACAATCAAGCTGGAAGACACTGCCTTCACCAAGTGGGGAGACCTAAATAAAGAAGGCGTTAATCAGAAATATATCTCTAAACTCTTCTATCAAGATGTATGACATGTTCCAGTTCTTCCCATGGAAGATGACAACAAAGGCCGACAACTAATGCAAAGCATGGGATATAACAAGAATGAGAAGCTAGGACAGAATGACAATGGTTTATTAGAACCCATCGTTCCTGAGAAATGATTAAAGAATATTGGCTTAGGTTGTACTACTAGTAAGGTCACACTTATTGGCAAAGTTATTGCTGCTAAACGGGTTGAAGCTTCCTCTTGGTCACCTACATCACGTGATACAACCTTAGATGATTTTCCCCTTGATGTTCCTGACCTATTTGAGAACAAGACCCTCTTCATGATATCCATAACATCCTTTGTCTCAAATAACCAACTAAAATATTCCTAGTATACCTGTAACTCATTGACATGGACCAACAAGGACCACAAGTTCTAGATTTATTTGAAAACAATGTAATGATCACATAATTTATGGGACTCGAAGACAACTTATCATGGGTAGATCACAAATCAAGCTTTGAAATAGAGCTCTATACAGGGGCATACTATGGGGAGATGATTGAATCCTTCAGCCACAAAATAAATGAAATGCAATTAACATACAAATCCTTGAGTGAAAACCACCTAGTGGCACTCTCTGGTCCCAAACTAGTAAAAACAAAGGATGCATCAGATTGTGAAAACCTCTCTAAGGCACCTAAGGATGAAGGATTCAATCTCCCCCTTAGTGCAATGCATCCAGAAAAGTCAGCAGTACTAGCAAAAAAGGCTACTCCAGTCAATGTGGGAATAGAAGAAGCACCTAAGATCACTTTTTATGTTGAATCCTTGTTAGAAGAAGAACAGAAAAACCTTATAGCATTCCTTAAAGAGAGAAGAGATAATTTTTCATGGTCATACACAAATATTTCAGGCCTTGATCCAAAATTCGTACATCACTTAGTGGTTTATCCCAATGCCAAACTAGTCAAGAAGTAATTAAGGAAGATGCACTCTTAGATAGCACTCTTGGTTAAACTAGAACTACAAAAGTTTCTTGACATTGGATTCATCCAACCAATAGATTATCCTAAGTGGGTTTCAAACCTGGTACCAGTCTCAAAACCCACTGGGGGCATCAGAATATGCACTAATTTCAGAGATCTGAACAAGGCATGTTCAAAGGATGATTTCCCTCTTCCTAACATCGATCTCATTGTGGATTTGACAGCTAGGCATGAAATATTTCCACTCATGGATGGATTTTCAAGCTACAATCAAATCATAATCGCCAAAGAGGATGAACATAAAACTACCTTTACTTTTCCATGGGGAACCTACTGCTAGAATGTGATGCCATTTGGGTTGAAGAATGTAGGAGCTACCTATCAAAGAGCAATGATCCTCATATTTCATAACCTGATCCACAAAGTAGATGAAGATTAAGTGGATGATATTTTGGAAAAATCAAAGAAGAGAAGTGAGCACATACAAGTACTGGGACCTATCTTTGATAGGCTTGAAGAATACAAGGTATGACTGAATCTAAAAAAGTGTGTGTTCGAGGTCACATTAGGGAAACTTCTTGGCTTTATTATTTCACAAAGAGGGATAGAAATTGATCTAGCAAAGGTAAAATCCATCCTAGACATGGAACCACCATAGACATTGAAGTAGATGAGAGGATTGAATAAATATTACAGTTCATTAGAAGGTTCATAGCCTAGCTATCAAATAAGATTCATCCCTTTTCACATCTTGTCCATAAAGGGATAACGTACAAATGGGATGAAAAATATGATAAAGCTTTCCAACAGATCAAGGATTGTCTACTAAAACCTCCAGTGCTCATTCCACCAATACCAAACAAGCCACTGATCCTATACATCTCAGCAACACTAGTAACTGGAAGCTCTTTTAGCACAATATTATGAGAATGGAAAAGAAAGAGCCATATACTACATCATCAAAACCTTGGTAGGCTATGAGATGAACTATTCACCCATTGAGAAAGCATGCCTAGCAGTAGTTTTCACTTCACAAAAGTTTAGGTATTACATGTTGTCACACCAAATCAAGCTCATCACAAAAATTGATCCATTAAAATATATGTTATCCAAAGCAACTCTCACAGGACAAATGGAAAAATGGGTAATGATCTTGATAGAGTTTGACATAGAGTATGTGGAGCAAAAAGAAATCAAAGTACAAGTGATCGCAGACCAACTAGCAGAAGCACCCATCTATGATGAGAACCCTTTAATATCTAAGTTCCCTAATGAATCATTATTCCTTATTAATTTCACAACTTAGTGGAAGATGTACTTTGATGGATCATTCACCCAACATGGATTAGGATCAGGTATCCTTTTCATCACCCCCCAAGGTGATTACATCCCAAATTCATACAAGCTATCATTCCCATGTACCAATAACATTTCTAAGTACGAAGCCTTGATCACAAGTCTCAGGAAAATAGTTCAATAACAGATACAAGAGATGAAAGTCTATGGAGACTCATAGTTGGTTATCAACCAAGTCACTGACGACTATCAAACTAAAGATGACAAGCTCACCCCTTACAAGAAGATATCAAAGATCCTTTTATATACATAACTTTTGAACATATTCCTTGCATGAACAATAGAGTAGTAGACACCACAACAACAATTGGATCACTACTATACATGTCGAACAACATCCTCCAATGTGACTTCTTGGTAGAACAACTTCCTGTAACAACTTTCAAAATCCCTAAATTTGAATTCGTGTGTGTCATTGTTGGTCTTATATCTTTGTGGTACCATGACATCTTTACTTACCTTAACATAGGAACCCTTCCATCGGATATCACCCTGAACCTTAAAAAGACCTTTTTCAAAAAGGCATCATGATTTTTGATCCTAGGTGATACCCATTACCGTCGAAGCATCGAAGGGGCATTACTATGATGTCTTAACCAAGAGGAAGTCGTAACTACTTTAAAAAAAGTACACGATGGCATATATGGGTCTCAATTCTAGCAATATGACATTAGCTAAGAAACTATTGAGGATGGGGTACTATTGGCCAACCATGGAAAAAGAAGCTCATCAATATGTGTAGAAATACATCCATTGTCAACAACATGGGGATTTGATCCATGATCTATCTCAAGAGTTGTATCCAATAATCACACCATCACCTTTTTTGCAGTGGGGACTTGACCTCATAGGAAAAATCACTCCAACCTTATCCAACGGCCACAAGTTTATCATAACCGCCACTGATTACTTTACTAAGTGGGTTGAAGCCATCTGATGACCTACATAACAAGGAAGCAGATAGCCAATTTTATCCTAAATTACCTAATTTATCATTATGGTGTACCACAAACCCTCATCTCAAACAATGGAACACAATTCAAGAATCTGGATGTGAAAGAGTTGTGCCAAAGATTCAATATCCAACACCAATTCTCTACCCCATACTATCCCCAAGGCAATGGCCAAGTAGAAGCAATGAACAAAACTCTCCTGAAAATCCTAAAGAAAATAGTTAATGAAGTTGGTTGTGACTGGCATCTATAGCTAAATCTTACTCTTTGGGCTTATCGAACTAGTATTCACACACCTATAGGTGCAACCCCTTTCTCCCTAGTCTATGGATCTGAAGCCATCTTTCCTATTGAAGTTGAGCTCCCATCATTGTGAGTATCATTGAAGAATTTGATAGCTGAGGAAGAATACAGAGTGTCTCAACTGAATGAGTTGGAATTCCTAGATGAATTTCATCTTGACGCCCTTAATCACTTGCAAGTATATCAAAACTGACTAGAATAGAGCTATAACAAGAGAATCAAATGTCGATCATTCTAGGTAGGTGATCTTGTCTTAAAGAAAATTAGAAAAACCTTCTAGATCAAGATAGAAAAGGAAATTTTGAGCCTAACTGGTTGGGTCCCTTTGTCATTACAACAAGCTACAGATCAGGAGCATACCAAGTATCAACCCTTGAAGGTGAACCCTTGCAGGATCCAATGAACAGCTTACATATGAAAAAAATTTATGTCTAAACATGAAGGTTGTAAGTCAGAAAATACAAAAAAAATCAAAAAATGATCAAAATCCAAAAAAGAAAAAGAGAAAAAGGATTGAAAAAAAAGTAAAGAAAAAATTTGTCCTCTAGTGAAAACCACTTCAATGGCACTTTGGGTAAGTACCTTGGTAAAAACTTGGAAATCAAGTGCCTTGCGTAAATAAAGCATCTTCATCTATTCTTTGGCTCTTTTTTCCTATCATTC
Source organism: Sequoia sempervirens (assembly GCA_007258455.2). Taxonomy (NCBI): domain Eukaryota; kingdom Viridiplantae; phylum Streptophyta; class Pinopsida; order Cupressales; family Cupressaceae; genus Sequoia; species Sequoia sempervirens. The sequence continues at coordinate 318,057,707 of VDFB02000015.1, read as the reverse complement.
TTTGCATCGCTATTCATCTCTCATTCGTGTCCTTATCATGGCTTGTCATGGTTAGATATTATGAACTCCTTAGCACTACTTGGCATATTCCCAAGGCCAGTCTTTCTTTCCTTTATCAAAGTAGGCTAGCATATTACACTTGGGGTATTTTGTTATGCGTCACAATCGATTTCTTGTATATCTTGAGGTAATGGAACTAAAAACATTTGAAAAATCCTATACAACTAAAATCCAAAAACATTCAAAAAAATTATAAAGGAAAAATCCAAAACATCAAAAAAACATGAAAATCCCTAAAAAGGTTGAATATAGGAAAGGCCATCATTGATGTGCCCCTGAGTCACCCTAGGTTAGTCCTTTAGCAATCTGTCATAATAAACTGTCGTCTCTTGTATGTGCATATCTTCATCTTGTAAATGGGTCAAGTCAGTCAAACTACGCGATCTCTACGTGTATAACATAGGCAAGACTAATCTTTGATTGGCCCTTGAGGCCCCTAGGATAGGTCTTTAGGTTAGGTTCTTGATCAAAGCTTGGAAACATCTCAAAAACCCCTAAAATTTTGAAAACTCTCACAAAAATCCCAAAAACATCCAAATATTTTCAAAAACAAAAAAACATTTGAAAATGGAAAATCCAAAAACAATAGAAAACGTTCAAAAGACATAAAAAGCCTCAAAAACTCAAAAAACCCTAAACAGCCTCAGAAAATCTAAAAAATCCTAAACATCCATATAAACACTCAAAAAGACCAAAAACAGCCTCAAAACATTTTCAAAATACCAAAAACATTGAAATATTCCAGAAAATACAAAATCTCATCCATCCCATCTTGCTTTCACCCACAATAAAATTCCATCCATAGCAAATCGATCATCGCCTTCAACCTTTGGTGAAACAAGTGGGAAAAAAACATAGCAAGTCGTAAAGTGTGAACTTAAAAGTAAAAATATAAAGTCTAAATCATAGGTAAATGCATCAGTGAAATTTGTAGCAACAACTCATTTTAGCATCATAGTCCTAACATAAAACAACCCTCTGATCAACATGTCCTAGGATATATCCTTCTTTCAATGGACATGAATATCATATATCACCTCAACTAAACTTGAACAAGAAAAAAACTATAGATAACATTTATTGTTTTTCTTTTATCTTTTCTTATGATTTATCTTAATGACCCATTCTGAGGACCTCTCGATGATGTCTAACAAAATGTTTTAGATATAAAGGAATGGGGCATCAATCATTATCTTTTGTTTTTTGTGCTTGTGGATACTCTTGCATAATAATCTTGGCACATACTTGCTTAGTTGTGTGTAGGAAGGTTATTTGGGGTATGTTGTTGACTATTACATATGCTTTGGTCCAATATGTTATAAGCTTCTAACTTGCATTCCAACAACATTTCTATATCACAAGGTGTGAACAAGAACTATCCTATCTATTTGTCAATTCAAAGTCCATTACACTAGATACAACATCATCCTAGTTATAAATACCTTGATGCATCATATCTATGTGTTACATCAAACAATAAGGAATGACAGAAAACCCCAATCCTGAAGTGTGAGCATCCCATCCTACATTTTTCATCATCTCATCACCATCTCTAATAAGTCTCGATGGATCAAGGACTTGTTGGATATTTTGAAGCAATCATCATCAACAACAACTTTTCATTCTTTATTCTTCTATCTTCTCTCCACGCTAACTTGGTATCATGACAATAAAAAAAAAGATTATCAATGCATCCAAAAACCATCAACATACATGCATCTCATAATCATATCATAATCATAGCATCCATTAGCATAATCATGCATTGCATATCACATCATACATTTTGCATTATCATTTGAGTAGTGATTAATAATATAGATTTGTTAGTCTAAGCATCTTAAATCGTTGCATATCATAAACATTTGCATCCATACATCCATATGCATACGTCATCATCATAACATGCATAGAAAATATAGAAAAAAATGCATCCACATCATTTGCATCCATAACATCTCCATAGCATAATCATTCATCCATATCATATCATGAAAAGATAATGAAAAAGAATATAATATTGCATCCATTCATATCATGATCATTGCATATCACATAGCCATAAAATCAAATGCATCCATACATCATCCATACATGAAATAAATTTAGCACATCATAGCATGAATCATTTGTATCTGTATCATATATATATCAAAAAATGTGTCATGGTACAAAATCTGAATCAGTGTATCTACATTGATCAAAAAGTAAAATATCCACAAGGCAATAAAAAAGGAGCCTATGAATGTATATCAGTGATAAATAATGGAGAAAAATAAAAAAGTGTTTGTACATCAAAAAGCTAGCCCTGGTGGCTGCCACCCTCTCCAACCTGCCTCTCAGGCTGATCCTCTACATGGGGATGCGCATCACTACGTTGTGAAAAATCTAGCTGACAAAGAGTCGCTAGAACATCCCGGTGATAATGCTACCTATAGTATGCAGCTTCTATGATAGACTCTCTATATAACCACATTGACACAGTCCGACCATGTGTAACTACCACTATAACCTCAATTTATTGTTGCCTCGCCACCTCCTGATCTCTCTATCCTACAATAGCATGTACCCTTTGTAGCGCTGCACCTCTCTCTATTGTCAATGTGGTCACCTAATGTTGAGCCTAGTCTCACTTAGCAGTAAGAGCCAAAAACTGTTGGCAGGCCTAGTCTTGCTCACCAGTCAATGCCTACACCTACTGCTGCAACTATTGAATCTGTGTGTCTCGCGCATCTAGTGGTGGTGGTGGTGATCCTCATTGTGGATGTATTTTTGGCTACATATGTGCTTGTACCAGAGGTTGTTGTCCAACTAGAGGAGCCCCAGGAACCTATCTGCCATGGTCATCCTAGCCTCCCTGTCCCCTGCCCCTGGCACCTCTACCTCGCAGTCTCCCTCAGGGAGGAGCACCTACCAAATCTATGTCTCCTCAATGGGATGAACCATGCATCATACAATAGAGTGGTTTATGCTATGGGATAACCCTAATCATATTCCCAAGGCTGGGAAACCAACTATCAAAAGCTATCAATGGCCTTTAGTGCCAGAATGGTTGACCCCCATGTAGGAACCTCTCTGGCTAATTTAGCAAAAATGTCCATGTAGGCATCATCGGGCCTATCCTATATATCTTTGAATTTTCTAACCACTTTATTAGGGAGATACCACTCAATCATAGTGTGCTCTCGACCCACCATGTAATAGGTCTATCTGAAAAGTAGAGCTATTGAATATCATCAAACCATGGCAGAATTTGTAGCAATGGGCACCATCGAAGCACTAGCATATCATCAATAAACCGTCTCTAGTATGGGAGCCCAATTTGTCCAGTGTTCCTTAGAGTGATGGCACCTCGATATCTCCAAATAATGAGATCATCCTAATCCACATCTACCATCTGTACAATTGACCGAAGAATGGCAATGTGCTCCCATGCCCAAATATGAAGTAGAGTAACCCTTGCACCAAGGGCTTTCCCATCGCAATAAAAAAAAAATTTAAATCATGGTATAAGGAGGCTAAAATCATGAGCCCCCATGCAAAAAGAGTCCTCTTGTGTAGCATTCAATGCCACACCAAACCCCATCCTGGACTGAAGAATTAGCCATGTCTGTTAGGAGCCGCCAAACCTGAAATGATGGATGTGATGATCAATCTAAAAGTCAGCACCTGACCTTTGTATGTCTCCAAATCAATCTACAAGGTGACCAATACAATTTGGTCCATCTCCATCACCTCAAGGTATGCAACGAATCTAGCATCGGTGTCATAAATCATGCAATCACCATGGCTAGGAAAACACAATATTTGCCACACATCCTCCAAAGTAACTATTGCCTCCCCCATCGAAACATGGAAGTACAAGGTCTTGCTATGCCATCTCTCACACAAAGTTGTCATCATCGCTAAATGGGTCCTAATAATAGGTGTATGCAATGTACCACAATCCAATCTCTCATAGGTGCTCCTGGCGCAACTCTAAGAGATCACCTAATCTCTCAAGAACCGTAAGCCTATGATCCCTCAACATGAATGGTGGGAAGACCTCCTACACCCACAAAGCGCATGACATAAGAAATCATTGAAATTTGAAGTTATTTGGAATTTTCGGCTCAAAAATCATAATAGTGTCGATATTTACAATAGCATCGCTATATTTAAATTTCAAATAGCAACACCTGATGCATTTAAAATTTCAAATTGGAAAGTGTGTCACCAGACAAGCTAGCATCACAATTTATCTTCTGGCCTAACCTAACCTTAACTTTTAAATCAACAAATGTGTTGCCAAATAAGCCCACTTCACCATTTAAAATTAGAAAACCTAATTTTAAATCGAAAGAAGCATCGCCATATACATATGCATCATTATAAATGGTTTGGGCATCACTGATTTAAGTTTCGGCATCGCTATATAACAACGCTACCAGAATCTAAATTCTAACACCTAATAAATGCATCAAAATTTCAAGTTTCAATTCAAGTTTTGAATCACATACTAGTGGTTATGTGCCTAGAAGCCACTAGAACTCTCAAACTCAATCAGAGATGTCTTTGGGAAGCTCTCGGCGCACCATTTCGTTGAAGGGTCAGAGCTCAAATTACAAGAATTCCTTAAGAGTGAATGCACAAATGAATTGAAAATGACCCCTCTTGGCCTATTTAAGCTAGAAAATTAGGGATTTGTTTCCCTAATTTAACCTTAATACTGGGGTTTATTATCATTTTCACCAATTTTGCCAATATGGACCTAATTTTGCATTGTTTTTTGTGTTTATGGCATTATTCTTGCATCTCAGAACCTTTCTGAACCCTTGGGATAGCTTTTAAACCTTTCTCAAGAAATCAACCCAATATTCAAAAAAAAATTCCGATTTCTTGAGGGGGTAGGGAGTCAGCTTTATCCTTCCATTAGGACATCTAAAAAATCATAAAATTTTCATTTTTTATTTGAGTAGCAATTTTGATTTGAAAAGCATTATTCTTTGAACCAAAGTAGTAGTACCTCGCTTCAAAGAGGGGAAAAATGTAGACACTAAAAAATGTAGATTTACTAGCATCATTTCCTCTTTAATCCATCCTCTTTCTACTTAATTAATTAATTGCATTAGTTTTATCCATTAACCTAATTAATTTAATTGAGTTAATTCATCTCTTTTCGTACTAACATTTCATCTAATTAAATAAATCAAAATATTTAATTTAATTTCCTAAGTCATCTTATTTAATTAAAGAACCCTAAGTTATTTAATTAAATATCATTTCACCCCTCCCCTATTTATTAAATTATCTAATTTAGTAAATATCTCTTAATTCCTCTAATTCCCTAATTGCATAAATTAAACCTTGTTTAAATAGCAATTAAACTAATTTTCCTATAAGCAAAGGGAATATTCCCATGGAATATTCTTTATCCTTTTTTCACAATTAAAACTTTGTTTTAATTTGTAAATTCCCTTTTCCTCATCCAAAAGGAATATTCTAAGGAATATTTTTTCTCCTCCAATCAACTCACTTGGCTTCTTAAACAAGCTAAACCTTCAACCTCTTTAGCAAGTTATCTTTGACTTGTGTGAGCAGGTCAAAAGTGTGTTTGTTTGAGGCTAGTGTGGGCCCTTTATTAACTTTCATCATGCATTCTCATCCATTGATGAGAATTCATGATCCATGCCTCTCATCCCCTTCATCTTGAACCGTTGATTAATCTTTCTGATCTCAACCATCCATAGCAATACGTAATGCTTCGTTCCAGTTACGTATTGCTTTCTTAGGTTTTGCATACTTCATAAATCAATATTATCAGTTATTCACATCAATAACATCACATTTAGACATAATTTCATCATACATATCTCATATTGAATGAACAACGTAGATTTTGGATGTGGGATCTCTCTTTTCATTAGGTTAAAGACCCTAATTGAACAAAAGAGACCTAACATTCCTAGTCCCAAAAATCTACAATTTAGGAAAAAGTGTCAAAAACTACTAGAAGATGATTGGGGTTTCTTAGATTTCACAACATTTGTGGCATAATACAAGATCATAAAATAATATTCAGACAAGGGAAAAGAAAAAGCGGTAATGTCAACACAAAATTCAGAAGCATCCAACTCAACCACTTTAGAACAAAATACAAAAAATTACACAAAAAAATTTGAT
>VDFB02000015.1:317979990-318051385 GCA_007258455.2 Sequoia sempervirens | reverse complement strand
GATACTCTTGCATAATAATCTTGGCACATACTTGCTTAGTTGTGTGTAGGAAGGTTATTTGGGGTATGTTGTTGACTATTACATATGCTTTGGTCCAATATGTTATAAGCTTCTAACTTGCATTCCAACAACATTTCTATATCACAAGGTGTGAACAAGAACTATCCTATCTATTTGTCAATTCAAAGTCCATTACACTAGATACAACATCATCCTAGTTATAAATACCTTGATGCATCATATCTATGTGTTACATCAAACAATAAGGAATGACAGAAAACCCCAATCCTGAAGTGTGAGCATCCCATCCTACATTTTTCATCATCTCATCACCATCTCTAATAAGTCTCGATGGATCAAGGACTTGTTGGATATTTTGAAGCAATCATCATCAACAACAACTTTTCATTCTTTATTCTTCTATCTTCTCTCCACGCTAACTTGGTATCATGACAATAAAAAAAAAGATTATCAATGCATCCAAAAACCATCAACATACATGCATCTCATAATCATATCATAATCATAGCATCCATTAGCATAATCATGCATTGCATATCACATCATACATTTTGCATTATCATTTGAGTAGTGATTAATAATATAGATTTGTTAGTCTAAGCATCTTAAATCGTTGCATATCATAAACATTTGCATCCATACATCCATATGCATACGTCATCATCATAACATGCATAGAAAATATAGAAAAAAATGCATCCACATCATTTGCATCCATAACATCTCCATAGCATAATCATTCATCCATATCATATCATGAAAAGATAATGAAAAAGAATATAATATTGCATCCATTCATATCATGATCATTGCATATCACATAGCCATAAAATCAAATGCATCCATACATCATCCATACATGAAATAAATTTAGCACATCATAGCATGAATCATTTGTATCTGTATCATATATATATCAAAAAATGTGTCATGGTACAAAATCTGAATCAGTGTATCTACATTGATCAAAAAGTAAAATATCCACAAGGCAATAAAAAAGGAGCCTATGAATGTATATCAGTGATAAATAATGGAGAAAAATAAAAAAGTGTTTGTACATCAAAAAGCTAGCCCTGGTGGCTGCCACCCTCTCCAACCTGCCTCTCAGGCTGATCCTCTACATGGGGATGCGCATCACTACGTTGTGAAAAATCTAGCTGACAAAGAGTCGCTAGAACATCCCGGTGATAATGCTACCTATAGTATGCAGCTTCTATGATAGACTCTCTATATAACCACATTGACACAGTCCGACCATGTGTAACTACCACTATAACCTCAATTTATTGTTGCCTCGCCACCTCCTGATCTCTCTATCCTACAATAGCATGTACCCTTTGTAGCGCTGCACCTCTCTCTATTGTCAATGTGGTCACCTAATGTTGAGCCTAGTCTCACTTAGCAGTAAGAGCCAAAAACTGTTGGCAGGCCTAGTCTTGCTCACCAGTCAATGCCTACACCTACTGCTGCAACTATTGAATCTGTGTGTCTCGCGCATCTAGTGGTGGTGGTGGTGATCCTCATTGTGGATGTATTTTTGGCTACATATGTGCTTGTACCAGAGGTTGTTGTCCAACTAGAGGAGCCCCAGGAACCTATCTGCCATGGTCATCCTAGCCTCCCTGTCCCCTGCCCCTGGCACCTCTACCTCGCAGTCTCCCTCAGGGAGGAGCACCTACCAAATCTATGTCTCCTCAATGGGATGAACCATGCATCATACAATAGAGTGGTTTATGCTATGGGATAACCCTAATCATATTCCCAAGGCTGGGAAACCAACTATCAAAAGCTATCAATGGCCTTTAGTGCCAGAATGGTTGACCCCCATGTAGGAACCTCTCTGGCTAATTTAGCAAAAATGTCCATGTAGGCATCATCGGGCCTATCCTATATATCTTTGAATTTTCTAACCACTTTATTAGGGAGATACCACTCAATCATAGTGTGCTCTCGACCCACCATGTAATAGGTCTATCTGAAAAGTAGAGCTATTGAATATCATCAAACCATGGCAGAATTTGTAGCAATGGGCACCATCGAAGCACTAGCATATCATCAATAAACCGTCTCTAGTATGGGAGCCCAATTTGTCCAGTGTTCCTTAGAGTGATGGCACCTCGATATCTCCAAATAATGAGATCATCCTAATCCACATCTACCATCTGTACAATTGACCGAAGAATGGCAATGTGCTCCCATGCCCAAATATGAAGTAGAGTAACCCTTGCACCAAGGGCTTTCCCATCGCAATAAAAAAAAAATTTAAATCATGGTATAAGGAGGCTAAAATCATGAGCCCCCATGCAAAAAGAGTCCTCTTGTGTAGCATTCAATGCCACACCAAACCCCATCCTGGACTGAAGAATTAGCCATGTCTGTTAGGAGCCGCCAAACCTGAAATGATGGATGTGATGATCAATCTAAAAGTCAGCACCTGACCTTTGTATGTCTCCAAATCAATCTACAAGGTGACCAATACAATTTGGTCCATCTCCATCACCTCAAGGTATGCAACGAATCTAGCATCGGTGTCATAAATCATGCAATCACCATGGCTAGGAAAACACAATATTTGCCACACATCCTCCAAAGTAACTATTGCCTCCCCCATCGAAACATGGAAGTACAAGGTCTTGCTATGCCATCTCTCACACAAAGTTGTCATCATCGCTAAATGGGTCCTAATAATAGGTGTATGCAATGTACCACAATCCAATCTCTCATAGGTGCTCCTGGCGCAACTCTAAGAGATCACCTAATCTCTCAAGAACCGTAAGCCTATGATCCCTCAACATGAATGGTGGGAAGACCTCCTACACCCACAAAGCGCATGACATAAGAAATCATTGAAATTTGAAGTTATTTGGAATTTTCGGCTCAAAAATCATAATAGTGTCGATATTTACAATAGCATCGCTATATTTAAATTTCAAATAGCAACACCTGATGCATTTAAAATTTCAAATTGGAAAGTGTGTCACCAGACAAGCTAGCATCACAATTTATCTTCTGGCCTAACCTAACCTTAACTTTTAAATCAACAAATGTGTTGCCAAATAAGCCCACTTCACCATTTAAAATTAGAAAACCTAATTTTAAATCGAAAGAAGCATCGCCATATACATATGCATCATTATAAATGGTTTGGGCATCACTGATTTAAGTTTCGGCATCGCTATATAACAACGCTACCAGAATCTAAATTCTAACACCTAATAAATGCATCAAAATTTCAAGTTTCAATTCAAGTTTTGAATCACATACTAGTGGTTATGTGCCTAGAAGCCACTAGAACTCTCAAACTCAATCAGAGATGTCTTTGGGAAGCTCTCGGCGCACCATTTCGTTGAAGGGTCAGAGCTCAAATTACAAGAATTCCTTAAGAGTGAATGCACAAATGAATTGAAAATGACCCCTCTTGGCCTATTTAAGCTAGAAAATTAGGGATTTGTTTCCCTAATTTAACCTTAATACTGGGGTTTATTATCATTTTCACCAATTTTGCCAATATGGACCTAATTTTGCATTGTTTTTTGTGTTTATGGCATTATTCTTGCATCTCAGAACCTTTCTGAACCCTTGGGATAGCTTTTAAACCTTTCTCAAGAAATCAACCCAATATTCAAAAAAAAATTCCGATTTCTTGAGGGGGTAGGGAGTCAGCTTTATCCTTCCATTAGGACATCTAAAAAATCATAAAATTTTCATTTTTTATTTGAGTAGCAATTTTGATTTGAAAAGCATTATTCTTTGAACCAAAGTAGTAGTACCTCGCTTCAAAGAGGGGAAAAATGTAGACACTAAAAAATGTAGATTTACTAGCATCATTTCCTCTTTAATCCATCCTCTTTCTACTTAATTAATTAATTGCATTAGTTTTATCCATTAACCTAATTAATTTAATTGAGTTAATTCATCTCTTTTCGTACTAACATTTCATCTAATTAAATAAATCAAAATATTTAATTTAATTTCCTAAGTCATCTTATTTAATTAAAGAACCCTAAGTTATTTAATTAAATATCATTTCACCCCTCCCCTATTTATTAAATTATCTAATTTAGTAAATATCTCTTAATTCCTCTAATTCCCTAATTGCATAAATTAAACCTTGTTTAAATAGCAATTAAACTAATTTTCCTATAAGCAAAGGGAATATTCCCATGGAATATTCTTTATCCTTTTTTCACAATTAAAACTTTGTTTTAATTTGTAAATTCCCTTTTCCTCATCCAAAAGGAATATTCTAAGGAATATTTTTTCTCCTCCAATCAACTCACTTGGCTTCTTAAACAAGCTAAACCTTCAACCTCTTTAGCAAGTTATCTTTGACTTGTGTGAGCAGGTCAAAAGTGTGTTTGTTTGAGGCTAGTGTGGGCCCTTTATTAACTTTCATCATGCATTCTCATCCATTGATGAGAATTCATGATCCATGCCTCTCATCCCCTTCATCTTGAACCGTTGATTAATCTTTCTGATCTCAACCATCCATTCCTCATTTGCTCTCCTATAAATAGGTCACTATTTGGAGACAAATGGTCCATCTTTCAATTTAAAACTTATGTTTTTTGAATTTACTTGCATTCATACTCACATTTTACTCACTTCTTATCTTGTTTTAGTTCATTTTCATTGCATAATAGCTTAGAGCATCCATTAATGGCTTCCATGCATCCATCTTAGCTTGTATATGAATTAGGGTTTTCATCTTTTAGCATAATTTCACCTTAGGTTAGATTAGCAATAGTATAAATAGATCATTTGTGGTATAAAATCATGGTAACTTAGCTTACATCATGTTTATTTTTAGCATAAACTAGGTTTTCACATCAATCACAATGGTTTCATTTATTCTCTTCCATAGAATTGATTGAAACAGGCTCACTAATGGGTCGTCATTCCACATCAAAAAGACACCAATTCCACAACAAGATAAGTTTCAGATGGATTAGAGTAGATGTTTTGAAAACTTTCATGTTAGGTTTTGATAAAAAAAATTGGTTTCAATTTTGTTTGATTGATCTTGTTGAGATTTGAGTATTGGTGCTCCGTTATGCTTCGATTCTTCATGGATCAAGCATAATTCAACCCATATCGGTATTTTTGCATCACAAATATATTCAATTTATGATTAGGAATTCTACACCATAGTGTTGGGAGTTGAGTTGGTTGTTATTCCCAAAAGTTCAACCTGTTAGGAATCTACTACCATCCTAGATTAAGGATCCATGAGAGGCTATTAAACCATGTTATGAATCATGTGGTCAGAACTGACTAAGGGGTGGAAGCATTGAGCTTCCAATAATCTCCCAAGCAAAACCAAGGCATTCAGGCCATCAACCCTTGCTCTCATACCACTTGTTGGAAGTTGAGTTGGCCATTTTTCCCAAAAGGTTGACCTATCAGGAATCTACTACCATCCTGAATTATGGATCTATGGGAGGTTGTTAAACCATGTCCTGAATCATGTGGTCAGCACTGACTGAGGGGTGGAAGCATTGAACTTCCAACACATAGCTCAAGCCTTGAAGAAGTGGACACATTATTTTTTTCCTAAGGATTTTGTGTTGTACATTGATCATCAAGCTTTACAGTATTTGAACAATCATGGGAAGTTGAATCGGAGACATATTAGATGGGCTGAGTTCTTGAAAAATTATACATTTGTGTTGAAGCATAAGAGTGGCAAGTCAAACAAAGTTGTAGTTGCATTAATCAAGAGAAGGAATTTTTTGATAGAGATAAGGATAGAAGTCTTACCTGATTTTCGCTTCCAGCTAAAATCAGGTAACTTATTGTTTATTCTTTTGTGTTTTCATTTAAATATTAAAAGATACATCATGTTCTGCTAATTTCATTAATGCGTATAAAGGATATTGTCAAAAAAAATTGCATTTATTCAAATTTTGCAAATGCATACAAATAAGAGAGACAACCAATGTGTATTGCAAATGTAATCTTTATTTATAATCATGAGTGTATAATGTCCCTCTCAAGCTAAGGGACTAGCTATTCTAACGCTTATAAAGAAAAGACTATATGCGTACAAATAACAAAAAATAAATTGCATATAAAATGAAAAGGGAACTATCATTGCCTGGTGGAATGACGAATCCCATTGGCTTGGTCCCACATCATCTCAATCCTTCCCACTAGTCTGCTTTCGTTTGATACTCTCCTCACTACTCCTAGGTTTCCTGAGCAATGAAAGGACCCTAATCAAAATATATACAAAACATCCATAAACATGTAATCTAATGTCCATAAGCATTAAAATAGCAACATACCGTAAGTATCCATGAAAACAAGGAAAGGAGTAATCAAACACACCTATGATATGCTTTGTTTATCTAACTGGTTTGTTCCTTGTTCAGATTTAGGACAAGTCTTTATTATTGTTTTGATTCAGTTGATTACAACATGTGGAGTGAAATGTAGCTCCCATGAGGGTAGAGGCTAACATGCTGCCCTTTGATGTTTTAAGAGGGATAGGAAATTGAGCAACTTGATCAAATCAACGATAAACATATTCTTGATGCATTAAATCAATATGGAATCACACCAGTTGATCAACTTTCATTATCAGATTCAAAAGATGCAACACATAATGTGAGCTTTCAAGAAATTCACACTTCATCTTTTCGCAATAAATCAATAAATATGTTTCCATCATGTCAAATAGAAGGTGTACTTTAAGGGATATGTCTTTCAATCTTCTTAAGTGGATCCAAGATCTATTTTATTAAAGAAGAAATGGATTTATGTGATGCATCAAGTTCAATTATAGATGCATCAAATAGAATTATGCATCTATTAAAATAATGAAGAATACATCAAGTCATGCCTAGAACCATCATGAGTCATATGGGGCAGCAAGGAGGAACAAAGATAATCATGCATTGTTGCATGAGATACACTGTACAATTCATCTCACTTCAACCCTATTGGACAAGCACACATCACTTAGGATGGTGACCTTTTAGGTCACCACCATAAGTGACATATGTCAGCACAGTAGGATTAAAGCAAAAGGAATGGTAGTGAGTATTGATAATTCATTCAACAATCATGAAACATGGAGATGAAACTCACTTTTGAAGCCAAGGTCATGAAGAGAAGTTACAAATGATAGTCCTTTCAGAGGTGCAAGGAAACATGGTATCAAAGGGGTGATTACAAGTGATAATAGTGAGGATATGGTGGAATATGAAATGCATGATTCCTTACTCTCAATAACCTTTTAGAGTTGGCAATGGTAGTCCCAAGTGAATAATGAAGGCAACATAGGACAAGGAGGTAGGATTTCTCAAAATACAATGATCTCATGACAAAGCACAACAAATCATTCCACATCTCATGATGGGATAGCAATAATCAAAAAAGCATACAAGACAGCAAGAATTAATGAACAATGACAATCTGTGTGACAAGAGCCAATGATTTAGAGTAAAGAAAAAGAACAGTGATGTTAAGATGCAATGAGTCTCCATGAAGTCAAAGAACCATAGCACTCACATATTTCTAGCTCTTCAAGAAAGGTTAAGAAAGACAAAGATTGGTGGATCTGACTAATCTCAATGCAAGATTGAGAATGCATTCAAATGAGATAGCCATCTACAATAGCTTGTAGTCACATAGCATTCCTGTCTTAAGAGATTTGCACTTGTTAAAAAATAGAGAATACATGAAGCTTCAAAAAGGAGGTTGTTTCTTGATGCACATAAAGTGCTATAGTAAGATAAAACAGATCATCTAGGAGGAATAGTCCTTTTTGAAGGTGGCAACAAGTCATATTTAATGACTATTATAATACTCTAAGAAACAACCTGTGATCCTAAGAATTTTATCCTATTCTAACGTGCAAATTAAGTTAAAAATGCAAGTGATAAAAGACTAAGGACACCTCAAGATTAGCCTAAGGAGTGATATAACAAGAAGGAAAATGGACAACACAAGATACAAACGATTTCACCTTCCTTGTTGTTGATGTCTCCTTGATTGGCCTTTGCTTGGGATGATTTTGTGTGCTCCTTAGATGATTTCTTGAGTGACTAAATACAAGATTGAATGTGCAAAATGATTAAAATGGATAGCTAGATGATATTGGATGATTGAAGATGCAAATTGGCAGCATGTAGTTATGAAAATCCAAACTATTCTAGAATGTAAATTGGCAGCATAAGGTTGCTCAAATGAAGAAGTGTTGAAAATGCCCTTGAGGAGGGGGTATTTATAGAAGAATTTGAATTCTCTAGAGAATTCAACGGTCAAGATGCATCCAACAAGGCCAAGATGAAGGGCTATGGTGGGTTGAGAAACCACAAGCCCTCACATCTTGACATGTGGATGGTGAAGTGGCCAAGAGAAGATGAGGTGTAAGTGAGGTGTCAAAAAGGTACATGAGGTGGAGGAAGGACAAGCACCTTGGGGAGTGAGAAGATTTCCAAAAAGGGATTTCTTGTCCCCAAGTGGAGTGAAAGGGACATTTGAGGAATTTAGGAATTCCTCAAAATCTACATGGGAAAAGGAAAGGTTGAAACATAAATGTGAATTAAAAATTCACATTCTAGGAAAATCTAAAAGGATAAAAGGTGGGCTCCAAAGGTGGGACTTGGTCACATGTGGAGATTGTGACAAGTCCAAGGTTCTAGAAGCCTTGGAGGATAGAATGTGAATTAAAAATTCACACATAAAAGAGGGAATCTAGGATAAATAAAAGGAATTAAAATTCTTGGGGAAGAGTTGACCAAAGGTACTAATTAAATTTGACTAATTAGGTAATTAGAGGATAATTATGGGTTCATTAGGGACAAACGCCAAAAGTTGGAGGATGTGACACATCCTAATCAAGGATTAGGCATGTGCACATCCTTAATGAAGAGATTAGGAAATGGATTAGGATTAGATGAAAATGACATGTGAGGAATTAAATAAATGTAATATTTATTTAATTTATTTGATGAAAGAGGATTAAGGAGGGTAAGGTATTTAATTATTAATTAAATACCTTAGGGATTTGGCAGAATTAAAGATATTAATTAAATAATAGTAATATTACTTAATTAACTCGATAGGAGGATGTTTAGATGAAAAGTGATAAATTTGGATAAATTAAGTGTCCAAATTTGGATGTCTACATTTTTCCCCTCTTTGAGATGGTGTTACGAAGTAGCATCATTTCAAAGAATATTAAAATATAGAACCCATAAGGAGATGGTTAAATTGGAAAAGATGCCCCAGTCATCAAAGGGATGACTAGGAAGGAAGACGATGGGGGTGAAGATGAAGAGTAGGGGTTGAGGA
Organism: Sequoia sempervirens; assembly: GCA_007258455.2. Lineage (NCBI taxonomy): Eukaryota > Viridiplantae > Streptophyta > Pinopsida > Cupressales > Cupressaceae > Sequoia > Sequoia sempervirens. The sequence continues at coordinate 318,042,061 of VDFB02000015.1, read as the reverse complement.
TGCCCCCTCAAGAGGACATGCGGGTTGAAGAGAACACGTGTGTGCTCTCGAAATAGATGATGTGATGCAAGGGGAGATGAGGATGATGATACAAGGTGATGGGTAAGAGAGTAAGTGATATAGAGATGGATGAAGCACAAATGGATTTCAAAAGGTGATGTTTCCCTAGTCAAGATACAAGCCAAAATGGGTTGATGATGGATGGAGTGTTGTCAAGGAGGGAATGAAGGATCCCAAAACAACACGAGGATAGGGAAGGATACATCCCATGGAGTGGTATTGATGAGGGAAGGATACATCCCAAAACACCACTAAAGGATAGGGAGGAATACCTCCCGATGATGATGATGAAAGTGTTGTTGATGAGGGAAGGATACATCCCAAAACAACACCAAAGGGATAGGAAAGGATACTAATGGATGATGATGATGACAGGTCAAGGCTGGTAACAAGACTCAAAACAAGACCAAGGATATGATTAGATGATTTGGGCTAAATGGAATGGATGGGGATTGGATAGAGATGTGAGATAAGGATGAAGGATGAATGGATGGGGGGATACATGCAAGATGATAGAATGGAAAATGAAATGCAATCCTAATGTAATTTTCCATCTTCAGAGCACTGATTTTTGCTATAGCATAAGACACCAAGTGTCAGGGTATGTGGAACCAAGGCAAATTAGTGTCTAATGCATAAAACAAACACAACAGACAAGAAGGCTACCCCAACACCCCAAAGTCACAAAGACCTTGGTCGGGCTAGGTATTGAGATAACCACAAGCAAAAAAGGATGCCCCAGCATAACACAAGACCTCGGGGATCTTGGTGGGTACTACGTGGGACAAGCAAGAAGACATAATCAAACAAAAAAGCAAGATATGCCCCTATGTTGACCAATCAAAACACACCATAATATGATGGATCATGGCGGCCTTGACAAGTGATGATAGGGAGCTCAAATGACAAACAAAATCCAAAAGTATCAAAATATCACAATCAATTTCAAACATCCTTTGCCATAGGATCAAGGGGATAGATGGGATTGATGAGGTCTGTTAGGAAGGATGCATTCTGTTGAGACCAAAGATGATGGATACTAAACTAAAAGACTATTATGATGCGGGATGTTCAAAATCGATTGGATCTCATGATACAAGTGGGTCTTGTTTGTGAATAACTAGCTAGATAAGGGCATAGCTTGATGGCACGACACAAGGAAGACAAGACATGGGACTGACACACCTTAAAGACCTAGGGGCTCGGGGGCCGATCAAAGATTAGCCTTGCCTACGTGAAAGCGCAGAGCCCTCATAGTTCGGTGAAAGGTGGATGACTGACCAAGATGGAGACCTTGATGGATGGTAAAGATAGGATGGACAAAAGGAGTAAAGTGGATAATGGCGATCAATGAGAGACGATAGACGATAGATGATAAAGGAGCCCCGGGGGCTGATCAAGTGATCGACCTTGCCTACGTGAAAGCATAGAGGCAACATAGTTCGACAAGACCAAAGGAAAAAAATGGATAAAGGATGATAAGATGATAGGATAAGTGGATAAAAAGATGGGACCGATATGACAAGATAGGATAGACCTGTTGGATTGGATAGGATGATGACAATCACATAAAGCTCAGGGATGGGATAGTTATCCAAGGTAGTAAAATGACTTGGGAGGATGATATGATAGATAGATGAGTGATGAAAAGTGATAGGGGATTGGAAAGATGTACAAAAGAAGCAGGGGTGATGACGATGAGATAAATGGCATTGGGTTGCATAGGGGGAGGCCTATAGCCAGATACCAATGACAAGGGATTGTGAGATGGGATGAGGATAAAGATGAAATAATGGATAGAGATATAGGGATGGGGGATGGAAGGGGTTGTTTGGAGGGATGGAAATATAAGGATTGGGAGATGAAGATAAGGATGGGAAGATGGAAGGTATGTTGTGATAAATGGATAGGGACAAAGGGATTGGGAGATGAAAGGAATGCTAGGATAGATGGATACGAAGATACGGATGGGGAGATGGAAAGGATGCTATGATAGGTGGATAGGGAGATGAAGGGATAAAGAGGATAGATGGATAAACAAGAATGGAATAAATAAGGAGAGGAAGGTGGATGGAAAAGGAGATGGATGGTGGACATGGAATATGATAGGAGTATGGATGTCTTGTCCTCCCACCCCACCAACGTCCCCCAACCATGGAAGATAGGTGGGATGGGGGGATTCATGAAGAGGATGGATAACAGGAAGACGGGTGCATAGCTGGAAGCATAGGGGATGGAGGGAATGCATATTAGGAAGTTGCCCCCAAGTGCAGATGGGAATGTATGCATGACTGCTTGCCGTGTTTATCATAGTTATCCGGCTACGCTTTTGTTTCAAGTCGTTCATTGATGGATTATTTTCTTTACTATTTTTTTTTTTTTTTGGATATGTAACTTTTTGGATGTCATGCAGAGGGAGATGGGTAAGGATAAGGAAGTGGATAAGCAGATTTAGAAGACATGTGATAAGGATCAAGGTGTTAAGAGCCCATGTTCGAACCGACTATTGGATGTTGGTACAACCTTATTAGGATAAATGGATTATGCAAGAGGATGAATTAGAGGGATTTGAGAGAGGAGATACATGGGATAATGGATGGGATCCTGCAAAGGGTATGGATGGAATGATGGGGTGGATATGTGATGGGGAGATGTGTTCAGGACCAACATTGGCACATGTGGTGGTGGATGTGAAAAGATAATTGGATTAAGGGATGGAGAATATGGGGATAATGGAGGAGATGGAATGGTGAATTTCAGGACATAAGGACCGAAAACAGACTTAGGAGATGAAAGGGGTGTATGATTAGCTTTTGGATTAGCAACTTTGGATGTTCTTATCGAGGCTTCATTTGTTTTCTTTGGGATCCACATGGTTTTGATGTTTGTTTTGGTGGGCCTTTGCGGCCTACAGATTTGATTTTGATTTTCTTTAACATGTCTTTTAGAGGGGACATGGGAAGCTTTTAATTCATGTGGATGTTTAGATTGATGCATTTTTTCTTTAACAACCAAAGTGCTTTTAGTAGCAATGGGATGGGTGTGAGGAGATGGATGATGTGGAGTGATGGAAGTAGGAGTATGGGGATTATGTGTAGATGGAGGACATTTAGGTATGTGCCTTTGTTGATCCTAACCATGGGGTATGTGAGAGGGATGTTTATGATGAATGAAATGGATAGGTGTTGGATGGATGAAAGGCTAAGAAGGTGATCTTGGGATATATGGACTGAAAGCAGTCATAGTGGGTGGAGGGACATAAGAACCCAAGATGGATGGAGTAGATGAAGGGTGGGAGATGGTGGGTGGAGGGATGTAAGGACCCAAAATGGATGGAGCAGATGAAGGAGGAATATGGACGGTTGTTTTGAGGTGATACGGTAGAGGAGGAGGGATGGCAGCATATGGTTTGGTGGAGTGATGGGAAGAGCTGACATTTCTTTTGGAAAAGGCTCGTTGAGGATGTCTAGAGGTTGTACCAACATTTTTAGATTGTGAGTCATGAGTAGTATATCCAAGACCTCGCAGATACAAATGTTCTTTAGCTTGGATGGGCTCTATAATGCCTTGCTCATGAAGGCCTAAACCTTTTCCTTGATAGTTCATTCTCTTGAGCATTCGATCTAGGACAGGATTTTTGTTATTTTGGAAGAATGATGTGAGTTCATTATTAGGTGGAAAAGGAGGGTTGGTGTATATGCTTTGTTTTTCTTCTGCGAGGAGACCACCATGGAGGAATGTGAGAGGACCAAAGGGATATGCAAGTGGTGTGGGGATAGCATTTTTAGGTGATGATGGGGGATCATGAGAAGGAGATGATGGGATAGCAACATTAGGAGAGGGAGTAGGGGCCATGATAGGATCTAGATTTGTGGTAGTAGGCTCATGCGATGGAGATGGAGATGGGCGTTGAATGTGAGGATCATGGGATGGAATGGATGGGGGATGCATGATCATGGGGTGGACTAGATGGGATGGTAGGATCTTGATGCGGAGAGGGATGTTGGCATTCTTTGGATTGGACTCTTGGCGTGACTCATCATGTGTGGGAGGCATGGTAACGGAGTCTTTTTGGGACTCTTCAAGAGGGGAAGATGGAGGGATGGAAGATTCATGAGGTTCATTGGAATGGGTTTTGGTGCTACTAGGGGTGGGAGGAGTGGATTGGATTTGGGTGGATCTAGGAGTAGAGGGAGTGGATTGGAATTGGGTGTCTTCGATGGATTCGGTGGTTCTTGGAGTAGGAGGTGGGGGTGCAATGGATTTAGTGGGTTCAATGGTTTCAATGGTTTGATCAGTACTAGGGGTGGTAACGTCAATAATAGGTGTGGTATGGAGAAGGGTCTCATCACTAGTGACCGTGTATGATGGATCTAGATGGCATGGTTCCATGACTTCAAGATGTGGAGTTGGGGATGGCTTCTTTGTAATTAGTCCTTGGAGAACTTCTGAAATGAGAGACTTGCATATGGTTGGCTTGGATAGGGTGGTAGAAATGGATGAGGGATTATGGATTGGTGGACTAGGGTTAGATGAAGGAATGGGATTGAATGTAGGACTATGAGTAGATGGGGGATTAGGATTGGATGGAGGACTAGGAGTAGATGGATGAATGGGATTGGATGGAGGACTAGGAGTAGATGGACGACTAGGATTGGATGGAGGGTTAAGGTAAGGATATTGGAGTGGTGAATTAAGATAGGGGGACATGGATTGTGGATTAAGAAAAGAGGATATAGGTGGTGTAGTGGGCCAAGAGGATGTGGGGGATGGATTATAATAAGGGTATTGGGATGGTGGATTATGATTAGGATATGTGGATGTAGGATTAAGGTAAAAGGGTGTGGATGTAAGATTTGTATGGACAGACTGGGAAAGAGGATTAGGATAGGGGGTCATGTATGGGGAATTGTAATAGGAATATTGTTATGGAAGATGAGGATAAGAAGATGTGGATGCTGAATAAGAGGATGATGTAGATGGGGAAGGGGAAGGTACTGGATACCCCTTGTCAAAGGTAGCATAAGGAATATGATTAGGCTTAATTGGATTTTGGAAAGTGGGTGGAGAAAGCTTACTAGGGATGATAGTGTCAAGGGGATCTATGTCATATACCTCTTGATCAACCAGACTTTCGTTATCAATGTCGACATAATTAGGGTTTCCCTTGACCACTATTGATGGAGGATGAAGATTCATGATGGTGAAAGGATAAAGAGGACGGATACAATATTTTGGATGGGAACGAATTAAAGCTCAAATCAGGATTTTGGTCAAGCTCAGATTAGGATTGGAAAAAAGCTCAGATTAGGATGATTGGATAGGATTGCTTTTGATTTTGATGGGATTCGGTAGACATATGATTGGATTGGGTAGATGATTTGATGAATTTGATTAAAGTACTAGATCAGTTTGATTGGATAGGATCAAATGATTCGATGATGTTGATTGGATAATTGTGATTGGATGAACTTGATCAGATTGGTGTGCTTGGATTGATTAGATGATTGGCGGAATGGATCGGTTTGATTAGATAGGAAGAAAAAAAAGGTACCAGTAGATAGAGCTCAAAAAATTAAGCAATTTTATTTTTTGAACGAAGTTGATTCGACTTACGGTTTGTAAATGATGGCCCCGAGAAGTTAGGGGCGTGTCCACCCTGCAATGCGGGGCATGGCCACCCCGGGATAGTCAAATTCTTGATAGGAGGGAATGGAAGGTACCAATGGATAGAGCTTGAAAAACTAAATAACTTTTTTTTTTAGACGAAGTCGATCTGACGTACGGTTTGTAAATGACAGGCCCGGGAAGTTAGGGGCATGTCCACCCCGCGATGCGGGGCGTGGCTGCCCTGGGATGGTCAAATTCTTGATAAGAGGAAATGGAAGGTACCACTGGATAGAGCTTGAAAAAATAAGCAACTTTGGTTTTTGGACGAAGTCGATCCGACGTACGGTTTGTAAATGACAGGCCTGGGAAGTTAGGGGGCGTAGTCAGCATTCTGCAATAAAATCAGGGGCGTAGACAGTAAAATCAGGGGCCCAGTCAGCAAAATCAGGGGCATTGACAGCAAAATCAGGGGCATAGTCAGCTTTCTATAGTAAATCAGGGGCATAGTCAGCTTTCTGCAATAAATCAGGGGTGCTACCGCCTTTCTACAGTAAAATCAGGAGCGTTGTCGCCTTTCTGCAGTAAATCAGGAGCGTTGCTGCCTTTCTGCAGTAAAATCAGGGGCGTTGCCGCCTTTTTGCGGTAAAGCAGAGGGTGTTTCCACCTTTCTATAGTAAGACAAATTTTGGTTTTGATGGCAATGGCTATGGCAAAGACGCAAAATGATAAAGTAAGGCCATAGTATCAAAAATTTGACAGATTTTTCACAAGAAAACACTTCAAGCAAGCACAATCCTATGATTAATATTAAGGGTATGGCAAGGCAAGGTCTTAATCTAAGATGCACAAGGCTTCTAGGGAGTCCTTGATATACTCTCGGTACGTGAGGCACAACCGTGAACACCAGTTTGTCACAAGCGTGAGTTGGAAACCCCAGCGAGATACTGAAAGGCTCGGACCAACTCTTCACGTCTATCTAGGTATTACCTTAGCTTCGACGCTCCGCCAATTACGATGCGACTGGATTGGGGTACAACTTTTATTATCACCCCTTTATATACCCCGTCGGTACGCGTGGTTGGAATCGTCCCTTGGGGTGATAAAATCCCCAAGCAGGTCCCACTAAAAAGAAGACACTAACTGTTTCCAACTACTCCCCAGGCTCACACGAAGTGCAAGGGAAAAGTAAAAACAAATTAATGCCCCCTTGGGTAACACAAAAATAAACAATTACAGCAAGCAATAAAGTTTACTCCCCCCTAATTAGACTATGTTCCAAAACAACAAGGATAATTTTTAAAAATCTGATCAAATAGATGGCCCTGCAAACAAATGTTAGGTGTCTCTTTCTTCGTTCTTGGTCAATTACGCCCTAATATGCTGCAAAACGTTAGCAAGAAAAACACCAATATTCTTTCCAAAACAATGTTAGAGGGTTACTACTTGAAAATGGCAAAAAATGAAAGCAAAAATGAAGCCAAAATGATTGTTTTACCTTCCAAACTATGCTATTTTGGGGCGCTGATGCCTTTCTGCAGTGGACAAGAGGGCCCTATCGCCTTTCTGCAGTAAAGCAGAGGGAACTGCCGCCTTTCTGCAGCAAAATGGGGGCGTTGCCACCTTTGGGCGGTAAGGCAGAGGGCGCTACCGCCTTTCTGCGGTAAACTTTGTCATATTTTTAAGAAAAAAGGGAAGTTGTGCCCCTCCCACTGCAAGAAAAGTGTTAGAAAAACCTTCTAAATATATCCCTAATTGCAACAAACGTGTTAGAAGGAATAAAATTTTCAGATGTAGGGCGCTGTCGCCTTTTTGCAGTGGCCAAGAAGGCATTGCCACCTTTTTGCGGTAAACTTTGTCAGATTTTTAAGAAAAAAGGAAAGTTGTGCCCCTCCCACTACAAGAAAAGTGTTAGAAAAACCTTCTAAATATATCCCTAATTGCAACAAACGTGTTAGAAGAAAATAAAACTTTTAGATGTAGGGCGCTGCCACCTTTCTGCAGTGGCCAAGAGGGCGTTGCCGCCTTTCTGTGGTAAACTTTGTCAGATTTTTAAGAAAAAAGGAAAGTTGTGCCCCTCCCACTACAAGAAAAGTGTTAGAAAAACCTTCTAAATATATCCCTAATTGCAGCAAATGTGTTAGAAGAAAATAAAACTTTCAGATGTAGGGCGCTGCCGCCTTTCTGCAGTGGCCAAGAGGGCGCTGCCGCCTTTCTGCGGTAAATTGTCAGATTTTTAAGAAAAAAAGGAAAGTTGTTCCCCTCCTACTGCAAGAAAAGTGTTAGAAAACCTTCTAAATATATCCCTAATTGCAGTAAACGTGTTAGAAGAAAATAAAACTTTCAGATGTAGGGCAATGTCGCCTTTCTGTAGTGGCCAAGAGGGAGCTGCTGCCTTTCTGCGGTAAAGCAGAGGGCACTTCCGCCTTTCTACGACCTTTTCCTGCAAAATTCTTAACAAAAAGGGAGGTTAAATGCCAGAACCCATTTGTGGGTTCCACCGGGCGTGCCAAAAATATGATCCTAAGAATTTTATCCTATTCTAACGTGCAAATTAACTTAAAAATGCAAATGATAAAAGACTAAGGACACCTCAAGATTAGCCTAAGGAGTGATATAACAAGAAGGAAAATGGACAACACAAGATACAAGCGATTTCACCTTCCTTGCTATTGATGTCTCCTTGATTGACCTTTGCTTGGGATGATTTTGTGTGCTCCTTAGATGATTTCTTGAGTGACTAAATGCAAGATTGAATGTGCAAAATGATTAAGATGGATAGCTAGATGATATTAGATGATTGAGGATGCAAATTGGTAGCATGTAGTTATGAAAATCCAAACTGTTCTAGAATGTAAATTGGCAGCATAAGGTTGCTCAAATTAAGAAGTGTTGAAAATGCCCTTGAGGAGGGGGTATTTATAGAAGAATTTGAATTCTCTAGAGAATTCAATGGTCAAGATGCATCCAACAAGGCCAAGATGAAGGGCTATGGTGGGTTGAGAACCCACAAGCCCTCACATCTTGACATGTGGATGGTGAAGTGGCCAAGAGAAGATGAGGTGTAAATGAGGTGTCAAAAAGGTACATGAGGTGGAGGAAGGACAAGCACCTTGGAGAGTGAGAAGATTTCCACAAAAAGGGATTTCTTGTCCCCAAGTGGGAGTGAAAGGGACATTTGAGGAATTTAGGAAATTCCTCAAAAATCTACATGGGAAAAAGAAAGGTGGTTGAAAACATAAATGTGAATTAAAAATTCACATTCTTAAGAGAATCTAAAGGATAAAAGGTGGGCTCCAAAAAGATGGGACTTGGTCACATGTGGAGATTGTGACAAGTCCAAGGTTCTAGAAGTCTTGGAAGGATAGAATGTGAATTAAAAATTCACATATAAAAGAGGGGAATCTAGGATAAATAAAAATGAATTAAAAATTCCTTGGGGGGGAAGAGTTGACCAAGGTACTAATTAGATTTGACTAATCAGTAATTAGAGGATAATTATGGGTTAATTAGGATTAAAGGCCAACTTGCAAAAGTTGGAGGATGTGACACATCCTAATCAAGGATTAGGCATGTGCACATCCTTAGTGAAGAGATTAGGAAATGGGTTAGGATTAGATGAAAATGACATGTGAGGAATTAAATAAATGTAATATTTATTTAATTTATTTGATGAAAAGAGGATTTAAGGAGGGTAAGGTATTTAATTAAATACCTTAGGAATTTGGTAGAATTAAAGATATTAATTAAATAATAGTAATATTACTTAATTAACTCGGATTGGAGGATGTTTAGATGAAAAGTGATAAATTTGGATAAATTAAGTGTCCAAATTTGGATGTCTACACAACCATTTGATGCTATAGGATAGCAAGGTTCAAAAAATGATGCATTTCAAACAAGAATGTATTCCAATAGAGCAGCCCTAAGCATGATCATTATAAAAAATCTATTTAGAGAAAATGTATTTCACAAAGGATGCCAACACTTGAACATTTGAAAACATTATTGACAATCAAGAGATGGAAGATAGTGCACAAATGGAGATTACATTCAAATGATCAGCCATATACATTAGGAGACCACACAAAAGGAATCAAATGGTGAGAGATAAGGTACAAAAATGCATTATGTTTTACATCTGAAATAAATGTCATTCTTTTAATGATTGTTGCTTTCAAATGGTCAAATAGGTTGTTTCCTTTCATCATGTATAAATGCTTTCATATAAAGACACACCAAGGTCATGATATTCTTAAGGAGAGTGATAGTCTTGCAGTCCATCTAATGCTCTTTAAGAAAAGAAACTTTGTCTTCCATCTAATGTAGAAATCCTAGTCTATTTGCTATGTTATTTATGTTGTAGGAGTGCACCACAACTAGAATGTATGAAATATGCTTTGTAGTGAAACGAAAGGCTCTGGGAAATAAGAATATTTGAGACAACATGGATGGAAACTCAATGTCAAGGTTACATATGTTGCTAGGGTCCTTTAAAACTATCAAAAGATATATTAACACACAATGTAGCAATTTGAGGAGGTAGCCATCTGACTAAAGAGCTTGAAGAAACCTATAAAGGAATGATTGTTCTTTCATCTCTGCATAGTAAAATACAATCATAATGTGCAATGGGGTTATTATGGACTTTGATAGCAATGAAATAGCAATGAACATTGAGTATAACACAATTAGCAACAATAGTGCTTCAAATGAAATGATGCATGATCATCATTGAAGTGCAGAAGTGGAGGTGAAATTTTGAAAAGCATTGAAAAAATGACAACCAAATAGTCATATGATGATCAAAATTCCCTCTCATAGTCATATCATGTCATAGATTCAATATTACATTGCAGAGAATTATCTATTTTGAATCTATAAACAAACATCAATTGCAATTTCGGAAGTTGTTCCAATGTAAACAACAATGGGTGGAGAAATAGAATAGAATATATCTTCCTTCATATCAAAAAATGAATGCATACAGGTTGTTTCAATGGTGTTGGAAGTTATGTCTTGCTTCATGTCTATACCATAAAGTGGTGTGAGTTCATTTTTTTCTTATTTCCTCTCAAAAAGAATGTTTCTCAAATGGACCCATGTATGTAAATGGGTAAGGCCAAATCTATTATAGAAGAATACAAACCCTCGAGTTAGGGTTCCTTTTAAGAGGGAAATGCAAGATTTTTAATACCCTAGATGCATCATGGGGTTTTTGTTCAGAATAAATAGAAGAATGCTAAAGACAGTGAAATGTAAAAAACCTAGATACGTATTCATGGCTGCGGCCTGGTAAAGGCCATTTTTGTTTACATTGACAAGAACCCATCTGGGTTTGTTTCAAAATAACAAATTCAAAGTCAAAGAAGGAGAATAGCATGGGTTTTTTTGTTTTCAGAAAAGCAACAAAAGTATGCAAAATTCCCAACTCATTTTTCCATGGCCACAGCCTAGAAAAATCTTTTTTTTCCACAATATAGGAAACCCACTTGTGTTTTTGTTATGAAAATGCAAATACAAAGGTAAAAGATAGATTTAATGGAGCCTACAGAAAAAGTGTAAAAAACCCTATTCCATTCTTCATGGCCATGGCCAAAAAGCAAGTGTTCTTCACAAATCACAAAAAACACTTGGGTTTTTTTAAATCAAACTTCAATACAGAGAGAAAAGCTAGTTTTTTCTTCATTTTGACAATGGAAAAGCCTCCATTCAAGCTTTTATTCAATGAAGTAAAGGAAGAAAATCAAGATATGGGTCTTGTAAAAGCTTACTTGAGCTATTTTTGCTCATTTTCTTTGATTATGCAAGCATTTTGTCACATATAAAGCCTCCATTCAAGCTTCAGAAGCTTACACTCATGGTGGTTGGAGACAAATGAAATCCACAGAGGAAATAAAGCACAAAAAATGATCAGAAGATTACAGTCATGGCCTTAACTCATGATGTGGCCTTCAAACGATGTAAAAAAAGCCAAATTTTGTCAAAAAATCGGTTATCTCTTGTTTCCCAGTTGAAACCACAAAAATGCCACAAGAAATCATCCAAAAAACCAGTCCAAACATCATATTTTCTATCCATACAACAAAACCCCATGGTAGTAGAATAGAATTCTTTAGAAAGCCCAAGAAAAATCAATAAGCTTTTTTCCTTTTTCCCATGTTTTGTTTAGGGTTTGAAACCCTATGATGGTCGGCTAAGGTGAATTTTTCCTTGTTTTTTAAAAATTTGCAACACGTTTTAATGTGATATGTGGGTTTTGAAGTCAAGTTTATGAATTAGGAATTTATTGCCTTATATTCATTTGAGAAACCATGTGTCTTGACCTTTGAAATGTGCTAAGTCCTCCAAAACTTGAAACATGATATTCCTTCAAAACTTTTAAAACGTGCCTTCCAAGGATGTTGGAGTTCCTTTATGCTCACATAGGCTAAATTATTGGTCTTTTTGTATGTCTTTGAAAATTAGATTTGTTGACCAACTGATAGTACTAAGCCACTTATGGCTTTGAAATGTAGAGGAGGTGGTGAGTTAAATTTCATCAATGCCTTGGAGGAGTTTATTTTTTTGGCTTGAATGCTTTTACAAGCATTTGAATTATATCATTTATTTTACATTTGTTATAAATTGTGAGACATTATTTAAGTGATTTGTGAATCACTTTTGTTTAATTTTATTTATTTAATGCAAGTATTGATGTAATCCAAAGAGGTAGTGGTGCCTCTTTATGCATTCTATTTTGAAATGTAAAGTAGTTTGTTTAAATGGTGTATTATAAATCACTTAATCAGATTATTATTCTTTTGAATGCAAATTAGAATCTTGGGCTTTTGCAAAAGCACTAAAAGTGTGGGTCGAGACTTTTGAAGACAAATGATGACTGGCAGAAATGAGAGATGTGTGGGGAGTTCTATTTGACTGATTTTGGAGGAAATGGGATATTTGGAGGCATTTTTCTCACATTTTTAATGCAACAATAGTCTTGGATTGACTTTGCTTCATGTGGAGGATAGTTTGGAGTGTTTTTAGAAGGTTCTTTTTGGCCCTTTCTACTACATCCGACCAAAACCTTCTAGAGGGACTTGTGTGAGGGAGTTATGTGAATTTTTGCTTAAGTAATTTCAATCTTGTTATTGGAGTTAGTTCTTTCTTTCCAGTAGAGTGATAGCTTGGCTTTGGAGTTATCTTTTTAGCAGAAGCAGTATTGTAACTCAGATAGACTTGTATACTAGTTGAGTACTTTGAATCAATGAAATTAAAGATTTACCTTCTCATTTCATGCTTTATTGTGTGTTGTTAGTGATTGATCAAATTATTTGTGAAATTTATCTTTTCCTTGTAGTCTTGTCTCATTGTTAGGCACTTGTTTAGTAGAAAAGTGGATTGTTGTAGGTTATAAGCTATGTTAGTAAATGCAAAGGCTGCTAGTTGTGAAATTTTCCTTCTAATAGTTCTGCTAAAAAACCTCATTATAAATTACTTATGCAAGAATGCATGCAAAATGAGTTGTGTGAACAAGATTTTTGCCATTTTTTTTAATGCGAATAGGTTTTTTTTGTAGGTCTTAGTTAGATTTGGTGTATCACCCTTTGAAGTTTTTTAGTTAAGTTCATTTTCAAGAATCTTTTTACCCTTTTCCTCAAGAAATCATTAGTTTAGGTGACATCAAAAGGGAAGCCAACCCATAATCTAGAGGTCAGAGCTTCCATAATGGGATACCCACAACCTGAAAGTAGTCCCATGTTAGTCCAAATTTGTTGAATTCTTTCATAGCTTGGAAAAGGGGTGCAAATTTGGGCCACTAATAGTTTTAGCACACCCAATGGGACACTTCTATTAGAAAAATACACATGTTTGGTTGTTTTGATATGCAGCCATCAATTTTTCATCCTTTGAGAGGTCGTATAAGCATATCTAGCAACTTTGATTGTGGAAATTAGCAATAAACCAGTGTTGTAGCATCATATGAAAAAGATTTAGACAAGGGTAAACTTTGTCCCATTTGATTATTTGCAGTTGTCACCACCCCGAAGGAGAGGCAAACCAGCAAAGAAAGTTATTGTTTCATCAAGAAAAACAGCTTCAACTCCACTTGTGATAAGAGTTCCAAGTCATGTGAGGCAACAAACCTTGGTGTCACCAATGGTTGTTCCAAGGAATCAAGTTTTTGTCACTTTTGTTGGAGGCAACCCACTGCAATTAGCTCAACATGATGATATTCCCATGGTTTCCCTTAAAAGTGTGCCATATTTTTTAAGTGAAGATCAAACCACACCAATTGAATATGTCAAAGACATCTCAAATCTGTGTTTAGTGCATCATATAACCCAAGAAAACATTGCTTTGAGGCTGCTAGTAGCATTGTTTAGAGGAAAAGCACTCCAATGGTTCAAGAGTTTAATTGTCAACTCCATTAGAACATGAGATGAACTGGGAGAAGTGTTATGAAAGAAATTTGAGGACAAATATGACAACTTGTCATTAGTGGAGTAGTTGACTCACATCAAAAGAGTTCCTCATGAACGGATGACAAACTTCAACTTCCATTTTCAAAGAACATGGGATAGAATTTTGGAAACCACAAGTCCTCCAACTAAGTATGCATTCCTTTATTTTTTGAGGACCTTAAATAGTGAAGTTTTTTTTTTGATACAATGAGTGGAACAACATTCCCAGTAGCTTATGATATAGCTATAAGGGCTAAAAACAGTCGCATATAGGCTAGAAGAATTGCCCCTAGGCCTCCTATGCCCTTTTTCCCGAATATATAGCCTCCTATAGCTTTTTGAACACCTCAAATAGCCCCTTTACCAACTATTGTTAGCCAAGAAATTGTTTTCCAAGGACCATCTCAGGAGTTACAAGAGATAAAAAGTAGCCAATAGGAGATTAAGAATCTACTTCAGACTTTTGGAAATGATCTTGTGAGCATTAAAAAGCAACAGTTCCAAGGTTTCAAGCCTTGGAAACCTTAGAAGCAAGGTCAAAGTCAGCCATTTCAAGCTAACAAGTAGCCATATCAAGGAAACTTTTAGGATGCAAGGTAAAATCTGAATCCAAGGCCTTTTCATCCATACAATCTAGTCCCAATTAGTGTAGCTAGAGACATGGTACTTATTCAAAATAGCTTTGCAGCAGAATATGAGTGGTGTTATCCTTGCAACCAGGCCCATAATCAAACTACATGTTTAAATGTTGTCATCAATCAAGCATTGGTGGTTCAAAATGTTTCAAGTGTGAGGAACATTTCTAATGGTGAATCTTCACAACAACAAGATCTCCCTGCAAGTGACACAACCCTCCTGAATTGGAAAGGAGAGGAATTTTGTGGAGTAAACAGTGATAGTTCTTCAATAGCAGCCAACACCTGAGCCAAAAAGAGAGCTTTCAAGGTTGGACAAGCAGCAAAAAAAGACAAGGAAGTTTTTGGCCCTTCCAATCCTCAAGTAACACACATCTTACAAATAAAATCACAAGGCATTAGTGGTGGATAGCTTGGGAACCAGCCCCAATCATCCCACTTGCAGATAGACCCTGCTATTGCAAGAACCCATCAAAAGGTAAACATTGCCACACCCTTCAACATCATTGAATCCATGAAAAATATGAATGTAAATATGTCAATATGGGATTCTTTATCTATCCCAAGTCAGGACTTATTGCAATATGATTTAACTGATTTAAGTGTTTCAAGTGATGTTCTAGTAGGTCAAGTCAAGGTTGTCCTTACAAATGCACATCAAGATAGTAGTAAACAACCAAGTAAGGATGTCAAACCTCCCCCATTTTATGTGTCTTTGATAATAGGGGATTGATTAGTTCATAATTGCATGGTGGATTCAAGGGCAAGTAGTTATGTCATGCCCAAACAAATTATTGAGAGGTTAAGACTGAAATATGAGCCTCTTGAGAAGGGAGTTGTCCAACTTGATGGGACGTCCATCAACACCATAGGTGTCATTAAAGGTTTAAGCCTTACCTTACATTCTTGCCCCATTTTTTCCATCTCTCAAGATATTGCAATCATTGACTTACCACCTCATTTTTCCTTATGTTTGTCAAGAGACTTCACTGCCAAGATAGGGGTTATTGTCATCAGATTGGTTCCACATGGTATTTAGAATGAGATATGGGACAAAAGTGGTCATTAAATCTGAATCACTTGCCAAAGATCACATTGAACCATATATCCCAAGTGTTGTTAATGCTAATTGTGTTGTTTTTAACAATAATGAGCTTGTTGCTACTTAAGAACTGCAAGTTGAAAGTATACCAGATGTACTATTAAATGAGTGGGAAACATAAAATATCATTGATAGCCCAAATGATAACATTGAGGAGACTGGTTTCGTTGTTTATGTGTTGCATGAACCTAATTCAATGATCCCAAACCTCAAAAATAAGGTGGTATAGTAGTTAGAACAGCAAGGTGAAGTATGGAAACTTTTCTTTGACGATTCTAGAAGCAAGAATAGAGTTAGTAGGGGTGCAATGCTTGTGTCCCCACAAGGTGATAAATAGTAATCTACTTTTATATTTTCTTTCTCTTGCACTAAGAACACTATTGACTATGAAGGTTTAATTCAAGGCTTGGAATAGGCAAGGAAAAGAGGGATTGGCTACTTGCAAGTTTATGGTGATAGTAAGCTAACTGTAAATCAGGTAAGAGGTTTGCATGTTACTAAACATAATGTCTTAAAATCCTACAAACATAGAGTGTGGGACATGATATAGAAATTTGATGCTTTTAATCTAGTTTCTATTCCTAGGGATCATAACAAGCATGCAGATAGATTGGCTGCAGTAGGGGCTCAAGTTAATATTCCAAGTGAGATTAAGAAAGAAAAGTTGCAGCCATATGTTAAGATAGCCATTAGACCTTATATTCCTGACAATAACATTCATTGGCAAGTTTTTGAGAGTGATGAACAGGTCTTGAGCTTTATGCTACAAGAAGATGAATTTTTAGCAGTGAATCAAGACAAGATCAAGCAGCAATATGATGATCATATCATCCAATTAAGGACTAACAAGCTGCCCAAGGGTCTAGTCACCTTGGAATCCATTTTTAGCATTGATGACTAGCTAAAAAAGAGTAAGACCAACATGCAGGTCAAAGAACATTATGAAGAGCTTGAAATTTTCAAAGGTAAGCTCCTTAAAGTTGGTAAAATCTGCTCACATGTAGATGAGCAAGCTTTCATTGCTCTTTGTCAAGAGTTTCAAGATGTATTTGCATGGGAATATTCTAATTTAAAGGGTTTTGATCCCCATATTTCCCAACATACCATAGAGCTTGAGCCAAATGCAAAAACTGTTAGGAAAAAATAAAGGCCTTTAAACTCCAAACTTGAGCCTCTTATGGTCGAAGAATTGACCAAGTTGGTTGAGGGAGACACCATTTTTCCAATTGAACATACCTAATGGGTCTCTAACCTTGTCCCAGTTAGAAATAAAAATGGTGAGATTAGGCTTTGTGTTGATTTTAGGGACCTCAATAGAGCCTCATTAAAGGATCATTATCTAATGCCCTCAATGGGGCAAATTTTGCAAATTGTAGCTTGTTCAGAAAGATTCCCATTACTTGACGATTATTCAGGTTATAACTAAGTCTTAGTCAAAGAGGAAGACCGATACAAGAATTCCTTCACCACAAAATGGGGCACCATGGCTTATAAAAGGATTCCATTTGACTTGTCCAATTTTGTTGCCCCTTTTCAAAGGGCGATGGACATGGCATTTTAAGGTCTGATTCACAAACTTGTACTCATTTACCTTGATGATGTAACAATGTTTTCCAAGAAGGTTGATGAACATCTTGCACATCTGAAGCAAGTATTTGAGAGGTGCAAGGTTTGGTATATCCCTCAACCCCAAAAAATGTATCTTTGTTGTCCATGAAGGCAAGCTTTTAGGACATATAGTGTCAAAACAAGGGATCACTATTGATCAAAAAAGAGTAAGTGCCATTTTGGATCTGCCTTTATCCAGCCATAAAAAGGGGCTACAAAGTTTCCTTAGCAGAATTAACTTTGTTAGGAGGTTTATTCCTAATATTGCCAATATTTTGAAACCATTAACTACCATGTTAAAAAAGAATGCTAGTTTCAGCTAGCCCAAAGAGGCCAAGCACAGCTTTGAAGTTATAAAGAAGGCCTTATTAGCAACTCCTACTTTGGTAAACTTGAACTTTTCAAAAGACTTCATTTTGTATGCCTTTGGTAGCATTGATATCATTTATGCAATGTTGGTATAGTAGAAGGATGCTAGCTTAGAATAGGCTATTTCCTTTTTTAGTCAACATTTAGAAGAGTATGAAAAAGGATATACTCTTGTAGAGAAACATGTGCTTCCTGCTATCAAAATCTTGAAAAATTTTAAACTCTTGATTTCTAATAGAAAAGTGCATTTAATGGTTGCTCACCCTAGTGTGAAAGAGTTCTTGTTAAGCAGGGACCTGAAAGAAAAGAGGGCTAGGTGGATTAAAAAATTTATGGATTATGATGTTGACATTAAGGTAAAAAACCTTGTAATGGGTAAGGGGTTGTGTGAACAACTAGCTATAGGAGTTGGAAGTGAAGAAAAGGCAGAAACAGAGGTAGTTTTGGTTGTTGATAATGAACTTACAACTGATGCACCAACAACAAATGTAGTTGGGTGCAAGATTTGACTAACTTTTTGCAAATTGGTGAGTGTCCACTAGGTTTGGATAAATCTAAACAGAGTTATTTCAAATTGCAATCCATTCCTTGTGTGTTGGTGGGTAATATTCTTTTCAGAAAAGATCTTAATGGTGTCCTTTTAAGGTGTATTGATCAACATCAGGTAGACAAAGTGCTTCATGAGTTCCATGATGGAACTGTTGGGGGTCATTTTTCCCCAAGAACAACTAAATTTAAAATAATGAGAGCTAGCTATTATTGTCCAAGCTTATTTAAAGATTCTCATGCTTGGGCCAGAAAGTGTGTAAAATGTGCCATTTTTGTAGGCAAAGAGAGGCTTCCAGCTTTACCATTGCAACCCATTCAGGTAGAACAACCCTTCATGAGATAGGGAATTGATTTTATAGGTGCCATTAACCCACCTTCAAGTGTAGGCCATAGGTGGGTACTTACTACAACCAATTACTTTACAAGATGGATTGAAGTAGTGGCCTTAAAAGAATCCAACAAAAGTGTTATTCTAAATTTCTATGATGATTTAGTAACTAGATTTGGGGTACCTGAATCAATCATTTCCGATAATGCTTTAGCATTTTTTGGATTAAGAGTCAATGATTTGGCACAATACTTTTCAGGCCTGCTCTTTAACTCCTTGCACTCAGTAATGACTTTCTAGGCCTACTCTTCGACTCCAAACAAAGAAAGTTTTTGACAAAAGAGCAACACCCAAGATGTTCAGAGAAGATGTTGTCCTTAAGTGGGATGAGTTAAAGAGCAAGCCTAGAAACATGTGGAGTGGATCGTTTGTCATTACTGAGTGCAAGGAGCACAATGCTTTTCAATTGTCAACAATGGATGGAGAAGCTCTACCTATCCCAGTCAATGGGATACACCTCAAACTTTGTTTTGAGGTATGATCTAAATCTGCCTTGTACAAATTAGAGTAGGTTTATTTCCTCTAAGTTTTGATGCACATTAGTTAGAATTTTTTTTTAGTTTTCCCTAAGTGTTGTTTTTGCACATTTAGGTAGTTTTCTTTGTTTTATGGTGTGTTTTGAATAAGTTTTCAAAGTGTCTCATGCTAGTCTGGTGAGTTACAACAACATAAAATGTTGTTTTCAAGTGGTGTCAACTTTTAGATGACTCAATGCCCAATGGATAAGCTTTAGGCAACTGGTCAAGATGTTTAGCAGGAAAACATATAGCAAATGTCACCCAAAATGTTACCTGATTTTGGCTTCCAGCTGAAATCAAGTAATTTATTGTTTATTCTTTTATGTTTTCATTTAAACATTAAAAGATACATCATGTTTTACTAAGTTCATTAATTTGTACAAAGGTGATTGTCAAAACAAATTGCACTTATTCCAGTTTTGCAATTACATGCAAATAAGAGAGAGAACCAACATGTATTGCAAAAGTAATCTTTATTGATAATCATGAGCGTATAATGTCCCTCACAATCCAAGGGACTAGCTATTATAATGCTTATAAAGAAAATACTATACACCTAGAGATAACAAAAAAGAAATTGCATATAAAATGAAGAGGGACCTGTCATTGCCTGGTGGAATGACGAATCCCATTGGCTTGGTCCCGCATCATCTCGATCCTTCCCGCTACTCTACTTCCATTTGACACTCTCCTCACTATTCCTAGGTTTCTTACATCTGAAAAAATAGTGTTGTTAGAGCAATGAAAGGTCCCTGATCAAAATATATGTAAAACATCCATAAACGAGTAATCTAATGTCCATAAGCATTAAATTAGTAGCATACCATAACTATCCATGAAAACAAGGAAATGAGTAATCAAACACACCTATGATATGCTTTGTTTATCTAATTGGTTTGTTCCTTGTACAAATTTAGAACAAGTTTTTGTTATTGTTTTGATTCAATTGATTACAACATGTGGGGTGAAATGTGGCTCCCATGAGGGTAGAGCCCAACATGATGCCCTTTGATGTTTTAAGAGGGAAAGGAAATTGAGAAACTTGATAAAATCAATGATAAACATATTCTCGATGCATTAAATCAATATGGAATCACACCAATTGATCAACTTTCATTATCAGATTCAAAAGATGCAACACAGGATGTGAGTCATCAAGAAAGTCACACTTCATCTTTTCGCAATGAATCAATCAATATGCTACCATCATGTCAAAAGGAAGGTGTACTTTGTGGGATATGTCTTTCAATCTTCTTAAGTGGATCCAAAATTCATTTTATTAAAGAAGTAAAGGATTTATGTGATTCATCAAGTTCAACTATAGATGCATCAAGTTCAATTATAGATGCATCAAGTTCAATTATGCATCTATTAAAATAATGAAGAAGACATCAAGTCATGCTTGGAACCATCATGAGTCATATGGAGCAGCAAGGAGGAACAAATATAAGCATGCATTGTTCCATGAGATACGTTGTCCAATTCATCTCACTTCAACCCCATTGGACAAGCACACATCACTTAGGATGGTGAGCTTTTAGGTCACCACCATAAGTGACATATGTTGGCCCAGTAGGATTAAAGCAAAAGGAATGGTAGTGAGTATTGATAATTCATTCAACAATCATGAAACATAGAGATGAAACTCAATTTTGAAGCCAAGGTCATCAAGACAAGTTACAAATGGAAGTCCTTTCATAGGTGCAAGGCAACATGGGATCAAAGGGGTGATTGCAAGTGATAATAGTGAGGATGTGGTGGAATATGAAATGCATGATTCCTTACTCTCAATAACCTTTCAGAGGTCGCAATGGCAGTCCCAAGTGAATAATGAGGGAAACATAGGACAAGGAGGTAGGCTTCCTCAAAATACAATGAACTCATGAAAAAGCACAACAACAAATCATTCCACATCTCATGATGGGACAACAATAATCAAAGAAGCATACAAGACAGCAAGAATCAATGAACAATGACAATCTGTGTGACAAGAGCCAATGATTTAGAGTAAAGCAAAAGAACAGTGATGTTAAGATGCAATGAGTCTCCATGAAGTCAAAGAACCGTTGCACTCACATATTTCCAGCTCTTCAAGCAAGGTTAAGAAAAATAAAGATCGATGGATCTGACTAATGTCAATGCAAGATTGAGATTGCATTCAAATGAGATAGCCATCTACAATAGCTTGTAGTCACATAGCATTCCAGTCTTAAGAGATTTACATTTGTTAAAAAATAGAGAAGACATGAAGCTTCAAAACGGAGGTTGTTTCTTGATGCACATCAAGTCCTATAGTAAGATAAAATAGATCATGTAGGAGGAACAATCCATTTTGAAGGTGCCACAAGTCATATTTGAATGACTATTATTACTCTAAGATACAACCATTTGATGCTACAGGATAGCAAGGTTCAAAACATGATTCATTTCAAACAACAATGTATTCCAATAGAGCAGTCCTAAGCATGATCATTACTAAAGAGCTATTTAGAGAAAATGTATTTCACAAAGGATGCCAACACTTGAACATTTGAAAACATACTGACAATCAAGAGATGCAAGATAGTGCACAAATGGAGCTTACATTCAAATGATCAGCCATATACATTAGGAGACCACACAAAAGGAATAAAATAGTGGGAGATGAGGTACAAACATGCATTATGTTTTAAATTTGAAATAAATAGGCTATTTCCTTTCAACATGTCTAAATGCTTTCATATAAAGACAAACTAAGGTCATGCTATTCTTGAGGAGAGGGATAGTCTTGCAATCCATCTAATGCTCTTTAAGAAAAGAAACTTTGTCTTCCATCTAATGCAGAAAGCCTAGTCTATTTGCTATGTTATTTATGTTGTGGGAGTGCACCACAACTAGAATATTTGAAATATGCTTTGTAGTGCAAAGAAAGGCTCTGGGAAATAAGAAGATTTGAGACATGGAAGGCAGCTCGGTGTCAAGGTTACATATGTTGCTAGGATCCTTTAAAACTATCAAAAGATACATTGACACACAATGTATCAATTTGAGGAGGCAACCATATGGCTAAAGAGCTTGAAGAAACCTATAAAGGAGTGATTGTTCTTTCATCTTTGCATGCTAAAAGACAGTCATAATGTGCAATGCATTAATTATGGAGTTTGATAGCAATGAAATAGCAATGAACATTGAGTGTAACACAATGTAGCAACAATAGTGCTTCAAATGAAATAGTGCATGATCATGATTGAAGTGAAAAAGTGGAGGTGAACATTTCAAAAGCACCAAATAGTCATATGATGATCAAAATTCCCTCTCAGAGTCATATCATGTCATAGATTCAATATTACATTGCAGAGAATTATCCATTTTAAATCTATAAACAAACATCAATTGCAATTTCAAAAGTTGTTCCAGTGTAAACAACAATGGGTGGAGAAACTGAATAGAATATATCTTCCTTCATATCAAAAAATGAATGCATACAAGTGGTTTCAATGGTGTTGGAAGCTATGTCTTGCTTCATGTCTATACCATGAAGTGGTGTGAGTTCATTTTGTTTCTTATTTCCTCTCAAAAAGAATGTTTCTCAAATGGACCCATGTATGTAAATGGGTAAGGCCAAATCTACTACAAAACAATACAAACCCTTGATTTATGGTTCCTTTTAAGAGGGAAAGGCAAGATTTTTAATACCCCATATGCATCATGGGGTTTCTATTCAAAAAAATAGAAGAATTCTAAAGATAGTGAAATGTAAAAAACCCAGATGCTTATTCATGGTCGAGGCCTGGTAAAGGCCATTTTCATTTACATTGACAAGAGCCCATTTGGGTTTGTTTCAAAATAACAAATTCAAAGCGAGAGAAGGAGAATAGCATGGTTTTTTTTGTTTTCAAAAAAGCAACAAAATTATGCAAAATACCCAACTCATTTTTCCATGGTTGCGGCCTAGAAAAATCTTTTTTTTCCACAATATAGGAAACCCACTTGTGTTTTTGTTATGAAAATGCAAATACAAAGGTAAAAGACAGATTTAATGGAGAGAATTCGACATAAAAGGTATGTAAAAAACCCTATTCCATTCTTCATGGTTTCGGCCAAAAAGCAAGTGTTCTTCACAAATCACAAAAAACACTTGTGGTTTTTTAAATCAAACTTCAATACAGAGAGAAAAGCTAGTTTTGCTTCATTTTGACAGTGGAAAAGCCTCCATTCGAGCTTTTATTCACTGAAGTAAAGGAAGAAGATCAAGATATGGGTCTGGTGAAAGCTTACCTGAGCTATTTTTGCTCATTTCCTTTGATTATGCAAGCATTTTGTCACATATAAAGCCTCCATTCGAGCTTTAGGAGTTTACACTCATGGAAGTTGGAGACAAATGAAATCCATAGAGGAAATAAAGCACAAAAAATGATTAGAAGATATTGCACAGCTGCGGCCTTAACTCGTGAAGTGACCTTCAAAAGATGTAAAAAAGCTAGATTTTGTCAAAAAATCAATTACCTCTTGTTTCCCAGTTGGAACCACAAAAATTCCACAAGAAATTAGCCAAAAAATCAATCCAAACATCATGTTTTCTATGCACTCAACAAAACCCCATGGTGGCAAAATAGAATTCTCCAGAAAGCTTAAGCAAAATGAATGAGCTTTTTGCCTTTTTCCCATATTTTGTTTAGGGTTTGAAACCCTATGATGGTCTGCCAAGGTGAATTTTTCCTTTTTTAAAAAAGAATTGCAACACATTTTAATGTTTTATGTGGGCTTTGAAGTTAAGTTTATGACTTAGGCATTTTTTTCCTTATATTCATTTGAGAAACCATGTGTCTTGACCTTTAAAATATGCTAAGTCCTCTAGAACTTGAAACATGATATGCCTTCAAAACTTTGAAAACATGCCTTCCAAGGACATTGGAGTTCCTTTATACTCACATAGGCTAAATTATTGGTCTTTTTTTGTCTTTTTGAAAATCAAAGTTGTTGACCAAGTGATAGTCTTAAGCCACTTATGGCTTTGAAATGCAAAAGTGGTGGTGAATTAAATTTCATCAATGCCTTAGAGGAGTTTTTTTTTTTTTTGGCTTGAATGCTTTTACAAGCATTTGAATTATATCATTTATTTTGCATTTGTTATCAATTGTGAGACATTATTTAAGTGATTTGTGAATCACTTTTGTTTAATGTTATTTATTTAATGCAAGTATCTATGTAATCCAAAGAGGTGGTGGGGCCTCTTATGCATTTTTTTTTTAAATGTAAAGTAGTTTATTTAAGTGATGTATTATAAATCACTTAATTAGATTATTATTGTTTTGAATGCAAATTAGAGTCTTGTGCTTTTGCAAAGCACTAAAAGTGTGGGTCAAGGCTTTTGAAGACAAATGATGATTGGAAGACATGAGAGATGTGTAGGGAGTTGTATTTGACTAATTTTGGAGGAAATGGGCTATTTGGAGGCATTTTTCTCACATTTTTAGTGGGACAATAGCCTTGGCTTGACTTTGCTTCATGTGGAGGACAACTTGGAGTGTTTTTAGAAGGTTCTTTTTGGCCTTTTCTATTGCATTCGACCAAAACCTTCTAGAGGGACTTGTGTGAGGGAATTGTGTGAATTTTTGCTTAAGTAATTTCAATCTTGTTATTGGAGTTAGTTCTTTCTTTCCAATAGAGTGATAGCTTGGCTTTGGAGTTATCTTTTTAGTAGGAGCATTATTGTAACTCAGATACACTTGTATACCAGTTGAGTACTTTGAATCAATGAAATTAAACATGTACCTTCTCATTTCATGTTTTATTGTGTGATGTTAGTGATTGATCAGATTATTTATGAAATTTATCTTTTCCTTGTAGTCTTGTCTCATTGTTAGGCACCTATTTAGCATAAAAGTGTTTTGTTGCAAGTTATAAGCTATCTTAGTGAATGCAAAGGCTGTTAGTTGTGAAATTTTTCTTATAATAGTTCTGCTAAAAAACCCCTTTATAAATTACTTATGAAAGAATGCATGCAAAATGAACTATGTGAACAAGGTTTTTGTCATTGTTTTGAATGTGAATAGGTTGTTTTGTAGGTCTTAGTTAGTTTTGGTGTATCACCCTTTGAAGTTTTTTAGTTAAGTTCATTTTCATGCATCTTTTCACTCTTTTCCTCAAGAAATCATTAGTTTAGGTGACATCAAAAGGGGATCCAACGCATAATCTAGAGGTCTACTTTCACAATAAGATACCCACAACTTGAAAGTAGTCCCATGTTAGTCCAAATTTGTTGAGTTCTTTCATAGCTTGGCAAAGGGGTGTAAATTTGGGCCACTAACAAGAAGTACTGGGTTTTGAAGAACTGAAACACATGTATGAGGATGATTTAAATATTTTTGAAGCTTGGAGAGGATGTAAGGAACCAGTACTGATAGACCGAAGCCTATGGTTGGATTGCTTCATTCAAGAAGACATGTTGTTCAAAGGAAATTAATTATGTATTCCAAATATTTCAATGAGGGAGAACCCACTTAAGGAGAAGCATAGTGGAGGACTAGCATAACATTTTGGAGTTGATAAGGCAGTAGCTTTGGTGAGTGAACATTATTTTTTGCCACAAATATATAAGGATGTCAAGAAGTATGTTTAGAGTTACATAATTTATCAAGTTGTAAAATGGAGTAGTCAGAATGTTGGATTGTATAAACCTTTGACAATATCGAAGAGACCTTGGGAAGATATAAGCATGGACTTCATATTACAATTACCAAGAACACAAAGAGGATATGATTCTATAATGGTAGTAGTGGAGCGATTTCCTAAAATTGCACATTTCATTCCTTGCAAGAAGACTAATGATGATGTGCATATTGTTGACTTATTTTTCAAGGAGATTGTGAGATTGCATGGATTACTAAAGAGTATAGTTTTAGATAGAGACACCAAATTTATTGGATACTTTTGGAGGACATTATGGTAGAAGAAAACAGATATGAAGTTCAGCTCAACATATCATCCACAAACAAATGGGAAAATAGAAGTGGTTTAAATAGAAGTTTGGGTAACTTGTTGAGATGTTTGGTTGGAGATAAGGTAGGAAATTTGGATATAGTTCTACCGTTAGAAGAATTTACATACAATAATTTAGAGTATAGGGAAAACACAATTTGAGATTATGACAGGAGTACATCCCAAAGGAGTTGCAAAACTAAGAGATATCAGTATGAAGAATAAGAGGAGTGCAGTGGCAGAAGAGTTTGCAGGATACATGGAGACATTGCATAAACAGGTCTAGAAGCATTTAGAGGACACAAACACTAAGTATAAGGAAAAGGAAGATGAGTACATGAGACATAAGGAGTTTGTTGTTGGAGATGAAGTGATGGTATATTTAAGGAAGGAGATATTTTTCCAATTGGAACATACAATAAGCTAAAGATGAGGAAGTGTGGACTATGTAAGATTCTAAGGAAGTTTGAATCTGGAAATGCATATGAAGTGGAGTTACCAGAGACATTAGATATATCACCTATTTTCAATATTGTAGGTATATATATCATGAAGGGAAGTCAGCTGGCGGTAGCAAAGAAGTAGATTTGAAGGAGTGGTTACCACATCAACCACCATAGGAGATTGAGAAAAATTTGGATGTCAAAATCAGAAAGAGCACTAGGAACAAGTAGTATAAAGTATATATGGTGAAGTGGAAAGGTAGAGTAGTGGAGGATTTATCATGGATTTCTCATGCTGATGTGGACCACTTTGGTTTTCCTCTAGACCTTGAAAAGTGAGGGACTCCCCTTTCTTCCAACCCCGGGTGTTTGATGCAAGAGCATCCCTAGTTGTAAAGCACTCCTGTATCAACTAAAAGCATTATTTTCTTGTATTTTAGTCTATAGCAGTTTCAACATTTCATTTTGTATTTCATCACATTATTGTTTCATAGCTCATGGAGTGAGATATAGCATCTACGTGAGGTCATCTACATCATATCCAAATTTCAAATCATTTGCATTTGTCTACCAAAAGTTATCACTCTCAAAATTTCTATAATTCACAGTTAGAGCATTTGGGACCGACCTAGTCCAAATTTCATAGTGCAGACCTATTCTAGAACTTGTGAAGCTTAATGGGACATCATACAAGCATTTTGGATCCAATTGGATCTATGTTGGAGATTCGCAATACGTTTCACTTCACAAAGAATTATCTTTTTATGTTTTGAGGTCAACCTTCACATTGATCATTCATCGGGTTTTGTAAACCCTTGTGGCTAATGCAAACCTTGTTGGAGCTGGAGAATCATATTTATGAGAATTTGTAATCATTTGGGAGTTAGCCATTTAGTTGGTGATAGTTAGATAGTTAGACTGTAATGTTGAATGTCGTTGCGACAGGCCTGTGAGCCATACTTACTCACCCATGAAGCATATGATGCATGTAAGATTATCGATTCAATAAAGATATATGTTTGCAAAATATTTTCTTGTGTTATTTATGTTGTGTTGACTCTAAGCTACATGGTTGGACAGTTCTTTTTGGACCCTCCATCTGTGACTACACCATTCCTAAAGGGATAAATTTTGTTTGATGATTGTGGATCATCTTCTGCATCCAATTTCAGGCATCTACCATTGGATCTCTTTGGAGGGGCTTCTTTGTCCTTTCACTTTATTTCTCTCTATTATGGGGGTGTACTTCATTTTTGTGGGAGGGGGATTCTTCTTCTTTGGGGGAGATTTTATATGTACATGGGTACCTAACATGGCTTCATTTTTTGAGACCCATCACCTTTTTTATCCTTCTAAGCTACGCTTAAGGGGGTGTTGGTGTAGGTTTTCATTTTCCTAGTGGGTTAATTTATATTCTTAGTCTAGGTTTTTCCTACACTTTTATTAAGCTTGCTTAGGACAATAAAGTGAGTTTATCATTTAATAACTAGGACATAAGTGACGTGGTGTCCCCTTCCTTAAAGGGTGGAACACTTTCCACTTTTGGTGATTAATTCCTATTGGTTAGATTTGCCACCTCTATCATCTCCTTAGTTCTATATAAACTCACTACCTAGCTTGTATTTTCATATATTTTAGCATTCTCTTGCATTGTTGCATACTTTGGCATACATGTACTTTGATGCATGTAGTCATTATTCTGTAGATTTGCTTTGAGCTCCTAATGCAATCTTGTCATCTTGACATTTGCACATCTCTTGGAATCTCAAGTCTATAATTGTGTTATTTCATTTACAATTTTATAGCTTATCTCTCTCATAGAAGAACTTGGTTATTCAATCTATTTCAAATTTCTAACACTCTATGATGTGAACTAGTTGCATTTTGAAATTTTTCATGTATCATCAACTATTATTTGGAGTCATTTTTTGTTAGTTTCAATTTGAACTAATAAGTGTGCTTGTGTTTTGTCAAGATGGTGAGACAAAGAGGAAGGAGTTTAGAGAGGATTCAACTCTACCTAATCTTCAATAGGATTTCCCTCATGCATAGAATTCGGTAAATTAGGGTTTGAAGGTGTTGAAGGATTTTCAATTCTTGAAAATTAAAATGTTGAATTAAAACAGTTGTAAACAAAAAAAAGATTTCATTTTAATTTATAAACCATTAAAACCTAAAAACCTTACATCTTCAACCTCGTTGACGTTGTGAAAATGTCATGTTGGATTGAATTCACTCAAAAGGTTTACAAATTCGCTCATGCCTTTCATCGCTCACATTTGGGCATTGGAAGAAATGAAAACTTTTTCTTTCCATCAAAGGAAAAATGTGAGTACATTATTAGGCTCAAATGAACTTGGCCTCTCTTTTTTTCTTTTTATTAGATCCAAAACATAAGCATGTTATAAGACATTTACATTTTGCCTTTGATGGACTAGAATATGGTGGTGGCCGCTTTTTGGCTCCCCATCTTTGTGCAAACGCCCTTGTTGTAAATTTTTGGATACAAGGCATAGGTGCCCCAAATCCCAAGGAAGGTGAGTTTAGATTGGAAAAAAGAAGAGAAAGAAACAAGATCAAGAAGATGTGATTTCAACTAAGTTGAATTTTGAATGAGCAAGATGCAAGAGAAATAAGGTGAAAATAAGTTGGTCTTAGGATAAGATAACGAAGCATTTAATTTTTTGAGCAATCACCTTGGAAATGAAAACATGAGTAGCTTAAGTGTGATACAAACATAAAAGGGGGTAAAAGATACATAAAAGGGGTAAAGTGGTATAGGGAAAGAAACAAGACCTATAAAGAGTAAAGACATATGAAAAGGAGAAGAGAACATCTAAATGAGGGCACAAATAAAGAAAAACAAAAAAACAGACTAAAAACGAGTTAAAAAGGTACAAATTAGACAAAACATTAAATTAAACACAAAATATTTATACTAATCAACTCCCTTAATTTTGTATGCTTCTTATTTTAATATTTTACTAATATCCTCTTAGCGTGTCCTCTTATTCTAGCTTACGTTTAACATCTTTGTGTTAGACTCTCCTCTATATATTATCATGACAGCCTCGTGTTTTGTTTAGAAACTGAACTTCTATATATATAGTATATCATCATAACAACCTCGTACTGTTTGATTTTTATATTACTAATATAGTTATGTCTAAAACGTTTTAAAAAAATGTACGTACTTCCTCCACAAATATTAACTATAAGAAATCTCTTTTGAATCTTACACAAAGGGGGCATCGTATAAGCTTCTAAAACTGATTTCAAGACAACTGACACCATTTGCCGAAACGATTAGTCATAACTAAAAGCTTCTCGGTCACTGAATCGTTTAAAAAGGATTTAATATCATATTAAGAGAATACTAAACATGGTTGTCATTTCAGTTACAGATAATATCCATACTTCAAGAACTCGGCATTTTAACGGTTCTAGAAAATAATAGACATGCTTGACTGCCTTAAACTGCTTTACTTTAGTTTAACAACTTACACAGCAACAAAATCTCAGAGTCACGAAACTGAAGATTTAAATTCAGAGGATGGTAAAACACACAAGCAAAGCTGATGAAAAACTTTGACGTGAAGGGAAGCGAATCTATAAATTTACACAGGCCTTCTGGGAGAACGAAGTTTATATTTTAAAAAATCATTTAAAAACTTATTTCGTCAGATCAGTCAAATCAGATTGAATGACAAAAAGTGCTGTGAAAAGTGTTCCGTTGCAAAGCTCCATACAAGCCAAAGTCCCTGACTGTCTCAGTTTTCAAATATGATATTACAGAAAATAGACTCAAACTTGTGAAAGAAGTTCTTGCTATTGCTTTAAATCCTGAGGTTTTTCGTTTGCCTTGCGGACAATGTACTTAAATTTAGGCAGACCGTAGAGTATTACCAGGCTTTTTTAGTTGTAATGTAATTTAGAAAAAGAAGAACATGATTTTCTTGTGACCGAAAGTTCAAAATATCTCGTCCTAGAAGTATACAATGAACAAATCGATGTATATTTATGTCCTTAAACTGAAGAATTTGAAAACAGTTATCGATTTACAAAAACAAGAAATTCATGGCAGACTGCTTTTGCAAAACTAGCAAAATCGATGCAGACTTTTTATAAGTTGCAGGCAAAATGCGTAAAGCTCACGGCAATAATTTCTCAAAATAGAGGAAAAAGACCGTCATGACGTATTTGTAGTCTCCGTTTCCAAATCCGAAATCCCGAACAAAGCAATCATTTCCGCGTCGAACATCCAGTCGTCCATTATCTCAGAGAAGTCCACTTCCCAGTCCGGAGCAGGTCCCGCGTTTGACTCCCACAAGGCATCATCCCAAGACCAGAATTCCGACTCGTAATTAGAACTCGCTTTAGGCGCTGTACATTCGGCATCACAGGCAGCATTTGCGTTGCCGCCGCCACAGCCATCGTCATCGTTGAGCAGAATCTGTAGAAGCTCCACCATGACATCGCTCTGCTCGGATTGTATGTCGGCGGAGCGTGAGGCAGAGAAGTCCGTCTGCTTGGAAGAACAAACAGTAGACGAAAGAGCCGAGTCGCAAGCGCAGAAACTCTCAAATGGCCATATCTCACTTTCGAATCTCACGCAGTCGTATAAAACCGAGCATCCCTCTGTATAATAATCGCTCGGCAAATGACCAGACATTTCTGTGGACGCTTCTTCAGAATTCATGATCATAATCCTGCCGCGCAGCTCTCTCCTTGTCTTACGCGATCTTATTGTACAGGGGAAAAACAATGGAGTTAATGCAAATGACAAAAGAATTTAATGATGAAATGACAGAAAATGTAAGCGGCAAGAACAGGGTGAGGGGGCTGCGGAAGAATGATTGTAGCGGTTGGTGTTCCCCCGTGCGAAAAGAGAGTGGAAAATTAAAATGGCCGGACAAAGATGTTATGTGAGAATCCGTACACACAGACGTGGCGGTCGGTCATATGGCGGGTTTTGCTGCGTACGCGGTTGTTGCAGACAGGCATTACAAATGCAAGTGTCATGGAGGGCGGCTCAATACATGCAGATCGCGATCATATCACCTTTTTAAAGACGTGTCACTGTCTGGCGTGTGGTCCCGAGGAAGCCTCGCCCCGCTTCAAATTTCTACAATGAAAAAGGCCTCAAATCGTGAAAACTTGCCTAAATCTACTGTGGTTTCGAACAATAACTAAATGTAAATAAGGAAAATGTTAAAAGTTGAGTCGGTGAGGTTAAAGTTGAATGGGAGGGGACGTAAGCGGTCAAAGTTTAAATACCTAGGTTTGCACGTACTGGTTTCAATGGTCAGGATAACTTATAATGATATTGTTTTAGACGGGGAATTGGGGAGATTTTTTAATTTATTACTTATTTTTTTAACTTCGCAATGTAATTTGTTTGTTTTTATTATTTCATAATAATACGGTTTTTAATCAAAGAAATAGGGGAAATGCCGTAAATTTATTTTTTCTTTTTTGGAATTAGAGTATTTATAGCCCTTCCATATGGTAGTTATTTCTTTTTTAAACCAATTCGATTTAATGGATATTAAATCACTAATTATTATTTTTAATATAATAAGCAATATGAGGGATTCTTCCTTTGTAACTGTATTTTTATATTTATGTTTTGGGTTATTTTGTATGGTTATTTTTCATTTTGGTATGTTTTTTATTATTTTTATAGTAAGATTTATATAAAAGTTTAATTTATTTTTTATGTTGTTATGATTTTTTAATTTTTTGTTTATTTTAATTAGTCATTTTGAATTGTAATTTGTTATCATATAAATTTATTAAATTAGTACTTGTATTTAAAGGAGGTTCAAGGATTATGTCCATAGAAAACTATATGTATGTTAATATGTTAGAGAGTATGTGTTTATGCATGCAAATTCTAGTTGCATGTGGCTAGATTAAACAATTAATAATAAATATTAAATAGTAAAATAAACTTAGATAAATCTAGATTTTTTCCTTAAAGAAATTAAGTATAATCTGGTTATGAAAATTTGCATACAAATTTAAAAGAAAGTTGCCATCAAATTAACAAAAAACATTGCAAATGGAAATAGAATGTCCCCATCTAGTTGTCAAATCAATATTTATTGGCTTTTATGTGATAATTGAGATTTTAGAGGCATATTTCGAAGGCGTGGTTTAAAGGCATGAGA
The DNA here is from genome assembly GCA_007258455.2 of Sequoia sempervirens. Lineage (NCBI taxonomy): Eukaryota > Viridiplantae > Streptophyta > Pinopsida > Cupressales > Cupressaceae > Sequoia > Sequoia sempervirens. Next base: position 318,009,202 of record VDFB02000015.1, on the reverse strand, counting down.
TTTGTTTCACACTCAAATCTCAACTATATGTAGTCTATGGGCTAAAAATAAGTTATTTATTAACTATTATTTATTTATGTTAAGAAGAAAAAAATTGCGGTTAAAATTGAGAAAGAAAAGTAAAAAGAGGGGAAGGAAATGTGTGGAATCATATGGCATATTTTTTATTATGCATTGACTTCATAATTTCCATCCCCCTTATTTTTCAAATCCTAAATTATAGTAGCTCCATTATTATGGAGGAAGCTTTCAAATTATTCTTTATGCTTAATTTTTAAATTTTATATGGAACATGTGTTGCTAATATTTAAGCAACAAACCTAGATAAGCAAACATAGAACACCCTATTAATGATCACATTTAATGTTTTTTTATGCACGTGGTTAACAATCAAAATATGTACATATTTGTTTCTATATTGTTTCATTTTTATGTTTGAATTTGATTCTTTTGATGCTCTCACTGACCCTAAATCTCAACCCAACATTCTATTATAACAAATCCTCCAATTAAAAACATCTATGATTTCCTAGCACCCTACCTTTCCAAGATTGGATTGTGAGCACAATCAAATTAATTTTCAATTTTTAAATTCATTCTTTCAAAGACCAACAATATAAGGATATGATTGTTCGTGTTAGTGTGTGCACCAAAAAATTTAAAATGTGCATGCATATTTATGTATTTAAAGGCATCATCCCAAGGATATAATTAAAAGATCACACAAGAGAATATCATTTAAGAGGAATAAAGTAAATATCAATCATCAGTTAGAATCAAACAACAACAATCAACAAGCTAACACTCATTATCATATTCATAAAGTTATATTGGTCATTGTAAGTACCCAAATATGAATATGCATAGGTCTAGCAAGTTCAATGATGATTTGATAACCCAACTCATGACCCTACGTGGCATGAAAATTAATAAAATCAACTTTCAACTAACTACACCAAGGTGAAAGAATCATGTCATTTCTTATAGCCTCCCACTTGTCCCCTTTTATTATCTCAACTAACCCACAATGTGTATACATTCCCTTTCCAATAAAATATTTTATTTTATACCAAAAAATGTAAGTTCCACCCTTCCTCCATCTTTTTTCCATAATGAACAAATTGCTACTAAAATCGAGGAACCACTTATCTAGAGGTGAACATGTGTTTTTTTGCCATGGATGATTTTGTTATTAATTTTGTAATAATTGAACTCTAGTTAGTACCAATTTTAAGTATCTTTAGTGATCCTAACCACCATACTCAAATCAAACCTTCTAGAATGCATTCCTATCAATATATTTTCTTTACATTAAGGAAAGATTCAAATTTTGATATTGAGAGAATTATCTACATCCAAATTTTAAGACCACGAGCAACTCCAAAAATTCCATTTTTACCTTTTGTGTGCCTTAGTACAACCCTTTATAAGCATTTATATTAGTTATTCTAGTTAATATTGTTCACCTCATCACTATTAAAGAGTTGTACATGTCAAAGTAAGAAACAAGAAAGTTTCAACTAAGTTCCTAGGGACATCATCAACCATTAAATTTTATCCATTCCTTACATAAATCCAAACCATGTGTGTGGATGTTTTAGTTCAAATTCAAAAATATTTTAGTAGATCTATTTATTTATTTAAATTGATTTATTGTTATGAAAGAGGTGTGAAAGGTTAGAGTAGATTTCAAATTTTAGGAACTTTCAAATTGTAGGGTTTTAGAAATTTTCTTCATTTTTTAGATTAAGAAAAGAGCTCAATTATTCTTTCATCAAGATATATTCAATTTCTAATTCAAATCTTCTCTTTTTTCAACTCAAAGCTCTATGAAAGTATTGAATTACAAGTGTTAGATTTGTGATAAAGATATATTATTTTAGATTTATGTATATAAATCATCGAGACTCAACACATAAAACCAACCAAATAAAGAAATTAAAAGAAAAAGAGTATTTTTTACTTTCTTGCATTGTTTTTATAGAAAAAATAAAATAAAATTTGAATAAATCATTGCTCTCTTGCCTCTTGTGTGTTGAATATTAAAAAAAAAATTGAAAAGGGGTATTAACATTGATTGTTTATTCTCTCTTAGCAAATAAGAAAAGCTTAATAATTGCTCTTGCATTTTATCTTGATAAAGGAAAATGAAATTTCTCATTGGTTTCATAGTTAAGAGGAAATCCTATGTGAGTTAGGAGAAACTCTACCTACTTTTCCAATCATTGACCAAGAGCAAGCAATTATCTTTGAAGAGATATAATGTGATAATGCTCACTATAAGCAATTGAATATATAAATTTAATCAAGATCTTCAAACTTACAAACACTCAATTAGAAGTTATCTGTCACATAATCTAAAAAATAATTAAAGTTATCAATGCAAATATACATGCCAACAAAACATTCACCCCATCATCCACATACTTATTCCATGTGAAGAAGATAGTCCATTTCATCCATTACCTTTTCATCATCACATGTCATGTCCACTGTGTGAGAAATAAGGTGACATCCACCTTGTAAATCCTATATATATAATTATTCGATGTCATTATTTGTTTATGTAGTCATAAGGGATGCGGGGCCCACTAATAGTAAAAAAGTATTTAATTATTATATTTGTGAGGTGATAAGATCAAATCACATGATTAGCTAATTTTTGGGGAGCTATGAAAATCCAAGAAAATATTTGCATAATTGTTATTAGTCTATGACAATTTGTAAGAATATGTCCTATTTTATAGGATTGTATGATATGCCTAAATTAGTGGATTTTTTTAGTCAAAATTATAGAAAACTTGTAAGAGTGTCCCCTAATTTATAAGGATTGTGTAAGATTCATGTAAGAGATTATGATTAGCATATCATGGTGGCAAGGATTTTTACCTTGGTATTTTAGAACCTTGTTTTGGTTAATAGTAATGTTTTATGGTGTACTTTGGGCCTTAGTCTATATATTGAGAGATTGAGATGGAGATATAATGATAATTTTTTATAGGTACAAAAATATTGTTGGATTAGATGCAAGATTGAAGGAAGTTGAATGTATTATAATCTCTTTGTAGATAATACAAATTTATCCTCTTTTATGGTGGATTTTTTTTACTTGAAAAGATTTTCCCCACTTAAATCTATCTATTATGTGTATGGCTCTTCAATATTGCTGATTTTCTTTGTTGCTAGTTCATATTAATTTATATCTCTATTGATATCCTACTGTTTAATTTAAGATTGTAGTGATTTCCTTCATTTCTGGCACACAATATAGTGAGTTTGCACCAAATTATTTGATAAACAAGAGCATTTTCATATGTTATTTTTAGTTCATACAATTACAAGTTGTATTAGGCTTACTTAGCATCTCATGTATTCTTGTATTATACCTCAACACAATCATTGGTCAACTCATTAATAGTCATTGTTGCATCCTATCTCTTTTTCTATCGTTAAATCAATCTAGAAGCATAACTTAGGATTAAGGAAACTTTATGATTCAACACTCACACAACACACTCCCAATAGTGCTCTTTAACAATACATTTTTTAACACAAATATGATCTAACCAAACATCATTTTAAAGTATTAATGATCATTTTATGCATCAAATATAATAATGCCATTTGGGATAAAATCACACTAGGTTGAGAAAATCAAGGGCACAAGCTTATATAAGGATTTAATAGTTCTAGGTCTTATTTATCTTAGATTAGGTCCATGATTGAATCCCAAATTTCATAATGTAGGTCTCTATTGTAGTATTACAAATTAGTCAAATTCCACATTGATCCAATTTCTAGTACTCCCACTACCCTATCAATTTTATTTTAACTTATTATGTGTTTTCTATATGTGTTTCTCTCTTAGTTATTTAATTAATTTAGTGTCTAAATTATTGTAGGATTATTTTATTTTCCTCTAGTATAGTAAACACATAACTTCTATGCCTATTCCTCAAGGTTAGATTTTTTATTCTAAGTTTTAGATTCAATTGCTCTTAGTTTTCCAATAATTTTGAAATGTGATTACTCCTTGCACATTTACTCCCTTGTTTAGGGTTTGGGCATTAATTAGCTTTCACTCTGTGGATCCCACCTTGTGCATTTTTTCTTGCAAGACCTTCTATACTCAAGGGGGCTTAAAGATTAGATGTTGATACATACCACACCAAGATAATGCAAGATGACTATACAAAGTTGTTAGAGGATTCTAATCAATCTCATGATCTTTGAAAAAATGATTATTGCACCATTTAGCTTTCATCTATAGTGTGAAACTCGCCTTGAAAAATTTAGAGCTTAACATTAAAGCTTCCTTTATGTATCTTCTTTGTTTCCATTTAAGACAAGTTCATTTGCATAATACATTTTTGAAAACTTGGGATTCTCCTATACTTATATTTTCACAACCCTTTGATACCACTACAACCATACTTCCCATAAGGAGTTCTTTTGCTTCATTATTTGTTTTACCACCCAAGAATAGAGAGCCTCCATACTTAAGCTTCCCTTTATCATTTTGAATTACAAAGCCTACTCCTGTAATCTCCATTTTGCCTCTTGAGGCCCCAACAAAGTTCCATCTGATAGCCTTCAATAGAAAAGGAATCTAGATAGTCTCAACATTATTATTTTTTCTTTGTTATTTGTTTCTATCAATTTAGTTACCTCTTACTCCATTATGAGGGATTATTCAAATTGAAAAAAATAATAATAAAGAAAATCAACTTATAACATCTCAATATGTTAAAGTAAAAGATCAACTTATAATTATCTTAAATAACATAAATGACTTGTCAAAAATATCGTACAAGATAATGTATATACACTCCAAACTCTCTAAAATAAATCTACGCCTTATAAGTTTGAAATTTTATACCACTTTAATAAATTTCAAATAGAAATAAATAATTATGAATAACATATTATTTTAGCAAAAAAAAAGTCGAAGGATGAATATAATGTTCATCTCTAGGTCAATGTTAAAATTGAGGTTAAATTTGAATGGAAGGGGAGTTACGCCACAACTTAATGAGAGTGCGTGTGGCCAAAGGTGGTCTTCGCGTGCAAAGGGAGTCACGGCGTCGAACTTCCAAAGCCGTTAATAATCACTTGATATTTTAAATTAGATTACACGATTCCATTTAGTTTTTATGTTTTTTTACCATGGAAATTAAATTACTAATTTAGATAGGTAGGAGGGACTTTTCCTTTCTACTATATTTAATCATTATTATGATGATTATAATAAAATAAGATTATATTTTAATGAGTTTTAATGGGTAGTTAATAATCATAATATATAAATATTAGTGTTATTGTGTTTGATTATTTTTATTTATAATTTTGATATACATATTTTTTTTTTAGTATATTCAAAGATCTTAAGTTTTAACTCAATATTGTGTAATATCAAAAATTTCAATTAAAACATTGATTTAATTGCTAACATTCTATTTTTTCAAGATTGAATTATGAGCATAATCAGATCCTCGGTTTTCAAGATTGAGATTTCTACTTTCTAATGTCAATAATCTCAAGATATGACTATTACCCATCAACATGTGCACCAAAAAATTCAAAGTGTGCATCTAGGATTGTGTATTTAAAGGCGTCATCTTAAGAATATAACCAAAAGATTAAAAAAGAGCATCTCCTCTTAAAATAATCAAGTTATGTCAATCATCAATTGACATCAAACAATGACAATAAACAAATTGAAATTCATTGTCATCTTCACAAAGTTGTCTATGTGTCAAAACTTGCTTTAGACTGACTTAGCATCATACATCTTCTTACATTATACCTCAACATAATAAAAAATCAACTCATTGGCATTCATTACCACTTGTACTTTTTAAACTATTATTAAATTAATTTAGGGCCCTAACTCAAGGTTAAGGAAGTTTCATACTTTAATACTCACACGAAAAGATCTCAATGGTGCTTTTTACACCACCTTATTTTCCTAAAAAAAATATCATCTAAGCAAACATCTTTTCCAAGTATCAAAGATATTCTTATTCATCAAATAGAATAATACTATCAAAGATAGAATTGTAACAAGTGGATTAGATATGGATACAGTCTTATCATGTTGTTAGGATTAAGATACCATTAACCTTGCAAATCCTATGTATATTTTATGTGTCTCCAACACTCTTGAAAGGTGTACTTGGATGCCTAAGGTGTAATTGAAGAAATAATTTGTAGTTTAGATTATTTTAGAATCTTGATATTTTTTGGCATATGCATTCATGAGGGAGGTGGCACACTACAGTGGTAATTGTATTCAACTTTCGACCCATTTAGGCCATATTCCCAATTCTAGGTACTATACAAAGGAAAGAAAAATCTTATTATAGTAGGTGGGACCCACATGAGTTAGCGAACTCCAAAATGGAGCACTATGCTTGAGCATTGAGTTGTTGGAGAGTTATGAGTCAAAGAATCCTTTGTTGTTATATTTTCTATTTAAGGTTTCATTGATTGTACCCATGTGAAGTCGTTGATCATGTTTACTATTTTCAAAAGATTCTCTCCAATATGGATGTAGGGTTTCTACATGATACCATAGTTTTAATATTCATTATTTTGATCAAATCATTTATAGTTTTGGCTCTCTCTATCTATATATTGGAGTTGAGAGATAGTTTGATATCATATTTTATAGGTACACATAGTTGTTGCTAAAATATTGTTAAAGTACATAGTGAGTTGTGTTTATATTGTATCATGTTCATTTAAAATTAATATGTACTTGTCCTCTTGTTTTGGTAGAGTTTTTCTCAAAAGAGTTTCTCCATGTAAATCTTGTGTTGTTCAATATTGTTTCTGGATTCGATTATGTTAGATTTTTTTGCATCAACATTTTGGATCACACTTTTTGATCCATCATTAATCTCTCTTTCTCTCTACCATCCTAATGATGGATCACAAAGTGTGATCCGAAATGTTGATGCAAAAAAGATCCAACACAATCAAATCCAAAAACAGTATTGAACAACAATATGGACTGTGGAAACTTGTTATCATTAAAATCGTGTGTTGCTATGGTTTATTAATTTTATTCATGTTACTAATTTATGCTTCCAAACTTAATCTATTAGGTACTCCATCATTAAGATATTAATTTAAGATTTGCATACACTTCATGAAGTTTTAATAAAAACAATTTCACCTTGTTTTTCAACATTTGGTATCAAAGATAATTTAGTTTTATGTAAAAGGGAATGCCTTTCTAGAAACTGTTGAATGCTTTTTTTTACTATAGTGGGATCTTTTTCTTTGTGTGGTTTCTAAATTTGTGAAAAATTGAAAACCATGGCTTCTACCTTTTGTTTCGATATTGAGAAATTCAATGACATCAGGTATGAGAAGTGCAACTTAAAGATGGAAGATCTTCTTGAAGAAAGATCTACTAGTGTCTAGAGCTATTGGAAAAGACACAAAATTATTTGGAAAGGTTGATGAAGATTAGTTAAAGTTAGAAAATAAGGAATAAGGAACCATTCAATTGTGCCTTATATGTTTCATCTTCTTGAATGTCTTCAAGGGGACTACTACATACAAGATATAAAAGAGCTTAGGTGTTATTTATCAAAATAAATTCTAATTAATAAATTATTTTCCAAAGATGGTTATATAATCTTTTAAAATGAAATATGATGATACAGTTGTAGATTATTTAAACACTTTCAATCTAATTTTGAGTTGGCTAGTTTTTATGGATGTTAAGTTGGAAGAAGATAAATGTATCTTGTTACTTTGTTCTTTATTTGAATCTTGGGAAAATTTAATCATTTTCATTAGAGTGGTGGTGCAGAGATCAAGACATGGATAATCTTATTAATAATTTTCTTTTAGAGGAGATGAGAATAAAATCCATGAATTATGGTTCAAAGGATTCCTTAATGTTCAAGAAGGCCAAAGGATAATGGTGATTCTAAAGTGGATATAAAAAGATATATCTAAATCAAAAGAATGGTCAAAAACCCTAGCAAAGTTAAGTGTTGAAACTATGGGAAGAGAGGGCATATGAAGAAGGAATGCAAAAATAAAAAGAAATCTTTAGATTCCTCCACAATTTTTTTTATAATGATAGATGATAATGATGCTTTGTCTATTTCTACTAACACTATTAATGTTGATACTTAGCTCATTGATCCAGGTTGTTCCTACCATATGAATACCAACAAGGAGTGATTTTTTACTTACATAAATAATGACATATGGGATTTTTTCCTTAGTAACAATAGTACTAAGAAAATTATTAGTAAGTGGAAGGAAACAATTATGTTTTGTGATAAGGGGATTAAAATACTTTATTTTTTCCATACTCTAAGACTTGCAAAAAAATAGTCTTAGTATCCAAGTTAAATGATTTTAATGTGCATTTGATATTTGACAAGTCTAGTTGTAGGTTGGTGAGAGAGAATTTATTGGTAGCTAAGGGATCTTGGTTTGGGATCTTGTTTTGGATAGATGCCTTCATATTTTATTACTTTCCAATGTAACAAGCAAGAATAAAAATTATGCATGTATATTGTGTAACCAATGTTTAGATCAAAAGTGAAAAATGTCTTAAGATCATTATTAATAAAAGTTGGTTAATGGTTTTTCTTATTACTCTATTGACAAAACTAAATTCTATGAGTTTTTTTTTTTGGTAACCATAATAGATCTTCATTTCCCATTGGAAGGTACACAACAAAAATATTATTCAAAATAATTTGTTTGGATGTGTTTAGTCTAGTTGATGTGGATTCTATGGGAAAACCTTGGTATTATGTTTCATTCATTGATTATACTTTTATACACACCTAGGATTATTTTATGCATGCTAAATCTAAAGTTTTCACTAAGTTTAAGGAGTTTAAGGACTTAGTTGAAAAGAAAACAAATTATACAATACGGATTTTAAGATCTACTAATGGAAATGAGTATTGCTTGAAGAAATTTGATGATTTATGTAAGTATGTAGGTTTTCTTCAATATAAAACTACACCACACACACCTCAATAAATGGGTTTGTAGAGAGAATGAATCACACTTGAAGGAAAGAGCTAGAAGTAGGTTGAGTGGTACATAATTGGATTAATGCTTTTGGGTAGATGATGTAAGTACTACTTGTTACTTGATTAATATATCTCCTTGATTAACCCTTGTTGATAAAACACCTTATGAAGTGTGGATATGTAAGAAGTCTTATATTTCACATTTAAGGGTCTTTAGTTGTGATTCTTATGTTCACATGCCTCAAAAAAAGTAATCTAAATTGGATCCAAAATCTTAGAAATACATATTTATAAGATACAGTGAGAATGTTAAGATTATAAGCTTTTGAATCCACTAACCTAGAAAGTAATTTATTCTAGAGATGTGATTTTTCAGGAGTTTAGAAATTTCAGGTCCTAAACAAACAAACAAAAATATGGGAATTAAACAATGCATTTTGAGACTAATGATATTGATTATGTGGATAAGTCATTAGACATACATGGAGTTGTGGATGTAGATTAGGCATGTGACTTGTATAGTTGAAGGTCCACTAGTGGCTAAATGTTTTATCTATTTGGAAATATAGAGAATTGGATGAATAAGATTCATCCGTAATTGTTTTTTTCATTATTGAAATATAATATATGGCTACCACTCATTCCTCTAAGGAAGTGGTATGGTTACAAATACTTTGTACACATATTAGTTTTGATTGTAGGGTTGTAAAAATTAGTTATGATAGTCATAGTACTATTTATTTGGTGAGGAATACTATGTGCCACACTCATACTAAGAATAACGAATCATGATGTTTAGTATCACTTTATGAAAGAAATGAAAAATAATGGTAATTCTTATTGCAGAAGATTGACATATAGGAACATGTTGATAGATTCCCTCATGAAGCCAATGACCATAGATAAGTTCTATTGGTGCAAGAAGGCCACAAGCCTTGAATCTTGTACCTAATTTTGTTAGGTTTTCTATGGATGCATTTGTAACGTATAATATCAAGTGGGAGAACATCAAGATTAAGGTGTCATTAGCCTTACATATCCTATGTATATTTTGGGTGTCTCCAACACTCTTGTTCTTAGACACTTAGGGTGTAATTGGAGAAATAATTTATAATTTTGATTTTCTTGGAATATTGATATTATTTTTCATATTTGCATTCATGAGGGAGGTGGATCATTATGGTGATATATCTCACTATCTCCATATGCCTTATTTTAATAAAAATGCACCATTTCACAATAATTTGTTAGCATTTAGACTCCTATTAACTCAAAATAGAAAAAAGACAAATATGTGTATTATCCTACTCAAATTAACATATTTTTTCATATAATTTATTAATTAGCATGATAAGGGTTTTTAATAGGGAAAGTGGGTAGTTTATCTAAAAATTGACGAGGTTGAACTTTGCCTCATTAGGAGGTGCATATATAGGTAAAAGAATAAGTTAGAGATAAGCACTAACAAATCTAAAGCAAGTGTTAATGAACATAGGTCAAAAATATTTACTCAAAGGGTGAGTTATCCATAGCATATTTTGGGAAGAAAGATTCCTTAGAGGAACATATAATAGCTAAAGCTAAAGAGTGTAATGCAATTTCTTTTAGAATGCTTAAAGATTGAATTACTAGTAGGTTTCAATAGCTCACCATTGTTCAAAGTGGTTGACTTTAAGAATTACCATGGAGCTAAATTTGTAGAGAGGGATTTGACCTAACCTCAATAACTAGATTGGAGGTAGTAGGTTCTTAAGAGGTCTAGATATGAAATTAAATAGATTTTAAGTGAGTGGTTGAGCAAAAGAACCAATAAAAGGAAATATAAGAAACATTTTGTTAGGTGGAAGGGAAGGAGAGTTAAGGATGATATATGAATTTTTGAAGAAGAAGTGGATTGGTTGGGGTGGCCATCACAACCTCCCTCACTTCATTAAGTTTGAGCCCCATGATCAAAATTCTATTATTTAGGATTTTTATATAGGAGCATCTCAAGGGTTGAGCAATCTTACATTGTCCAAAAATATTTTGTTTCATGTTTTATTTTCTTTTTAAGTTTCTTATTATTTCCTAGTTCTCAGAGTCTCACTACAACTAATAGTTTTCTTGCCCATCAATTCCAAGAATTTAGGTTCCAAATCAAGAACTCACAGTGTAGTAATTATTAAGCTTTATAATAATATTTGATAATATTTCTATGCTCAAGATTCTCAAGGGGGATTGTGGCCCATATCGTATTGAGTTCCATCATACGGATCTAATCGCACATGACATTCACAGTATGGGTCCTTTGGATCAACAAGTTGTAACATGCAACCAACCTTTTGGCCTTTCATGCCAAAATTTGAATCTTGTGCAAACTAAAGCACTTCAAATTGTTATGAAGGAAGGCTCACAACCCTTTGGTTGGAAAAACCTTATCGAGAGAAAGGATCGCTACAAACAAGAAAGTAGTTTATTTGAAATGGGACAAATCATAAAGGATATACTTCAGACCATGAACATTAGGTTCCACACTAATCTAAGGGGTGCATAACTTGTAGGCATGTTCAATTGTATCAAATATTATTATTTTTGAACTTTAGATTCCACATTAATGTAATAAGCACATAGCTTGGAAGCATGAACGATCTTATCAAGCATTCTTATTCTTGAACTTGAAAAGTGATTACACACTTAATTGTGGCATGCATGTTTTGAAAGAGTGTCATATGATTTATAAAAGCATTGAGTTGTGGCATCTTATTTGTATTCTAGATATGTTTCTTTTGTGTTCTTAATGAGTGCTTTGCTAATCCATGTTTGGATTGCATGAATATACAGTTTTTTATTGGACTCTCTATCCATGATAACTTGTTGCCATTATGAAGAACAAACAATGTTTGGACACTCATATCTTATAAGAAGTCACATCCTCGGGTTTTGCATTTTACAACAAATTTTATGATACTTTGAGTCTTTAATGGTTGGCCTTCCTAAACGTAACTATATAAACAAAAAAGATTTGTAGTAGAAATTAAAATTGGGTCAACTTTGTGAAAATTTCTTCACCTTCCTACTAGACCTAAAGAACAACAAACAAGATTGCAATTTATAACTCTACTACAATACTTAATATTTATAAAACAAAAGTATTGTTATACCTAATTACAGAAATGTCCATATAAACTAGTACTTTATATACTATCCTTCATAAATCAAAATATTTTTACTCTTATTGTTATAATTAATCCATATGTACTACTTTATGCACATTAAATAGATCTTATGTGCTAGCTAACTTCCTGACTGTCGCTACAGTAATCGTATATAATGTGTACTTATTTTAATTCAATCAATCACAATTTTGCATAAAGTAGAAATAATAAATGTGGTGATTTGATTTGTTTAGCCTGCCTTATCTTCACTACTTAGGTATTATTACATCACCAGGTAGAATTACATTTCAAGGATTTCGCCTGTTAAAGACCGTTGCAAAAAGACAGCGCACATTAAATATGGTTGCATAATTACCTCATAAAAGAGTGCAACCTGCAAAGGAAAAATTTAACGGAAGCCACATCCGAACATTGATTCTGATATCAGAGCAAGGTTTCCATCCTGGGACCTGTGGGTTTTGGGCCCACCACGCTTCCGCTAAACACATTTGTTTACATTATTCCCATTTTTAAAAAGTCATCGTTTTCCAGAAAGTCTGCAACGCTTACAATGAAACTTTGCACAGATTTAAGAGTTTGAGTAGAGCAGAGACAGAAATAAAATCTGAATGTGAATCCATTTCCATGCCTGCCGACAAGTATAACTTTTTGCTGCCACGGGCGGGGAATACGGCACTACCGCCGGGCACAGATTTCTATTGAGCGTGCATTCACACATACCTAGCTAAAGCTCCTATGGAAGACTAACCTAATCAAAGTAAATCTATATTTTTTTTAGTTTTATTCAATTAAAAAAAAAAATCTACTTAAGAAGGATCAATTAGGTGTAGGAAAATACATATAATCTAATATTTACATCAGTATTAATTTTATATGATTTATTTTTATATGTATAAATTAATTGTATGTCTTTAAATATCAAGACATATAAATGATTCATGAAAATGTGTATCAAGTTGGTTTATAATAGTTAATAAAAAGGGGTAGAAATTTAATAATTTGAATTTGAATGTTTAATTTTTTAGGTCATCTTAAGCCACTCAAAATTGACCTAGTACAAGAAAGTTTTAGATTTTGAGGCAATGATTGAATGTGTGGGCACGAGTGAAAATGCACGCTAATAAGTTAAGTGCAAATAAAATATAAGGGAATGTGTGAAAAAGGGGATGGGATAAGGCCAAATGCATGAAAATAGGTGCAAATGAATGTAAAATAAGGGAGAGGACCTGAGCATGTTCTAATAGTTGTTATAGCATTTGCCAATTTAATGTCCAATATTTTTAACAATATTGGACCAATAGTTGTGACTTTAAAATTGTTAGTGTTGATGATGACTACCCATAATTGAATGAAATGTATTCCTTAGATCTAAAAAGCAACAAATCATGTGATGCCACATCTATGCACCAATAAAACATGATTTAGTGCACAAGTATTGGTCTCACTTTTTTTGGGTCTTTTTGGACACCTCAACAAAAAGCATGTTGATGTGGCATCATATTTGATGATGTGGGCCTGAAACCTTAGTTATAAGTAGGGGACTTACCAAGTAAGCTGCTATAAAAAATCGGGAGTGATTTGAAATTTCCACAGAATTTTGAGAAGCGCAAAGTTAGGGTGATCAACTACTGGGTCCTCTCCCTTAGATAGGGAAGGATATTAAGTTTGTAAACCAAAATAGTACAAGAGTGTGCAACTTGTTAATATTTGTAATTATATTAAGTCAATCACCAAAATGTGCCCATAACTAAATAATAATTGGCAAGGGTATGCAAATTTCACCATCATAATAATATTGTATGTACTATTGATGCATAAGCATTTTACACATTAGACAATCTTGTATCAACCAAAAATACTTTATTTTACTTTTTTTTGTACATTTCTTATTTATTTTAGTTTTCAAAGTCTTGTTATAGCTAATATATACCACCATAAACATATTTATCTACCTAATCACCATTCTAGGCATTCCATGTTCTAGATCAAGAACTTCCAGTGTAAAAAATATCTAAGTTATGTAGTAACAGTTAATAGTATTTCTAGGCTCAAAAGTCTCAAGAGAGCTTGTGGCCCAAACTATGTTAAGTTCCACCATATGGATCTCATTACACATCACCGTATGGGTTCTTTGAGCTTTCACACCAACAATTGAATCATGCATCCACTAGAATACTTCAAATTGGGAAAGGTTTTAAAGGAAGGTTCACAAACCTTTAGTCCACAACACCTTATCAAAAGAAAGGCTCCATATAAACAAAAAGGGAAGTTCTTTTGAATGGGGTGGAGCATAGAGGATATAGTTTAGATAAAAGTGAAGAACAATGGAAGATAAAGATGCCAGTGGTGAGGAAAGACTATTCTAGTAACAATGTGATGAGGAAGCTTCTAGTTTAGGAGAAGAGATCAATAAACAAACCAAAGTCAATAAATTGCCTTGTTATTTGGGTAGTCAAGATCTTGAAGACTTGTTGGGTTGGGTCAATGATTTGGAGTAGTAGTTTGAGTTTGAATCTATTAAAGAACCTACAAGATTCTAGTATACAAAAACCAAATAGAAGGGGCATGCAACCATATGGTGGGAGTATGTGCAAAAATATATGGTGCAAAACAACAAGCTAAAGATCTCTAGATGGTATCAGATTGTCACACCCCGTCTTGTTGTTACTAATTTACTTTTACCTTCATGAGTAAATAGAATGGTAAATACAATCATGATTTGATATGTTTGTAAAAGAGTGGAATACTGAAATAGGTATTATGTGAAAGTATTGATAAATACTTAATATGGCTTTAAAAGAGTAATATGTTTACAATGATTGCTATATGAATATGCTAAAGTTTATGATGCATAAGGATTCATTATGAACGTCTAACTACCAGTGCAAATGTGCTAAGTTGGTTGCAGGGACATGTTCAATCCTCCGAAAGGGAGGGGAAGTATCACTCAGGAGAAGTGATTGGTCGGATAACCATAAATGAAACCTATCAAAGCTCACACACACACTCACAATAGAATGGTTGAGTCAAGTTATAACATTGGGAATTGGTAAGTCATCCTTAGTATGATGTGTTTGCATTAGTAAGGGTCTTGATTACTATTAAGTGCATCCTTGGATGATGCTTATCTGTTTAGAGCTTGTGAGTTCTTTCTTGTGTTACTATGCTTTATTGATGAGGTAAACGTACGTGGAATGTATGTATATATATACATCACACATATGTTTCCTATCAACAAGATAGTAATAGTATATGTGTTTAGGTATGGAAGTTAGAACAATGTTATATATATATATCTATATTATATATATTAATGTATGTGTTTATTGTTACATTAAGGTAAACGTATAAATATATATATTAATATATGTATGTATGTATATATATGTATAATTGTTTTAGCATATGTTTATTTATATATATAAGTGTACACCCGGATATTAAGATATCAATCTGTGTATATATTATATAAATATATTAATATACATTTGTAAGTGTATATAATTAAATACATATGTATTGATATGTGTATATGTATATATGTGTTACAAGCGATAGTGTATGAAGGTGGCTAGTAAACGAATGATGGTCTATATTGGTGGCTATTGATGTACCAAGTAACCATGCAAATGCAATCATGTCTATATATATTAATATATCCATATATACATGCTATGTGATATATATGTTTAAATATATTAATATATGTGAATGTGATAAATTTATATATATAGTCTTATGTATTATAAGTGCCTTACATAGCACTGATATAAAGCACAAGTTGTAAGATAGAAAATGCTTAGTAAAGCCATTCACTACATTATAAGAGCATTGAAAACATAGGCACACATGTGACAAGGAGAGATCTCTTAATACAAAGTAGATCGCTACTTATTTGGACAACACATAGATACACTATGAATAGTTTGATATCACTATCAATGAATTAGTCAAAAATAATGAAGGAAACATGTTTGCATATAGACAACTATAGAACCAATAGTTAAAGGAAGTATTAAGAGGCTCAAACCAAGGCATGCTACACACAATACATAAGAATGAAAGTAAACTTCATAGCATGCTAGGTAATGAGGTGGTGTTTGAAAGTATAAAGGCCAATAGGTACATATAAAATATGCAAAGGATTTAAAGGCCAAACTACATGCTAAGTATTGCGTAGCAATAAGGTTGATATGGAAAATACACCATAGTCGATACTATGGAAATGAGTCTTTATTAGTTAAACAATGAATTACTTAACCTGAGAATGCTTATGTCTAGGATAGAAAGTGATAGAATATAAGCCAACCTCATTAAGTGTTAATGAATACTTGAGAATAGGAAAAGTAAAATAGCAAGGAAAGAACTAGTCAAATCACCATTTATGTGTTAAAACAACTCATCTTTCATCTATTTCTCAGCAAAGCTATGACTAAGTCAACGTAGTAAGGTGTTTCTTATTAATAGTAGGCTGATTCAATGTGAATAATTGTGCCAAAGTAATAGGAAGATGGATGCTTACTTGGCGTCAAATTATGAAGTTCTATTTTTCGTAAAAGTCCATTTTGGATAAATTCAATTGTCATCATTTGATCATGTGCAGATTGAACTAGTCATTTGTTGTTGTCAACCATAGAGGTCGATCTGTGGCATTATATGTTGAGTATACTCTTTGATTGTTGCCACCTTTTAGCTGAGTAGGGTGAGTTGACTTGCATGGTAAAATGTGTGGACTAGCATGCTTCTTCTATAGGTTGCAATGTCTCATTTTGTTGTGTAAATAGAAAGGCAAGCTCTCTTATTTGGAACACATTCTTTTGAAAACTTATTTTGTTGCAATTATTCTAAGAGATGTTTATTCTATGAGGTGAGAGTTATAGTTTGAGAGTTGTGAAATACTTTGTGAGTTCTTGGGAGAGAAGTCATAGTAAAGTATTGCTTTAGAAGGATTATGTGAAGCTAGCAAGTTGTTGTTGGAAGACTGTGCATCAAGTTAGTCAGTTGGATTAAGCGTATACAGGCATGAGGATCTAGTCTTCTCTTATTTGTCCTTATTTATGAAAGATTGTGATTTGAATGCTTTATTGATCTACTTGAGATTACTTACATTAGTGAATCATAGTATTTCCTTTGGAAAGGGAAAAGAATTTGTTTTATGCTTATTTGTGAAAGTGCTTATATTTACTCCATAATAGGAGGAATTTTTTTTCATTAGTATAAGTATATTAGGAATGACAAAACAAGAATAGGTTAAGGGTTATTCTTAATAGGAGACTGGTGTAGGAGAACCTTAGGTCTAGTAGGTGTAAGTTAATATTTTGGCTTGATTTGATGTTTTTCCATGTAATAAGGTCATTTAATACCATATAATGTGTGTTTGAATCAATATTAGGTCATTAAGTGGATTGGTGAGTCAAGTTGCATAAAGTTGTCAAGTTTGCAAAAATGTTGTAAAAGTGCAAAACCAGGGAATATGAAGAGTCACAAGTTGTAAATGAGAAATTTGGATAGTTGTAACTAAAATGGAATTTGGAAAACATTGGGGAAATGTTAAATAAGTCTTGGGAAGGTCGAGACCAAGATTGGCTAGGTGTATTTTGAAGAAAATCAATAAAAAATAACTCTGTTTCTGAAAATCTGAACATGATTTAGTTGTTCTAGGCTTGTGTAAGGTTTTGTACGTAATATCATGACCTAAAACTAGTTGGGATTAATGGGAAATTGAGTCTAATTTCATTTTCATTTATTTCATTGAACTTAATCAAGTTTTGAGCATTTTATAGCAAATTTTCTAAAATTGGTTAGAAAAATTCATGAATTAGGCATTAAGTTTGCATAGGACTTAGGGTTTGGTAAAAATATCTTGAGAAATTATTTGAAGTGGTTGGATATGTTGAGGAAGACCATCTATGACCTATTTGAGGTGTTGGCATGAAGGTTTGAAACCTAGAGATTGAAGACCCTATTGTGACCTAGTGAAACAAGCCTAATTAGGTCTATTTGATACTAGGATAGTCCAATTTTGAAGCAATCTTTCCAAATAAACCCTGACCCATTTTGAGATATGTTTTGAAGAACGAAAAAGGGTAATTGAATCAAGTTTTCTCTCTCAAAGATCAGTTTTTTTTTAAAGTTATGACTAGAAAACATGAATTTGCTACTCCATTTCAAGCCTAGTCCAAAGCGTAGCAACATAAATTTGGCTTTTGTGTTCCAAAACACCCCCACCTGTAATTGAGATATGTTATCAAAGGGAATAAAAGGGTATCCAAATCTATAGTTATATTTTGGTTATGAGTTCTGGTGTGAAAATTATGTTGGAAAAACTAGTTGTGGAGTATTATTAGGGGAATAGGAAGATTGTGAGAGAAACCCACCAAATTAGGGTTCTAAGATTGAAAAGTTTGAGTTGTTGAGTTAGTTTGTGTTCATTCACCCTTCTCTACATCAAATTGGTATCAAAACATAGGTTGGTCTATAAAAAGGGAAAGTGTGAAGCAAAAAGAGAACAAGATACCTCCAAAGGGTAATCCTATGGCTAGGGAAATGAATGAGATGAAAGAGAAGACTGTAAAAGTGATTAAAAGATTGAGGGAACTACAAGATATAGTGGTATCAAGGCTTGAGTTTGTTGAAACCAATCAAAGGAGAGGTATGGTCCTAGGTGATGTGAGTGACCCTGAAGAAGGGGAAGAGGGAAATGCAGAAGAAGAAGAAGAGGAATTAGATCCTGATGAACAGAGGATGGCCAAGCTACTGAAGGTAGTAAAGGCAGATAAACACAAGGTAAAGATGGATGTACCTATGTATGGAGGGAACTTTAATGATGAAGAGTTTTTGGATTGGATTGCAACACTTGATAATTACCTTGAATGTGAAGACATACCAGAGGAACAAAGGGTAAAGTTAGCAAAAAAAATTGAAGGGTCATGCCCTACTTTGGTGGGATTATGAACAAACTAAAAGGAGGAAGAAAGGTAAGTAAAAAATTGTCTCTTGGGATAGAATGGTAGTGAAGATTAAGGGTAAGTTCTTACCGGCTAATTATATAATTCAATTGTACAAGAAACTTCAAAATATGAAACAAAGAGATATGGATGTCAAAGCCTATACCAATGAGTTTTATAAGTTGAGTATAAGAGCAAGTCACATGGAGGATGGTGTGGAGAATGTGGCTAGATATCTCATTAGGTTAAGATTTAACATTCAAGATGAGTTGAGTTTGACAAACCCAAGGATGATAGAGGAATGCTTTCAATTGGCAATTAGGGTTGAAGAAAAGTTAAAGAGAAGGAAAGACAAGCAAAACAGGGGCATAGGTAGCAATTCCAAAGGAAGAGGGTCATTTTCTAATCCAAGGTAGTCATATGAGAGTCAAGAAAATAGAAGCAAAGTCCAAAACCAAGTTGCAAATGCAAGAGGTGGATTTAGAGGAGGTAGATCAGGCTTTAGAGGCAGATTTGGGGCCCAAGGAAGAGGATCTCGTGGATTCATAGGAAGGTGTTACCAATGCAACAAGTTTGGACATCAAGCATGGTAATGCAATTAAAATAAAGCCAATACTTCAGCTGGAGGAGAAAGGAGAAAACAGATTGTTCAAGGAGATGATTGTGAGAGTGTGAACTCAACATCACAACATGCTACTCTAGAAGTTGGTGAATCACTCATGGTAAGGAGAACCCTCATCAAGGTACTAGTAGAGAAGGAGCCACCACAAAGGAAGACTCTTTTCAAGACAACTTGTAAGTGCTTGAGTAAGGTTTGTAAAGTTGTAATTGATTCAGGAAGTACAGATAATATGGTTTCAGTTGAGATGGTTGAAAAAATTAAGTTACCAAGAATACCACATACTACCCCTTACAAAGTCTCTTGGTTGAATGAAGGTCAATATGTTGGGTGGAATTTAACATAGGAGGGTATAAGGAAAAAATTTTATGTGACATGCTACCCATGGATGTGTGCCATTTTCTACTAGGGAGGCCTTGGCAATTTGATAGGCATCTTATGTATGATGGAAGGAGGAATAATTATGAGATAGAAAAAGATGGGGTCTCCTATAATTTGACACCATTGAAGGAGGTCAAAGGAAAAACCATGGGATCTAATTGGATGATGGTAGGTAGAAAGGAGTTCATAAAGATAGAAGGAGAGAAGCACATGGACCTTGCAACCACTCCTAAACCTAGAAATATTATGACAACTGTGCAAACCCCAACCTTAGTACCTGCAAAACAACACGAGTAAACAAGTTAAATAAGGAAATGCAAGCCAAAACAAGGATTCCCCGTGAAATCCATTTACAACTTTGAAATAGGAAAGAAAATAACAAAGAACATAATGAAACAATGAAATATTGATTCAATCCTAATTAGAAAAGCAAACACATGATCCCATGGGGGAATTGGTGCCAATTTGATGTGAAAATTGGCCCTTTCCCAATTCCTAAGATGCAATGTTGATTTGATGAAGAGATTGGATCCACTTTGATGATGAAGGATGAGAGCTCCAAGCCAAAATCTGCAATAACCTAGCTAAGAACTCAAGATTTATGAATGGAAATGGCTAAGTATTTTAGCATGGTAACTTTACATGGATTATGGATGATGAAATGAGGATATGAGCATTTTATTTATAGAATTCCAAGATGGATGAATGTCCAAATTTAAGCAATGTGGGACTAACATTCATCCAAAGGCATGATGCCACTTGTCAAGCTATGAATGGATGAAGGATGTGCAAGATTTGGGGTTTGTGCCAATAAATGCATAAATTTGAAATTCAAATTTGTTGAAATGACATGCAAGAGGGAAGGGAAAATGCAATAAATGCCACTTGGCTCAAGGCAAAGGACATGTAAGATAAATTTATTGCCTTGTTGGATGTACATGTTGACTTGGAATTTTTGAATTCAAATTGAGAGAATATTCTAAAAGATGCCTTGTGAGAAAAATAGAGATTTAATAAATGAATTAAATCTATTTTCATGTGCAACTTGCATTATCCAAAGGATGGGACATGAGATGAGATTAAATTAATTAAGGGTTAATTAATTTAATGAGAGAGATTAGATGATATGACCTATTTGACTCAAATTTATGGATATATTTAAATCAAATAAGAGAGGAATATGACAAGAGATTAATTAAATAATGATTTTGATTTATTTAATTAAAAGGGATGGTGTTAGATTAAATCAAATAAGGTTTTAATTTATTTAATTTAATGGATAGACTTTAGAGATTTAATCCAATAAATTGATTATTTAATTAAATAGGGATAATTAGATCAGATGAATTGATTTAATTAAAAAAAAAGATGAATTGATTAGATAAAATGATTTATTTAATTAAGAGAGGAATATTGATGAATTTAATCAGACAGGGACACAACAATAAATGGAAGAGATGGGAAGCAAAGGTGAAGAGGTCAACGACAAATTGCAAAGGAATGTAGGCAAGTCCAAGGATACACCTAAAGTGAGGAAGAAGAAATTTCATTACAAGGATGGAGGATATATGGTGGTAGGTAATGATGTAGATTTGACAATATTCTCAAGTGAATAATAGGTTAAAGATCATCCATCAAGTAGGCCTCTAAAGTTGGAGCATATCCTAAGTGCCAAAGAATTCAAAAAGACAAGGAATAATGCCTATTTCTAGTATTTGGTCCATTGGAAGGGTTTACCAAATGGAGATGTCACTTGGAGGTCAGAGAATGACTTGATCAAGCCTGAATCTACTGTTGCAACACTGTCCTCAATGGGACTTGAGTTCATTTTACCTTGGGAGTATGGTGCAGGAGCACCTTAGGTCTAATAGGTGTAAGTTAATATTTTGACTTGATTTGATGTTTTTCCATGTAATAAGATAATTTAAGACCATATCATGTGTGTTTGAATCAATATTAGGTCATTAGGTGGATTGGTGAGTCAAGTTGCATAAAGTTGTCAAGTTTGCAAAAATGTTGTAAAAGTGCACAAACAGGGAATATGAAGAGTCACTGGTTGTAAATGAGAAAGTTGGATAGTTGTAACTAAAATTGAAGTTGGAAAACATTGGGGAAATGTTAAATAAATATTGGTAAGGTCAAGACCAAGGTTGGCTGGGTGTATTTTAAAGAAAATCAATAAAAACTAACTCTATTTCTGCAAATTTAAATGTGATTTGGTTGTTCCAGGATTGTGTACAGTTTTTTACGATAATATAATGACATAAAACTAGTTGGTATTGATGGGGCATTGAGTCTACTTTCATTTTCACTTTTTTTCATTGAATCTCATCAAGGTTTGAGAATTTTATAGCAAATTTTCTAAAACTGGTCAAAAAACCTCATGAATTAGGCATTGAGTTTGCATAAGACTTAAGATTTGGTAAAAAGCTCATGAGAAATCATTTGAAATGGTTGGATATTTTGAGGAAGACCATATATGACCTGTTTTAGGTGTTGTCATGAAGGTTTGAAGCTTAGAGATTGAAGACCCTATTGTGACCTAGTGGAACAAGCCTAATTAGGCCTATTTGAGACTAGGACAGTCCAATTTTGAAGCAATTTTTCCAAAGAAACCCTGACCCATTTTGAGATATGTTTTGAAGAAGAAAAAAGGGTATTTGAATAAATTTTTCTCTCTCAAAGATAAATTCTAGTTTGAAAGTTATGACCAGAAAACATGAATTTGTTGTTCCATTTCAAGCCTAGTCCAAAGTGTAGCAACATAAATTTGGCCTTTGTGTTCCTAAACACCCCCACCTACAATTGAGATATGTTATCAAAGGGAATAAAGGGTATCTAAATCTGCACTTATATTTTGGGTATGAGGTCTGCTATGAAAATTATGTTGGAAAAACTGGTTGTGGAGTACTACTAAGGGAATATGAAGATTATGAGAGAAACCCACCAAATTAGGGTTCTAAGATTGAAAATTTTGAGTTGTTGAGTTATCTTGTTTTCATCCACCCTTCTCTACATCAGATATGTATTAATATCATGAAGTGGCTTGACACTATCGACTTACAATATTAGGAAACCTTAGGAATTAGTGTGGGAGCACCCTCAGGACCTGATGCCTATAGGAAGCAAAGTTTGAGTTTTTGTCTTGTTTTATTTTATTTCATGTAAATAAGGTCATTTGAGACCATTATATGTCATATAGTACCATTTTTGGTGTTTTGGTACAATTTAGGGAAAAAATGTAAAAGTTGCAAAAATATTGTTAAAATGCACAAAAAAATGTTGTCAAAGGTTGTAAAAAGTTGTCATCTTTGTAAACCAAGTTGTTAATGGGAAGTTGGGATAGTTGATATAGTTGAAAATACATAAATATGTAATTCCAACTTGAATTTAGAGGTTGGAGATTGAGAAGAAAGAAGAAAACCTTGTTTTTGTGCACATTTCCTATGTTTTCCCTCTCATTGTAGGTTGTTCTTTGGATTTTTATGGACTGTATTTCAAATTTAATGGTTTTCACATGATTGGATGTATTATAGGATAAAATCACCTTTCATTTGCAACTGGTCTCATGCATTTTCGTTACGTTTTGAGTAAGATGTAATAAAAATACCATTGGCTACCTTATATATATATTTTTTAACATTATAGTCTGGTACAACCTAAAACTCAATTTGAGAAGTTGCATAATGTTTTTATCTTTCTAGTGATTTTGATTTGAGTCATTTTTATTGAGTATTTTGAGAGTTATTGCATTTTTAGTGAAGATTGGTCAAAACCCTACCTAGGGCAACCCGAGAGCACAAAAAATGTGATTTCTCCAAACTCCCACAGTCAAAATTCATTAAAACTTGTGAGAAGGTCTTTTATAATTCATTTTTCAATATTCCAAAGTTTTAGATTTTGAAGTGATGGTTTGCACACGTTTTTAGGTTGACAGTTAAGTCTGAAATATAGTGTATGGCAGTCACTAGGACAACAAGAGACAAAAGTGGATAAACTGAAGTCTAATTTGATTGTTTGGCATAAGTGGTGAAAGGAGAATGTTGAGAGAAGTCCTACAAACCTGATCCAAGCAATTTGGGTCAACTTTGAAGGTTTTATGCTGGTAATATTATGACTGTCCTAAGAGGATTGGTTATGATAGTCATAGTGATGGTGTTATTTTCAAAACAAGTTAAGGTTTTGTGTATGTATTTTGGTATTGAAAAATCATTGAAATCATGCCTAAGTCCTTGAGAAGAAGGTCTCTAATTCAGATTTGGGAGTTTGAAACCATTTGTGGTTGTTTGGCTTAGTCCATCAAATTGTCATTCCTAGTTTGAATAAAACAAGAATTGTCAATCTTATGAATTGTTGCATTGTAGAATGTCACCAAAAAGGAGTTGTCTATGATAATTTATGGCTCACAAAAAATGTTTCCATGTCACTTGAAAAGCACATATGTTCAAGGATTCCAAGTTAGGGAAATGGTAGAGGTCTAGAGAAGTGCATTTAGGCACACCAATGGAGATGGTGTAGAAACCCTTTGGTAGAGTTGTGTCGTGATTCTTTTTCAAAGTCCTTCCTTTGCATCAAATTGGTATCAAAGACCAAAGATCTGGGCAAAAAAAATTTGGTTTGTGTATTGTCTTTTTTTTTTTTACAGGTTGAAGGAAGAACCTAAATACCAAAATACTAGGCCAAGGGAAAAGAAGTGGGCCTAAGGTGAGGTATCACGAAGACAAGATGAAGCATTGAGAAGAAGCAAGGTGAAAGAGACTTGCTTGCAAAAGGAGAATGAAAGTGTTGATGAGAATAGTCCATGGAGACTTGCAAAGTAAGGAATTTCCAAGAAAGCAACAAGTTATGAGAAGAGAGAGAAGTGAGATGAAAAGGAAAAATGAGAAGGAAAACAAAAAATGTTCAACAAGAGATGCAACAGTGTCTTGAGAAAGAAAACCAAGAAAATGGTTGGCATTGGCCAATAAAAAAGAAGGTAAAGTGGCCCATCAAGAAGATCATTCAAAGGAGAAGAAGAAAAGAGAGGACAATAGAACTAGACTTTGGAGAGTCTTTGTTGATGATGGAAGAGCCTAAGCCATTTGAGGAAGAGGAAAAATATGAAGAAAATGAGTCTATTGAGACTCAAAATATTATTTCTAACAATATTTGTGAGTATGTGTTTACATGTGCAATAGATGAAAATGAAGATGGAAAAGGGTATAAAGAAAAAGGAGAAGTGAATGCAGTGTATGCAAATTGTTATGCACAATATGGTGAAGAAGATGTTACAAAAACAACATAGGTAATGGTTGCATTTTCTAATTTTATGGATGATGAATATGCTGTCAAATTGTATTCGAATGATGAAGATGAAGAAGTGGATAGTGGTAATAATATATATGAACAAGAACTAGAGTTTTGGAACCTTGAAGCTGAGAAGATGCTAAGTAAGAGACGGTGCAAGAAGAAGAAAAAAGATCCAAGGAAAGTCAGGAATGCAAAATGTCAATTGAAGGACAAGTTGCAAAGAAGTGGAAGACCTAAGGCCCAAATGAAACATGCATTTGAATGTTTGCAAGTAGAGTGGGATTCTACATATCAGGTTTGCAGGTTGCAAGAGTCCAAGATGGAAGACATTGACAAATTTGTAGATCACATCTCAGATGGAATTGAGATTTTTATTTTCCTTGGAATATGGTGTAGGAGCACCCTCAGTACCTGATGCCTACAGGAGACAAATTTTGAGTTCTTGTCTTGTTTTGTGTTGTTTCATGTAAATAAGGTCATTTGAGACCATTAGATGTCATATAGGACCATTTTTGGTGTTTTGGTACAATTTAGGCAAAAGATGTAAAAGTTGCAAAAATGTTGTCAAAATGCACAAAAAAATGTTGTCAAAGGTTGTAAAAAGTTGTCATCTTTGTAAACCAAGTTGTTAATGGGTGGTTGGGATATTTTATATAGTTGAAAATAAATAAATATGTAATTCCAACTTGAATTCAGAGGTTAGAGATTGAGAAGAAAGAAGAAAACCTTGTTTTTGTGCACATTTTCTATGTTTTCCCTCTCATTATAGGATGTTCTTTGGATTTGTAAAGACTATAATTCACATTTAATGGTCTACACATGATTGGATGTATTAGAGGATCAAACCACCTTTCATTTTCAACTGGTCTCATGCATTTTTGTTACGTTTTGAGTAAGATATAGTAAAAATACCATTGGTTGCCCTGTAATTTTTATTTATTTTTGAACATTACAGTATGAAAATGTGTATAGTAAGGCCTTGTATGGATTGGTACAACTTGAAACTAAATTAGAGAAGTTTCATAATGTTTTTATATTTCTATTGGTTTTGATTTGAGTAATTTTCATTGAGTATTTTGAGAGTTATTGCATTTTTAGTGAAGATTGGTCAAAACCCTACCTAGGGTAACTTGAGAGCACAAAAAATGTGATTTCTCCAAACTCCCATAGTGAAAATTCATAAAAACTTGTGAGAAGGTCTGTTATGATGCATTTTTCAATATTCCAAAGTTTTAGAGTCTAAAGTGATGGTTTGCACACTTTTTTAGGTTGACAGTCAAGTTTGAAATACAATGTATGGCAGTCACTAGGACAACAAGAGACAAAAGTGGATAAACTGAAGTCTAATTTGATTGTTTGTCATAAGTTGTGAAAGGAGAATGTTGAGAGAGGTCCTAAAAACCTGATCCAAGTTATTTGGGTCAACTTTGAAGGTTTTATGTTGGTAATATTATGACTATCCTAAGAGGACTGGTTATGACAGTTATAGTGATGGTGTTAGTGTCAAAACAAGTTAAGGTTTAGTGTATGTATTTTGGTATTGGAAAATCACTGAAATCACCCCTAAGTCATTAAGAAGGTCTCTAAGTCAGATTTGGGAGTTTGAAACCATTTATGGTTGTTTGACTTAGTCCATCAAATTGTCATTCTTAGTTTGAACAAAACAAGAATTGTCAATCCTATGAATTGTTGCATTGTAGAATGTCACCAAAAAGGAGTTGTTTATGATCATTTATGGATCACAACAAATGTGACCATGTCATTTGAGATGCACATATGTTTAAAGATTCCAAGTTAGGCCAATGATAGAGGTCTAAAGAAGTGTATCTAGGCACACCAATGGAGATGGTGTAGAAACCCTTTGGTAAAGTTGTGTTGTGATTCTTTTTAAAAGTCCTTCCTTTGCATTAGGAATGATAAGGTTTAGTTGTACATCAACAACATGAAAGAAATGATAGGATGAGTCATCATTAATCCATACTAGTATGATCACTTGATCATTACTTAACTAGTGGATAAAACCCTAGGTTGGGAGTAACCTATTTGGGTTGATAAGTACATTGAAACCTAGGTTAAGATTAACCTATTGAGTTAAAGTGGCTACTTGGTTAGTTTTTTTACACTCTTGAAATGAAGTCACATTGTTGACAAGATTCTACTTTGAATAACTCTTTTTACTATAGGGATTACACTCTTGAATGAAATCATCTATTGCTATGAGTATTCTTTGAATGGGGTTAATCATTGATGTGGTTTTTCTCTTGACGAGAACCACTTATTAATGTGATATATTACTGATTGGAGCCGATTATTATGAATATTTAATCTATGAAGAGGAGAAGTATATGTAGTATATGTAGTTATACTTTAGATTATTAAGATATTCCTAGGACTGGGTTGTCTTTCCAATAAAAGGAATAACTTGGAAAGATGTTTGTGCAAAGTTACTGTGTAAACTATAAAAGCTTGTAAGTTATACCTAGGAAGTAGAATATCCATTGAAGGGGGAAATATCTTATGCTTAGGCTTAATTGGTAGAGATACCATTATAATTTGGAAAAAGGGATTAGTCTATTTCTAATGTTAGGGACTACTATAGAATGGATTACTTAAGCATATATATGAATGGTCATAATCCAAACCGAGATATAGAAACTTGTATGTGAATAGGGATACTGTCACTCAAAGTATTGGGTGAGAATACTTTGGCCACAGTAGTGTAAGTAGCCATTGTTTACATTGTCAGTTCACTGTGTCTCTTTTATGCATGCTAGTCCAGGATTGTAGGGTTTATGTAAGTTCTAGTCTTGTAGGACACAACACTAATCTCAAATAGGCTATTGTTATGAGGTTTACCTACCAATCTCTTCATCAATGGGTAGGGCCATCTATCAAATGATAGATGTGTGGGGGACTTCATTTGAGTCGGTGGTTGGCAGAAAAGTGCTTGAGTGATGCTTCTCCTCATCAAATGGCAGCTGAGGTTTGTGGATGTTTGCACCAACTTTGGGGACAACTGAGTGTGTACACTAGGGAGCGATGACATCTAGAAGGTACGCACCATTGTGGCGGCATCGAAATTAGTTTGCATATCTATTACTAGATGAAGCTTTGAAGAGCTATGTATGTATCATGTACCCTTTTATATGGAAGGATGTAATCATGAATGATAAACTTGAGTTCATTCAATATGATATCTATGTTATGGAAGATTTGTGAAATTACAATGGAATGAAATGAAAGTTTGGAAATAGTGTTATCTCAACTGTGCATGTAATTTACATTATGGAAAGAATTTTTTTGATTGCTATGTCATGGATGTTGGTGTAATTAATTATTTAATTACACTTACAGAAGTTTACTTAGGTTATAAGATTCTTTCTAGAAGTCTTAGTTGGCTTTTCTATAACTTATCTTATCTAGCTAATGCATAATTTCCTAAGTGATTAGTTTGTTAGTTGTCTCATGTCATAAGGTTATGACATTTGTCAACATCATGTTTATTACTACATTTCAACCTTGCCTATATAAGGAAGGCCTTTGTACTCATTTGTAATATACTTCATACCTCATCATTTGATAGGTCTTAATATCAAGCAAGCTCTTTCTTGCATATCCTCTTGTAGAAGGTTTTCTTTGTTTTTGCAAGTGGTCTTGGGTGTTGAGCTAATATCTTCAACTCCTACATGGTATCAGAACTTCAGTGCTACAGATTTCTTCCCAGATATGAGGAATCAATCTTGGCATGAAAGTTTTGCTGGATGCAAACAACCTTTTTATTAAAGTTGTTTTTCATTTTTTGCT
>VDFB02000015.1:317835067-317979890 GCA_007258455.2 Sequoia sempervirens | reverse complement strand
ACGTCAAGCAGCTCCAGCAGGACATTATTCAAGATTTTGGAGGAGGAAAACAGAATTTGCGAAATGTAGAGGAGGGCCATCGCCGCCTTCAAGAGGCCATGGAAAACAAATCATGCCTTCTTTACATCGATAATGTCGTCGACAAAAAATATGTCCAACAGCTCCTGCCCACAGATTTACTATGGTTCAACAAATCTTCTAATATGTCTGGGGAGAATCTGGGGAAGGAAAAAACAAAGCTGAGAATATTTATCACGTCCCGAGAGAAGAATCTTAGCCCAGAATTGAAGATTAGCTGTAAGGAATATGATTTGCATGCTTTCTCTAATGAAGATGCAAGAAGCCTCCTGAGAGAAGCAATCTTATATAATAATGATGGACAATTCAATGCCGACTTTGATGAAAATGCTTTTATGAATGCTGTGGCCGACGCATGTAGAGGTGTCCCGATACTGTTGTCTGTTTTTGGAAAGCACTTAAGAGAAGATAGAAAGAAAGCAAAATACATTGAAGCCCTTCAATCGCTTCTTCGGGGAAACCCCGATGATTTTGCAGAGGAAGAAAATCTCCGTAAACAGCTTTTCTTTGTTTATAGTAAGTTGAGGGAGGAAGATCAAGAAGCATTCCTTGATATTTGCAAATACTTTTATGGTTGGCAATGGAATCTTGTTTGTAAGATTCTAGATGAAGGTAGAGTTGAGGCTCTTCAGAGGAAAATGCTGATAAATAAAAGCGACTCGGTTGCCGTGATTGTTCACGACATCCTTCGTTTAATGGGAGAGAAAGAAGCCAAACAAACAAGGATATCAAATTACAGGGAATTATTACAAGTCTTGGAAGATGGTGAAGAAAATTTAAAAAATGTCAAAGGCATCTCCATTGTTGGGAATGAATCGTTAATCACAGTTGAATCCAGACATCTCAATGCTACGCGGCAGTCTTTGAGAGTGCTGATGATAGGAGATTGGGTAAAGTTGGAAGGGCCTCCGTGCAATAGAGCTTTTCAGAGTTTGAGATATCTCAGTGTGGGGGATACGATTGATTTTCCATTTGAAGATGCCTCAAAACTGCATAAACTCACGGCTTTTTTTAACAGATCAAAGCACGGCATGAATTTGAATCAGGTAAGTACCTTTTTAAATTAAATATAATGAAATAACCAGGATATTAATTTTGTTTTATTAACGTATGCTAGGAAATTTCTAATGGACATAAATAATATGCAAGTGGAAAATTTACTGCTTTATTCACAGTTATAAATGATGGTATTATTTAATTTAGAAGCTGTCAAATCATTTTATTTAATCTATTATTTTAAATGATATTGCTGGTATTCGCTATCATGCAACTTACATTATTTTGGAATTTTTTGGTTTTTATGAAATTTATGTAGGAGATTTTTTCAGTGTGTCTATATTAATAGTTCTTTGTATAATTTTATTAGTTGTTTCTGAAGGTTTTGATTTGTTATTTTTGGAGGTTGTAATATGTGTTTAAGTGTCGTAACTCATGAAAATGTGTACTTCTCTAACTAAATTTCCAAGTTTCTATATTACAACTTCGTTGGAATTTTGAATCACAAATGTTTCAAATTATTGGACAACAATCAATGCTGAGTTACATCTACAATGCTCCATCTAGTTATCATGTGACCCTCAAAAGAGTACAATTCCCTAGATCCATAGGGTCTTGAATTATCTAGACAACAATCCATATAATTTAGTTCACTAGATCCCTTCCCACCTTCAAAAAAATAAACTTCATATTATATACATCCTTACAATACTATCAACATAAAAAAAAAACAAAAAAAAAACACCGGCTTGTAGTGAGAAGCTAGATTGAGATGATGGAAATCTTCCAACCTTCATTGCCTCCAACATTCAATTAAAAACTTCCCAACTCATACCCTCCAGAGGTAGTACTGCAATCTCCAAAATCCTAATCAATACAACCAAGATTTTAAGGCATATTTGGAAAGCTTGTAGTGTGACAAAATGTTGTGTTTAGTTAAAAATGCATATATCGGTAAAACTATGTCTAGAAATAATTTATACTGATATTACAATAAACCAATACAAAATAATCATAAGCAAAATTTGAAATTGAAACCTCCAATTGCAAAAATGTTTTTTTCTCTCCAACCACATTACACACCCTCTTATGTTAACAAACTAAAATAATCTCAATACTTCTTATATAAAACAAGTTCCAATTTTCAAATTGTAAATTATTTACCTTGTATCTCCAAAATATATATTTTTTAAAAAAACTGAATAATCTTTTCCTATGTGTAAATGCTTAGTATTTTCTTTTTTTACCTTCTTATAATATCTTTAATCTCCACACATATTTTCTTAAGATTTAGAAACCCTTACACTATTGACGTGCTATCCTTCAAACTTTACAATTAAGAGAAATTAGTTTACTAAATCATATTTCATCATGTATATTGTCCTACTCTCATATATGAGAAATAAATTTATCTTATTTGAATTTTTTTTCTTATGAAACTAATAGCAACAACTATTTATCTTTTTTCTTTTGTGTTTTTCTATTATGAACTATGTTGAAAAATGATAGGCACAAACATTGGTGAAAATTCAATCTATAATAAAAACAATAATAAATATAGAGTAGTAATAATATTATTAAGTTTATAAGAGATTTTATAATGAATTGTGCAAATTTTGATAAATCATTACATTTGAGCATGACTTTCCAAAACTAATCTAAACTATTTATAAAAAAAAAAAAAATTTATAATAATATTAAATAATAAATTATAAAATCATTAAAATGACTTTATTAAAATACATTAACCTTAATATTCCAACAAGTTTTAATCACCTTTTCATTGAGATTTTCATGCTGAATTTATTAGAGAAAAGGAACTCTTGGCAGAATATGAGGATGTAATAGCTAAGGAAGAAATTTTTTGGAAGCAAAAGTCTGGGGAGGTATGGCTACAAGAAGGAGACAAGAACATGAAGTTCTTTCATAATGTAACAAATCAAAAAGGGCTATTAATAGAATCTCCAAGCTGCAAGGACAAAGAAACCAGATAAATGAGGATTCAACCTTAATTAAAGAACACATTATCATTTATTATAGAAATTTATTGAACAATGAAGGGAGTTCAAATCGATCTGAGCAAAATAAATTCCTCTCTAATATTCCAAAGATAATTACTCAAGAACTAAATAAAGAACTAAATAGAAGCATATCTATGGAAGAAGCAAAGATAGCCATCAAACAGCTTCCAACAGGAAGGCCCCTGGTCCAGATGGGTTCCCAACAGGATTCTTCCAAAAATGCTAGGGTATTATTGGGAAGGATTTAGTGGATGCTTTAAAGGCAGCAAGAAGGTCAGGTAAAATCCTCAAGGAGATTAAAAACACATTTATAGCATTAGTTCCAAAGAAGGAAAAAGCTGTTAAGGTGGAAGATTTTAGACCCATTTCTCTTTACAACACAATCTATAAGATTCTCTCAAAGGTGATGGAAAATAGGTTGAAACCTCTGTTAAATTTGATAATATCGGAGGAGCAAACATGTTTTGTCCTAGGTAGATCTATTCTAGATGGGGTCATTGTATCCCAAGAAGCTATACATACTCTGCAAAACACTAAAAAGGCTGGTATGTTGATAAAATTAGACATAACAAAAGCATATGATAATGTAGATTGGTGTTTTCTGTGCAAAATGATGCAACCTTTTGGATTTGATAGACAATGGATAAATTGGATATTTGAATGTATCTCTACTCCAAAATTCTCAATTCTAGTAAATGGTAATCCAGAAGGTTACTTCAACTTGTTCAAAGGGTTAAGACAAGGGGATCCTCTATCCCCATTTCTCTTCATCATTATGGCAGAAGCTTTGGGTAGAGCAATCAAGGAAAATAATGTCTTAGGGTAGATTGAGGGGATCAAAGTGACTAGGAATTTAAGTTCCATGCATCAGCAATTTGTTGATGATACATTATTGATGGAAGCAGCAAAAAGAAAGGAAGCGAGAAGATTTTATGAGATTCTTTGGTCATATGAGAAAGCATCAAGTCAAGCAATCAATAGAGAAAAATCAAAAATCTTCTTTCTCTCAAAGAAACAAGATATAGAGATCCGCATTATCAATATTTTTAAATGCAAAAAGGGATCCTTACCATGTACATATCTGGGTATTCCTATAGATAAGGGACTAAGAAATTCAAAGTTATGGGACCCTTTGAAAAACAAAATTGATAAAAGGATAAAATATTGGAAAGGGAAATGGTTGTCATGGCCAGGAAGACTAATTATGCTTCAAACAGTAATATCAACATTACCAATTTATCTCCTCTCTTATTTGGCAATAACAACAGGAATGAATAAGGCCCTAATTCAGAAAATGAGAAATTTCTTTTGGCAAAAGACTAAGGAGAAGAATAAGATAGCCCTTATTGCATGGGATAAAATTTGCAAACCAAAACCACTAGGAGGAATGGGACTAAGAGATCAAGTGAAGCAAAATCTAGCTTTGGAAGCAAAATTAGTATGGAGAATGATAAAGGACCCACAATCAAGGTGGGTGAGACTCTTGCAAATTAAATATCTAGAAGGAAATGCATCCAAGGAAATTTTTAGGATTAATAACCCCCCCAAGGGATCGAGAATATGGAACTTTATCCTCAAATGTAAGCCTCTAGTGGCAGATCATGTATCTTGGGATGTTCATGATGGAAATTCATGCTTGTTTTGGGAGGATTCATGGGGAGGCTATCCGAGTATAGATAGTCAAATATCAATTGAAACAACTAAAAGATGGCTAAAGAAAACATGGGGGGAGAAGATAAAATATTATGTCAATTTCTTAGAGGCTGGCCTAGCCTTTGGGTGGGAATGGAAAAATTTGGAGGGCCTCCCCATTCTAGAGCATGAGGCTAGGCATTTAAAAGAGGTAATTAGAAATAGACAAATATTCTTTAGAAAAGGGAATGATACACTAATATGGGCAGCCTCAAAGTATGGTCAGTATAATGCTAAAGAGGGATATAACATATTGGGTAACCAAGTAGAAAACATTGACTGGGGCATATCTCAGAAGCTGTTTTGGAGTGGCAAAATAATACCAAAAGCAGGAGTTTTTGCTTGGTTAGCAACTAGAAGGAAAATTCTAACATTAGAAAGATTTAGAAAAATGGGCTTTGAAGGCCCTTCAAGATGTGTATTATGTAAAGCTCATGAAGAAAGCAATGATCACTTACTCTTGAATTGTCCCTTCTCAGCAAAATGTTGGAGATGGCTTTGTGCAAATTTAGGATTTGTAACGGCTTTTCCCAATGACATAATGTCCCTATTTCAAAGTTGGCCTATTAGAACCAAGGATGGGTTACTTAGTAGCTTATGGGAGATCAGTCCATCAATGATATTATGGGAAATATGGAAAGAGAGGAACAAGAGGTTTTTTGACAACAAATCAAAACCGGTTGAATCAGTTATTAATATGATAGAAAGCTCAATTGTGGAAACGATAAACAACAAAATAGCATTAAGACTCAAGAAAAAAGGAGTCTTTACTGAGTGGGATGGAAAAATGAGGTTTGATTGGGTAGGCCTTAAAGTCCCCATGTTTTTTTGGGGAAAGAGATAAGAAGAAAGAGCAAACAACATGGAATCCACCTAAGACTGGATGGTTGAAACTAAACTTTGATGGGGTTTCAAAAGGTAATCCTGGTCCATCAGGGGCAGGATGTATAATTAAGGATAGTAGTGGTTCCATTAAAGGCAAGATTGTTGTTCCCCTTCAAGAGGATACAAATAACGAAGCTGAATTCATAGCCTTATACATTGGGCTAATTGAATGCCAAAAGAAAGGAATTGACAAGTTAGAAATTGAAGGAGATTCGGCTATCACTATCAATGCAGTGAGAATGTTTGAAACACCTAACTGGAGACTTAAAGCCCTACTAGAAAGGATACTGACAATTCTTGATTTTTTTGATTGTTTTACTATTAATCATGTATATAGGGAGGCAAATGTGGAAGCAGATGAGTTATCGAAGCTTGCAGCAGAAGGTAAAGAGGTGAGGTGGTGGCAATAAAGCTATGTTAGATGATCAAGGTCCTTTGTTATTGGGGCCATTTTTGCAAGAGACAGTTTGTTCCTTTGGCCACAACACTAGTTGAGACTTAATTATGTCTACTAGAGCTCTTTCAGATGTTTATATCCTGTCAAGAACATATATATTAATAAAATTTGGCTTTGCCTCTTGCTGATCAAAAAAAAAATATTCCAACAAGTTTTACAATAAATTGTTTAAATATTTTTAAAGTTTTACATTCCCATGACTTCTCAAAATTACTCCAAATTACCTATGAGAAACTAATTATTTTGATAACAATTTTAAATAATAAATTATAAACTTTATTCCAAATTTCCAATAGATAAAATATAAAATCCACTTCCGTTCTTTTTTAGTGAGAAGAAGACAAGTAAAACAGTGAAAGTCTGCAATTTCAGCAACACAGTCAGCGTATGGTTTCAAAAGAAAATCTTAGTATGTGTTGATTCTCAATTCTGGTTCACAGCCATAAGTTGATGTCTTTTTGTTACGATGAATATGAAATACTATTAGTGTTTTCCTTTCTGCGGTTACAATTAGTTTTCAGACTGGATTTAAAGAAACAGAGACTGTTTCAGAATCTTCAATTACGACCGTGATGGTTATAGGACAATTTGTTTTTGCTCACAGCTTCCACGGAGCCTGAAGGTCATCTCTCATCATGTACCAGATCCCTATGGCCATTCCTTTGAAACACTTCCCTTGCAAAACCTTCCTTCTTTACAAAGTTTTATTGTGGAAACGAGGATGTTGGTGAAACTTCCAGAGGAATTCGGGTTCCCTGCATCTCTGGTAGATCTCCAGTTGAATTGTTGCAGGCAGCTACCAAAAGAATTTAGTAATCTGACTGCTCTTGAGCGTTTGACTCTGGATAAATGTGACTTGGAATTTTTGCCTCAAGGAATGGGAAAACTGAAGAAATTGAAGCATTTGAGCATGGAACACTGCACAAGGTTGGCTTCCCTTCCGGAGGAAGTTGGGCTACTATCTTCAATGACTTGTCTGAGGCTATGCGGATGCACGCTTCTCCAAAATTTACCTGATGATCTGGGAAAGCTGAGTGCACTGGAAAAGCTGAGAATCAGAGAGTGTGAGAATTTGACGAAGCTACCTCACGGGTTTGGCGGATTATCTTCTCTACAAAACTTGGACTTAACTGGATGCATCACCTTGAAAACACTGCCAGAAAGCTTTGCGAAGCTTCGGATAGAGTCGCTCACTCTGCAATCACTGCTGAGCTTAGATGAACTTCCGTATTGTTTTGGAAACATGCCATGTCTTTCTCGCCTGATATTGATATCTTGCAACTCATTATCCACTCTCCCCAATAGCTTTGTGCACTTGAAATGTTTAGAGACCTTAGAGATAAGGGATTGCAGCAACATCGTGGCGCTTCCCAGAGACTTTCACCAGCTAAGTTTATTGAGTAAATTAGCTCTGGTAAATTGTCCTAAACTGGAGGAGTTGCCTCATGGATTTCAAGCACTGCCGGCCTTAAAAAACTTCAGGTTGATCAATTGTTCCAGTTTGGTGAGTCTTCCTTCAGGGTTCGGGGAGCTCATTTGTTTAGAATTATTGCGCTTAAAGGGCTTGCTATTGTCGCGTCTTCCGGATGGATTCGGGAAGCTCAAAAGATTAGAGATTCTAGTAATAAATTTTTGTTTCAAACTAGAAACATTTTCAGATGATTTTGAAACTTTAGCATCTTTGAGGATGGCAAAAGTGCAGCATTGTCCAAAGTTGGATGGCGTAGCAATGGAGAGAATAATAAAATTACAGCACTGCTATTTTGTAAATATCGGAGAAAGTGCTAAATTGATAGAGAGGTGGGAAGAAATGAACGAGGAGGACGAATCTCCAATGGCAGTATGTACTGACAAAAATGTTCTGGTAAGTGGTGGATACGATCGTTACATGTTTATTTCATTCGGTTTCTTTTTTGAAATAATCAGGACATATATGTTGCATAGGTTGGTATCTGCCCTGTGCAGAAAACTCAGGATTGGAAGCGAGCTGCAAGAGTGGGTTTGTTGTGTGGGAGTTGCGTAGAATGGGAAAACACTACACAGCAATTGATAGAGCACTCAACATCTATGTTGTTTGAGGAGGACACAACTGTGGCAGTGATCGCCCTTCCTCTTCACATGGAATTTAATCATCATCTGCTTCTACAACGGCTTGTTGGGGCGGCGATGGAAAAAACAAAGACGGCTAGTACACGACGCCTGCGGATTGTTTATGTGAAAAGAGTAAAAGAGAAGGGCGGAACGACAAAACAAGAGAAAGAAGAAGAAGAAGACTGTTTCCAAAAAATTTTGAAGTCGATGCCAAAAGGATCGTGTGCCATTCCTTCTACTGACATGAGCCGCCATCGTCTCATTACCCAACTTTTCTTTAATGGTTGGGGTTACAGAGCTGACAACAAACTTGCCTGTTGCATGGTGAATGTAGGGGTGGATGATAGAGACCGTAAATTTGTGGAGTTTAAAGATAAGTTTGGAGAAGATGATATTTCTGTTGATTTTTGTAGCTTGAAAAGTGGGATATGGATTTGCTTTAAAGCAACTCAAGATAAGATTTGCTTTAAATCAATTCGAGTTGGATTTTTAGCAACAGCAGGATTTTTATTCTTTAATAGAATGTTTCCGAGTTTGTGAGGATAAGATAAATCCTAGAGTGATTTTATGTGTAAATAAAGCCAAAGAAAGCAAGGAAATATTCTTTCCTTGCACGCTAAGTAAAGCAGCTAGGCTCTATAAATACAAGATTGTTGTAGCAAACTCGCATTGTATTTTCGAAAGAAAAGTTTGCTGTTAGGCTGAATAGAAGATCCAACATTTGCAGGTTTTTCCCCGCATTGGGGTTTCCTGGGTATATCTGTGTTATTGTCTTTTGTGTTTGGCTTTATGTTATTTTTGCTTCCGCTGTTATTAGTTGTTAATTAACCCAGTTGTATTAATTGTTATAAATCAGATTTCTTTCTGTGAATTTATTGTGCAATTAATCTGTTGCTGGGTTATAGAAATTAACATGGTATCAGAGCTTTAAACTCTGAATACGAAGCCAAGATTTGTGACGCAGATTTCAAGAAAAAAAAAAAAGTCATCAGATTTTTGTCTCCAGTTCTTTTGTAGCTATGGCAACCAGTGTTCGATACGAGGACAGGCTCGAGGGTGCATCTAACTTCTTGCAGTGGAAGGTTCGGATTACATCTGTTCTCAAGGAGAACAGACTATGGATCTATGCTAGCACAGAAGTGACTCCACCAACAAATGATCCTGTTGCCTTAGATTCGCATGAAGTCAAAGAGGCCAAGGCTCAGAGGATTATCCTGGATGGAGTAAGAGATCATTTAATTCCTCATTTATCGGGGAAAGACACCGCCAAGGAGATGTGGGATATGCTCACAAAACTTTATCAAGAGCGACTATCAGAGTCGTAAGATGATGCTCAAGGACAAATTGCATAATACCAAGATGTCCAAAGGCGAGAGTGTGACCTCTTACTTGTCCAAGCTGACACAGGTCAGGGATGAGCTTGCTGCTGTTGGAGAGACGATTAAAGAGAAGTTGGGTTGGGGACAAGTGTGTTGTCGGCAGAGATCGGCTTGAGGATTGAGGATGATTTTGTTCAGGAGAATCCGAAAAGGTGCTCATCGAGGAGATCAGAGAACAAAAGAGGTTCAAGATGAAGAAAATCTTGCTCTTGCAAGCAAGGGTAAGAAGAAGTCCAATAAAGAAATGGAAGGTTCTTCTTCCAAGAGTGGGAAGAAGAAAGATCTAAGCAAGATTAAATGTTTTTGCTGCCATCAGATGGGTCACTATGCCAGTCAATGTCCGAATAAGAAAAATAAGGACAAGCAGAAGAAGCAATTTGCTGCTACAGCAGAGGTGGACGAGTTTGCATCACGATTTGAAAATGAGTTTTCACTCATTGCCTGTCTCTCAAGTTCAATTGCCAATAGGGTATGGTATATTGACAGTGGGGCTTCTCGCCACATGACGGGAGTTAAAGAATGTTTCACCAAGTTGGAGGAGAAGAAGCTGGATTTCTATATTGAGCTCGG
This sequence comes from Sequoia sempervirens, assembly GCA_007258455.2. Taxonomy (NCBI): domain Eukaryota; kingdom Viridiplantae; phylum Streptophyta; class Pinopsida; order Cupressales; family Cupressaceae; genus Sequoia; species Sequoia sempervirens. Next base: position 317,969,721 of record VDFB02000015.1, on the reverse strand, counting down.
AGACAATGCCAAGTACCATGCAACTGGTATTGGCACCGTCAAGTTTCAGAGGGAGTCTGGCAAACCTTTGTTGGTGGAAGATGTGTTGTATGTCCCTGGGATGACCAAGAATTTAATCTCAGTTTCTACCTTAGAAGACAAGGGTTACATCGTGACCTTTGAGAGGGGAAAAGTCTATATTTATCCCAAAGATTCCAAGATTGCAAAAGTGATTGGTGTCAGGCATGGTAGTTTGTTTCGGTTACAGTTTAAGCCAGTACATGCATTGGTTAGTAGCTGTAAAGGGATAGGAGAATTGTGGCACAGGAGGATGGCTCACCTTCACTATGGAGCACTTAATATTCTTAAGGAAATAGTGACAGGGCTGCCTGGGATGAAGACAGAAAAGCATGAGGTGTGCAAGGGTTGTGCTCTTGGGAAATATGTCAAGACCAGTTTTTCAAGTAGCGACACTAGATCTGAAGGGATTTTGGATCTCGTACACTCAGATGTGTGTGGACCTATGTCAACAACATCCTTGAATGGATATGAGTATTATGTTACCTTCATTGATGATTTCTCCAGGAAGACGTGGATATATTTCATGAAAAATAAAGATGAAGTCTTCAGTAGGTTCAAGGAGTTTAAGGCTCTCGTAGAGAACCAAACTGGGAAGAAGATCAAGATACTGAGGTCTGATAATGGAGGTGAGTATACCTCGAATGCCTTCAAATATTTTTGTGCTCAGGAAGGTATCAAGAAAGAGTTGACAGTTTTGTACAACCCTCAGCAGAATGGGGTTGCTGAACGGAAGAATAGAGCTATCGTTGGAGCAGCCAAGGCCATGCTTCATGATCAGGATCTGCCTTGGTTCTTATGGGCATAAGCTTGCAACATAGTTGTGTATTTGCAGAATAGGAGCCCTCACAAAGTGTTGGGCAAATTGACTCCAGAAGAGGCGTTCACTGGTAAGAAACCAGATTTGGGGCACATTCGCATCTTTGGATGCCTTGTGTATTGTCACATTCCTGTTGAGAAGAGAACCAAGTTGGAATCTACTGCAGAGAAGGGTATCCTTGTTGGGTATAGTGAAACTTCTAAGGCTTATCGGGTTTATATTCCTGCTCTCAGGAAAATAGTGGTTCGCAGAGATGTGAAGTTTGAGGAAGAGAGGGCTCTTCAGAAGTCAAGTAACTTGATGAATGAGGAGGAACAAACATCCACAGTTGAGGTAGCACAAATTCCTCAAGCTTCAGTCACACAAGCTGGAGAGCAGAACAAGCAGGATGATTAGATAGAGGAACAAATAATTCCTCAGCCTCAGATTCCTATTAGTGAAAAGAGGAGAAACAAGGCAGCTGAGCAAACATTAAAAGAGGCTCAAGAATATGTAGGTGATCCTCAAGATTCAGTCAGACAAAGAAGGGCTCCCAAACGTTATTCAGATTATGTGGCACTTATGAGTAAATTAATTGAAGTAGAGCCTTCCAGCTTTCAGGAGGCATCCAAGCACCAAGTGTGGAGAGATGCCATGGTGGAAGAGTATTCTTCCATTATGAAGAACAGTGTGTGGGAGGTAGTACCAAGACCAGAAGATAAGTCTGTGGTGGGCTCGAGATGGCTATATAAGATTAAGCATGCTGCAGATGGTAGTGTGGAAAAGTTCAAAGCTCGGTTTGTGGCTAAGGGGTTTTCTCATAAGGAGGGAGTTGACTATGATGAGACTTTAGCTCCAGTAGCCAGGTACTCATCCATAAGAGCTATCATTTCTATAGCAACACAGATGGGTTGGAAAATTCATCAGATGGATGTAAAGACGGCCTTCCTCAATGGGGTGATTGAGGAAGAGATTTACATAGAGCAACCAGAAGGGTTTGAAGCACATGAGAGGGATTCTCATGTACGCAGGTTGAAAAGAGCACTATATGGACTCAAGCAGGCTCCCAGGGCGTGGTATTCACGTATTGATAGTTACTTGCAGAGTGTGGGCTTCATCAAGAGTGAGGCAGATTCAAACATGTACTATGTTTAGGTGAAGGGTGAACTTCTTTTATTGTTGTTATATGTTGATGACCTATTTCTCACAGGGTCAGAGGAGCTCATAGCACATTGCAAGCGGGATCTTGTAGGAGAGTTTGAGATGAAGGACTTGGGGTTGATGCATTACTTTCTAGGATTGGAGTTGTGGCAGAAAGAGGGAGAGATATTCCTTGGACAAGGGAAGTACTTAATTGATATCTTGAAGCGATTCAGGATGGAAAACTGTAAGCCTATGTCAACACCACTTGTGACCAATTGGAAGAAGATTGATGCTTCCAGATCAGAGGCAGTGGAACCGACTTTATACAGATAGTTGATAGGCTCTCTTATGTATCTGGTCAACACCAGGCCAGACATTTGTTTTGCAGTGAACTCACTCAGTTAGTTTATGGTGGAACCTAAACGTGTGCACTAGATAGCTGCGAAGCATGTTTTGAGATATCTCCGAGGCACACTTGATTATGGCTTGAAGTATGTTCAGCAGGATGGAGTGAAGCTCAAGGGGTTTACTGATGCAGATTGGGCAGGCAGTACAGCTGATCGAAAGAGCACTTCAGGGTGCAGTTTCAGTTTGGGATCAGGAGCAGTCTCTTGGTACAGCGGGAAACAAAAGTTAGTTGCTGAGTTCTGCAGAGGCCGAGTATATGGCAGCCAGTATGGCTACATGTGAGGCTATCTAGCTTCAAAAACTTCTAGCTGGGCTCTTTGATCAAGAGTTGGATCCTACAGTCATTTACTGTGATAATCAGAGTTGTATCAAACTCTCTGAGAATCCAGTGTTTCATGACAAGTCAAAGCACATTGAGATCAAGTACCACTTCATCAGAGATTGTGTGGAGAAGGGGATAGTGAAGCTCAATTACATTCCTACGGATGAACAGATAGCAGATATCCTGACGAAGGCCTTGATGAAGAGCAAGTTTGAATTCTTCAGGGACAAGTTGGGTGTGGTGCAGAACACTTTCCTCGCTAAGAGGGAGTGTTGATTTTTGTAGCTTGAAAAGTGGGATATGGATTTGCTTTAAATCAATTCGAGTTGGATTTTTAGCAACAGCAGGATTTTTATTCTTTAATAGAATGTTTCGAGTTTGTGAGGATAAGATAAATCCTAGAGTGATTTTATGTGTAAATAAAGCCAAAGAAAGCAAGGAAAGATTCTTTCCTTGCACGCTAAGTAAAGCAGCTAGGCTCTATAAATACAAGATTGCTGTAGCAAACTCATATTGTATTTTCGAAAGAAAAGTTTGCTGTTAGGCTGAATAGAAGATCCAACATTTGCAGGTTTTTCCCCGCATTGGGGTTTCCTGGGTATATCTGTGTTATTGTCTTTTTGTGTTTGGCTTTATGTTATTTTTGCTTCCGCTGTTATTAGTTGTTAATTAACCCAGTTGTATTAATTGTTATAAATCAGATTTCTTTCTGTGAATTTATTGTGCAATTAATCTGTTGCTGGGTTATAGAAATTAACAATTTCAGGAGAGCCCATCCAGAGCTCAGAAAGCTCGGATAAAGAAGATATAATTTCCAATAGAATTGGAAATTATATACAATCTATGTATTCAGGGAAGTTTTCTGGAACAGCTGGGTCGTCCAGTGAAAGTAGTCTTACAGAGTTTCTTCAAATATTGAAGGAAAACACTGTAGATCACCTCATCGACAGTGAACTGAAGCTGGTACGTTCATGATATAATAAAACTATAGAAATATTGTTTTCATGCAACTATAAAAATTATAAATTTGAAGCAAATTGATATATCATATGCCTAAAACAAAACTATTAGTTGCCATCAAAATGAATGCTAAAATTTTGCAATTCATGTAATATGTTATAACATGCATGTTTCAGGTACAGTTGGATCAACTAAAGAGCAATGTGGTGGGCATCTTCATAAGTGACCTAAATGCGCCTGAATATATAAAATTGGAATAGATCTATAAAGATCTCAAGTCTAAAGGCCACAATTTTGAAATTATCTGGATTCCTCTATTTAAAAATGAATTTTATGGGCTTGGTTCTTACACAAGGGCTATTCAAAAAATGAGCTGGATGGTTCTTCCTAATCCTAATATGGTTAAAGTGGAAAGCAAAAATCCACATTGTATTATTTTTGATCAAGGAGGAAAAATTACAAATCAAGATGCATTGTCTGCAATGATGTCATGGGGCATAGAGGCCTTTCCATTTACCTCAACCAGGATTGAAGAAATTGTCTCTACTATACATGCTGAATCTACTTTAGAATTTCTCTTCAATAAAATAAATCTGGTAAGATGTAATGTTAAAAGTAAATTTTCTTTCAAATAGGCTTTTGAGTTTTTAAAGTTAATATTTTTAATAAGGTTATAATTTAGTATTATGTGATATTTATTTCAATATTAAATTTGTAACATTTTTTCTTTATATTATTGTAGGTGAATGGAGAAACAATACAAAACAAGTTGACTTTTCTATATGCTGAACCTCCAAGTTCAAAGCTCAAAATAAAATTCAACTTAGAGAAATTAGCACAATTCCATGGTAATGTTCAAATTATATATGTGGGATATCTTTTTGTGGAAGAATGCAATATCACAACATTTAAAGAAGTATATGAAGATGTGATAGAAAATATGCATTGGTCTAAACTCTCATTTGAAGATATGGTTACATTTTGGCATCATTGCAAGTACTTCATGGAGGTGGGAGAGAAATTGAATTTAATTACTGAAGGGACACTCACAAGAATTGTGAAGCATCTATATGTTGAAAAGAGATGGTTAGTGCTACAAGATATTGATGGATTAGTGACAGGGAGTGGATATGAATTTTTAGAGAAAATTTTCAAACTTAATGATGAAAAGATAGATGAGGTGGATAATTTAATGAAAAGGGAATTGATGATAAGCTTACAAAAAGGAAAATGTAGTCAAATTGTGAGAGTATATTTTCAAGATGAAATAATAGGTCATCCCTTGCACTATCAACATCCCTTATTACTACAAGACAATCAATTTGATGCATATTATTGTTGTGATTACTATTATTGTGACATTTGTGATCAGACAAAGGTTGTTACATGGGAACAACAAAGACTTTATAGATGTAATGAGTGCAAGTGGGACATGTGCATCAATTGTTGGGAGCTATTTGCTAAAGAAAAAGTTCACTCCCTGATGCTTAATGAAGATTAAAATGATCTGAGAAGGGCAATCTTTTTTCTCCGAAGGAAACATCTTCTAGGTGTTTCAATGTGCTAGGAGCATGCTTCTTTTTTTATAATAAGACTTCCTATTATTAGAGTTAATTGTTTTTTGTTACTATTGGTCCCTATTAATATATAAGTCTATAGACACCACTATTGTATATGAGAAAAAAAAACTACATAGATCCATCTCGTGTTTCAATGTGCTAGGAGCATGCTTCTTTTTTTATAGTAAGACTTCCTATTATTAGAGTTAATTTTTTTTTGTTACTATTGGTCCCTATTAATATATAAGTCTATAGACACCACTATATTGTATAGGAGAAAAAAAAACTACATAGATCCATCTCTCATGTACCTTAGTTTTTATTCAATAAAATTTACTCTAAACTCCCCATAGTGGTAGAAGCTTCTACATGATATTTGAAAGTAGTATTAGAGTATTGTAGATTGCTAAGAAATAGAGAGTAGTGTTCTTGAATTGGAGGATTGTATATTGCTAAGAAATAGAGAATAGTGCATTTCAGTTGGTTTCCATATGAGAGAGGTTGATGAGAAGAAAATTAACTGTAAAAGGTATTGAAAGAAGCCAAATTAAGTTAGTAATTTTATTTAATTGCTTTTATTTCCCTTTGAAGTTGGATAATGTCTTGAAATTTTTAAATATTGATATTGCCCTTTACATGTATGATATTGACCTCTATGAATTTTGTTGCCTTTCATGATTCATGTATGGTAATGATGTGTTGTTTATGAATGGAACACAATTGTTTTTCATTCCATCGCTTGTTTGTTCTCAAAATTAAATATCACATGTGTTTGCTACTACATGATGTTGATTGTATGACCCTTTAATTACCTTTGGTTTTGCAATTACTTTGTTAGAATACTAATCTTAGTCCATTTTTAATCATTTTTATTGATGTCCAATATTTTAGTTTATTGATAATTATAAAAATTATTCAAGTTAAGAAACATCACTTAAAAAAAATTCAACTCTATAAATCAACACCAACATTCTCAAAATAAAAATTAGACCTCAGATATAACAATCAATTTCATTTTGTCTGTTTGGTCATGTTGATCTACAATTTGAAATGATGAATTGTTAGAATAGTGAAAATCTTGTAAGTTGATTAATATCCATTTATTTTAATTAACTACTTCTACATCTAACAAAATATTTTTCCAATAGGGTACATGATATTTTGCATTCAAATAAATGTTTGTTAAAAGTAAAAAATTCAAAATATTGGTCCTACATAAAAAGAGGGAAAATTTTGAAAATTTTAATTTTTTTTAGAAATAAATTTACATAAAATTTATTGAGATGCTTTATGTGTTTGATATTGTTATAAGAATAACATTTGAAGGCTAGAAGCACTCTTCAACTAAAAATAGGCTTTCTCTTCCTAAGAGAGTTGTAAAATCTAATGGTGTATTCAATACTAGTTCTAGGAAAGGGGCTAGTAATTTACAAAATAACTATAGGAATGATAACTCTTAGAGAAGGGGAAAAGATAAAGGCATATAATTTAGAAGTATAATGAAAAATATAATTTTTTGGTGGAAATGGTAGCAATTTTGGAGGGTGTCATTGATTCATGATAAATATAAATTTTATAGATAAAATATAATGGTGACAAATCAATCTCTATGAGAGATGAAGGATAAGGATGAGGTACACATAATATCATGCACCACAAATGAAAAAAAAGTTCTTAAAAAATTGGTCTATAGTACTCTTATGGAAAATAATTATCTAATAGTTCCTAAATATGTACATGATGATATAGTGTTTGTCCATGATTAGTTTTTTCTTAGTACACAACAATAAATCCATAAGGAAACATGTGCACACCTTCAAACTAATTTGTATTAACACACAGTTTACCATCATTGACTATTACTACAAAAGGTTCAGTAATGCATTTACCATATGTGTAACTAATTGTATCATCATGCACCACTATGCTTGCCCACATAATTTATTGTGTATTCATGCACTTTTGTGCATGAATTAGCATGTGTATACACCTAAAAATGGTATGGATAATCAAATTAATTAAATACGTGTTATTTGATTAATTATCTTATTTTCTTCTATTATTAAATAAATAGAAATATTTATTTATAGTTCATTTCTTATATTCTTCAATTTTAATTAAATATACAACTTCTATAGTTAGTGTTATTTACTGTTACATCATTTCAATCTTAATTAAATAAATAAAGTTCTATACTTCATTGTTTAATTATCATATTTCTTCTATTTTAATTTAATAAACAACTTCTATAGTTTGTTTTATTAAATTATTTATTCCCCTTTTGCTAATTTAAATAAATCAAAAAATTTAAATAAAAGCATAAATCAATTTCCTCTATTTACTCACCTACCAAATTTTATTTTCCAAAATCCAATTAATGCAACTTCCATTCACGGGAAACAAATTGGAGACAAATTTGAATCAATTGCTCAAATCTTCTTCCTCTGATCTTTCCTATCATCTTGCCTAATGTTTTCATGGGGAGAAACCATTCCCTTCATCAGCTGCATCTTCTCAATCTCTCACCACTCAATTCTTTAGATTGAATCCCAACCTCTATTGTGTTGCCTCGTCACAAAACTGTTGCCAGAAATCTATAAATATAGCTTCTTTTCACGAGAAATGGATCCCAAATTTTTATGTAAACTTACTCTATAACATTCATAGTAACCAAGCAACCCAACAAATAGCATTAGCAATATCATATCAGCATCATAGCATCGTTAGAATAGTAATCATGGTAGTATCTTAGTTTTTACTATTGCTTTCATCCATCAATTTCCATGTCATTATAGAGTACAATAGTATCATATCATCTAGGAATCATTCCCAATCATTAGATAATTTCATCTAGCATCATTTCGTTCTCTAGATAGGCATTTTAACAATTATAGTACATACCAAATCTGAGAGCCCTCTGCAATTATACAAATCTTTGGAGATAGGAGACAATGAGACACTTTCAAGTTTTCTATGTTTTTAATTAGTTTAATTCATGATAAATCTTGATCTAATGTTCATTAAGAATTGTTTTTAATTTTTTTTAGTTTACATATTTCCACACTTACATTCTAGTGCCCACCATGGGGCCTCAACCCCATGTTTTTAACAAGTTTTTGTTAAAAGCTTTTGTACAAGAATATGGAGTAACTCTTTTAGCATGATCGAAATATTTTGCAGCTCATTTGACCTGAACTATAGCACTTCTTCCTGTTTTAGCACTTCCAATGATAACCATAGCACTTTCGAGGACTATTTTAGCACTTCGACCAAAAGGCTTTCAACACAGTTTGACTGTCAAAAATTTCAAAGTTGTCTCAACACAATCCAACGATTTTAATAGTGCTTCTGTTTTAGCATATCTAACAGTTTCTATAGCACTTATGAAAGATTCTATAGTGCTTACGCCACTTTCTATAGTGCATCTAAGTATTTCTATAGCACTTCTACATTCTGGCATAGCGCTTCTAGTATAATTTGTTATCTGGATCTGACACGACCGCGACTAGTAAACTTCATTTCTTCAGTTGGTTTAAAATGAATTAATCTAGGATAGACACTTCTTCAGTTGGTTTAAAAATGAATCAATCCTAGGATAGTCACATTTTCAATTTGGTTTAAAATTTATCAATCTAGAGTAGTCACCAAAAATTTCAATTTGGAATTAAAAATGAACACCATGTCTTTTTGTGAAGCAACATCTTCACATAGATAGAAAATTATCATTTTGGCTCTAAAAATTGAACAAGTTGATTTATGTGTTTGGTGGTGATATGCATATGCTCTCCCCTTAACTAGGTGATCAAAATTCTAGACTCATCCTTTATTTCATGCATTTTCAAGCTTTATTAAATCTTGTAGAAGGCCTACCATAGTGGGAAAAAGTACTCACCCTATGGGAATGACCAAAGTGGGTTCAAATCAAAGCCAGGTTTTCCCACCTCACTCTAAAATTTAAAGCAAATATGGGGAAACCCTCTTTTTTTGGAAGTGTGCAAGATAACAATCCCCAAGACCTTTGTTCTAAAGGTTGGGAGGTCTCCAGAGGGAGTTTATTATTGCCGCTCTGAATGGAAACCCTTTCTAAGAACCATAGTGTAGTATCCAGCTAAGTCAGTTTCTAAACATTGTAATACTCAATAGTGCCGGGGAAGGGAAAAATCTACCCCCAAGACACTCACCATATAATTTCCAAGGACCGTTTGCTCAAGGGATTGAGAAATCTAACCTTGAGTAAGCACCTGGAAAAGATAAAAACACGGGTGCCCTCTAGGGGGTGACATAGCTGTGTGAGTCACAATTTTAAGCTATGGGTTGATTGAGTATAACGATGACCTACTTGTCCTTAAGAGTGAGTCTGTTTGAACTATTTTTTTGTCAATAAACCTATGAAAATTAAAAAGGATATATTTGATCTTTGAACATACACTATACGTATAGATTATAGCTGTTAAAAACAACTATCTACATTTGATTGTTGTGTATTTTAAAATCATTAAAATCCAGATAAAAGATCATCCTGAAAAAATACAACTTTGAAAAAATCAAACTGAGAAATATATGATTAGAGATTGGAAAACAACAAAGTTTGTCAAGAAATCTCTTTCCAAGAGAAAAAAGAAACAAACGAAACCACTTAGTTATAGAAACCTTTTGAAAAGAAGATGGTTCTTGTATCAGAATAGAAAGATTTTTCTTCATCACAGAACCTTCATCCATAGGTTTCACGATTTCACTAGAGGTTACACTGATGATTATGTTGTAGAGCCCTTGTATTCACAAGCCTATTTTCAGAGAAGAGCTCTTTCGTAGGGACATAACAATAGTCAACCTATTCGCCAATCTTCTATCCCACAACCTGCCATAGAATACTCCACCATACCTTATCAGTTCTTATAGTATACAAATCTTAGAAACATTAGGTTTGACATACAAAATCAAGGAGTTACCACCACACCTTATGACAATTTGGCAACCTACAAGTCCCATTCAACATCCATGACTTATAGCACCTATCATACAACCTAGCCTTATGTTGAAAGTGCCCAAACCGACATCATCAATAGTTTGAGGACATTCATTTTTGAGGAAAACAAAACACCCCATCAATTTCTTTCAACATCCATCATCCTAAACGAAGAAGAAGAAAAGGAAAACATAGCAGTAGGAAGACCCATGTTATTACCTTCTACTTGGAAATAGGTAGTGAATGACATTGTGATAAGGTATTGAAACCACCATACAACATAACTTATGACCATTTGGCGACCAACAACTCTTGTTCAACAACCAGGGTTAACCACCCCAATATTTCAGCCAGGTAACGTACACATTGAAGGTACCCAAACTGACATCATTAGCAGTTTGAGAACATTCATTTTTGAGAAAAATGAAACACCCCAACAATTTCTCACAACATCCATAGTCTTAGATGAATAAGAGAAAAAACATAGCAACTGAGAGACCCATATTACCACCCCCCGCTTGGCATTAAACAAGAAACTATAGCACTTCTACCATTTGTTTTAGTGCTTCTAAGCAATATTATAGCGCTTCTGTCAATAGAAAATAAAACTCTATCAGTGATCAACAAATACCAGTGTCATAGTGCTTCTACAGACTGTTCTAGTGTTTCTATGCTATCTTTTAGCTCTCCCATAGTAAAAAATAGTGCTTTTGTCATATGTTTCAATGCTTCTGATCAAATCTATAGTGCATCTGTTAGTATTGAACATTACTAGTCACATAACTCACTAGTTAACGTATATGCGCTCTATTTTAGCACTTCTACTCTATTTGACAGTGCTTTTACATAAATTTTAGCACTTTTGTCCTCTATATTAGCACTTCCACATAATAGAAAAATAGGGAACCTTCAGAAACAATTGTCAAATTTATTGACATCAGAAACACAAGATTTTACCAGTTAGAAAAATTTCACAGATCAGACAGTGTCCTAAAAACCTGAAACAAAGTAGGTTCTTACAAGTAAAAAATAAACTTAGATCTTGCAAAATATAAAGTGTCCAATTATCAAAGCAAATCTAGATTATTTGAGTCAAGTTTCCTCATCAGGATTTTGACATCATACCATCACGAAACAAGAACTCGGTAATCAAATTTTTAACTTAGCCTCATCAATAGAATACATCATTCTATTTGGCTTTGTTAAAATCAAATTGACACTAATCCCAACAAAAAAGATCCAAGTTTAGTAGAAACAACCAAAACTTGTATTCTAGTCTTGACAAGGTTGCAAAAACAAAAACTCAGAGTGAAAGAAATTGAATATCCAAACATGACTGAAGAAAACCCTTTTTACCAATTTCGACAACAAGATACCAATGAAATAACACAAGAAGATACACAACACTACCAACAGGATCCAAATTTTCATAAATTCATGTAGAACGTCTTAGAACAAGACATGGAGAAATATCTCTTGATGCTAGCAGAGTTTGGTGCTAAACTTCTTAAAGACTTCAATATCAATCGATTGAAGGAAACACCTAAGAGAAATGAAATAGAATCACACCACACCCATGAAACAGATCAAGTAGTGGCTTTAACAACTCTAATGCAAAATTTGCAGCAACAGATTCAGAGCATGCAAAACAAGAACCACAAAGAGATATTTATTACAAGACATTTGTCCTTACCCTTTTCATCCATGTGTGGATATGACACCTTTCCCTAGACACTGTGAGTTTCCTAAATATGACAAATACAATGGAAAATCAGATCCGATTGACCATGTATAGGAATTTAGAACAATGAGCCTCAAGTTCACACAAGAAGATACATACCTCATGAGGTTATTTCCTAGGAGTTTGGGAGCACATTGCATGGAATGGTTCTCCAAGTTGTCGCCAGGGATTCGATCCTTTGAAGAACTGGTTAACAAATTTATCACATAGTTCTCTTTCAACATTCAACATGGCATAACCATAAAGGATTTGTATAACATGAAACAAAAGAAGGGTGAGACATTCCTATCCTTCTTACAACATTGGAGAAATTTGTTCGCTAGATATCCTTGATCTATACCTGAAGAGGAAAAGATTGAATTATTTATATAATTGACAACTTAAATGGTGAGATGAGTTATAGATTGGAATTACAATATCCTCTGAAATTCAAAAAAGTGATTGAGAATGGGCTTAAAATTGAAGAAGCCCTAGTCAAATGAGGAGTAATTAAGCATTATAATGACACATCAAACAATGCCAGTTCCTCAAATCCATATGCAAAAAATGACAAACCAAAATTTTGGCAAAAAAATAGAAATACTAGAAGAAACGATGCTACAACTGACACACAAAATACTAAACTATTATTCAATCTGATGGCAACAATAGTCAAAACAAATCAAAATGAAAACTAGAATAACAATCTGAGCACCAGTCAAAACAATAAAACCAACAATGGAGAATCTCGACCATCATATCAAAGACAATCTAATTGACGAAGATTCACCCCATTAGGGAAAACCTTAGAATCAACAATGAGAGAACTCACTACAAATAAACTCATTACCCTACCAGAAGCACAAAATTGGGAACCAAAGGTGAAACCATCCTGGTGGAACGATGTGGATTGTTGCAACTTTCATAAGAATAAGGGACGTAATTCAAACAAAGTCTGTATGCAATTAAAACATTTGATACAAGACTTGATAGAAGAAAAGGTGTTTGTCCAAGGGCATCAAACAAATAACGATCATAGTGCATTTACAAATCCATTACCCAACTATGAAAAAAAGGAGTCTTCTTCAAATGGTAAGGGAAAAAGCATAAACTATGTCTATGACACCACCATTCTTTGCCTTTCTAAGGTTAAAAAAAATGACAATGATAATCAAACAGATGACACAAACATCAATGACATCACATCCCTGAGCATGATACCAAGCTCAAACACATGTGACAACCAAATCAACATCCTAAAGATCAGGGAAACACAATAACATCAACCATTCAATGTAATCACAAGGGGGTAGTCCAAAGTAACATTAAAAGGAGTTTCCTCCAAAAACACTACTCCCACATCACATCAATACAACATCATGGACCAATTACAAAAGATACCCACACAAATATCCATTTTGGAACTTCTCAAAATTTCCCATCACATAAAGAAGTTCTAGAACAAGCTCTAGTAGCTACTACTATACCCAATAATTTGGATGTCTATCAATTCCAAGCCATGGTGAGACATCTAACCACACCTCATTGTTCGTCATTCTTCGAACAAGATGATGTGTCATTAAATCACCCACACAATGCAACCTTACATATAGAAGTACTAATCCATAAACACCACATCAAGCGTGTCCTAATAGATGGAGGAGTTGGGTTAAATATTTGTACTTTGAAACTAATTCATGCACTAGGCTATTCTGATAATGCCATTGATGCTAGGAGAAAGATAACAATAAAGGCTTATGATGAAGAGGAAAGGTCTTCCAAAAGGTTGATAGTACCTCTAATTCAAGTGGTACTGATTGTTAACAACATCATTTTCCAAGTGTTAGACAAAGATCTAGCATATAACATACTCTTGGGTCGTCCCTAGATCAATGAAATGCAAGTGGTACCCTCAACATACCATCAATGTTTGAAATTTCCAGTAAACGGACAAGAGGTTACTATATCAGCTAACAACAACAATCCACAAAATTGCAACATGTTAAAATAAAATCAAGACACTTTGATACCCTACAATAGGGATGCAAGCACATTTGGCTCAACCAGTGGTGAAAAACAACTCAATTTTATATCTAAATGGGTTGAAAAGAAGGATCGAGTAAAGGAAACAACTGTTGCAGATACAAATTTATCAGACACTAAAGGTCCTATGAGTAATCTATCACAACAATTTGTAGACAAGGTCTAATTGAAGGACAAAGGCTTAAGAGAATATTCCCTAAAGCAATCTTTGTGTCTGTCACAATTGCTGCCATCACCAAAAACATATGGACAACCCATTTCAAATACACCACGCTCATCAAAACTAATCATAGCTCTAAATGAAAGGTTTGTAAAAACAAGTACACTTGAAGATGAATCAGAAGACAAAGCCATTCTCAATTGGCTATACAAAGATGAGGAGGCCTCCACATCAACAAATATCAACATCAAAATAGATCAGTATGGAAAAGGGAAGGCTATATTAGAGAAAATGGGCTATGAAGGCCAAGGACCAATTGGTAAGAGAAAGGATGGTATTATTGAACCTATTCAATGTCTAATACTACAACCTAAAGACAAAACAATATTAGGCTACATAGGGGAAGCAAAAGAGGAAGTAACTCAGAAAGTGATAGAAAGGATTCTACAAATGAAAGATGGTTCTGCCATAGATTCCAATGAGTATGAATGGGATCATTTATCTGCTACATCATACACTAAAAAAAAAGTTGATGTCATTCAAGCATATACACCCTTATGAAAGGAGGGACAAAGTTCAGGAACTAGACCATTTGTAATGGGATGAACAAATAACAATGACTTAAGAAAGGATGATCAGACATCGAGTGAGACAGATGACTTGGAGGTGAGTACTATCATAAACCTCAACCTTCCTACATACAACTTTGACCACCTAGCTATCAGAACACTAACAACTATTGACCTTACTCAAATCGATGATTTCTTGCCCTTGAGACATCCTAAACTAATTGACTGGGAACCCACCAAGCCTATTAATATACCAGTCTTTTCAAATGATGATGCCATCATAAACTATCTTTGCAGTATTGATGGAAGATTTGACACACTCCCAAAACATTACCATGATAGATCATCAATACTAGTAGAACCAACACAACCTATAAATCAAGGAACAACTAAAAAGGAAAAGATCCTACATCTGGCAGCATCCATGATAGAGCAGGAGAAGCCTGCATTCACCAAATTCTTTGAGGAGCGACACATCAATTTTGGATGGTCTTATTCTAACATGCCAAGATTGGATCCAAATCTCCTAATGCATCATCTATCACTACCAAATGGAATCAAACTAGTCAAGCAAAAATTAAGAAAGATGCATCCCCACATCGCCCTGATGGTTAAGGCTAAGCTAAAGAAATTATTGGATGTAGGATTTATCAAGTCCATAGATTATGCAGAATGGATCTCAAACATTGTGCATGTATCCAAACCTGATAATAGCATCAAAATATGTACATATTTCAGGGATTTAAACAAGGCATGCCCAAAAGATGATTTTCCTCTTCCAAGCATTGACATCATTGTGGATCTAATAGCAGGCCATGCCATGTCATTAATGGATGGTTTCTCAATGTACAACCAAATAAAAATAGCACCTGAAGATCAGGAAAAGACAACATTCATTTATCCTTGGGGTACATTATGTTGGAATGTCATGCCCTTCAGGTTGAAAAATGCAGGTGTGACATATTAGCAGGTGATGACCACTATTTTCCATGACATGATGCATACTTTTATGGAAGATTATGTGGATGACATCTTAGAAAAATAATTCACAATGTAAGGACATCTAGAAATTCTAGATAAAATATTTACTAGGAAGGAAAAGCTCAATATCAGGTTGAACCCAAAGAAATGTGCGTTCAGAGTAACATCAAGAAAACTCCTTGCTTACATAGTATTAAAAAAGGATATTGAAGTGGACCCGACTAAGGTTAAAGCAATAATGGAGATGTTGCCACCTAAAAATATCAGTCAACTACGGTCCCTACAAGGAAAGTTTCAAACCATTAGGAGATTTATCTCCTAGCTAGTAGACAAGAGTCACCCATTTAATCATCTACTTCATAAGAATGTTTCATTCAAATGGGATCATGACTGTGAAATTTTTTTTGACCAAATAAAGCAATAATTGATGTCACCTCCAATACTCATGCCACCTACAACAGAGAGACCATTGTTATTGTATATAGCAATAAGTGACATATCTTTAGGAGCTCTATTGGCACAAGAGGATTCTGAAGGAAAAGAACAAGTTGTTTACTACATCAGTAGGACACTCAATGGATATGAAATAAATTACACATTTATAGAGAAGGCTTGTTTGGAAGTGGTCTTTGCAACTCAATAGTTGTGACACTACATGTTGACTCATACAGTAAGGCTCATAGAAAAAATAGACCCATTGAAATATCTACTCAGTAAAGCTTCTCTAATAGGGAGACTGGCAAAATGGGTCATGATCTTGAGCGAGTTTGACATCGAATATGTTGACAGGAGGGCCATCAAAGGATAGGTAATAGTGGATCAACTAGTTGAAGCTCCATTATAGGATCATCATCCAATGAACATTGAATTTCTAGATGCAGACATCCTGAATATCACAACACAATAATGAAGGCTCTATTTTGATGGATCATACACACAAAGAGGGTACTGGGACATGAATTCTATTTGTCACACCTCAAGGGCACACCATTCCAAGATCCTATTGGCTAATTTTTCCCCATACCAACAATATAGCTGAGTACAAAGCATTGATTATTGACATCAAAGTAGCTATTGAATGGAAAATCATAGAAATACAAGTGTATGAGACTCACAACTTGTTATCTATTAGGAAAATGATGTGTATTAGATTAAGGATGAAAAGCTCATTCCTTACAAGAAAATGATAGATGATCTTAAAAATTACTTCATGGATATCAAGTTTGAGAAAATACCAAGGGCAGAGAACAAGGCTGCAGATGCCATGGTGACAATTGCTTCCCTTTTTCAATTACCAGAAAAGCAAGGTTGTTATGAGTTTATGGTAGAACAAGTATCTAACCCTGCATATGACAATCCTTATTCACAAACCATATGCCAAATACCTGACACTCAAACCTCACAATATGAAGAGATTATACTTACCTCAAGGATAATATCCTTCCCCCTGATCTCTCTAGAAACCAAAAGCATAACTTTATCCATCAATCTCTGAGACATACATTGATTGTCGATATCCCCTACTATTGAGGTTTAGATGGTACTCTTTTTTGGTGTTTGGAACATCACGAAACATCCTTATGAGAGGTCCATGAAGGTATTTGTGGGACCCATTCAAGTGGGCTAACCTTAGCTAAGAAAATCCTCTGTTTAGGGCATTACTAGCCGAACATGGAGAGGGAGTCCTATCAATATGTCAAAAAATGACAAAAATGCCAAATACATGGTAATCTAATTCATGCGCCGGCACAAGAGTTACAACCCTTCACATCAACATGGCTCTTTTGTTAGTGGGGACTGGACCTGGTAGGAAAAATAAATCCTGTCTTTATCCAATGGACACAAGTTCATCATCATAGCAACAAAGTATTTTACAAAATGGATAGAAGCAGTACCTTTAACAACTGTCACTAGAAAGCAGATTTCATCTTTCATACTCAACTATCTCATATGTCAGTACGGGGTACCACAATCCATTGTCATAGATAATGGTATGCCTTTTAAAAAAAGGATGTCCAGGAATTATGTGAACAATTCCATATCCAACATCATTTCTCAACATCGTACTATCCATAGGGAAATGGCCAAGCAGAGGCCTCAAACAAGACAATTTTG
The DNA here is from genome assembly GCA_007258455.2 of Sequoia sempervirens. Classification (NCBI taxonomy): domain Eukaryota; kingdom Viridiplantae; phylum Streptophyta; class Pinopsida; order Cupressales; family Cupressaceae; genus Sequoia; species Sequoia sempervirens. The sequence goes on along the minus strand of VDFB02000015.1, from coordinate 317,951,919 downwards.
AAAAATACTAAAGAAAATGGTAAATGATGTTCCAGGGCATGATTGGAATGTTCAGCTAAATCCTGCACTATAGACCTATAGAACCAACATTAGAACACCAACAAGAGCTACACCCTATACCTTGGTGTATGGATCAGCAGCCATCCTACCCATTGAGGTAGAAATACCATCACTCTATGTCTCACTAAAGGGTATCATTACAAATGAGGATTATAGAGTATCTCAGCTATAGGAACATGAATTATTGGATGAACATCATCAGCAAGTTGTCAATCATTTAAAGTCCTACCAACAAAGAATGTCAAGGAGCTACAATCATAGGGTAAAACCTAGTGTCCTTCAAGTGGGAGACTTGGTCCTAAAGGAAAACTCTAGAAATCAGTAGGATAGAGAAAAGAAAGGGAAGTTTGAACCTAACTGGTTAGGTCCCTTTGTAATCATATAAGTGTATGGATTAGGTGCATATCAATTGTGTACACTTGAAGGGGATCTATTTGATGAACCAATCAACAGTATCCATCTCAGAAAGTTCTATACCTGAATTACTTAGTGCATGAATTAGTTTATGAAAATGGTTACCTTGATGAAAACCTGGCAAACAAGCGTCCTGGTAGCAGAAAAATACAAAAAAAAAAAAAGACTAAAAAGTGCAATAAAAACATATGGTGAAAACTTGGAAACAGGCGCTATTTGTAATTCAAATCAGCTCTTCCATCTATTGGACACATGACATGGTTGTTATTTTCACGATGATTTTACATCCATTATCATATCATTACGAGTGGTCATGTCTCACCATAGCTTGGGGGCAACATCTGGACATCACTAGGGGTAGTAAACATCAAGCTTAGGGAAATGGAAAAACATGTCAAAATGTAGCAAAAACAATGATCAGAACACAACCCAACATGAAGTACAATCACCATCAGAAACACATCAAACATCCATATCATGTCAAAAATCCAAAAACATCCATATCATGTCAAAAATCCAAAAACATCCATATCATGTCGAAAATCAAAAAACATCCATATCATATCGGAAAATCCAAAAAAAAAAATTCAAAAAGTCAATATCAAAAATCCAAACAAAAACATGAGTCTATGTCAGTCGAACTACTTGGTCTTTGCATGTATAATGTAGGCAAGGCTAATCTTTGATTAGCCCGCGAGGCCCCTAGGATAGGTCTTTAGGTTAGGTTTGATACAAAATCACAGAAAATCACAAAAACATCAGAAAATCAAAATCAGGATGGATGATCTAATTTGAATAATAATTGAAATACTTTTAAGAAAAATGTTGGATATGTTGTACTTCATCATTGTTATCATTTCTTTGGAGCAACTCAATGATGTATTGAACTAGAGAAGCTAAGAAGAAGAATGGTATTTTCTTTGTCTGCTATCTGAGTTAATCATCAATATTGTGTGAATTGTTGTGAGACATGCTCTACAAAGTATCACTGATGACGTTCCAATTCACATAGGAAAGTGATTAATTCTTGTTTGTTTACGCAAGAAATGCTCAGCTCATCTCGGTTTAATTATACCTCGATGCATGTGTTCGCTTGCAATATCAAAAATCATGAAAGTAGTACTTAGGTCATCATTGGTCTACATTATACCATTGATGCTTGTACTCACTTTCAACATTTTAAAAGCTCTATGATGATACAAAGCACAAAAAGTACTGTTAAAATGCCTATATTTGCATGGTTAAAATTATATTGCATTCATAATAGTTTTGCATCTACAGAGTGTTTGTTACAAAAAGCTCATGAGGGATTCAAATTAATGTTGATCTTTTTCTCATAAATTAGATTGAGTATACTTGACATTAACAAAAACATCATCATAATCATATAGTTGCATCATTTTATTCATTTACATACATTAGAAATCAATTAATCATCATTTCACCATTCATACATTTGAATCAAATAATTTTGCATTTATCATATCACATTTTTCATATCATATAAACATTCTATAAAGAAATTCTCAAAAACATAAATCTCTATCATTGCATTTTCAAAAATCAATTAAACATTCATATAGCATACATCATCTTCATCTACATATGAATTTATATCATATCACATATCAAACATTCATATCATTATCATACAACATTAATCCATTCATTTATCACATCATAAAAGATACATTTCCATTTATTACATCATACATCATTTATCATTATCATACATCATTTAATCCATCCATTAATTAGACCATATATTTGCATTTACACCAAAATAAAGTTACACACATCCCATTTACATCGCATATCATATATCATTTAAACAAATCATATCTATAACCATATACATTATTATACACATCCATACATCATCCATAAATTCATCATCATAATAGAACATCATATATCATATCATGTCATCATGATATAAACTGCATCCATAACATCATAATAAAAGGATCATCACATAGTATATAGAACATGAAAGTAAATGCATCCATCATAAAATCATATAGAACACATCATAGATCAATAGAGTCCATTGCATATCATGTAAATTAAAAATCATAAATTTCAAGTATACAATGATGTCTGAAATAAAGAGAGATATATCATCAAAAAATGTCTATAATCATTGTATACATCACATCTCAAAGTACAACAAAGGGTGCAATTATCAAACTATGTCCTGCTGGCTCCTGATGGTGTCAACATCATGGGACTACGACCTCCTCCACCACCTGATGTACCAGGATCTCTAGGATCTCTCGGGTCTCTGTGAAGAGGTTGAGTCACACCAGCAGTGACGGTCCTGGAGTGGGTCCTACCTGAACGAGACCGCGCATAGCTGACTCTCTACTTAGAGGGAACCACATCATAATATTTCCCTCTGTAGTACTCCACCTCCCCACCAATACAGAAAACCTCTCACATATAATCTACTAGGGAGGTACCATCTGCTAGTCTCTATAATCTCTCGGCTATAGCATGAGCACCCTCTACTAAGAACCTAGGGGCATCCCTCTCGGCTATCAAGGCTGTAATATGAGCCTAGGCTACCCCTGCAATCTACCTAGTTGCAATCTGTGACTATACCGTTTCCAACTAAGCCTGCACTAATGAAAGAGCCTCTACATGTAACTGGGCCTATCCCTGCATTTGAGCCTAAGTCTGCTCTAATAAACCCTTCACCTGCAGAAGCTGCTCCTGAACAATCTCTAACTACACCTGAAGGCTTGTTATTTGCAGCTGATCTGACACATCTCCCACTGCCTGCCTCTTATGAGGCACTGTCTCCTCTAGAAAATATAAGGTAGGACCCAACCCACCTGTAACCTCTCCACTATCAAATCTATAGTCATCACCACTGCTCTCATCCCTGCTGCTCTCCTCTCCACTATCCTCCTCATCACCAATATCCTCCACACCACCGAAATCCTCCTCACCAACAACACCAACATCCTCTGCCTCAACCTCAACCTCCTCTCTCCTCTACCTATGACCACGTGCAACAGAAACATTCTCCTCTACGGGTAATGGGGTGGGCTCATAAGGAAAAGTAAGACGTGGAAAAGGATGCAAAGCCAAATGCTCGACATAATCTGCTATGACTGGTGGCTCAACAATGTCTAGACAATAATCCCACTCAAAAGGTTGTAAAGACTGGTACTCCTGAACAATAACATCGTATGATAGACTAGGCCCCCAATCTGTAGCATTTGACTGGTGACAGGCGTAATGAGCAACACCCTGGGGCATACTCTAAACCATCCCATACTCTCTATTCACTCGCCTGATAAAAAATCTCTCCAATACCCAACAAGTCCAACCAATCAATATCATAGACTAACAAAAATAAGACATTTGAACATCATCATCCCAATGATCACAATCAAGATACAAATGCCATGTCATCGACTCTATATCATTGATCACTCTCCTCCAATACTCTAACTTACCCAGTCTGGATTGAGTAAGGTGGCCTGCATATTTGTGTACATATGGTCTCATAGGTGGTCTTTGTCTCACTGGAACTAGAGAGTAATAGCTATGTGCTCCCATGCCCACACTTGAAGCAAAGTGACACCAGCTGACAAACTGCGACCTCTAAGATACACTGCTGAATGTAAATCATGATATAGGTGGGTGATCATACACATGCCCCAAGCATATCTAGTCCCGTGAACAACCATACTCTCCAGAACTCGACCCCAACCAATAGAGAATCCCTTTGACCTACGATCAGGACAAAGGAATCCTCCAATGAATCCATCCAACACTAAAGGCAAAGTGGCATAATCAAGTACCATCTCTCACCATGGAATCCACTCTCTGGAAATTTCCCATCCTCAAATACCCTCCGATGAGCATCAGTACCACCCTGCTCTGATGAATCATATACAACAATGTCCCCAATAACTGGTATTTGTAGGATCCTCCAGACATCCTCTGGAGTGACTGTCATCTCATCGGTAGGAAGGTGGAAGGTGTTATGTTTGCTATGCCATCTCTCGGCTAGCACTATCAACATACCCCGATTAATCCTAATATGGGGCATGAATAATAAAGGAGCCAATCCACACTACATAATAACTGTAGTATCTGGAGCTGCTATCTTTGGTATCAAATCGAATGTCCATGGGAATCACTCTCAAACCTGAAGGTTCTCCAATGGCTCATATTATCAAGAAATATTCAAAGTCAGAATTCTTTGTCGAATCATCAAACATCAAAATCCTATCAAAACTAATTAGCTCTTGGTGAGACATTTTGATCAAATCTCATGAGCGAACATCATTGAACCTCACCTATCATGAGGTCAATCATAAATATGTCAAATCAACCTCGCTTATCATGAGGTCAATCATCAAGGCATCAAATCAACCTCGCTTATCATGAGGATCATCAATGAAATTGTAATTATTTCTCACCTATCATGAGGATAATTATCATAAAAATCAAACATCAGACCTCACCTATCATGAGGTTCAACATCATCTACTTGATCAGGATTATCAATCGAATCAAACCAACGGCTAACACGATAAAAAATCAATAAAATCAGGGACAAGTTTGACAAAACTTCATCAATTTGATTTGAATATGCTAAAATAGGCATTCAAAACACTAAATCATGACATGTGCCATTTCATTAGTCAAAACTTGCTATTATAGGGGGTCAAAACGCCATTTTATCAAAAGCGCCATTCTATTGCGTCAATGCGCTAAAACTTCAGGTCAAAAGCTAAAACAGAAGGTCTAAGTGCTAAAAAATCTATCCTACACGCTAAAATCCTAGAAGCACTAATCCATCTTACCTAAGTGCTAAAACATACATCCTACGCACTAAACTTTTCAAAGCGCTAAAATGGAAGCCCTAAGCACTAATGTTTACAAAGCGCTAAAACAAAAAATGAAGGCGCTACAATGGAAAGTAAAAGCACTAAAAAACCTTGAAAATTTTCAAAAACTAAAAATATGCAAAAAATGAGACAAATGCATGAAAAACGAGGGGAAAAAGGGTACATATCGGAGGTCCGTATGTGGTCGGGCACTGGTGATGTTATACATGCTCAAACCAGTGAGTGTGATAGGGAATCGACATCTTACTCCACGTGGCTCAAATAGCTCTCTCACAAAGATTTCAAAAGTCAAAATGCACAAATGAGAATGAGAAGGACCCTTTTGACCTTTTATAGGTTATTGAAAGTGGACTTTGGTGGGATTATTTAATTTTATTAGAAGAGATTAATTCAAAATTATCCTAGGGCACTTTCTACATCAATCATCAGGAGATAAATTATTTCATCACTGAATATTCATAGAAACTACATCATAATCATCGAAAAATCATAATTTTTTTGAAAATTTGAAAAATTCAAAAAATCAAAAATTCATCAATTTATCTCCCGAAGGAGCATATGACCATCAATTGACCATCAATCACCTGAAAATCATATCTGGGGCATACTGAAAATTTTTCATCAATACTAGCAGCATCAACAAATTTTTTTTTGAAGCAATGCGTAAACACGTCACTTCAAAGAGTGGCAAAATGTATACACCTAAAAATGTTCTGGATAATCAAATTAATTAAATACGCTTTATTTGATTAATTATCTTAATTTCTTCTACTATTAAATAAATAGAAATATTTATTTATAGTTCATTTCTTATATTCTTCAATTTTAATTAAATATACAACTTCTATAGTTAGTGTTATTTAATTATTACATCATTTCAATCTTAATTAAATAAATAAAGTTCTATACTTTATTGTTTAATTATCATATTTTTTCTATTTTAATTTAATAAACAACTTCTATAGTTTGTTTTATTAAATTATTTATTCCCCTTTTGCTAATTTAAATAAATCAAAAATATTTAAATAAAAGCATAAATCAAATTCCTCTATCTACTCACCTACCAAATTTGATTTTCCAAAATCCAATTAATGCAACTTTCATTCACGGGAAACAAATTGGAGACAAATTTGAATCAATTGCTCAAATCTTCTTCCTCTGATCTTTCCTATCATCTTGCCTAATGTTTTCATGGGGAGAAACCATTCCCTTCATCAGCTCCAGCTTCTCAATCTCTCACCACTCAATTCTTCAGATTGAATCCCAGCCTTTGTTATCGTGCCCCATCACAAAAATCCTGCCAAAAATCTGTAAATACAACTTCTTTTCACTAGATTTGGATCTCGAATTTTTATGCAAACTTACTCTACAGCATTCCTAGTAACCAAGCAACCCAACAAATAACATTAGCAATAGCATATCAACATCATAGCATCATAGCATCATTAGAATAGTAATCATGGTAGTATCTTAGTTTTTACTGTAGCTTTCATCCATCAATTTCCATGTCAGTATAGAGTACAGTAGTATCATATCATCTAGGAATCATTCCCAATCATCAGATAATTGCATCTAGCATCATTCTGTTCTCTAGATAGGCATTTTAACAATTATAGTGAATACCAAATTTGAGAGCCCTCTATAATTTGACAAATCTTTGGAGATAGGAGACAATGAGATGCTTTCAAGCTTTCTGTGTTTTTAATTAGTTTAATTCATGATAAATCTTGATCTAATGTTTCATTAAGAAGTGTTTTTAATTGTTTTTAGTTTACATATTTCCACACTTACAACATGTATTCATATAAAAAGTATAAAAAATTACCCATTAGTATTCCATCACATGTGTACTCTTTAGGAAACTTCTTTAGTAGTAAGAATGGAGAACAAATTATTAGTGAATTTTAATCTCTGAGAAGTTGGAATGCAAATTAGTTTGGTACATGAACCATTTCATCTTTCCAACCTATGTGCATATGTGTGTGTACACAATTGTGCATGTATGCATGCATGCACAAGTATGTTCATCCATGTACATCTATGTGCATTTGCATGCATGCAAGTGTGTGCATACACAATGATGTATACATCCATACATACATGTGTGTTTTTTCATGTGTAGAATGTACTCACACATATGTGTATATATGGTGTACACATATATACATTCATTCAATCCGATGCAGGGGCACCCAGGTCTTCATGCCCAAGAGGGGGTCAAAAGTTTATCTTTTGTTTGGTTTGAGTAATTTTCATGTAATGAGGTCTTCTAAGACCATTTCATGTGTGTTTGAGTCAGTTTTGGGTCATTAGGTGTGAGTTAGGGTCTAGGTGCAAAAATATTGCAATGTTGCACATTGTTGTCAATGCAACTTTTGCATTTTTTGTCATAATGAGGTATAATGATGTTTTTTTAACTCTTTAATGACAAATATGGTTATAGGTAGTTAGAATATGATTTAAATTCTTTAAAAAACCTTGTATGGTCGAAGATAAGGGTTGGTTGATGGAGTTTGGAGGTTGAAGCAAATAAAATAATTCTATTTCTACATTTTCTAAACATTGTTGTTGCTAACGTGCAAAGTATGGATTGTATGGCATCTATTTAGACCTGAAACCAATTGGAGGCTATTTTAATGTGAATAATATTCCTTTTCCTTTTTGTGGCATCAATTTTTGTGGAAACTGCTTGAAAGTATCCTAAGGTTACCATTTTTGGGAAAAATGGCATAGCTTTTGTTTCCACCATTAGATTTTCATAAAAATTGGAGGAAAATTCTGTAATTCTTTTATCTACAATTTGACTAGAGTGATTGGATTCATTTGTTGTTGTGTGAAAGTTATGAATGACATTTCATTGCATTTCACAGTGAAAATTCTGAGTTTTCTTTCTTTCCTGTCACTTTCACCACATTGTATGGTTTTGTACAGCCTTGTTATGGCATAAAACTTGTTGGAGATTTTGATGCTATGTTTCCTCTAAATTCGTCCTTTTGAATCACTTAATTTCATTAAGATTTGAGCATTTTATAACAAATTTACTAAAACTGGTCAAAAACCCTTGGTTAATTGCCTTACAAGGAAGAAAAATACAAATCCCACCATTCCACTAGTGAAACCTCATGAAACTTGGTGGAATGGATGGGGTTAAGGTTTTTTTGGCATCTAAAAACTTGCAAGAGCAGGGGATGGTGGTTGTAATAACTTTGGTGATGCCCTAGCCTAGTTTACTTCATGTTTTAGGCATTTGAATTGCCTAGGAGTTAGAGTTTGGTGAAAATAATTTGAGAAAGTGTTTGTAATCATTGGGAATGTTGAGGAAGATAAAATTTTACATGTTTGAGATGTTGGATTGAATTCTCTAACCCTAGAGTGTGAAACCCCTTGTGGTGACCTATTTGCACAAGCCTAATTAGGCCTTTTTCAAGCGTAGTAGCATAATTTTGATCATTGTGTTGCAAAACAACCACACTTGATTTCTGGATATGTTGAGTAGAGTAAAAAAAGGTATTTAAATTTGTGCTCATATTTTGGGTAAGAGGTTTGGTTAAGAAATTATGTTAGAAAAAGGGTGTTTGTTGTCCTATAAGGCATAGTGGAAGATTGTGGAGAAAACCTCCTTGTTTATTGTGTTAAGACTTTGAAAAAGCATTGATTGAGTGTGTTAGACCTTTGATGCCGTGCTTTGCATCACAATCCAATAGGAATAAGGTGATACAATTGAATACTTCAAAGAAAAGAAATTTAATACGTTCACCCGTTTTGAAGATAAATTCTAGACATATTTACTAGAAGTCATCCACTTTTGTTTTTGTGTATTAAATTGTTACATTTTCTATTTTTAGCATATAATTTATGCTCTTATCTTTAATAATTATAGAATTTTTACCTAATCAATCTAGGATATGTATAATTGATATTAGAGAAGTGTTTATAACATAAATGTATTAGCAATAATATTATAAAGTTTGTCTCCTTGTTTCAACTTCTCAATAACTAGAAAAATATTATAGTAAGAACAAAATTATAGGAACCTATCTAGAGAAAATATAAGAAAACTCCATAGAGTTTTGGAAGATAATCAATGATGCACTTGATTCAAAGCATCAAGAGATGTTTGAATAGTTCCACAAATCAATGTGTCAACATTGATTAATACCAAAAAAACTAAATAATATATTCCTATAAAAAATAAAATACCTTATAGAGTGCAATTCAACTTGGATATCCTAGCATTAAATTAAAATTTTACAATACAAATTTGGATGCTACTTGGTGTCCCAAATAGAGGTGTATTTCTTTATTAAATTTTTTAGTGATGTTGAGAAGATTGATTTGTGACATTGAAGATGCTCACTTTAATTTTCCATTAGTGGCTAACACTCATCACGAAATTTAAGAGAGCATGATCCAATGCAAACATGGGATACCTTTGTCAACACTCTCAATTCATGAATATTATAATCCCTTGAACCAATATGATGAATAACACATTAAGTTGTAGCCATTACGCTAGTATAAGGAGAAATCAGTTAAAGCTACACAAATAATTTACTTTACAACTCTATAAAAGTTCATGAAAACACTCTTGTCTAGCATAGATAGCTAAAAATCATAATTAGGTTTCCACCTTAGATTTGTACTAAGATCAAAACTCTACATAAAATTCTAATGTTTTAGTGTATCCTCTACCTATTGCAAACACCTAATTTTGTCCATACCTAGCCACACTTGACTTCACTCTATTTTAGCCATTAACTAATTAAATAGTCAATATTTATTTAAGTATTTCATCATTTATCTTCATCCTTCACCCTTAATCAAATAAACATACAATTATTTAATTATGTTTAACCTTATTCATCAAATCCTCTAACTAAATCAATTAACTAATACCCAATTAATTGTTTGATTTAGGATAGTTAATACTCAATATCATTTCCTTTAATATTTAATTGTACATATCACCCTCAATCCATGGGTATTTAATCCTATCCATAGAATATGTCTATATGGATCAAGATCTATACTTGCCATCACTTGATAAGTGTCCCTACTCCATCATGTTGTCACATGTGTGAGCATGGAAAGTTCATGTTATAGTAACCCTACCTCTTTGAGATGTTATGTATGGTAGCCACCCACCTCTCTCACTTGCAACATTCATGAGCCTCCCTATGTGTGTTCTCAGACATGCGTGAACACACTTAGCTCTTACACCTATGGAACGTGTCATTCTCATGCCTCCACCTTGTGACACTTTTCACAAGGCTAGGTCGTCAATCCATACCCTCACACTCATTCAATCCTAGCAATCCATTAGATATTGTATATTGCCTCTTTACTTTCCTCATAGAAAATCCATAAATTGAAGGCCTTTCATCCCATTTGGATATCCATAATTTTTATACCATAGGTTTTCTACTTTCCTAATCATCTTCATCATATAATCATGTTGTTGGTAAAAATAATAAACCATATTCCATCAACACACATCATAAGGGGAAAATCAAGTGGAGAAGGGTGTACTTCACTTAGCTCAATCCAATGAGTAAGGAGAATTAAGGTAAAAGGTTAAGTTTGCATGCTTTATCTTTGTGTTATTTCCTTATTTCAATTTTTTTTGTTCACCTACAACTGAATTTATGCATCTTATGAATAGTGATCCTATGGTGGATCAAATAGATAAAGTTAATTTTTTTTCAATTGTTAAGGGGATCACAAGTGATTGTCTATATCTATTAGACCTTCTACTTGTAGTGGATACTCAAGAGGGGTCCCTTTGTGGGACATGATATGTAACACCCCATCGTGTGAACCCCAAAGGACAACTAAACAATAATTACCGCACAATTTTTTTCAGAGAACATAACATACACGAAATACACATTAAGTCATGAAACTCAATTAAACAAATTCATTAACCCTTATGTCCCTTGGGGTACATGAGGAATCTTTTCAAAACTTAAATCTATACAATGACGATAAATAATGAAAGCCAAAGATATAATCCATAACAAAGTAAACATTTACAAATGTAACACATACATGACAAAACATTAATAAGAAACCATCCATGTACGTAAATACCACATATATATAATTACCTCAAAAAACATAATGATAAACTTTATATCATCATATAAACTCAAGGGATATATTTCCACAGATACAACGTATCGAATAACAACTGCCATGGATCAAAAGTTGTACAAGGTACAACATTACATTTCATTACAATGTTCAAGAGTAACAATGATACAACATTGTTCCCCAACATGAATGGGAATCCATATAGAAAGATATAGCTGAACAGATGAATACAAAGTATCATAATTGGCTCAAAGATAGATACAACTTGGAGTCACCACAAAGAACACCAACCCACACCTCACGATCCTCAACTAGGGACCCAATGGGGTGCTAGCATGTTCCACTCGACCACGTAGGTCTAAAGACCCACCCCCCATGCTAAGGAGCTGACAAGAAAGTGACCACGACCAAGACTGCCACAAGACCAACCCAATAAAGAATATCATAGTAACAATAACTCCAAAAGCAACAACAAAAGATTCCATAGATCATAAACGACAACAACCAAGATCCAATCCTAGTAAACACAAGAGCATAAAGACAAATCATAGATAAATCAACAATAACAATCATAATCACTAGCAAAGTAAATCCAAGAAAACAATCATAATGCACTTCCAGAGGTAACCAAGTAAGCAAAGCACAAGGGAAACAAGTGGAAAGTGTCATTGCATAGCCTACATGGGTTATTCTGGCCCTTCCTCCAACATGAGGCGTCGATCCCCATCTATGGTTATCCTAGCCCTTCCTCCTACTTGAGGCGTTGACCCCATATGGTGACTCATGCGGAGCCGTTATCCTCTCCTGAGGATGAGGTAATGACTTTACCAACCATGGCCTTCTCAGTCTACCATTAGTTTGTGATAGCCCTAATGGATAGATGAGGTATCCAAGATTATCTTATTATGTTTTTTTTTCTACTACCCATCCCCCTAAGTTCTATTATTAGGTTTTCACTTGTTAATCTACTCTTACATGGGTTATCCTGAGCCCTTCCTCCTATCTAAGGCGTCGGCTCCCATGAAGAGCCACTCTCCCTAGACACCAAAATCACAAAACCAAATCATCAAGGGGTTGTACCAATACTGAAAGAAAAACACTGAATTCTCATAACTGAAATACACGCGAGGCATATACCATCTCGCCAAAAGCCATATACAAAGTTTCCCACAAATTCTAGTACACCCCATACACAAACTCAAATCTCAATTGAGATGAAATTTAGGCAAAGACCAAATCAATAAAGATTCAATATGAAACAAGTTTTCTCTCACCTCTGGAAGTCCAAGAAGAAAAAATAAAAACAAACTACCCCCAGATGAAGGTAAAAGAAACAATACCGTTCCAACCTGAAAACTTAACATTTGAAAATCTCCTCAACCAAAAGGACTCAAACGGGAGACAAAACAATAAGGAACCCTTGAAACATTCGTTAATCCAACATGAAGTCAATGAATCAAATCCCCTCCTAAACCAAGCAACTCAAGAGGGCAAGCACAATGAAAGGAAACATCAAGCAAATTTTTTTAACCACACAAGATAAACTACATGAATAAACCCTTAAAGAATAAAGAAAAATCAAATACATTATATCCGTTCACTCATTAAGAAATAACTAAGGATGTTATCTAAGCATATCACCCATTAAATATTCCCGAATATTTAAATCATCTTGTAAGCTTCACTAGGGCAATAAATTTTCAACAAATATTTGAAACACCCTTACATCTTTCTAAAGGTAAACTAATATAAAGCATTAAAACATTCAAGTCACACACTATAAAGAGAACATTAAATAATCCTTTACATTTTATTTAAACCTTAAATAATTTAAGAAGATATATAAACATATTCCTAATTTCCCCATTACATAGTTCATCACTCTTGGTTAATATCATTACCAAATCAAAAAGGCAATGAGCTTTATTTAAGACATCGTTTACATTTTACCTCTCCACTAACTATGCAATCATCGATAGATTAATCAATAGGTTAAGATCTAATATTTCAATCATATACTCCAAATAACAATCCCTTAAGCTATCTACTTAATTACCCAAAACAAACATCCCTACTGGTGTTTAAAGAAATGATAAAGGCAAGGGTCGAACCAGGTCAGGTTAGTTTCATGAGTGGAGCTCTGCAATAGGGTAAGTGGATCCATAAACATAAAATTCAACGAGGGCTTCTTTCAAATGCTAAAATTGGAAATTCCCTCAGGGTTATGTATGCCAAGTGTGGAAATTTGAGTATTGCACACCATAATATAGGTTATGCACAAAATGAATTCATTCAAAAGGCTGAGAAGTTTACAAGAAATGTGATCGACTGGGGTCATAATAGTAATTTCGACACCCCTAAGAAATGCTAGGTTGCAAAGTATGCTCAAATTAGATTTTGTAAGGGAGCTCTCCAAATTCTTGAATTAATAAAGGTCAAGATAACATCCTAATTTACTATCTAATGAGACCTTATTTCATAAACAATGCATATCACAGGGTATCATTAACCATAAATCAAATGGACGTCATCTATAAATTCGAATGCTTAGCATTCATGATCAATTGCTATAGTGTAAAATCATATGCCCAAAAGAACATGGTTGATTTGCATGCGGTTGATACTAAAATAATGGTTGTACCACGAATATAATTCACACAGCAACATCATCAAAATAAAAGCAAGCATAAACAACAAAAGGCCAAAATTGAAGGAATCATAGACTTCCATCAGAATATATGCAACTAACCATCTCTATTTCAGACTCCATAAAAGGCAAGTTCTAAACATAGAAATTAGATATATGTATCGAACAAAGGCATGTCACAATTGTTGGGTCTGGTGAAGCCCAAATTGGCAAGATTCTCAAACAGATCGGATAAGGATGCCTTTTGCTTGAATCGGCAAGTTTCTCTCATAGACTGATTGTTCTATTTATTAGAGTGGAGACCATTTTATAAATGTTGCTGCTGTGTTGAATATGAAAATTTGTAACTTCAGAATTAATAAAGAGATTTCCCTATTGTTGAAAGTGGATGTAGGCAATTGCCGAACCACTATAAAATTTGTGTTTCTTGTCTTGTTCTGATTTTTCTATTTTCTGTTCTATTTCTTTGCTCATTTTAATATTAACAATTGGTATCAGAGCCTGAAGCTCTGTGCTGGAAATCGGTGAAGAATTTCCTGAGCTATGGAAAAGTATTGAGCAGAGATGGGAGACGTTTGGGTGTTAGATCCTGATGAAGTGGGAGTTTCAGATGATGAAGCTGAAGAGAGTCCCAACTAGGATGATTGGGTTCAAGCTCTCATGTCTTGGTCATGTGGCTCTAGATTGAGTGATGATGAAGTGGGAGCTATTCATCAGATGTTTTTGGATGAATTAAATGATGAGGCTGATTTTATTATTGAAGATTTTCTTAGCAGTTTAGATTCAGAAGATTGGGCAACACAAAAGAAGAAAGTGTCATTTGCAGACACTGTTGATATTTTTTATTATGAAGAGGCGTGTGACAATTTGAAGAAGAGCAATAAACGTAGAAAAAGACAGCAATCCAAAAGGAGAAAGAAAGAGAGAGAGGAAGAAGGGGCAGAGGAACCAGACGAAGGAAGTTCTGAAAGTGCTCTGCGGATTGTTTTGGAAGAAAGTGAATCCCCATGTGATGGGGAAATATTATGGACTACAAAATAAAATCCGATGTCCAAGCCTATTCGTGTAGAGGAGGACCTCTCTGAGGGGGAAGATGAACCCCAGGCAAGTGAAGATGAAGATGACCTTGTGGAAGAGGTCAAAAATTGGGAGGCTGAAATAATGGTTTATGAAAATCCATTATTCGAGCCAGAAGGAGAAATGGTTTATAATAATCCTTTGTTTGACTCCCAGGAGGTGGGTGATGCTGCTGCTGCAGTTTGCTCCAAGAAAAGCATCGACAACACTGTCGAAATAAGAGATCCGAAGCCAAGGTGGACGTTGCAGAGAGATATGAAGAATGGGAGGCCATTGGCTGGAGTTTGCAATGCAGCCAATGAAGAAATCTTCCCAGCGCATAGTCAAAGCCTCGTTGACATGGAAAATATTGCGGAGGAGGAGGCGGCATGCATTGTAAAAAAATTTCTTCCAAATGTTAGAACACAGCCTCTTGTCTGTGATGCATAGCCTTCCTTAATCCATTTGCTGCCCTTGAAAATTGATTCGCAACCTCCATCTATTAGTGTGCAGGCTCTAATACACCCGCGACCTTCCTTAGTGCATAATCTTGTGTTGCCTCCAATAGACAATACGCAGGGAACGGAACAGGGGAGTTCTCATCTACAAAATCAGAGTATTGGAGCACATATGCAGGCATGTAAGCAACTAGGCATCCGCAGTGTGGAAGGGTCGGCTCCCGGTATGATAAAGAGAGCCTTACCTATTTTTGGTTTTAATGATTCTCCTCATGGGCATGCAGAGGTGTTTTTTGAGAGTGTTCGAGTGCCTGCCAGCAATGTTGTTCTAGGAGAAGGTCATGCTTTTGAGATTGCCCTAGGTCGGCAGGATCCTTGGTCAATTGCAAGGTTGTTTGCTAATGGGCGATGTGTAAGGGAACCAAAATTTGGAGATGCAGAGAGAAATGTCGGCACTACAAAGGTCAGCAATACCCTCCTGGATGCAACAAGTGGATGAGCGATTGAAGAGGTTCCTATTGGAGATGAGGAAGCGGACGCGACAGAAAGAGACATTGCGAGAAAACTCCATCTGATGACTATTGACACCTTTGCCAGGGGGGATACAACCCCAGATGTCGCGGTTCAAACATTTGTTGATGTTTTGGCCAGGAATATCTACGACGGTAATATTGATGCTTACATTGAGATGCCCAATCTGTATATTGGAAATGTGTGGGCCTTGAGAAAGTTTCAGACAATGGAAATGTGTGGGCCTTGTGATAAGAGGCAGAGTATGAAGTCTAAGGGCTCGAGGCAGAGACTGTGTGACACCACGGAAGAGAAGTCGCCATATAGAAAAGGCAGCATAGGAGGTGGATTTAGGGATTATGGCAGTGGCGTTTTAGCGATGTCAACTGAGATGGTGGCTTGCATTGTTGTTGAAGCTATTTCCATTTTGGGTGAGATGCATTCTAAAGGATATGTTCACGATGATGTTTCCCAACTAGAGAGGGAGGATTTAAGGTCAACCGTTGATTGGCTTGAGGGAGGCGATGATGGTTCCTTAATTGTTGTATTAACTCATGCTTTTGATGGATCTCTCGGTGGTAGGGATTTTGATAATGTGCCAGAATTGGTGTACGTTTGCATGGATGAAAGGATTGTGTTAAATTTTGTCCTTTTGGACTTGATCTGGAGAAGATTGATTCGCAGCGTTCGTGAACAGAATCTAGCAAAGCTCAAATCATCGTTGTGGCGGATGTAAATGCCTGAAGTGGGGGAGATCTCTGAGCAGCAATTTGGTCTTCAAGTGGGAGATTGTTGGGTCTGGTGAAGCCCAAATTGGCAAGATTCTCAAACAAATTGGATAAGGATGCCTTTTGCCTGAATTGGCAAGTTTCTCTCACAGACCGATTTTTCTATTTATTAGAGTGGAGACCATTTTATAAATGTTGTTGTTGTGTTGAATATGAAAATTTGTAACTTCAGAATTAATAAAGAGATTTCCCTACTGTTGAAAGTGGATGTAGGCAATTGCCGAACCACTATAAAATTTGTGTTTCTTGTCTTGTTTTGATTTTTCTATTTTCTATTCTATTTCTTTGCTCATTTTAATATTAACAGCAATTGCAGAAGATAAAAAGAAATCAAGCTCAGAATAGGGAGTCTACAATAAGAGATTTAGTGACCATCGATTGCTCAAGGATAATACTGAATTCCCCATTAAAATCAAATATTAGAGGAATAATAAGGGTTCAAGTTTGAAGTTTGGAAATAAATCTTCACCACGATCAATGGAAAGCTCTTTATTATGTTAGCAATTGACAATATTTTATTTTAAGTGTTGCAACTACGATGGATTGTTAGTAGAATCAAGCAGGTTATTTAAACCTTTACAAATTTCCTATTATGTTCAAGCGCCACAAGAAAGACAGGTTGATAATGAATTCAGAGAGATTATTTAAACCTTGAAAATTTCCTATTATGTTCAAGCGCCACAACCGAGACAAGAAAAGTAGTGCAAGGTACATATACAGTATGCAAGGGGAATAAACATGAAACATCGATATAGAGGAATAAGTCTACTAAGTAGCAAGAAGGAAGAACGCCATGATTACATAGAGATTTGGACATAAATATAATTGTTATACAATCTTATATAGGTATATAATCGATATAGTCACCATATGAAATCAAAAGGCAGTTACCATATTAAATCAATCTGAGCAAGAAAGAAGAGTATCATTGAGATGAAGTTCTCCATGCATCAAACAAGGAAGATTATTCAAATAAGACTAAGAAACGCATTGTTTGACCATAATCGATGGGCAAAGGCATCCCTAAACAAAATCGATAAATGATTCAATAAAGCTCAATAAACCTTGGTTCGCTAATATGGTTTAGGTATTTTGGCAGTAGTTGCTTTATGGCTTAAGCACAAGAATACAGATATGGTTATGATTGCAAGCACCACATTCTAAAGACGAAACAAGAAAATACTTAGGGAAGATCACTCATCTGAAGAGTATTTTCAAAATTTACAGCTATAACCAGAAATGAGCTTAATGCTCAATGGACCTAGAGATCTAAGAAATGAGACAACGCCTACCAAATCTCAGGACCAAAATTCACAAGGTATTAAATTGTTCCATCCATGTTCGGTTTCCTACTGATAAATATAGCAACTATTGCAAACAAAATCATATCAAAATAAAGACCAAACACATAGGGATCAGTGTTTTCTTGGGTGCACTAACATTGTAAGCAAGAGAAATGATAGATTCACTGCCTTTTTCATAGATTCCTCGTCCCCCTTCCAAGCTTCGATCAAATGAGCATCCGTGTTGATCTCCTTCACGGAATACATCAATATGGCTTCGAGAAACCCTCCGCCATTCAATAGAGAGTCGTCATTTCGATCTCCTCCAGCCACAACGTCATTGCACAAGCTTGGTCTGGTACAAACAAGACCTCCATGCTCGTCCTCACCATCTGTCAGATGATTGATACCTACATATCACCTTTCATTGAAGGTAGAAAACCATGCAATTCCTCACCCTAAATTCTTAACTATCAAGAAATTATATAATCTCTCCTATATTAAAGCATAAAGCAACGTATTAGATGAAACTAGACAGTGGTGATTGAAAGGTTGTAGAGAAAGGTTGGTTCTTCTTGTTTGATAACTATTGAAATTGACTCCCCCCTTATCAAGAAGAACCAAGTTCCCCTGTATCCCTCGAATGAGGGTAGGTAGTGATAGAAATCCTCTTTGTTCACAAAAGAAAACTTCTAATTTAAACCCAAAAATCTCCACTAAATTATCTTTTTTTCCTTTTTTTTTTTACATTAGTTCAAATTGCATGCATGCACATGCTTTTATCTTCTTCTTTTTTTTTGTTTTTTTTATTTCTATTTTTTTTACAATTAGATCAAAAGCTTGCATGAAACACCTTTCCCTCTTTTAATTGCTTTACTTTCCTTTTTCCATATAGAGAAAATCTTATCCCTTTATTTAATTTAATTGTTTAATTAAATCTGTACACATAATATTTATAACATTGACTTATTACTTATAATTTTAATTTTAATTTTATTCAAATTATTTCACACTCAGATTTAATTAAATTGCAAATTACTCCACCCATAAAATATTAATTTCACCTCAATATCAATAATACGAATAATACAATATCACTCTAAAATCAATTTATTTAATTCATCCCTAAGTGACAACTTCACAACCAATCAATTTTCAATACCCCCAAACAACATTTAATTCAAACCACCTGAACAAAATTTATCAAATACCAAAGAGGAGCTAGTCATAGAGGGGAACTACATGATATCTACTAGTCAATATAATTAAATGTGACTAAATAAACACATTAAACCACAAATTGGACCAATTATTTCAATGGTTGTATAGTAAAAAATTTAGGGTTAAATTTTAGTAATTTGTCACCCGTTTATCAAAGAAATGGGTAATAAAACTCCATTTTTTAAACTTGAACCATCTAAAACTTATATATATTTTTTGAAATTTAGATATGATATGAACTAATAATTTTCAAAGTAGTTTACATTTATATTTTTCAATTGATAAAAATTATAAAGATATTATTTTTTTATAAAATTCGCATTATTATTTATCTACTAAATTCTATTTTGGAATTGGTTGGTAGAATAGATGTTATAGTTTTTTATTATGGGGAAAAAAATGTATTGATGGGACCCGAAACTCATTACAAAATGGTTTTGAAGGGACCCGAAACCCTATCCAAGAAAATCATGTTACGTCAAAGATAAACCATATACCATCAGCAGCCCATCAACAAAATCACTAAAAATATAGCAAGACAACACAGACTACACAAAGGAATTACAAGAGCCAAGAGCCCTTAACCAAATACATTTAGGTTTTACCTAGGACCTTAAACCAAAAGGTTTTGAAGGGACCTTAAACCCTTAACTAGGTTTTTTAGGGACCTTGAATCCAAAAGAGAACCATCAAAGTCAGCCATGAATCCAATAGCTTGTAAAATCCAATCAACATCAAAACATCCACTTCGAGAGAGCAGGAAGGAGCAACAAATCCACCATTCAAACCAGGAGGCAAACTCAATCTGCACCTCAAAAGGAGGGATCTCCCCTCTATTAGAGAGAATGCCATGACCAACAAATCCACTACTGCCTAAAAAATACAATACCCTAAACCTCCACCTCCATAGAAGAAGCGTCCACCTCAAAAGGATCAACAACTAAGGAAGCCACAAACAATCACCTTCCAACTCCACCTCCATAGGAGTTGAATCCACCTCCATAGGGTCTGAGAGGAAAGCCAACACACTAGTAGAACAAGTAGCCATACCACCCTTTGGCAGAACCTAGTAAGAGATCAACACCTGAAAACAACAAACCTCAAACATAAAGGCACAAAGGCCTAATAAGAGGCCAAACAATGCCTGTAGAAAAGAGAAACACCCCCCTTCCACAACATGAACAAGATAGCCCAAGAGGGAGACCAAAAAGATGACCCAAAGTAGGCCAACTCAAACCAGAAAACCACAAGCCCCAACAACAACAAAAAAACCAAAACCAAGAAGGGGCCCAACATAGAAGTAAAAGCTCTCAAACCCACTAGTAGAGAGCTAGCAAACACAAAGAAGATAATAACCACCAATTGAAGAATAAGCATCATAGACTTAGGGAGCACAACTAAAAGTTGAAACAAAATCCAAGAAAAAACTAAGTTGCCTAGACTCTAGCAAAAACCACAGAGGAAACCCAAGATCTCCACCAACAAAAGCAAAACCCTGAAAGTAAAAAGTAGCACCTATTACCAAAAGAGGCATAAGCCTGGAAGCCACAAAAACCTACCAGAAGCCACACAAGAAAAAGAGGAAAAAATGAATCCTCCACAAACCACGCCACAATCCACTCCATCCCCCACCAACAAAAAAAGGGTAGCATGAGCAAAACCAACATAGGTTGCATAGAAGAAGGTCCAATGAAGACCGCAACACACATAAAAATCATGGTGACCTCAAAGACCACCACAACCACCACAGTAGTCTTCCCCATGAAGCTAGTACATATTAATAATAAATCATAATTTCATTTCTACCTAATTTTTTATTTTCTATGGCTCCTCCATATACACTAGTATATTTAATTAAAATTCCTTTGTATTTTAACCAATTATCCTATGTAGTTATTTTTGGTTAGATTTTTTATATTCTCTTATTATATCAAGCCTATATCAACCAAGGGAACTACCTACATTCACCCTCGATTCAAAATAATTTTGATTTTAATTTTATGCATTAAATCTTTGGAACAAGAAACCTAGATAAGTCATGATGAATTTTTCATCTTATAGAAAATTTTTATTTTAAAATATGTATACATCTCAATCTTGAAAATTTTGTCACATCAACTTTAATAGTCAATCCCCCTAGTACTAAATATCTTAATAATAGTATACATAATATAAACCATATTAGAAGGGTTTAAGGGATACTTAGTGATACTTCTAGTAGGGTTGTGGTATTACTAAAAGATATCTAAAAATGGTTTCAAAAGATCGAGGTAGGTTTTTATTGAACTTGTATGACCTTGGTGTGACCATATTTTATTTTATTATTTATATTATAATAAGTATTAAGAAATCCCTCTAATTATAAGGCTCTAGCACAATGCAAGCATTTTGCACTTGTTTGGACCATCTTAGTTGATTTGGACCTAATTGTGCCTTATTAAATAGTGTTGTAAAATGTATTTATTTACACTTTCACACTTATTTACGGTTCCTTTAATTAATTGAGCTTAATATTGCAATAATTGGCCATTTAATTCATTTACCAAGCCTACTTTATTACATTTTTTGAAGATGAAACCTTAAATTTATTAATGCCTTAATAAAACACTTCTCATTGAGCAATGTGTGTCCTAGGTTTAGGGACCTAGGACCCATTCACCCATGGGTGAATGTGTCCTCCCTTGACCTTAGAACCTAAATTAATTTATTTTTTTTGTGGGATTTTAATATCTCTAAGTGTATATTCAAACATTGGCTTGTGATATTTGAATTTCAAGAAATTAAGGATACGTACCTATAAATATAAGGTTATTTCACTATGTTTCATCTAAGCAATCTAAGAATTTTTATGTGACTTCAAGAGCACTTTCAAGAGAATTGCAAGAGAAATTCAAGGCATTCAAGAGAAGTTTTATTAAAGTTTTATTGTAGCAATCAAGATCCAATTGTCATGTTAAAGTCTTCTTGCATCATGCATGTTATTGGAGCTAATATGGTGATGTAGGTTTTACAATCCATTCAAGCATTCAAAGCCATTATTTCAAGAAAGATCCAAGGTTCAAGATCCACATCCATTGAATCCATTTCATGCAAGTTACAAATCCATATTTTAAGGTTGATTCAACGGTTTGTTGAGTGGTAACATAGATTTGTTCATTCTTCATTCTCCATTTCATGTTTCATTTCATTTCAAGGTTTAATTACCAAAATAGAGTTTTTCAAAGGAAAACCCCCATACACCAAAAAACAAAAAAAAATTCCCTCTTGATTTGTGTTTTCATATTTAGGTGGAATAAATATTGAAGATCCTTTGAAGAGAAAAATCAAAGAAGTTATCAAAGTTGCAAAAAGTTGTCAAAGTTGTCATATTCACAATGAAAATCACTTATAAAAGTTATTTCAAGCTTTCTGAACCTAAAACCTAGGAAAATTGGAAGATTTAGATATGTAGAAGAGGCTCCCAAAAGTTTTAGAAAAACCCTAACTCATAACCCGTTCCCCCCTAGGCAAATGTGTTAGGAATTGCATGCAAATAAAGATTAAACAAAGGAATGAAAAACATAGAAATAATAACAACAAGAGACAATATTTAACATGGTTCACCCAAACTTGGGTTACGTCCACCAATAGAGTGTCCAATATTATTATCCAGTAAATCAAATCGATTACAACCAGTAACCCTTGCAACTCAATACTATTGCAAATGCTACAATACAATGTCAACAGAAACCCTAATCCTTAGCCTTTTATCAAGACTTATGTCGGTTACAAAATAGGGTTTTTCTATGTCGGCCAATAGAAAAAATAACACCTGACACCTTTATAAAATAATAAAAATCGTGAGAGGTTTCGGGGGCGTTTCCCTCGACCATGCCCTGTATTGCGACAAGGAGCGCGCTAGGGGGGCTGCCCCTAGACCTTGCAAGGAGTGCTACCCATTGACCTCATCTTGGGGGTGCTGCCCCCCAACCCTCGTTAAATAATCTTGGGGGAAACTATGCTGATAAAAGTGGGGAAATTTAACCTCCGAGTCTGATTAGGCTCCATATACCAACTGCATTCCAATGCTCCAATCCGGGATTACTCATATACCTACTTACAACTCCAACATGTGCAATATTTGGTCTCGTGCATACCATGGCATACATTAAAATTCCTATAGCTGAAGCATACAGTACCTTGGACATTTTATCTCCCTCCTCTTGTGTCTTTGGACACATCTCCTTAGTCAATTTCAAATGACTAGGCAAAGGGGTGTTGACAACTTTTGCATTCTCCATGTGGAATCTCTGCAACACCTTTTCAACATAACCAACCTAAGATAGAGTCATTTTTCTATTCTTCCTATCTCTACAAATTCTCATACCAAGGATTTATTTTACTGCCCCCAAATCCTTCATAGCAAATGATTTTGCTAACTGTTGTTTTAACTCACTTATGTGATCCATGTTAGACCCCGCTACAAGCATGTCATCAACATGTAAACATAAAATAATGTAGCTATCATTATCCAACCTCTTAAAATAAACAAAATGGTCAAAATTACACCTGTTGTAGCCTTGCTCAGCCATAAAACTATCAAATTTCAAGTACCACTACCGAGGTGCTTGTTTCAAGCCATATATTTAACTCTTCTTCAATCTGCACACCAATTTCTCCTTGCCTTTGAACTCAAATCCTTGGGGCTGTTCCATATATATCTCCTCCTCCAAATCACCATGGAGAAAGGCGATTTTCACATCTAGCTGTTCCAAATGCAAATCTTCAACAACCACAATACTTAAAACAGTATGAATAGAAATCATCTTAACAACTAGAGAAAAAATTTCAACAAAATCAATTCCTTTTTTCTGTGCAAATCCTTTAAGAACTAACCTGGCTTTAAATATGTTCTTACCTCCATCTTCCTCTTTCAGCCTATAAAACCATTTGTTTGGTAAAGCCTTTTTACTTGCAAGAAACTTGTATAATTCCCAAGTCTGATTTTTTAGCAAGGAGTCCATTTCTTCTTCCATTGCATGCTCCCATTGAACCTTTGTATCCACCTGCATAGCTTCATCATACCCTTCAGGTTCACCAACATTTGTTAACAAAATAGAATACAAAGAGGGAGAAAATATTTCTAGATGTCTACGTATCCTTGAAGATCGTCTAACATTCACTGGAGTTTGTGGTATTTGTTGTTGTTGCAAAGCATGAGGAACCATTGAAATATCATTTTTTGGTGTATCATCCAACACTACATAATCATTTTATTTCTTCTCATGCCGCTGCAACTGATCTTTTTACAACACTTTCTCATTGAATATAACATCCCTACGCCTATAACCAAATTCATCAATGCCATATCCAACAAATATATATTTCTTTGATTTTGCATCAAGCTTGGTTCTATTTCAGAATCTACATGTGTAAATGCTTCACAATCGAAGGTCTTGAGAAAATAATAACTCACCTTCTTACCTGTCCATGCTTCCTCTAGAATACCACAACCCAAGGGATTAGAGGGACCTCTATTGATTAAATAAAGAACAGTGTTTATAGCCTCTGCCCACATGTTTAAAGGCAACCCAACATGCAATCTCATAGTCCGTGCATGCTCCATTATTGTTATGTTCATGTGCTCAACCACTTTATTTTCCTATGGAGTCCATGGAACTATTTTTTTCCTATGAATAGCATTAGAGGAACAATAATCTTCAAACTCTTTGCTGCAATACTCACCACCATTGTCAGATCTGAGACATTTTAACTTTTTACCTGTCTCATTCTCAACCAAACTTCTCCATTTCTTAAAAGTTTCAAATACATCAAATTTCTACCTAAGGAAATAAATCCATACCTTTCATGTTGCATCATCAATAAAAATGACATAATACTGAGAGCCACCAATAGAAGATACTTGAGTTGGTCCCCATACATCTGTATGCACAAGCTCCAATTTCTCATCTTTCTTTTGCTTCCCATCCTTGAGAAAACTAACTCTCTTTCTTTTTTCCATACACACAACTTTCACATAAATCCATATTAACACATTTCAGACCTGGTAAAACATTCTTTGAATGAAGTACTTTCATACCTTTTGCACTCATATGCCCAAGTCTATTATGCCACAGTGTTGATTCAGAATCCATAGCAATGGTCTGATTTTCTGCTTGTTGAGTTGTAGCAATTGTTCCTAAACATTGATTTTTATTTGCAATAGCTAAAGTAGAAGGAACAATATGACCTATACAAAGATATAAGGTTCCTACTTCCACACCTTTTTCTACCACTAAGGCACCTTTTGTAACCTTTCATTTTTTATCACTAAATGCAACAACACAACCTTCATCATCTAGTTGCCCTGCTAAAATTAAATTTCTTTTTAACTTTGGAACGTGCCTTACCTCATGTAGTAACCAATGATTCCCATTCTGCAACTTAATCTTGATTCTTTTTTTCCAACAATCTGACAGGGTTCATTATCTCCCAAATAAACCAGCCCAAAATCCCCTTAGACATAATCAAGAAAATAACTTCTATGGGGCGTAGCATGAAATGAAGCCCCTGAATCTAACACCCAAGAATTATCAACATTATCAAGGGAAAGAATCAAAGCATCCTCATCAAATTTGTTACTTACCACATTTTCCTCTTTACTTCCTTCATTTTTGTCTCTATTTTTTTGAGACCAACAATCTTTCTTTAAATGACCTTGTTACCAAATTCTCGCCTCAACTCAATTGGTGGAGCTGGATGAACATTATTATATCATGAGGTGAAATTGCATATTGAGTTTAAGTGCTGCTTTTGCATCTTTTATCATTATTCATCAAGTGACAGTTGTGCATTTAAAAGGAAAAACTAAATTTCATAATGCTATTCAAATATTCCAGAAATGAGTGAAGTACAAAATTGAGCATATAAACAACAGAGCATTTTAAATGCTTTCATTTATTTCATGAAAAGACTCATATTTTACAAGGCTTCTTTTGATTTCAAGAATCAAATATTACAACATTTGCATTTAAATGCATTTTATTTTTAAATGAAAAGCATAAATTGAAATCAAATATCCACACAAACTGTGGATGTGACTGTCACAATGTATAACTAATAGCACACTATACTATTGAAGATGCAAAAAGAAATCACATAAGTAAGCAACATAATCATCATTGCTTGTTTTGGCTAAAGGTTGATGATGAATGGTGCACCTTTGTCTTCTCAAATTTCATCGACCTGTAAGAGAAAAGAGGGGATGTCAGTGGCTCCGATTATGAAGTAACCTATGTGAGGCACCCACAATAATACAACCTACTATTAATCATGCATTGAAACAATCAATCAAGTACAGAGGAAATGAGCTGAAGGAGAAATATCATGATCATCATGTTTTGTTTTTATGCTAACATTGTTTGTTTCCTTGTGCAGGTATAGGGAAAGTCGCGAAGCTGATCATTATTCGAAGACCAAGCATGTGGAGAAAAATGGGCTCCCACAAGGGTAGAGCTCGGCATGCTGCCCTATTCATCAAATGGGCTGATTTAAAGATTAAATCATATATTCATCAAAAGGAATGAGATACAACTGAAAGAGTAAAAGCATGGTTATCCATCAAGCTATTAAACCAACTATGCATTCATAACGATCAGGTTAATTTTTTAAAGGCTACGAGTGAACAGTGAGTTTCACTCGCTTAATTAATTCAATTGACTATCATTTATATCAAACATTGTTGTATGTATTATGTTCTTTGTTCATCATAATCATAAATTTCATAAAAGTTCCAATTCATTAGTATTCTTTTCATAGTCAAGCTCAAGATTACATAAAAATGCATGAAGAGTACATGTGGAAGCTTAAGATTACGAAACACAGACAGTGCATTCAAGTGTTAAATGAATAATCAATTCCAATTGACTGATAAGCAAATACAACTTTAAGAATCACAAGGTGAGAAATGATTGTTCCAGAATGACAAGAAATGATAACAGCTCTTTCTAGAAGGTGTTTCTGAGGTGTTAGTTATGCATAGGAATAGATGACTAAATGCAGTCCATAATAATAAAATGTTTCAATTAAAAGCTTTGCATAAGTACAAAACAAAAAGTAGGAGTTCACTGTTGATTAAATTGTGATTTGCAATTTCAACCATGATAGGTTTTGTCTCAAGGAAAACAACATGAGTTCGATATTAAGTAATGCAAAATATAGATTTAAGAAGGTTTTAAATGAAGCTTTTAGTTTTGTCATATGGTGATACGCGTATCTAACAAATTTCTATAAGTTTCTAGTGCCCCGTGGTGTAAATGTAAGGATTTGAATGACTAAAAGAAGCTCAGACTTTATACAACTATTGGGATTATAGACCTTTTATATCACAAGTGAGTTTGCATAGTGGGGATTGTTCTATTATATCTTCAAGGAGTTAAAAGTATCAAGCAAATTAGACACAAACAGATTCAACAAAGTTTAAGATACATAGGTTTCATTTCCAGAATAAGTTTATGAAAGCATGAAAGTTCAAGCATGGCATGTCAATGATGCCTGAAGTATAAACAAAGGGCACAAGAGGAACCTTTAGAATGCAGATATGTGAAAGTTTCAGGCAATAAGAAGCCAAAAGAATATCAAGTTTTTCAATGCAATACAAACAAGCTGTATTCAAAATGCTATATACTCAGGAGAGGGTCTTGTTAAAAATATAATTTATGCAACATTTCTATGAAGAAAGTTGAGGAAAGTGGAATGTCATGTGAAGCAGGTTCAGATTTTTATACATACAGTTTCATTGTTCTCTCATGTATTTATAATTGTTTCAGATTTACTTATGGAAATCACAGTTTTCAGAAAATTTGTGGGCCTCTAAATAGGTTCAGTATCTCCTCACTACTATGTGTTTACCCATTGTTGGGTTTTGGGTCAAGTGTGCAGACTTTCAACATTTCAAATCTACCCATTTGAGTGTGCTTGCTCAAAACAGCAGGTTAGGTATTTTATCATATGGGAGTTTTCATACAAATGCATAGTCTCTTCTAGACAAAAAATATTCAGATGGAGCAGATTGGAGGTTTAGAGTAATAAAAGAAAAGTACAAATTATGCTTTACTACACAAGATTTCTCCATAAAGCCATAATGGGATTTCAAAAAAAACAATCCTTCAAAGTAAAGAACTGACCTTGATGGGAAGAGCTTATAAACTAAATGCAAAATGAATATATGATACCCACATTTGGGTCAAGCTTCAAAATATAGAAAATGCAATTACAGTATGAGACAGTAAGAAGACATAAAAATGCGAGTTCCCTGTAGTGAATCAAGTCTTAGAATGAAGAAAATATAGTTTTATTCAATTTTTCATGATACCCACAAGCAAATATGTCTTCAAAAAGACATGAAGATGGATTTCCTATTTTGAGTTGAGCCCAAAAATTCTAACAGTGCTTTCTATAATACACATCTAGTGCGGACTGAACATGGCCATAAATTCATAAAATAAAGGAGGTTTTCCTTAGGTTTTTGAAGAGTAAAGAAGAGATACGAGCTTAAGGGAAAAAAATTACTAGTTCGAGACTAAAGGAGGATGTTAAGGCTATGACCAGATCCATATTAAAGTTTCGAAACTCCAAGAAAGAATCCATCTCGAGCTCGCATTGGTGCCAGTGAAGGCAAAGAATACTGAGAGCTCAAGCTCGAGGGTTGAAGATTTTCAAATAAGCACAGAAAATACAAACAAATAGGTCAGAGGATGTGTATAGCCGCGGCCATAAGGCCAGAGTGAGCAAAATGTAAATCCATAGAAGCTGTGAACACATAGCTTACCTTGTGCACATGAGACGAAAGCAAAAAACCATAAGCAAGCTCTCATGGAGTTTCCAGATAGAGCTTGAGTTCAAAGCTCATTTCGGCCAAAGGAATATAAGCACAAGAATGTAAAGAAAAGTCAAGAAACCATAATGAATAGGTTGCGGCCTTGATGTTTTCTTGCTCCCTGAGTAAAATAAAGAGATATATTGCAAGAAACGAATCATGCTTACCAGCTATAGGAAGGTGGAGATGGAGACTATCAAGCATGTGGATTCTCAAACCGAACTCAACTGTCATGGCGGCATGCTCTCAGGAAGAGCTCTTTTCCTTCAAGGTAGAGAGTGCAAAATGAAGTGATTATTAGGGTTTGACTTTGTTTTGTTGAAACCGGACCTTATGATTATCTAGAATATTCAATCAATAGCACATCGGATAATCCTTGCATTATGATTTAATCCAAGTCTGAATTTTGATATTTTAGGGGGGCCAAAATTTGTATGTTAGGTCGATATGTTAAGTCTTTTTAGACTTATTTTATGTGCCTAGGTCAATGGTTAAGTCTTGACTTATTCTTTGCCTTAGTGAAATGTAAGGACTTGAATGTGGGTTATGTTATTTGAGAAAACAATGAGAATATCATGGTGGGATGCCTTATGACCTAGGGTTAGGTTTTGATGATTATTCATTTAGGGTTCCTTGTTTTTTAATTGATTTTAGAGAAATCAATTGAAGATTGATGAGAAGATAATGATATGTAATATTTTTATGATTTTTGAGAAAATCAAAGTATTGTAATGGAGAGATAAGAAGGTTTTCTTTTTTTCAAAATATTTTTAATCTTTAATTGCAAAAAATGGACAAATTGTAAGATCTGCAATCATGTAAAGCAGAATCGTAAAGCAATCTTTTATAAATTGTTTTATGATTTCTTGCTATTTTTAGCAGATTTTTATTGACTTCTTCTCTTGCTCGGATTTGAGATTTATCATGGAGAGATAAGGTGTTTTTTGAGCTTTTAAAGTAGATTCAACCTATTTTTAGAGGCTTGACAAGTTCATCATAAAAGAAATATGCTTTTTTCTGCTTTTAGGTAGTTTTTTGAGACAGTTTGAAGCCTTTTTCCTTGAGCTTTTTTCTAAGCTAGGATTAGGGTTTCTTGAGAGTTATGTTTTTGATAGACTTAGTCTTTTAGCTCTCCTTCTTAGTTCAGAATTCAATTCTTTCTCATGTCCATTTTTTAGCTTGTGAACCCTTTGTACTCAATTTTGGCAGATTGACACTCTTTCAGTTTCGGTAATACAACAGAGTTCTTCTTTCCATTTTCTTGTCTCAAGACTGGTAATAGCAGTTTGATGCTTTGTGTTTTTTAGATTTGAAGCCTTAATGTCCTGCTTTTATGAGTTTTTTTGCACAGGGTTTCATGTTTTCAGGTTGTATGTTGTATTCGATGTCTCTAAATCTTCATATGAATTATTGATGAAATCATGTATTGGTGAGATTGTAGGAACTATTGTAATAAAGGAATTGTTGTGAGTGGAAAGATCTAATTTCTATGAGAAGTTTTAAGTTAATCATCAGTTACATTTAGATTTGTTTTCAGTTCACCTTTTTATCCCTTTTCCTCTGAAGTTTTAGAATAGGACTTATCATTCAGAGAACCAGCTCACTCTAGAGATTCCTTCTTGTTCAAGATCACCCACATTTGAAGAAGGTTTCCATGTTTCAGTAGGTTGCTAAATATTTGCATTCAGCAGGGTGCAAATCTATTGACAATAGTTTTTGGCATGCCCGGTGGGACTTTGAAAGCTATTTTCAGAGAATTTTTTAATATCTTCATTTTGTTGTTTGGTGTATGAAGTAGATTTTCCAGCCTTCTAGAGGCTATCACAATATACCTGGTGACTCTGGTTCTATTTTTGCATGCTAGTACAACCCGTGCATTAGAAAGATACAAACAAGATCAAGTTCTACACCCTTCAAGTATCGAGAGCTGTCCCCATCATGAAGAAGAGGCAGGACAACAAGGAGGCTTTTCAAAACCCATGCAAGATCGAATTCAACACCTCATTTTCCCGATGCCTTAGTTCTGTCACCTGGAGCACCGGTTCCAATCTCACAAGTACCGCCAATGGCAGTACCGCCAAGGCAACATCCATTCACACCCTTTAATGGAGGCAATCCATTAGATATTGCTCAACACGATGAAATTCTAGTGGCAGCCCTTCGAAGTCTACCATATTTCACCAGTGAGGACTTCCCTACACCTGTTGAGCACATCCGTGATGTGGCCACGCTATGCTTGGTGCATAATATCACATAGGAGAACATCGCTCTAAGGTTGTTAGCTACGTCACTTAAAGGCAAGGCATTACAGTGGTTTAGAGGCCTCATAGCCAATTCAATCACGATGTGGGATGCGTTAGGTAATGGCTTATACCAACATTTTGCTAATAAATCTAACAATTTATCCTTATTAGAGCAGCTCAACACCATTCAAAGGGTGCCACATGAACACTTGGCTGATTTCAACTACCAATTTCAGAGAACCTAGAACAAGATTCCTGCAATGGTAAAGCCCTTACCAACACATGCATTTCTGTTTTATTTAAAAGCCTTGAATAGTAAGATTGTTGTTATGACTCAGTCTATGGGTGGTCTAACGCTTCCTAATGCTTATAATATAGCCATTAACGCTGAAAATTACCTCATTTAAGCTGGAGACATAGCTCCTAGACCTCCTATGCCTTTGTTTCCAAAAATAGAACCACCTATTCCTACTACTATACCTCCCTTGGCTGTTGTCCCGCTAGTTCCAGTGATAGGATATCATAACACAGCCCAAGAGGTTGTTGTCCCAGCCCCAAATTAGGAGATGCAAGACATTAAAAGCATATTAAAGACCTTTGGGAATGATCTTGTGACTATTAAAAAGTAGGTTGGTCAAGAACATAAGCCTTATCAAGCCCCTTATCAGCAAAACCAACAAAATAGACCTACTTTTCAAAATGACTATCAAGCCCAACAGAGAAATTTTAACCCTAGGCCATTCCAGCCATACAATCCAAATGCAGCCAGTTCGTCAAAGGAACTTGTGCTGCAAAATAATGTTTCCCAAGATTACGATTGGTTTTATCCATGCAATCAGCCCCATAACCAATTAGCGTGCACCAATGGAATGAGAAATCAGGCTTTAATGGTGCAGAATATCTATGTTGTTTTAGAAAATGTTGCAAATTAGAATCAAGAACAAGATAACGTGGAGGTTACCTTGCCGAACTAGCAGAGCTTTGAATTCTGTGGCGTGAACGGCCAAAGTCAGCAAAATTCTCCTATTTTAGCTAATACCAGATCTAAAAAGTGAGCTATGGATCCAGGACAACAAGATGGAAGTTCATAGCAATAGCCTTCAGTCAGTAAGCAACCTGTTTCATCAGATGTTAATGCTGTCACACAGCCCAAAATTCAGATTCTGCAAAGAAGGCAGGAGATACCCAGTAAGGAGCAACTAGGAATGCATATTCAGCCTCTGCAGAAGCAAAATGAAGCTACTGTCACAAAAAACCAATAGAAGCTAAATTCTTCATCATTCAATATAGTTGAGCATCTCAAGAAAACTACTATCAACATGTTGATATTAGATGCTCTGTAGCTTCTAGGGTAGAAAGGTTTACTGCAAAATGCTTTGGTTGAGTTGTCTATCTCTGACAATGCTAATCAAGGAGTTGCAAAGGTTGTGTTGGCTAATGACTTAGAGGATAAAACTGAACAAAAAGCAAAAGAGGTAAAACCCCCTCCATTCTATTTAAGTCTGATCATTACCGATAAAATTGTTCATAACTGTATTGTTGATTCTGGTGCCAGTAGTTCAGTCATGCCTAAGAGTTTAGTTGATAAGTTAGGTCTTATTTACGAGCCTAATACTCAGAAAGGTGTAGTGCAATTAGATGGGTCTACTGTTAAGATTGTGGTATTATAAAAAACTTAGCCCTTACCTTGCACGCATCCCCAAATTTTTCTATTCGTCAAGATATTCACATCATAGACTTACCACCACACTTTGCCATTTGTCTCTCAAGAGATTTTACAGCCAAATTGGGTGGATTTTTGTCTTCTGATTGGTCTCATCTATTTTTTAGGACAAGGTATGGTACAAAAGTGACCATAAAGTTTGAGCCTCTCACCAAAGACCCTATCGAACCATACTCGCCAAATCCTATAAATGCTAACCTCTATGCCACCTCTGCAATGGAGGAGCAAACCATGACCTTAGACTGCAACACCCAGGTAGACAATATTAGTCTAGATGAATGGGCAGCCAAAGATCATGAGCTCAATCCATTCCAGAACACAGATGAGGTAGGATTAGGAGTCTATATGATCTGAGAGTCTAATTGCGATATGCCTAATCTTTGTAAAGAGGATGAACCATTTGTAGAAAATGATAATGAGCTTTGGAAGCTTTATTTCGATGGTTCGAGGAGCAGTGTTGGTGCTAGGGGCAGAGCTATGTTGATATCACCTGAAGGAGATAAATATTATTTAGCTTTCATATTTTCTTTCAACTGTTCAAATAATACAGTTGAGTATGAAGCGTTGGTGCATGGCCTTGAATGGGCCTGTAAACGAGGTATTAAATGCTTGCAAGTTTATGGTGATTTAGAATTGATTGTTAATCAGGTCAGAAATTTAAATGTTGCTAAGAATGATTTACTTAAGAAATACAAGCATCGTGTATGGGATTTAATGGAGGATTTTAATGCTTCTAATATCATGTTGATTCCTCGAATCAAAATAAGGATGCTGACAGGCTCGCTGCCATAGGGGCCCAGTTTGATATTCCCAAGGAGATTCATAAGGTAGAAGCACATCAATACATGAAAATAGTGGTTAGACCTTCTATACCTGACAATAACTTGAGTTGGCAGGTTTTTGACAGTGATGAGCAAATCGTCAATTTTTTGATTGCTGAAGCCGAGTTCGTAGATGGAAATCAACAAAAATGGCAGCAGCAATATGAGGATCAGATTGTGCAGTTGAAGACTAATAAGCTACCAAAAGGATTGGTGACATTAGAATCTATGTTTAACTCAGATGATCAAGTGCATAAGGACAAATGCAGCTTGACAGTTAAGGAGGAGCATTATGCAGCCATCGAAATCTTCAAAGGAAAGTTTCTCAATCTGGGAAAGGTATGTAGTCAAGACGAACAACAAGCGTTTATTATTTTATGTCAGTAATATAAATGATGTTTTTGCTTGGGAGTACAAGGACTTGAGAGTTTTTTCACCTCGAACTAGCCTAGCATACCATCAAGCTTGAGCCCGATGCAAAACTAGTAAGACAGAAGCAAAGACCGCTTAATCCCAAGTTAGAGCACCTCATGAAGGTTGAACTGAATAAACTAGTTGAGAGTGGTATTATCTTTCCTATCAAACACACCTCTTGGGTGTCAAATTTAGTGCCAGTCAGGAAGAAAAGTGGGGAAATCAGATTATGTGTCAATTTCTGGGATCTAAATAAAGCATCATTGAAAGACCATTACCCACTCCATTCCATGGAGCAAATTTTACAAGTAGTTTCTGGTTCTGACAGATTTTCTTTGTTAGATGGTTACTCAGGTTACAACTAGATTTTGGTGAAGCAAGAAGATCAGTTCAAAATAGCATTTACAACCAAATGGGGCACGATGGCCTACAAGAAGATTCCTTTTGGCTTATCCAATGCTGGAGCAACTTTTCAGCGTGCTATGGATATGGCCTTTCACGGTCTCATGAACAAGTTTGTTCTGGTATATTTAGATGATATTACTATTTTTTCTAGAAATGCTAACAAACACCTGGATCATTTGGAGTAGATTTTTCAGAGGTGTAGAGAGTTCTGAGTGTCTCTCAATCCAAAAAAGTGTATATTTTTAGTGCACGAAGGAAAACTGCTTGGACACATTGTCTCAAAGCAAGGTATTTCAATTGATCCTGAAAGAGTTTTTGCAATTCTTGAATTGCCACTACCAGCTCACAAGAAAGGCTTGCAAAGATTTCTTGGAAGGATAAATTTTGTGAGAAGGTTCATACCAAATATTACAATCTTGCTGCAGCCCCTCACTTCTATGTTGAAAAAGAATATGCCATTCAGTTGGACCAAGGAAGGCAAGAGGAGCTTCGAGCAGATCAAGGAAGCACTCACAGCTGCTCCTACTCTCATTAATCCAAATTTTGACAAAGAATTTCTTTTGTATGCTTTTGGAGGAGTTGATACAGTTTCAGCCATGTTATGCCAGCAAAACGATGAAGGCTTGGAGCAGCCTATAGCATTTTTCAGCCAAGTATTGCATGACTACAAGGTAAAATATTCTTTTGTTGAGAAACATGTTTTTGCCATTGTAAGAAGTTTGAAGAAGTTCAGACACATGCTGTCCAAAAACAAGCTTCATTTATTAGTGGCTCATTCAACTATTAAGGATTTTCTGCTTAACAAGGATATTAATGATAAGCGTACTGGTTGGATTACCAAAGTAATGGAGTTTGATGTCAATATAAAAATAACCAAGCTCGTTAGAGGCAAGGGTTTGTGTGAACAGATTGCTGGAAATGGAGATAACAACTCAAATGAGGCTGCCACTACAGAAGCAATGTTAAATAATGATGTTTTGAGTGTTGTTCAAGCGTCTCCTGCTACATGGTTGCAGCAAATGATGCATTATCTGTAGACTGGTTAGTGCCCTAAAGGCTTAGACAGAGCAAAACATAGGTATTACAGATTACAAGCCATTCCTTATGCAATCATTGATGGTATTCTTTATAGGAAAGACTTCCAAGGTGTTTTGCTGACATGTATTCAGCCTGATCAAGTTGACAAGCTGTTAGCAGAGTTTCATGATGGACCTTCAGGAGGTCACTTTGCTGCAAGAACAACAACTCTGAAGATTATGCGAGCTGGTTATTACTGGCCAGATTTGTTTAAAGATGTTATTGCTTGGGTCAGAAAGTGTGAGAAATGTGCTTTATTTGCTGGCAAACAGAGGCTTGCACTATTTCCCCTACATCTGATTTAGGTAGAACAACCCTTTGCCAAGTGGGGCTTAGATTTTATTGGCCCTATCAATCTATCTTCAAGTGCGATTCATAAGTGGATTCTTACTACCACAGACTATTTTACAAAGTGGACTGAAGCTGTTGCCTTAAAGGAAGCAAACGAGACTTCAGTGCTTAACTTTTCAAGCAAGACTCGAGTGAGATCTCATTCGATTCCAGATTCAATCATTTCTGACAATGGTTCAACTTTTATTGGTTTAAGGATTTCAGATTGGTCTATTAGAAATAACATCTATTTGAACACATCTTCAAATTATTATCCACAAGGTAATGGTCAGGCAGAATCCACAAATAAGAATCTAATACGGATAATCAAGAAGACTGTCGAAGACAATCAAAGAACATGGCATGAGAAGCTAAAGTTATCCCTTTGGGCTAATAGGATAACTCCTAAAAGGGCCACTGGCTATTCGCCTTTCATTCTGACTTATGGTAAAGAAGCTAAGTTACTTGTTTCAATTGAGTTGCCAACCTTAAGTTATGTTAAAGAACTGAAGTTGCTAAATGAATAGCCTCTTAAGGTGAGATTTGCACAGCTGGTTGAGCTCAAAGAAAGTAGAAAAGAAGCTCTCAGACAGCTGGAAATACATCAAGCTCAAATGAAGAACTCTTTTGACAAAAGGGCAAGACCACGTGATTTCATTGTTGGAGATCTAGTTTTCAAGTGGAATGAGTTTAAAAGTAGACCTGGACGATATTCCAAGTTTGATGCAATGTGGGATGGGCCTTATGTGATCATGAAATGCAAGGAACACAATGCATTCCAACTTTCCAAGATGACTGGTGAGGTGTTGTCTATCCTAGTTAATGGGATCCACCTCAAGCACTGCCTTTGAGATAGGTTATCTCATAGTTGAGTAGTTTGCAAATAAGTGTGTTTCACACATTTACTTTCAGTAGTTTTGCTTTCCCTAAGTGCTACTGTGCATGTTCTATTGGCCATCATGTCCTGTTAGTTTGCTTTTAGTTCTGTTTTGTTTCTTTTGCTACTGTTTGGAGTGTTGCTGTTCAAATTCTGAGTTTTCAAGAGGGGCAGAATTGACTCCACGCCCAATGAATTGTTTAAAGGCCACTGATCTATGCTTAGTAGGCAAGCATTTAGCGGAAATTGCCAAAATGTTACCAAATTTTTGCCTCAACTCAATTGGTGTAGCTGGCTAACATTATTATATCATGAGGTGAAATTGCAGATTGAGTTTAAGTGTTGTTTTTGCATCTTATATCATTATTCATCAAGTGACAGTTGTGCATTTAAAAGGAAAAACTGAATTTCATAATGCTATTCAAATATTCTAGAAATGAGTGAAGTACAAAATTGAGCATATAAGCAACAGAACATTTTAAATGCTTTCATTTATTTCATGAAAAGACTCACATTTTACAAGGCTTCTTTTGATTTCAAGAATCAGATATTACAACATTTGCATTTAAATGCATTTTCTTTTCAAATGAAAAGCATAAATTGAAATCAAATATCCACACAAGCCATGGATGTGACTATCATAATGTATCACTAATAGCACACTATACTATTGAAGATGCGAAAAGAAATCACATAAGTAAGCAACATAATCATCATTGCCTGTTTTGGCCGAAGGTTGACGATGAATGGTGCACCTTTGTCTTCTCAAATTCCGTCGACCTGTAAGAGAAAAGAGGGGATGTCAGTGGCTCCGATTATGAAGTAACCTATGTGAGGCACCCACAATAATACAACCTACTATTAATCATGCATTGAAACAATCAATCAAGTACAGAGGAAATGAGCTGAAGGAGAAATATCATGATCATCATATTTTGTTTTTATGCTAACATTGTTTGTTTCCTCGTGCAGGTATAGGGAAAGTTGTGAAGCTGATCATTATTCGAAGACCAAGCATGTGGAGAAAAATAGGCTCCCACAAGGGTAGAGCTCGACATGCTGCCCTATTCATCAAATGGGCTGATTTAAAGATTACATCATATATTCAGCAAAAGGAATGAGATACAACTGAAAGAGTAAAAGCATGGTTATCCATCAAGCTATTAAACCAACTGTGCATTCATAACGATCAGGTTAATTTTTCTGAAGGCTACGAGTGAACAGTGAGTTTAACTCACTCAATTAATTCAACTGAGTATCATTTATATCAAACATTGTTGTATGTATTATGTCCTTTGTTCATCATAATAATAAATGCCATACAAGTTCCAATTCATTAGTATTCTTTTCACAGTCAAGGATAGTGAACAAGCTTACATTATGCCTTAATGGAGAGTTTTTGCTTTAATTTTCATCATGAAAGAGAGCAGATTTAAAGAATAGTTTGTTAGGTGGAACATAAAAATGCATGAAGAGTACATGTGGAAGCTCAAGAGTATGAAACATAAATAGTGCATTCAAGTGTTAAATGAATAATCAGTTCCAATTGACTGATAAGCAAATACAACTTTAAGAATCACAAGGTGAGAAATGATTGTTCCAGAATGACAAGAAATGATAACAGTCTCTTTCTAGAAGGTGTTTCTAAGGTGTTAGTTATGCATAGGGATAGATGACTAAATGCAGTCCATAATAATAAAATGTTTCAGTTAAAAACTCTGCATAAGTACAAAACAAAAAGTAGGAGTTCACTGTAGATTAAATTGTGATTTACAGTTTCAACCATGACAGGTTCTGTCTCAAGGAAAACAACATGAGTTCGATATTAAGTAATGCAAAATGCAGATTTAAGAAGGTTTTAAATGAAGCTTTCAATTTTTTCATATGGTGATACGCATATCTAACAGATTTCTATAAGTTTCTAATGCCCCATGGTGCAAATGTAAGGATTTGAATGACTAAAAGAAGCCTAGACTTTATACAACTATTGGGATTACAGACCTTTTATATCACAAGCGAGTTTGCATGGTGGGGATTGTTCTATTATATCTTCAAGGAGTTAAAAGTATCAAGCAAATTAGACACGAATAGATTCAACAAAGTTTCAGATACACAGGTTTCATTTCCAGAATAAGTAAGTTTATGAAAGCATGAGAGTTCAAGCATGGCATGCCAATGATGCCTGAAGTATAAACAGAGGGCACAAGAGGAACCCTTAGAATGCAGATATGTGAAAGTTTTAGGCAATAAGAAGCTAAAAGAATATCAAGTTTTTCAATGCAATATAAACAGGATGTATTCAAAATGCTATATACTCAGGAGAGGGTCTTGTTAAAAACAAAATTTATGTGACATTTCTATGAAGAAAGTTGAGGAAAGTGGAATGTCATGTGAAGCAAGTTCAGATTTTTATACATACAGTTTCATTGTTCTCTCATGTATTTATAATTGTTTCAGATTTACATATGGAGATCATAGTTTTCAAAAAAATTGTGGGCCTCTAAATAGGTTCAGTATCTCCTCACTACTATGTGTTTACCCATTGTGTGGTTTTGGGTCAAGTGTGCAGACTTTCAACATTTCCAATCTACCCATTTGAGTGTGCTTGCTCAGAACAACAGGTTAGGTATTTTATCATATGGGAGTTTTCATACAAATGCACAATTTCTTCTAGACAACAAATATTCATATGGAGCAGATTGAAGGTTCGGAGTAATAAAAGAAAAGTCCAAATTCTGCTTTACTACACAAGATTCCTCCACAAAGCCATAATGGGGTTTCGAAAAAAACAATCCTTCAAAGTAAAGAGCCAGCCTTAATGGGCCGAGCTTATAAACTAAATGCAAAATCAATATATGATACCCACATTTGGGTTGAGCTTCAAAATATAGAAAATGCAATTATAGTAATAACCCACTTGAAGTTTTGTATGAGACAGTAAGAAGACATAAAAATGCAAGTTCCCTATAGTGAATCGAGTCTCAGAATGAAGAAAACATAGTTTTATTCAATTTTTCATGATACCCACAAGCAAATATGTCTTCAAAAAGACATGAAGATGAATTTCCTATTTTGGGTCGAGCCCAAAACTTCTAACAATGCTTTCTATAATACACATCTGCTGTGGCCTGAACATGGCCAGAAATTCATAAAATAAAGGAGGTATTCCTTAGGTTTCTGAAGAGTAAAGAAGAGATATGAGCTTAAGGGAAAAAAATTACCAGTTCATGACTGAAGGAGGATGTTAAGGCTGCGGCCAGATCCATATTAAAGTCTCAAAACTTGAAGCAAGAAGCCAGCTCGAGCTCGCATGGGTGCCAGTGAAGGAAAAGAATACAGAGAGATCAAGCTCGAGGGTTGAAGATTTTCAAATAAGCACAAAAAATACAAACAAATGTGTTAAAGGCTATGTATAGCTGTGGCCATAAGGCCAGAGTGAGCAAAATGTAAATCCATAGAAGCTATGAACACATAGCTTACCTTGTGCACAGCAAACAAAAGCAAAAAACCATAAGCAAGCTCTCATGGAGTTTCCAGACAAAGCTTGAGTTCAAAGCTCATTTCGGCCAAAGAAATATAAGCACAAGAATGTAAAGAAAAGTCAGAAACCATAATGAACAGGCTGCGGCCTTGATGTTTTCTTGCTCCCTGAGTAAAATAAAGAGCTATATTACAACAAACGAATCAAGCTTACCAGCTATAGGAAGGTGGAGATGGAGACTATCAAGCATGTGGATTATCAGACCGAGCTCAACTGTCATGGCGGCGTGCTCTCAGGCATAGCTCTTTTCCTTCAAGGTACAGAGTGCGAAATGAAGTGATTATTAGGGTTTGACTTTGTTTTGTTGAAACCCTAATTCAATTTGGAATATTCGGTCAATAGCACATCAGATAATCCTTGCATTATGATTTAATCCAAGTTTGAATTTTGATATTTTAGGGGGGCCAAAATTTGTATGTTAGGTCGATATGTTAAGTCTTTTTAGACTTATTTTATGTGCCTAGGTCAATGGTTAAGTCTTGACTTATTTTTGCCTTAGTGAAATGTAAGGACTTGAATTTGGGTTATGTTATTTGAGAAAACAATGAGAATATCATGGTGGGATGCGTTATGACCTAGTGTTAGGTTTTGATGATTATTCATTTAGGGTTCCTTGTTTTTTAATTGATTTTAAAGAAATCAATTGAAGATTGATGAGAGGATAATGATATGTAATATTTTTATGATTTTTGAGAAAATCAAAGTATTGTAATGGAGAGATAAGAAGGTTTTTCTTTTTGCAAAAGATTTTTAATCTTTAATTGCAAAAAATGGACAAATTGTAAGATCTGCAATCATGTAAAGCAGAATCGTAAAGCAATCTTTTATAAATTGTTTTATGATTTCTTGCTATTTTTAGCAGATTTTTGTTGACTTCTTCTCTTGCTCGGATTTGAGATTTATCATGGAGAGATAAGGTGTTTTTTGAGCTTTTAAAGCAGATTCAACCTATTTTAGAGGATTGACAGGTTCATCATAAAAGCAATATGATTTTTTTTTTCTTTTAGGTAGTTTTTTGAGACAGTTTGAAGGCTTTTTCCTTGAGATTTTTTCTAAGCTCGGATCAGGGTTTCTTGAGAGTTATGTTTTTGATAGACTTAGTCTTTTAGCTCTCCTTCTCAATTTAGAAGTCAGTTTCTGCTCATGTGCATTTTTGAGCTTGTGAACCCTTTGTACTCAGTTTTGGCAAATTGACACTCTTTCAATTTTAGTAATACAACAGAGTTCTTCTTTCCATTTTCTTGTCTCAAGATTGGTAACAACAGTTTGATGCTTTTTGTTTTTCAGATTTGAAGCCTTAATATCCTGCTTTTATGAGTTTTTTGCACAGGGTTTCATGTTTTCAGGTTGTATGTTGTATTTGATGTCTCTAAATCTTCATATGAATTATTGATGAAATCATGTATTAGTGAGATTGTAGGAACTATTGTAATAAAGGAATTGTTGTGAGTGGAAGGATCTAATTTCTGTGAGAAGTTTTAAGTTAATCATCAGTTAGATTTAGATTTGTTTTTAGTTCACCTTTTTATCCCTTTTCCTCTGAAGTTTTAGAATAGGACTTATCATTCAGAGAACCAGCTCACTCTGGAGATTCCTTCTTCGTTCAAGATCACCCACATCTGAAGAAGGTTTCCATGTTTCAGTAGGTTGCTGAATATTTGCATTCAATAGGGTGCAAATCTATTGACAACAAACCCGGCTTACCACAGTACCAACAATCCCTCTTGTCTTTGGATTGGAACCTTTTGTCCTTTGATTTTCCTCATGACTTCCCACGACTTCCAAAATTGTTTCTTCTCTCCTTTGTTTTTCCCCTACTTTTTGCTTTCAAAACATTGCCTAATGTGGATGTTCCACTTGAGCTTTTCCTACAAATTTCCTCACTCAAAATAACACCAACAACATCATCAAATTTCAATGTATTCGAACCAAAAACAGAATTACTAACAACCATGACCAAGCTATTCCAGCTTTTAGGAAAAGAACACAAAATCAAAAGGGCCCTAGCTTCTTCATCAAAGTTTACATTTACATAAGTTAATTGAGTAGTAACTGTATTAAACTCATTTAAATGTATAGCGACTGACCCACCTTCTACCATTTTCATAGTAAATAAACTCTTCATAAGAAATACCTTATTAGAAGTGGAAGGCTTTTCATATAACTTTTCCAAGTTTTTCATAAACTCTTGAGTTGTCTTTGTTGTAATATTGAATGCCACTGATTGTTCCAAGCATAAACGAATGGCTCCCAATGCCTTTCTGTCTAGAAGTTTCCAATCCTCATCACTCATTCTTGCTGATTTCTTGTATATTCCTTCCAACGACCTCCATAAATCCTTCTGATAGAGATAATCCTCCACCTACATCTTCCATAACTGATAGTTATGCCCATTGAATTTATCTACCTTCAATTTACCCTTGTCCGCCATTGCTCCCACTTAATCATGAAACTCCCACTCAACTATGAGACCTTCCTGCAGACGATAATTGAACACAACCCACTCTAATACCACTTGTTAGGAATTGCATGTAGAAAATATCAATTAAATGCAAATAAAGATTAAACAGAGGAATGAAAAACATAGAAATAATAACAAGAGACAATATTTAACATGGTTCACCCAAACTTGGGCTACATCCACCAACATAGAGTCCAATATTATTATCCAGTAAATCGAACCGATTACAACCAATAACCCTTGCAACTCAATACTTTTGCAAATGCTACAATACAATGTCAACAAAAACCCTAATCCTTAGCCTTTTATCAAGACTTATGTCAGTTACAAAATAGGGTTTTTTTTATGTCTCCAATAGAAAAAATAACACTCGACGCCTTTATAAAATAATAAAAATTGTGAGACATTTTGGGGATGCTACCCCTTGACCCTGCCCTGTATCGCAATAGGGAGCACACTAGGGGTGTTGCCCCTAGACCCCACAAGGGGCATTGCCCCTTGACCCCATCTTGGGGGTGCTGCCCCCAAACCCCTGCTAAATAATTTTGGGGGTAAACCACACTAATAAAAGTGGGGAATTTTAACCTCCAAGTTTGATTAGGCTCCATATACCAACAAATTGTGTCCTAGATTAGCTTCAAAAACTGACTTTTGGTGATTGG
Organism: Sequoia sempervirens; assembly: GCA_007258455.2. NCBI lineage: Eukaryota > Viridiplantae > Streptophyta > Pinopsida > Cupressales > Cupressaceae > Sequoia > Sequoia sempervirens. Next base: position 317,908,108 of record VDFB02000015.1, on the reverse strand, counting down.
TACACATGCTTTTTCCCTTCTCTAATTTGTATTTTATTTTTTGGTTATGTTAGTATTGAGCTTAATCTTGTTGTTCCAAGTGTTAGATTGCAATTTGATGTTGATTTACTATTTTTAGTTTTTCTCCCCACAGTGTTGTTTGACCTTGACCCCCGTCCATCGGTCATAAGAAAATATGAAGATTCACACCTTAATTTGATTCACCTAAGGGTTGTTAGTCAATTTGACATGGGGATCTCATTTCCTAATGAAATAGAGAAAGAAATGTTTCTACATTATCAAATTGGTGAACCTCCCCTTTGTTGCAAGTATGAGCTAGTCTAGTGGTGTTGTCATTAATGTTGTCATTGATGTCAACACAGTTCAATATGTTATAGATTGTACATGTATGGTTGAGATGCTGGTGAGATGTTGTGAGTACATGGAGCTATCTTTATGGTGTTGCATATATGTTGGTTTGATGAGATTCCAAGTGCTTTTGAGAAAATTAATATAGAAGAGAATTCAGAGTGATGAATGTGTTTAGAATATGCTCTAGTATGTGCTCCACGTTTCTCCTATGTTGATCCTATGCTTGTGCAGATTTGAAGGCATGTTGTTGGTATTTTCATGGTAACATATACTAAGTTTCAGCTTCTGGTTTGACGGTATGTGAAATTTGTGTCCACCGGTATGTGTGTTCTACCAGCAGAGTCAATGTTCTATGGACTGGGAGAAATATGTTTACTCCACAGTCCTCCAATGTTTCATTTCAGATTGTGTGGATTTGGGATATGTCTTGTGAAGGTCTTTCCTATGCTCTAGCAAAGAGGTTTAGAGTTTGATAATCAGGAAGTCATGTTTCAATATTTGTGTGTGTTTGTAGAGTCCAGATAGACTAGTGAAAGAAATTCAGTGATTGAAGCCTGTTGTTTTTGCTGCAGATGCATCTTGAAGGTTCTGAGATATATTATCATGCTTAATGAAGCATGTTGTGGAATCTACATGTCATCTTCTTATTGGGAAGCATGTGCATCAATGTTTATCTATTTTTTCATTAGGTTTGGTTGACCTGATGTTTACACTTCATTCAAAGAATAAAATTTAATTGAGGAAGCATGTAGAAGATTCAAGAATATTATTTTTGGTCTTGGTTAAATGTTTTTATTGGTCCACTCTTATTCCTTTCCACCATGGGAATTTTGAGTTGTGAACCTAATTTGAACTTATGAAATGGGTTATTTTGTGGCTAACCTTGGTAAATGCTTCAAAGGTTAAGAATGGTATAAAAGCAAGTTGAATTGTGAAGAGTTGTATGATAGTGTGATGCAAAGTGATGAAAGTGTGCCACAAATATTAAGAGAAGAAGTGTGTGTGAGTGAGTTGTGATAACATTTTTTAGTGTGTTCAAGGTTTTTGTAATCCTACGAATGTGCTTATATTGCAGTGGTGGATATTTTTCTCTCTTTTGTATTTGTAGGCAGTGAACTTCCCTATTGGACACTAAGTCTTTTGTAGGCAGTGAGCCTTTGTATTTGGATAGTGAGTCCTTTGTAGGAAATGAGCCTTTGTATTTAGCCTTTATATTTGGACAGTGAGTCCTCTTTTGGGTAGTGAGCCTTTGTATTCAGTTTATAATCTTTATATTGTGAGTTAACCCTCATCGTGGTTTTTCCCTTATTGGGTTTTCCACACAAAAATTTGGTGTTCATTGAGTCAATTTACTTTCTGTTATCTGTGTTTCATGCTCATACTTAACAATAGAATAGTGTGGTTGAAGATTTGATAAGTGATAAAGTTTTAAGTTTGAATCTATGTGACAACCGATTCACCCCCCCTCTCAGTTGTTATGCATTTGTTTAACACCCTTTTCTCTCCCAAGACTATTTTTCATCATTTTATTTTGGTGTACCTGACGTTTGATCATTGTAATTTTATGATTTTGGAGTCCATTTTCAGCCTAGATCTAGGATTTGAATTCATTTGTATTGCATTGCATTGCATTGAATTGGATCTCATTTAGGGTTGCTTAACATGCATTAGTTTGCATCTCATTTAGGGTTTTAGGATTGCATTTTTGCATCTCTTAAAATTTGAAAAACATAAAAAAAAAAAAAATCAATATTTTTGCAAAGTAATTACATAACATTGCATCATCATTCATTTGCATTACAAAATTGAATCAACATTTCACATCAAATTAGGTCTCCTAGTTTGTCATTTATCATTATTTTGTATTTGCATTTAGACTTAAATTTACAAAAAAATCAAACTATAACCACCTATCTTAGTCCAGAATCTGAAAGCCATAGGAATCAACTTAGAAATCTGTACATTTAATTTTCAAAACCCAGACATAGGACCCATTCACCCATGGGTGAATGAGTCCTTGATTAGAGAATTTTCCTATATTTCTAGGCAATAAAATCTTTGTTTATGTATTTTGTTTTTCTATTTTTAGTTTGTTGAACATATAGTTTGCAAAATTTTTGTTATTTTAAATTGATCATATTAAGTTTCATTTGATAAATATAGTGCATTGTGTGAATTCAAAATTGCATTCACAATACATCATTTTTAGGTTTTTACATAGCATAATAAAAAAATTATCTTGTTTGAAATTTGAAAAGTGCCTTTATGTATATTTGTATTGCACTTTACATCCTAGTTTATTTCATTGCATTTCACCTTCTCTCCATTTTTGGTGCATATCAAGTTTGTGAAACTTGTATGAGCTTCACAATTTGGTGTCCGTGTGATTGTAATTATACTATAGGTTAAATACACTAGATCCTAATGAATTTAAGCATTATTTAACCCCCTAAGCTACAATCCGATGAGATGCTCAAAATCTTCAAAAACTAAGAAAACATTAAACTAAACATGAAAGAAAAAAAAAGCTTAAAATAAACCTAATCTAGAACTTCAAACCTTATCCCATTGGGGGAGTGACGTCGTATAGTTATGGAATAATGACCCTTTCCCAATCCCTTGGATAAAATGAGCAATTAACTGAACTCAATTTTTGAAAACTATGCTAAAATTGATAAAAAGATGCTATGGGTGGATGAAAAGGATGAAAAAGCTTGATAATGGTGCAAGTATGAATAGAGATAGTATTCAAATGGGCAGAATAATTTTCTTTGATGGAAGTGGATCCATTTCTCTCTAAATGGTGAGGCATTTATAGGAGAGAAAATGAAGAATCAAGGGTCAAGATGAAAAGGATCAATCAATGGTCAAGATAGAATCAAGGGTGAAGGCATGGATCAAGGATTATCAAAGATCCCATGGATCAAAGAATCCATCAAGGGCTCACAATGATTCAAACAAACACTTTGTAACAAATTTGAACGTATGTTACAAAGTTTGTTAGGAAAGAATATTCCATTTTTTGCAGCCAAATAGGAGAATATTCCTTTGGAATACTCCCTATGCAAGTGGATGGGTGAGGAAAATTAGTAATTAAAACTAAGTTTTAATTGTGCAAGTTGAGGAATAATAGGATGCTCATTAAATAATTAGTTTATTTAATGAAAAGAGGGTTCAAATGACATTTAATTAAATAATTTAGGATTATTTAATTAAATGAGAGGACATAAGGTGTTTAAATTAAATAATTTGATTTATTCAATTAAACATGGTGAGAGGTGAAAGTAAAAGGGGATGAATTAACCTAATTAAATCAATTAGATTAATGGATAAAAATGATGCATTTAATTAAACAACTAGGCATATTTAATTAAACAAGTGAAAAGAAGATGAATTTTAGGACGAAACAATGTTAGTGACTAGATTTAAGTGTGAAATATCATTCAGGAAAATTTTAAGTGTCTACATTTTTCCCCTCTTTGAAGCAAGGTACCTATTACATTGGTTCAAAGACTGACACTTTTCAGATTAATGTTGTTGCTCAGATCAAAAATTGAAAACTTCTTGATTTTTCAAATGCCCCACTCTTTCCCCATCAGAAGGAATTAAGCTAGTACCCTTCCCCCTCAAGAGATTGGGAAAAAAATTAAATTTTTGGTCAATCTCATGACAAAGGTTCAAGATCAGTTCAACTCAAAGATGACTAGAATGCTCAAATTCCTGATGTAGATAAATTTTATGATGTATAGACAGTAATCGCCATGGGTCTCCTCATGTATATTTTGATATATCCCACATATTCGACACTTGGATAGAAATGTAAGTAAAGATAGAAGAATAAGAAGAATAAGATGGATGGAAGTAGGAGAATGAGATTGATTAACCATTCATTTTGAGATTGATTTAGAAGTCTAACAAGCCTATGAGTCTTTGAGACTTTATTAGATATGGTGATGAGAGTGATTATTTTCTTGTTCTAGGGATTGGGATACTTGGTCCCTTCATTCCTTATTTTTTATATAACACATAGATACGATGCATCAAGGTATCAATAGCTAGGATGGCGTTGCATCTGGTGTGATGGACTTTGAATTTGCAAATAGATAGGATAATGCTTGCTCACACCTTGACATACAGAAACCTCATTGGAATGTAGTTTAGAAATTTAGAATATTTCAGACCAAAGCATACACAATAGTCAACAATCTACTCCAAACAACCTCCCTACACACAACTAAGCAAGTATGCACCAAGATTATTTTACAAGAATATCCAACAAGAACAACAAACAAAAAATAATTATTGATGCCCCATTCCTTTCTCTCTAAATCATTTAGACATCATCAAGAGGTCCTTAGAATGGGTCAACAAGATAAATCATAAGATGAGATCAAAATGAACAATCAATGCTATCTATATCTCTTTCGAAAAGGTGTAATGTGTTTTAAGGATAGATATCTAAAATGATTGTGAATGATAATGCCCATTGTAGGAAGGATCCATCATAGGACATGTTAGTGGATGACCTGGAAAGTCGATAAGTTGTTTGAAAGGCTATTGATATAAGGTTTTATTGACATGTTTCATAATGATCAAGAGTTTGATTTTTGTGTTGCATTTAAAGGTTCTAATTTTGCTGATCATTGTACTTATTTTCTATTTGTATTGCCAAAGGGTGAGTGTGATGATCGATTTATTATGGATGGAAGTTTATTGTGGGTGCAAGTTAAATGGGATGCATGGTTTTTTATTTTTTTTAATATTTCAATGTTTTTGGTGCTTTGAAAATGTTTTGAGGTTGTTTTTGATCTTTTTGAATGTTTATGTGAATTTTTTGTGTTTTCAATTATTTGAGGTTGTTTTGAATTTTCTAATGTTTTCCAAATGTTTTGAGTTTTGTGAGTTTTCCAATGTTTTTGTGTTTTCTGAGTTTTGACCAATACCTAAGAGGGACTAACCTACGACCTCAGAGGCTTATCAATTATTAGCCTTGCCTACATTATACACACATAGACAATGTAGTTCAACCAAATTTGACTAGTTTATTGATGAGACATGGACACTCGATGGATTGCCAATTTATTATGACAGAATCCTAACCTAAAGTGTCTTGAGGGCACATTAGTGATGGTCTTACCTATGTTCAAGCTCAAAGACAACGTAGTTCGACAAGGTTGTGTTTTTTATTTTTTGATGTGTTTTGGATTTTGACTTTACAACTTTTTGACTGTTTTTGTATTTTAGTTGTACAAGATTTTGATTTTTCTGGCTCCCCTAAAGGATTGTATTCACATTTGGTGATTGTGTTGTTATCTTCTGAAGTTTGTGTTTATTGTGTTTGATCTTGTTTGTGATTGATCGTGTTGTTGTAGAGATAGATCATGTTGTTGATGTTGTCTTTCTTTATACACAATATCTTGATGTTGGTGTGAACTGGTTGATGTTGTTGATACAAATCAATGTTTTGATGATTTTGATGAAGAGTGTATTGATTTGGAGGTGGAGATGTTTTTTAGGTGAAGTGTATCAACTATTTTGGTAAATGAATTTAGGGTGATTTGATGTTGTAGATATTGATCTTGATATTGATTTTGAAACCCTTGATGTAGTTTATTTTGGTACGGATTTTGAGGAGGTGGTTGATGTTGTGGATATTGAATGATGTTTGGAGGTGTGAATGTATATATCCCATAGTTCAACAAGTGTAGATTTGACATATTCATATTTTATATGTTTACATTTGGTAAGTTTATGTTTGACATGTATTGACTTCTAATGAGCTAACATTGTTTTGATGAAGCCTCGTATATTGATCATTTGGTTGATAGATTGGTAAGTTTTGATATTGATTTAAATCTATCATATGACAAGATTTTCCAAAGTTTTGATTTGGCATACCCACATTCATTGTGTTATTATAGTTTGTAGGATATGATGACCCCATATGGATTGTAGGGTGGAATTGTAAAACCTCAAGGATTAAGCTCATTCATTCCAAGGCCTTTTTGGTTTTTGTCACTAATGGTAGATAAATTTTGGTTTTGCTCCATGTCTCTCTTGTGTTTTGATCTTGTTGTAAAAGTGAACCTATAGGTGTTTTAGATCAATAATGTGAGTAGATGATGAAAAGGGGTGATGAAATGGGGGATGAACTTTCTAAACTTTTGGACAACACTTTTGACAAAAAGGTTTGATTTTTTGATGTCTTGGATAAAGGTGTTGATGAACTTGTGAATCTAAAGGTAGACTTGTGACCTTTAAGATAGACTAGTTAAAAAGGATGATGACTAACTCAACCAAGTGTATGGAAAAGGATTCATTTCACACACAACATAGCTAAGTTAGTGGATTGGTTTGATAATTTCCTAATTCTAAAGAGTTTTGATGTGTCCAAAAGTTTCTAAAGCTTATTTGCGGTGGAATGTAAAATGTGTGAAGGTGGATGAAATGTTTGACCCAAAATATGTTAACCTAAAAGGGACCTTTTTTTACAAGATGAAGATGGTGAGAAACATGCTATACCTATAAAGTGATAAAACCTTAAGAACTCAATGATTTTTATAATAGAACTTGGACTCAATATTTTGCAATGCTTTCCTTGTTTCACTTTGTTTGTTTTGGGAAGTCAATGTGTCTCAACCATAAGACCAATGTGTGGTGTGTTCATTTGGTTTTAATGTTTGATTAAGTGATATTGTTTCATTACCACATCAAGAAAGTCTTAATTAATTTCAAACTAAAAATGTCTATGTCTAAGCACCCTTCATACCACAAAGTCCATTATGTGAAAAAAAAAGAAGCTAAGGACATAGTTCCCTATGTTAACTTTGGAAAGTGTGGATTTAGATATAAGTCCAAATATTTAGAAGCCTCTAAAGATAAAATCCTTAGGGACAAGCAACAATATTATGAATTATCAATGGTATCCACAATTAATCCAAAGGGTTTGAAATTTGATGAATCATGTTGATGTGTGTTTAAGATGTTTTGAAACCAATCAATGTGTCAAACTAACTCACAAGCAATATAACATCCCTAGCTCAAGTGGGTACCTATCTTCTTGGTGGGCTTACTTCATGCCTTGAAGGGATGATTTTAAATGTAACTTGTAGAGGAGTCAAAAGCAAAAGAGTCCATTGTCTTTAAGCCTTTTTATGCCTTAAACCACAAATCGGACTAGGTGAGTAAATTCTTAGATGTAAATTCCAATGCACCACTTTAAAGAATGCTTCAAAATTGGGCTTGGTTGGCTACTAAAACAAGGTTTTTAATGACAAAAAACTATGAACAACGAACCAACAAAAACCTGCTTGGTCACTTAAGGCTCTTTAACCATTCTCGTTCCACTTAAGGCATGGGATTAGGTGTAGTATGTTGTCAGCGCGGATTGAAGCTACTTTCTCATGATTTCACAACCTTTAATATAGCCCACCAGTAAATTTTCTTGCAAGAAATTTCCTATGAGTTCTCCATTGTGGGATGTATCTCATAGCAAGCCCTCTCTTAAGGGTGACTCAAAGCAAGAAAGTACACTTGAGTGGTTCTCTTCACCTAAGGTCACATGAAGTCCAAGGGGAGTGGATACACACTACAATTGTATACAAGCAAAGAAAGCACATAAAACACTCATTCATTTTAACCCAATATAGTAAAATGACTTCATTTTAAGCACCAGTGGAAGTGTTTTTTTTGTCCAATTTTAACCACTATTGCAAAATAAGGTTGTATGGGTTCAATTTTAAACAACTTTGCAAAGACAAATTAATTATGAATTTTAAGCCCAATTGAAAGCTAGTGGTCCTAAGATTGTAAGTTGTTAGTAGATCCCTCCTTCTTGCACCAAAATTAAGAACTATTTAACCCCCTAAGCTACAATCTCAACGAGATGTTGAAAAACTTCAAAAACTAAGAAGCCATTAAACTAAACATGAAAGAAACATGAAATCTTAAAAGAAACCTAATCTAGAACTCCAAACCTTATCCCATTAGGGGAGTGGTGAAGTATTGATATGGAATAATGAACCTTTCACAATCCCTTGGATAAAATGAGAAATTAACCAAATTCCATTGTTGAAAACTAAGCTAAAATTGATTAAATGATGCCATGGGTGAATGAAAAAGATGAAATATATTGATAATGATGCAAGTATGAATAGAGATAGTATTCAAATGGGAAACATAATTTTTCTTTGATGGAAGTGGATCCATTTCTCTCTAAATGGTGAGGCATTTATAGGAGAGAAAATGAAGAATCAAGGGTTAAGATGAAAAGGATCAATCAATTGTCAAGATGGAATCAAGGGTGAAGGCATGGATCAACGATTATCATCAACGGATGAGAATCAAAGATCACATGGATTAAAGAAACCATCAAGGGCCCATAATGATTCAAACAAACACACTTTGTAACAACTTTGAAAGTTTGTTACAAAGTTTGTTAGGAATGAATATTCTATTTTTTCCAACCAAATAGGAGAATATTCCTTTGGAATATTCCCTATGCAAGTGAATGGTTGAGGAAAATTAGTAATTAGTAATTAAAACTAAGTTTTAATTATGCAAGTTGAGGAATAATAGGATGCTCATTAAATAATTAGTTTATTTAATCAAAAAGGGGTTCAAATGACATTTAATTAAATAATTTAGGATTATTTAATTAAATGAGAGGACATAAGGCATTTAAATTAAATAATTTGATTTATTCAATTAAATAGGGTGAGAGGTGACGGTGAAAGGGGGTGAATTAACCTAATTAAATCAATTAGATTAATAGATGAAAATGATGCATTTAATTAAACAACTAGGCTTATTTAATTAAATAGGAAAAAAGAAGATGAATTTTATGATGAAATGATGTTAGTGACCAGATTTAAGTGTGAAATATCATTTATTACAATTTTAAGTGTCTACAGTCCTATTTCCAATACTGTTGTGAGATGTAGTTTGAGACTCATGTCATCGCGCGATACACCATTCACTGTGGATCTTGGGTTTTTTTAACTCTTTCACTCATAGTGTTGACACTAGTCAAACCTCTATGGATCATACCCTTAACAATTCATTTCCAATGATTTCCAATACCCACAGATCATGTGCATGATGTTGAATCAATGGTTTATAACGTCCGAAAAGATAACATAAGAAGGATAGATGAAGAAATAGAAAAATTGCAAAAGTTTGTGACTTCTTAGAACATTGCTAATAGTGCCATCCTTGCTTTAGATGATGCAAGGAAAATGCTCAAAAACGAACATGGAATAGAAATTTTTGTAGCCTCACTTACATCATTAAAAATCATTTTCAAATTGGTGATGTTAATGATCAAGGTAATAAGTTTATAGACCCTCCTAATAAAAATTTGCAAATCCTTACCAATCCTATGCCAAGTCATATTATTTCATTTTTTAAAGCTAGTGAAATGGAGAATGATGTGATGCATGTTGACACAAATGACAATAACATGAATTTTAATGAAGAGACTCTATAGAATCTATGGTTGGATTTATTGAATCTAAAACTCGTAAGGGCCTAACTAAGATGTCGCTTGACATTGATTTCTCACAACAAGATATACTTAAACATGCACCCAATGGTCCTCTTTACATAACTGGAAGAATCAATGAAAATCATACTAATGGGATATTAATTGACTCTATCTATGTAGAGAACGTGATCACCGAGGAATTCCTATTTGTGCATGAGCTTTATCAAGATACATATGAAAAACTCAAAGCATGGATCAAAACGCATAATGGTTCTGCTTGCCCTACAATAGGTTCGATAAATATCCCTTTAAAATTTGGATTGAAACAATTAAATGTCTCATTCACCACCATCTTGATGGTGGATCAATTTAGTGTGAAGTTAGGCTATCCATGGCTTCACTCCATGAATGTTGTCCTATTGGTTGTGCCTAAATGTTTAAATTTTCCATTTGGAAATGAAATCTTTATTGTGCATCATAGTGTCTTTAATCCCACATCTTCCCATGGGAACTTCTCATTGGATTTCTTTTGGCCCAAACCTATAGAACCCATTATACCTCATGAGGACTTCTTTTTCAAATCCTATCAAAAGTTTAAGGAAAAACACATAGCAAAATTATCCCTTACCAATATACCTCAACCCATGATTGAGCCTCCTATTTGTGATGAGACCATGATTGAACCAAAAGCTCTTCCAAGTAACCAAGAACAACCTATGACAAATCCTTCACCCATTTCATATAAGAGACAACAAGATAATCAAATAAGTCATGTTGTTCCTCCTATAGTTAAACAAGTTTACAAAGCTAAAGATAAAGTGGTTGAACAACCTCCCATTGTTGCTTTTTTTCCTCCCTTAAGGGAAGAAAAGAAACATATGGTTGAAAAACCCACTCCTACACAATCACAACTTTAAAATCAAATGAAAATAAATCTAAAATGCTAGAGAATGTAGACGTAGATGTCATGCTATTTCTCATTTTCTACAAGCAAACTAAGAAAAGAACAACATAGAAAATCAAAATACTAACTTGTCTCAAGCAAGGCATGATGCCTCTCCACCTTTGCTACAACATAAACAACAATAATTTTCTATGGATATTGTCATTAGACCTCCTATTGTGATTAATTTGGATGATAATGAAATTGCAAATATTGATGAACAAGTCCATAATTAGTTGAATTCATTGTTTTTGTATTCTATGAGCTTAAATGATGATCCTCCTAATAAGAGTGTTGAATGGTGCTTGTCCTAGTTTGGAACTTGACGTTGTCCCTTTGGCTAGTTATCTGACTTTTGCATATACTGAACAAGATTGGGATGCAGATTACCTACTATAGGTTGACTCACATGTTCTTTACTAGTTTTGTATTTATTTTCTTTTACATGTTCTTTATGTGATTGCATGTGCATAATGTGATCCCCTATACTATTTTGTTTGATCTCTCTCTTCATGTGCATTCCTCTATTTATATTTGCATTCTTCTATATGTGGGTATGTGTAGGATCATCATGGAAAAAACAGGCCCTTAAGTGGCAAAAAAAAAATTAGAGTTAGGCAACTTGACGTAAAAATTTAAATAAGTTACCTATATTATTTCAAAAATATGTAAGAATAAAATTTGTAGAAAATTGAATGTAGTTTCTAAACTACTAGGTTTGTTTAAAAAATATATATATATTTGGTGAAAATTTGAAATTTAAATGCAGTAGTACTTAAATTTCAAGGAAAAAATAAGTAGGTGTCTATCTGACCACCCTAACCACAATAAAATGATAATATTTTTTATAAGATTTTAAAAATAAGTAGAGGACTAATGTCTGGATGTGATGCATATTTTTTTTGTAATTTTTTTCCAAGTAAATAATTAATTATGAATTTTTTATTACAACTTTTAAAAAATATAAAAACTCATATGTCGACCACCTTAACTTGGTCAAAACTTCATGAAATTCATTTTTCTTTTTTTTAATCCTATAGTATGCAAAGCATAGAATGTGATGCATGTTTTGGATTCAAAAAATGTGATACTATTTGAAAGCTATAGATTTTTTTCAATTAGCCTATCAATCAACACTTTAATCATAATTCAAATAGAAAATGAATAAAAATTATTTATTGAATTCAAAGTAAAGAATAATTTATGTTGGTGGAAAGCTAAGAATCTCCTTTAAAAACCCTTTTCATTTCATCAATTTTGGGTAAAAAAAAGTCATCAACCACATACCCTACAAATACCCATCATATTGCCACTTTTTGGCCCGTCATGATCCTGCACATACCCATGTCATAAAACATTTACCAAGTTGATTTTGTCTTGTGTGTTCCTTTTGGGGATGACACAATGCATTGAGACATTCAGGTCCCTTCCATGTTGACCCAAAAGATTTTTCTTTGTTTTCACTCTCTATGTTTCATTCTTCCTGTTCTACGAGTATTTGGGGAATGACAACTTTTCTGAGCTCTATATCAACATTGGAGCAAAGACATATTGACCCTAAATTCACGGATCCCTTATGTGCTTTGGGATTTTATTTTGGGGGAAACCCCTTCCTTCTTCTTTTTCATGATGTAGCTTCATTTGGAAACATATGAATTGGCATAGGGCTTTTTGAATAAGATTTCATGTCTTCTATTGTTAGCATTGATTATTTTCTACTTAAAAGTAAATTGCTCACAAGAATGGTGTTAGCAATTTCTTTAAAGTGGGGGCATACATTGGTATCATTATTTTTGATAATTTTGACATTCCTTATGTTTCATTGTGTGATTTTATTTCTTGTGATGTGTTTTTTTTTTAGTCATGTCATTGGGTTTGATGTCCGAGCTAGGAGCATGATATTTATTGGCATACAACTTTCCTCTTAGTGGTGATGTTGTTGCATTCCCTAAGTTGTGAATATTTTATCCTTCATTTATCCTCTCTTGGAGATATTAGGCATGATGCTCCCTAAGAATCTAGACCTTAGACGAACTAAGAAAAATACATTTGAACATGTTTATTTGTATTTTTTGTTCATAAGTGTTTAGCATAATGCAGCTTGCCAACCTTGTCAAGCTCAAACCATTTTCAAGGCCACCAAGCATAACACACTTTGCTTTCTAGTGGAGCCTTGCTTTGTTATTTCATAGGTGCTTAGCATAACACAACTTGTTAGGCATTATGAAGCTCAAAGTTTTTTTGTTTGTTTTGTGGTGCCTTATTGAAGTTATCAGAGGGATAAATTTGATATGGTATGGTAGCCTAATAAAATTCTCTCATTTTCCACCCTTGGGGGCTCACCTAGTGGACAACCGAAGTTCCATTAGCCCATGTGAGTGTGCATGTTGTTTGCATAGTGAGCATTGTTTTCTACTTGTGAAAATTTTTAGACAAACAACTGAGGTGTGTTCCACATCATGTTGGATAGTTGAGGCTTCATCCACCCTTTTTGGTTTTTACCTTTTCTTTAAGTCTTTGATGTTGTATGATTGAGTAATCTTGTTGTTACTACATACATATGTTTTGAATGTCTACTTTAGTGTGAGTTTTATGCAAGGTCATCCTCTCTTTAAAGTGGGCTAAATGTAGTGTAGAAAAATGTATCCCTTTACATTTTCACACTTGTTTGGGCCCTCTTAGTTGCTTTGGACCTAATTGTGCCTTATTTTAGTGTTGTAAAATGTATTTATTTACATTTTCACACTTATTTAGGGCTCCTTTAATTCATTGAGCTTAATATTTCCTTAATTGTCCCTTTAACTCATTTACCAAACCTATTTTATTACATTTTTTGAAGAGGAAACCTGACATTTATTAATTTCTAAATATAACACTTCTCATTGAGTAATGTGTGTCCTAGGTTTAGGTACCTGGGACCCATTCACCCATGGGAGAATGGGTCCTCCTTTGAACTTAGGACCTACATTTAAATTATGTTTTTGGTGGGATTTTAACATCTATAAGTGTATATTTAGATGTCAACTTGTGATATTTGAATTTCAGGAAATTGAGGATACATACCAACAAACATAAGGTTATTTTACTATGTTTGATCAAAGCAATCGAAGAATTTTTATGTGACTTCAAGAGAAATTTCAAGAGAATTTCAAGATAAATTCAAGGAATTCAAGAGAATATTTATTAGAGTTTTATTACAACAATCAAGATCCAATTGTCATGTCAAAGTCTTCTTGCAGCATGCATGTTATTGGAGCTAATATGGTGATGTAGGTTTCATGATCCATTCAAGAATTCAAAGCCATTACTTCAAGAAATATCCAAGGTTCAAGATCCACATCCATTGAAGCCATTTCATGCAAGTTTCAAATCCATATTCCAAAGTTTATTCAAGGGTTTGTTGAGTGATAATATAGATTTGTTCATTCTTCATTCCCTCTTTCAAGTTTCATTTAATTTCAAGGTTTAATTACCAAAACGGGGTTTGACCAAGGAAAACCCCCATTCACCAAAAACAAAACATTTTCCCCTCTTGATTTGTGTTTACGGATCTAGGTGGAAGAAATCTTGAAGATCCTTTAAAGAGAAAAATCAAAGAAGTTGTCAAAGCTACAAAAATTTATCAAAGTTGTCATCTTCTCACGAAAACTCACTTACATAAGTTATTTCCAACTTTTCAAACCTGAAACCTACACAAATTGGAAGACTCCTAGGATAGTATGAGCTTAATCTTGTTCCAAGTGTTAGATTGCAATTTGGTTGTGAATTTATATTTTTAGTTTTTCTTCCCAAAGTGCTATTTGACCTTGACCTCCATCCTTCATTCATAAGGAAATCTAATTATTCACACCTTAATTTGATTCACCTAAGAGTTTTTAGTCAATTTAAGGTGGGGATCTCATTTCCTAATGAAATAGAGGAAGATAGGTTTCTACATTATCAAATTGGTGAACCCTCTTTTTCTCTTCCAAAGCTATTTTTCTTCTTTTCACATCTAATTAATCTATGTAAAGTGATATGTATATTGTTTGTAACACCACTTATAAACATCCCAATCCCCTCAACACATGTTTCCTAGCCCCTAATACCTACTTATATCACATTAATTAAATTATCCAATTTGTCCCAACTACTAAAGTGATAATTTGGGAAACATTTTGGTTATTTCAAAAATCCCCAATATATAAGTAGGAGATAAGGTATGTATTTATAGCTGAATCCCTCAAGCTATGAACCCATATTATAAAGAAGTTTTGAGAATTTTCTAAGTGGTCCAATGACTTAAATTTGGTGGCCTCATTTTATGTATTTGAAAAAAGTTCTTGTAAATTCTACATTATGGATTTCAAGCTATGTGTTTAATTACCATATTTATGAGAAAAATGATAAAATATAGTTTCATAAGAAAGTAGGTTATGTTGTTTCACCCTTGGCCATTAATCATGTGTTAATGAACTTGATCCATTTGACTAGAGTTATTAGTTATTTAATTCACCCAATTGTGGAAATGAAAGCTGAATCAAACCCTTTAAATGAATACATGGATTGGTTCATTATGAACAAATTGATTACATATAAGTGTATGGATGATTCATATAGTCCACACCACAAGAAGTGAGTAGAGTTTTTCCAATGGTGTGCCTACTAGGACTACTCAAGAAAGACTAGATTACATATTAAAATATTTTGTAATGTTGATTAATGTCAATATGTTTATTTCTTATTCAACTTAAAAAATTGGAAAGTCATGATTTCCTTCATATATTCTCTCCTCATTTTATCCCTAACCATAAATCATTTGTTGGAATATTTAAAAAAATTATTATAATTATCTTTTAATAAATTAAAATGGTAACTCAAAATGAATGCAATGTGGCATTTGATATTGTGGGCCAATTCCTATTTGTTAAAAGTCAAATAAGAATATTTCATAAGGTTCCATATTTGTGATAACAAATAAAAATAGTATTCAATGGTAAGCATGATATGATTGACATTATATTAATCTTGAAAACTAAAATTAAATGTTAAAATGATCACAACTTAGCATAAGGATTTCGATATTAGGATAAATGTGGAATGTTATCATTAGTATCATTATGTTTCTTGAACATAAAGTGTGCAATTTAGCAATCAATCCATAACCCATGACCATTAATAAAGAGGAAATGGAAATGTAAGGCATTGATTGGATCAAGTTTGAAGGATTTGTTCCACTTTATTTAGTTCTTGATTCCCAATAAAATAACATTAGAAACAAGGTTTTCTCTAGAGGAATGATCCAAATACAAGATTGATAAGTACATAAGGAGCCTGATAGTTCCTTAAAAACCTAATCAAGAAAGGAAATAGCCTTAATAATCTAGTTGCTAGAGAAAATAGTGAGGATGGCTAGGGGGTTTAGACTAACACATGATGGTATTCTATAGAATTTGATTTGATTTATGGATTGTATTAACAATCAAGAATGAGGTAGATGTGGAGTTAATTAAGATCAAATATATGGCCACATAATTGGTTGAAATATAGGTAGGATTTGAGGCCTTAGGATATAATTAATATTTTAGGAATTTATGTGGTACCAAGTTAATGAGATCAAGCTATTGTAGATACAATGCATGCACATGTAGATAATATTTTATTTCCCATTTTATGGTAAGTTAAATATAGTATAATGTATTACAATGTAGAAGAGAATTGACATTTAAATTTAGGTCCCTAGCCATTAAATTTATCCTCTAAATTTAGATTGGGTTTTGACCTATAATTAATTGAATGCCTTGTTGCAAAAATTGTAAAGTGGAACTTCTTTATAAATGGTTGTTGCAAAAAAATAAAAAAAATGTACTTCTAGATAATATCTTGTCATGTATAAGATAATTTAAATTTAAATTTGTTGAATACCCAAGATACTGAGAGGGGGGATTGAATCAGTATCTTATTAAACTTATTGAAAAAATACCATCCAATCACTCCAATGCATATAATAGTAAAGATAAGTGAGATCATTAATAGAACATGAAAGCACACAACACATGAACACCAATATTTTTACATGGAAAACCCAAAATGGGAAAAACCACGGTGAGGGTTAGCTCACAATATAATATAAATATTTATAAGATATTACAAAAGGGTGGCTTACTGCCAAGACTCACTGTCCAAAATGGGAGGCTCACTGCCTATAGAAATACAATGACAAAATGGCTTATAGCTAGAAGATGAACTGATAAGTAAACCTAACAAGTGTTGATTCGGTTCCTTTATTGCTCAATAAACTAACTTAACACACTTCATCATTTTCACATACTTTGCTTCACACTCATACCATGCTTCTCTCTCAATTCACCAACAATCTCAAAACTGTCCAACATATATATTTGATACATTCACAAGCATCAATTAGGTTGGCCTAATTAGATGCAACCCTTATTCACCAAAAATCAACTGTCAGATTCAAGCTTCCACAAAAATTTCCAAAAACATTCCAATCATGTAGCACACTACAACATGTCAAGATGGACATAAGATAGGTCATTGATACATGCGCACAACAAAATTAATTCATCATAACATCAACTATACATTAGGCTGGCTAGAGATAGACATAATAGCAAAAAGAAACAATAGAGTAATGCCAACTCATCATACAAGCACTTGTGCACACAGGATTCTGAACATACAACCTTACAACATCCAAAAATCATTTCCCAAAACTGCAAGCAAGGATAGGGGAGAGGGGCCTATAGTGGAGCACCCTAACTTTGCGTTTCTCAAAATCCTACGTGGAAATTTCAAATCACTCCTAATTCTATACAACAGTTTATTTGGCAACTCATGTGCTTCTATATTTCATTTTAGGGCCACATCATTAAATATAATGACACATCAACATGCTTTTTGTTGAGGTATCCAAAAAGGACCCAAAAAAAAGTGAGATCGATAGTGGTGTATTGAGTCATGTTTTATTGGTGTACTGATGTGGCATCACATGATTTGTCGCTTTGCATACTTTATGGATAAAAAGTGTTTTGCAATTGGATATTAAAGTGCTCGACTATGGGGCCCACTGAGGACTACTTATATCCCCACTATTGGACCCTGCTCCATTATAGGCCCCTCTCCCCTAGTCAACAACAGAGAATTGTGGACCAAAATATCAAAGGATAGTAACTACATACTGGTTCAAATACCAGTTTAGAATACCAAAACAAGATGGAACTTGAACTTGTAGTTGCAACTCATATATCATGGTGACATCAATGGCAACACAAAATCTGAAAAATGAGATGTTCTTCTTCATTCTACCAAAAATCTCCCCCTTTGTCATTGATGGCAACATGTACCAATACAAAACCTCCTATGTACAACACTTCAACATTCTCTCCCCTATCACTATTCTCTCTCCCCCTATCACTTTTCTCTCTCCCCCTATCACTTTTCTCTCCCCCTTTGACATCAAGGACAAAGGGTGGTCCAAAAAGAAATATGAAACCTAAAAAACATTAACTAGAGGATGGTGGGCCTCGAAGCTCCTTAAGAATACCTTGCCAAATTTCCTTTCCATTCTCCCAAATCTTCTTAGTAGCAATCAACATTATGTTCAAAGATTCCAATTCCACCAGACTTTCCTCTGTATCATCTAGAGTATCTGGAGTCAGATTTATCTTCTCTAGTTTATTTGCACTTTCCAAAGCATTGGCAACCAGAGTGTACTCCATTCTTACAAGGTCACCTATCTGACCAAAACTTCTGATGATATCATCCTTCTGCTCATGAAGAATAAATAATTTTTCTCTATGAGAAAATATGGCATTCCAGGTAGATCTATCTTTGTCCTTAGATGCATTGTAGGTACGAAAGACAACAGACATCTGAGACTCAATGGAGTCCATAAGATCCTTAATATTCTAAGTGGCATCCAACCACTTTAAGCAATAAGCAAAGAAAACATTTGCTTCATACTCACAAGTCTACACAATTTCCAAATTCTCTCCAACATTTGTATTTTCCAGAGCACACTTTTCATGAAGTCCCAACAACCTTTTCCCTACCAACTTCCCCTCAGCCTCTCACTTTGGCTTCTCACCAATACCAGAGGCATACTCCTTAAAGGAGTCCAATAACAACTTCAAGTTCTCTACCAGAGTGAGAGATGTATCCATTGAAGTACTGGTGTGGCCTCCTACAAATCTTTAAGAGCATCATCAATCAACTATGTCCCTTTCTGGTGTGTGTCCAGAATTTCTCTTCTTTCGGATGCATGCAATGCATCTCCTAACACCAACTTATGAATAGGAGAAATTTTATTTAATTCCACACATCCTTGAATCATAGGCAGTTGTAGAAGCATATCTTCTTCAAGGTTTCCAAATCATTCGAGGTCAAAGAAGACCCAATTTTCTCAAAAGCATCATTTTTTATCTTCTCATCTAATTCAACAACCTCTGATCTCTGCTTCATCAGGGCTTCCCACATTTTCTCAGACACATTATTCTTTACATAATCCCACTTAACTTCCAAAGTGATAACACACTGAATAACAACTAAAATTAAGGTTTTTCTATCCTCTCTACCCACTTGATAATAATATTTTGTTGTAGGCTTCAACATATCTTCAAAATGTATCAAGGTATTAACCAAAGCCTCTAATTTGAAAGGGGAACTAGGTCTTACCAGAGAGTCCTTTTGTTTTTCCTAGTCCAACGAGGCTTCTTCTGACACTTTTCTTTCTTTGATTCTGATTTTGTGTGCACATGAACACCAAATTAATGTTCTTCATCTTCTTCAGAGGATGATACAATATGAAGTCTCTTGCTACCAACACTAGCTTCCTAAGAAGCACCTTCACCAGAGGACAAGCTTCCTCTTCTCTTCCTTACTAACTTTACTATAGGGTCCTCTTCCTCTTCCTCTTAATCTTCAATAATGCTAAGATTATTCTCCCTTGTAGCCTTTTCTTTCTTCCCTCTCTTACCAGGGACCACCGGAGGGGTCTCCTTTCTCTTCCCAAATCTAGTATTAGGTTCAGAAGGGTCTCGGCCTTTTCCTTTATCATGAACATTGGGTTCTACCATCATTGCAGGAGCGCAGATGGCTTTGAAGGAGTATTCTTGTTGGATCTCCTTGGTCTTGATGATTCTTCAACTACCTACTCTCCCATAGCTCTTCCTTGTGCAATCTACTCATTAGTGAAGCCTTCCTCTCTAAGATTCTTATCCACATTCTTTCTTATTATAGGCTTCATGTGCTCCAAATGTACCTCCATAGATTTATTTGCATAAGTCCCAACTATAGCTCCATTGACATCTTTCAGACTTTTTAACAACACCTGCACATACGCTTTAGCTTCAACCTCTGTAATCTCATACCCCAAAGGTTGAATCCATATAGTCTGGGGTTCAACAGATTCAATAATGCACTCATCAGAGGAGACATGAAAAATGATAGCATTCTTGTACTTCTCAATAACTCTCTTTAGAATCCTCTATCTTTCATTCATATTCCTCTTGAACACAACAAAGAATGTTGTTAGAGCATTTTCTTGAGCCTTTAGATCACCCAAAATATGCTTGTAGTCAAAAGTTTGATGTGCAACCGATCTGGATGAATCCCAAAAAACCATATCATCTCTTCATGGAAGTCTCTTAAGAAAGTAGAACAACAGACAAAAGATTAGGGAGACAAATTTAAATGCATACTTCTTTTCGTTGGTCATCCTAAAGTTCTCAAACAATTGTTGTCGGAGAAGTTCACATAGATCATAATTTGCACCATTAACTTCCATATCAAAACCAGTATAAATTGATGTAGCAGATATAGAGTTCTCTTTGTTAGTGAAGTATATTTTATGTCCGATAATTATTGCAGCATACTTCACAACAGGATTTGTGATAGGCTTTGTAGTTAGAGCTCTCCTATCATATGTGGCTCCTATGAGTTCCATCACCACTTCATTCTTCATGACTTTCAACACAGGTACCAATCTAGTATCACAAAGTCTGATAACAACCTTAATTACTTCCTTGGTTATCAGATGGGGTCTATCAGTCCACAAGAATTAATTATGCATTCTACTAAGAGCTCATTTTACATACTTGTCATCAACAATAGAGCTAAAATTAGGAAAGTTATTCCATCTATCCAGTTTCTTCACAACAATGTTTAAATATTCAGGTTTTACCAAGAAATCATCTCCAATAAGCTCATTCTGCCAAATGTCTATCAATTTACCATGATTCTATTCCTCATTCTTTACTCGAATGTACATTCTTGTATTTGTAGTCAGTATAACCCCGTGAGGAATAGATGAGAAGGTGCCCAGAGGGTCATCTTCGAAAACCTTCATATAATATTTCCTATACGACTGTCTAGGTCTTTCTGACACATTAGAAATTACACGAAAATAAAACACCATTAGAGGATGGGTATCTTTGAGCATTTGGCTATCTGATAAGTGATCTCCTAGCAAATTTCCTTGGATTTTTTAATGATTCCCTTTATCTTGAGTCTTTTGATTATCCTTTGATCTTCCAATTACTTCATTTCCTAAACCACCTTTTTCTTTACTGGGTTTCTTCCTTGCAATCAACTCATCAAGCTTGTCAGAGCTATATTTGAAATTATTTTCATAGAGTTTTTTTTTTTTCCAGATCTACTTTTAGGTTCACCACTTCTTGTTCAAGTATAGTGCATTCATTAGTCTTTCTTTGTACCACAGTATTTAGACATTCTTTAATTCTTTTCTTTTCCTCCATTAGCACCTTCAATCTGGTAGCCTCTTCATTAGCTTGTTTCAACTGCTCACTTACTTCTCTATGTCTTTCTTTGAACTTCCTCAATTTATCTTTCAATTTTTGGACACATTCATTTGCCTCATCAAGGTTTTCTTTCAAATCTTTGTTTTCACTTTCAACCTTGTCAAGATCTTCAAGAGCATCCCATAGTTCTTCTTTATCATCCATTTGTTCAATCTTCAAGATCTTCCTCAAGCTGTTAAGCTTCTTCGAAGGAACCATGATGTGATACCAATTGTTGAATACCCAAGATACTATAAGAGGCGAGGGGGTGAATTAGTATCTTCTTAAACTTATTGGAAAAATACCATACAATCACTCCAATGCATATAATAGTAAAGATAAGCAAGAGAATTAATAGAACACGAAATCACACAACACATGAACAACATGATTTTAACATGGAAAACCCAAAATGGGAAAAAACCACAGTGAGGGTTAGCTCACAATATAATATAATGGGTTATAAGATATTACAAAAGGGTGGCTCACTACTAGGACTCACTGTCCAAAATGGTAGGCTCACTACCTATAGAAATAGAATGACAAAAAGGCTTACAGCTAGAAGATGAACTGATAATGTACACCTAACAAGTGTTGATTTAGTTCCTTTGTTGCTAAATAAACTGACTTAATACACTTCATCATTTTCACATACTTCACTTCACACTCACACCATGCTTCTCTCTCAATTCACCAATAATATCAAAATTGTCCAACATATATATCTAATACATTTGTAAGCATCAATTAGGTCGGCCTAATTAAATGCAACCCTTATTCACCAAAAATCAATTGTCAGCTTCAAGCTTGCACAAAAATTTCCAAAAACATTCCAAGCATGTAGCACACTGTAACATGTTGGCATATACATAAGATAGGTCATCCATACATGTGCACAACAAAATTAATTCATCACAACATCAACTATACATTAGGTTGGCTAGAGATAGACCTAATAGCAAAAATCAACAACAGAGTAATGCCAACTCATCATTCAAGTACCTGTGCACATGGGATTCTGAACATATAGCCTTCCAACATCCAAAAACCATTTCCCAAAGCTGCAAGCAAGGAAAATCAACAACGGAGAATAGTAGCCAAAATACTGGAGGATAGTAACTGCATACCAGTTCAGATACTAGTTCAGAATATCGAAACAAGCTAGAACTTGAACTTGCAGTTGTAACTCATATATCATGGTGACATAAATGACAACACAAAATCCACAAAATAAGATGTTCTTCATTCTTCCCACAAAATTTATCTTCCCAACCATTAAATTTAACCCCTAAAGGTAGATTGGGTTTATTACAAAAAATAAATAAATGAAAAATGGCATACTTCTAGAAGAATGTAATACTTGACATAGAGATTGAGATAGATGGTAGCTATGTGAAAAACTCAAGGAAAATTTAGTGGATTATAAATATAACTTTTATTAGTAGAGTAAAGGATGAATCTTTCTCTACTGAAATGAACTATGTCCTTTGGTCTTGTATGTTCTCAAATATCATTATTTTCTTTAAATATTATTTCTAGTGTTTCTCATACTTGTAGAATATAGAGAAGTTTCTTGCATGGAAAAAACCATATTTCATTTGTCTCCATAATTGGCTAAGAATTGAAAGGTCAAAAAATATATTTACTAGTTGTTGAACACCCAAAATATTGAGAGGGGGGATGAATCAATATTACATTAAACCATTCAACTATATTAAACCATCCAATTATTAAAGCATATTTGACTGCAAATAAGAATGAAGAAATTGAAAAGAGCATGACATCATAAGACACATCAACACCAAAAATTTATGTGGAAAACCCAAAAATGAGAAAAACTATTGTGAGGATTAACTCATAATATAATATATTTGGATATAGAATATTACAAGGGCTCACTACCAGGACACACTATCCTTAAAGGATCACTACCTGAATATGATTACAAAATAGAGTATGGCTCAATACCAAAGGGTTGAACTGAGATGGAATTCACCTTCCTTGTGCTAGAGTTTAGTTTCGGTGAAGCATAGTATATGAAACACTTCTTTGCAAGATTATGACTTCATGTTAAATATGCGCAGAACAAATGAGAGGGGGGGTGAATCAGTTGTCACAAAGATTCAAACTTAAAACTTTATCACTTATCAAATCTTCAACCATACTATTCTATTGTTAAGTATGAGCATGAAACACAGATAACAAAAAGTAAATTGACTTAATGAACATCAGGTTTTTTTGTGGAAAACCCAATAAGTGAAAAAACACGGTGAGGGATAACTCACAATATAAAAATTATAAACTGAATACAAAAGCTCACTACCAAGGGCTCACTACCCAAAAGAGGACTCACTATCCAAATACAAAGGCTCACTGTCTACAAAGGACTCACTATCCAAAAACAAAGGCTCACTACCTACAAAGGACTCACTGTCCAATAGGGAGGATCACTAACTATAGATACAAAAGAGAACAAAAGATCCACCACTACAATTAAAGCACATTTGTAGCATTATAGAAACCTTTAGCTCACTGCCTTCAACACACTAAAAATTGTTATCACAACTCACTCACACACACTTCTACTCTTAAGGTTTGTGGCACACTTTCATCACTTTGCATCAAGTTGTCATACAACTCTTCACAATTCAACTTGCTTTTATACCATTCTTAACCTTAGAAGCATTTACCAAGGTCGCCCACCAAATAACCCATTTTAGAAGTTCAAATTAGGCCGACAACTCAAAATTCCTGTGGTGGAAAGGAATAAGAGTGGACCAATAAAAACATTTAAGCAAGACCAAAAATAATATTCTTGAATCTTCTACATGCTTCCTCAATTAAATTTTATTCTTCAAATGAAGTGTAAACACCAAGTTGGCCAAACCTAATGAAAACAAAGATAAACATTGGTGCACATGATTCCCAATAAGAAGATGACACGTGAATGCTGCAACATACTTTATTAAGCACGAGAATACATCTTAGAACATTCTAAATACATCTATAGCAAAAACAACAGGCTTCAATCACTGAATTTCTTTCACCAGTCTATCCAGAATGTGCAAACACACACAAAAATATTGAAACATGACTTCCTGACTACCAAACTCCAAACCTCTTCACCAAAGCATAGGAAAGACCTTCACAAGACATATCCCAGATCTACACGATCTAAAACAATACAACGAAGGACTGTGGAACAAACATATTTCTCCCAGTCCATAGAACACTGACTCTACCAGTAGAACACACATACCAGAGGACACAAATTTCATGTACCATCAAACCAGAAGCTAAAACTCAGCATATGTTACCATGAAAATACCAACAACATGCCTTTAGATCCACACAAGCATAGGATCAACATAGGAGAAATGTAGAGTACATACCGGTGCACATTTGAACACATTCATCGCTCTGACTTCTCTTCTATATTAATTTTCTCAAAATCACTTGGAAACTCATCAAACCAACATATCTGCAACACCATAAAGATATCTCCATGTACTCACAACATCTCACCAACATCTCAACCATAAATGTACAATATGCAATATATTGAATTGTGTTGACATCAATGACAACATTAATGACAACACCACCAGACTAGCTCATACTTGCAACAATCTCCCCCTTTTTCATTAATGGCAACACATAAAATTTTCTCCCCCTTTGAAATCAATGGAAAAGAACAACTTCTTTGATTAATCCCCCTTAGGAGTACACTCATACTGCAACAATGAAAACCTTTTCTACTCCCCCTATGGAGTAGACCCATTTTTTAGTCCAAATAAATGAAGAATCTATGAATTCATTGGACTGATGCACCTTCATACACACCTAGTTAGGAGGGACAATTCCCCCAACCTATCCCTAAGATGCTCAAAAGTATCCTTCATAAGTGCCTTAGTAAATATGTCTACAGTTTGTTCCTTTGTTGTCACATACTCTAGTCTGACCTCATTCTCTAGCACTTTTTCTCTCAAAAAATGATACTTGATAGATATGTTATTTGTTCTTGAATGCATAACTAGGTTCTTCAAAATGTTTATTGCAGTTGTATTATCATATAAAATAGAGATAGGCTCATCACATACCACACCAATGTCTTTAAGAGTTTACTTCATCCACAAAACTTGGGTGCAGCAAGATGTTGCAACAATATATTTTTCCTCTACAGTGGATAAAGAAACCAAGTCTTGCTTTTTACTCAGCCATGAAACTATTCTTCCACCAAGAAAGAAATCACCACCACTGGTACTCTTTCGGTCATCTACACATCCATCCCAATCTGCATATGTATAAGCACTCAGGGTGAAATCATTACTCTTAGGGTACCATAGTCCATAATTTGGTGTGCCTTTAAGATATCTAAATATCTTTTTAATAGCCATAATATGTGCTTCTCTAGGACCTACTTGGAATCTAGCAAATAAACACACAACATGCATAATATATGGTCTAGTAGTATTAAGGTACAATCGTCCTCTAATCATGGATCTGTATTTTCTCTGATCAGTCTTAGCAGATTCATCATCTTTGCTCAGTTTACATCTGGTTACCATAGGGGTACAAATCGGTTTAGAATCCTCTATCCCAAACCTTTTTAACAACTCTTTTACATAGTTAGATTGTGAAATGAATATCCCTTTATCATCTTGATTCACTTGTAGACCAAGGAAGAAATTCAATTCACCAATCATAGACATTTCAAATTCTTTTTGCATCTCTTCAACAAAATTTTTACACATGCATCATTTCCACAAAAAATGATATCATCAACATAAACAACTACAATCAACATCTTATTACCTTACACTTTGAAGTAGAGGTTGCTGTCAGTGGAACCTTTGTTGAATCCTTGCTTTGTCATATATTTGTCCATTCTTGCATACCAAGCTCTAGGAGCTTGCTTCAATCCATACAATGCTTTCTTCAACTTACAAACCATGTCCAGCTTGTTAGACAACTGAAACCCTTTAGGTTGCTCCATGTATACTTCCTCCTCCAACTCACCATTTAGAAAAGCTGACTTAACATCCATCTAATATACCTTGAAGTCCTTGTGTGCAAAAAATGCCAAAAACATTTTGATAGCTTCCATTTTGGCTATAGGAGAAAATGTTTCTTCAAAATCTATACCTTCAACTTGTGAATATCCTTTGCATACTAGACTTGCTTTATTCCTTACTAATTCTCCATTTTCATTTAGTTTGTTCTGGAACACCCATTTTGATCCAATCACTTTTTTTTCACAAGTCTAGGGACTATTTCCCATGTCTGATTCTTTTCTATCTATTGTAGTTCCTCTTTCATAGCTTTCATCCAACTTTCATCTTCACATGCTTATTTTATAGATTTAGGTTCTATTTTAGAAATTAAACACAAATTTACCTCAACTGCAACTTTGCTTCTTGTCTTTACACCTTCACTCTTGTCTCCAATTATCTAATCTTCCATATGATTCTTTTGTACATATTTAGGAGTCCTAGCAGTAGGTTCTGGTTCATTCTCTTCTTCTTCTATTTGTTCTTCTTCTTCCTCTTCTTCTTCCTTCTCCTTGTTCTCCTCTAGTATATGTCCACATATAGGATCATCAGGTTCAACTTCACTTATCTCAATAGTTTTGTGTATGTCTTCATCAACTTTCACATTAGCACTTTCAATAATCTTTCTCAACCTTTTGTTAAAACATCTATATGCCTTGCTAGTAGTGGAAAATCCAAGAAATATTCCTTCATCACATCTAGCGTCAAAATTTCCAAGACTTTCATCATCTCTTTTAATATAGCATATGCTTCCAAATACCTTAAAATATTTCACAGTAGGAGTCTTGCCAATCCATAACTCAAAAGGTGTCTTTGTGTTGTTGTGTTTGATCCGAACTCTATTAAGAACATAAACAGTAGTAGGTATCTCTTCTCTCCAATATACATCTAGTACATTGGACTCTTTCATCATAGTTCTAGTAGCTTCTTGAACTATCCTATTTTTCCTTTCAACTACTCCATTCTGTTGTGGGGTTCTCAAAGTAGAAAACTATCTTTTTATGCCATGTGCTTCTCATAGAATGCATTAAATTCACCATAAGTGAATTCACCACCTCTATAAGATCTCAAACACTTGATTTTCATATTTACTTCATTTTCCACTCTTGATTTGAATACCTTAAACCTATCTAGGGCCTGATTCTTTTCTCTGAGAAAAGCAACCCATGTCATTCGAGTATAATCATCATTAAGCAACATAAAGTACATGTCACCATTCAGGCTTCCGGTCCTGGTTGAACCACAGAGATCAGTGTGAATCAACTCCAACATTCTGGTAGTAGAATTTTCTTTTCCCTTAAAGCTACATCTTGTCTGCTTCCCCAATTGACAACTTCTGCAAATAGCATTACTAGGTCTTGTGATTCTAGGCAGTCCTCAAACAATCTCCTTAGCACTAATCTTGACTAGGTTATCAAAGTTCACATGTCCCATTCTCTGATGCCATAACCAACTTTCACTAATCTGAGATACAAGACAATGACCATCAAATCCCTTTAGCTAATAGATGTTTCCATGAGTTCTTCTTCCAGCAACAATCATATCTCCATTTCTGGACCCTTTCCTGATTTCACAAGTATTGTTCTCAAACACAAGTTTAAAGCCATTGCTACACATCTGACCAACACTCAGAAGGTTATGCCTCAAACCCTTCACATAATATACATCATCAGTATTGTGCACTCCATCAAAACTAATTGAACCTTTTCAATAGATCTTAGCTCCTAAATCATCACCAAACATGACTAAACCACCATCATATTTTTCAAGTTTAGTGAACTTACTCTTATCTTCGGTCATGTGATTTGAACATCCACTATCAATTACCTAGTAGTCTTCATCTTTTCTTGCACATGAAAAGCAGTAACCAAAGTACCTTCCATCCTACTCTTCTTAATCTTTGGAGCCTTCTTACTTACACATTTTTCAGAGTTATTGGATACATATTTACTTTCCAAAGCTAAGAATAAGCATTCACTATCATCAACCTCATTTTCAGATTCATCATTAGAAACACCTGCCTCTTCCTTAACATAGTACAACTTCTTATACTTCTTATTTTTATAATCCTTGTTCTTCTTATGTGTAGCCCTATTCAGACATCTTGAGGCATAATGACCAATGTTACCACAACTAAAGCATTTAAAGGGTAACATACCTTTATACTTTCTGGTACCTTTCTTCAATTTCCTAGTGAAGTTTTCTTCCAACTCTTCATCATCGCTATCTGGTTCTTCAATATTCAAAGCCTTAAATGTCATTTCTTTCTTTTCTTCTATCTTTTTCATCTTTTCAAAAATTTCTTATTTCAAATGATTGCAAGTTGCTGAACAACTCTTTTAGAGTGTACTTCTTAGGATCATACATTTCTTAAATAACAAAGATCTTGTCACTGTAACATTCTGGTAAAGTGATCAGGATCTTCTCAATTATATCTTCATCTGGTAGTTTTCCTCCCTAATTTCTAACTTTATTTGCTACCAGTTCAACTCTTTGAAAGAAACTTGTAAATTCTTCACCATCCTCCATCTTCAGGTTCACAAATCTATGCTTTGTTGCCATCCTCTTTGTCAATTTCACCTTTTCATTTCCTTCATAGATGTCTTCCAACTTCTTCTAGACTTCATATGTAGTATCCAAATAATTAACCTTAACTTGCTCATTTTTAGATAAACCACTACAAATTTCATACTTCGCCTTCTCCTTTTCTTCATAAGCAGAGATCTCATTTGCAGAATTAACACCACCGGATAAAAATGTATACTTATTCTCAACAGCCTTCCAGGTATTGAAACCAAGATAGATAATGTATCCTCTCATCTATCCCTTTAAGTCATTGTAGTCAGTTCCATCAAACATATGGATTGCCAATATGTACGCCATCAGATCTTCCTTAAGCAGTTAACCTCTACACAAGGAACCACAAGCTCTGATACCAATTGTTAAACATGTGCAAAACAATTGAGAGGGGGGGCAATCAGTTGTCACAAAGATTCAAAATTAAAAATTTATCACTTATCAAATCTTCAACCACACTATTCTGTTGTTAAGTATGAGCATGAAACACAGATAACAGAAAGTAAATCGACTCAATGAACACTTGATTTTTACATGGAAAACCCAATAAGGGATAAACCATGGTGAGGGTTAACTCACAATATAAAGATTATAAACTGAATACAAAGGCTCACTTCCAAGGGCTGACTACCCAAAAGAGGACTCGTTGTCCAAATACAAAGCCTCACTACCTACAAAGGACTCACTATCCAAATACAAAGGCTCACTGCCTACAAAGGACCCACTGTCCAATACAAAGGCTCACTTCCTATAGATACAAAAGAGAACAAAAGATCCACCACTGCAATTAAAACACATTTGCAGTATTACAGAAACCTTCATCTCACTACCTTCAACACACTGAAAACTGTTATCACAACTCACTCACACACACTTCTGCTCTTAATATTTATGGCACACTTTAATCACTTTGCATCACGTTGTCATACAACTCTTCACAATTCAACTTTCTTTTATACCATTCTTAACCTTAGAAGCATTTACCAAGGTCAGCCACAAAATAACCCATTTCATAAGTTCAAATTAGGTTGGCAACTCAAAATTACCACAGTGGAAAGGAATGAGAGTGGACCAATAAAAACATTTAACCAAGACCAAAAATAATATTCCTGAATCTTCTACATGCTTCCTCAATTAAATTTTATTCTTCGAATGAAGTGTAAACACTAGGTTGGCCAAACCTAATGAAAACAAAGATAAATATTGATGCACATTGTAGACACGTAAAATATGTCGATTGACATTGTGTAGCTGATCCTGACTTACTAACATCACTTTATCCTGAATCATCCCTCGGTCTAACCATTTAATCAAGTCTCCTTATCTAATTAAATTCATCAACATTCCTCTTTTAATTGAATAAATCATTTTATCTAATTAAGTACCTCTTTTGTTTATTAAATCAATCCATCTGATCTAATTATCCCTATTTAATTAAATAATCAACTTATTTGATTAAATCCCTAAAATTCTATTTATTAAATTAAATAAATTAAAACCTTATTTGATTTAATCTAACATCATCTCTTTTAATTAAATAAATCAAAATCCTTATTTAATTAATCTCTTATCATATTCCTCTCTTATCTAATTTAAATAAATCCATAAATTTGATTCAAATAGGTCACATCTTCTAACCTCCCTCATTAAATTAATTAATCCTTGATTAATTAATCTCATCTCATGTCCCATCCTCTAGATAATGCAAGTTGAACATGAAAATAGATTTAATTCATTTATTAAATCTCTATTTTCCCCATAATGGCATCTTTTGGAATATTCTCTCAATTTGAATTCAAAAATTTGAAGTCAACATGTATATCCAACAAGGCATTAAATTCATCTTACATGTCCTTTTCCTTGAGCCAAGTGGCATTTATTGCATTTTCCCTTCCCTCTTACAAGTCATTTCAACAAATTTGAAATTCAAAATTATGCATTTATTGGCACAAACCCCAAATCTTGCACATCCTTCACCCACTCATAGCTTGACAAGTGGTGCATCATGCCATTGGATGAATGTTAGTCCCACATTGCTCAAATTTGGGCATTCATCCATCTTGAAATTCTATAAATAAAGGGCTCATATCCTCATTTTAGCATCCACAATTTATGCAAAGTTACCATGCTCAAATATCTCTCAAATTTCATCCATTATCATTGAGTTCTTAGCTAGGTTTTGCAGATTTTGGCTTGGAGCTCTCATCCTTCATCAACAAAGTGGATCAATCTCACCAACATATCAAGCTTGCATCTTAGGAATTGGGAAAGGGCCAATTTTCACATCAAATTGGCACCAATTCCCCCATGGGATCATGAGTTTGCACATTTAATTAGGATTGAATCTTTATGTTCTTGTTTTATTGAGTTCTTCATAGTTTTCTTTCCTAATTTAAATATTGTAAATGGATTTCATGGGAAATCCTTGTTTTGGCTTACAATCTCTTGTTTAACTCGTTTACTCTTGTTGTTTTGCAAGTACCAAGGTTGGGATTCATACACACACACTTCCCAATAAGAAGATTACACATGGATTCCACAACATGCTTCATTAAGCATGAAAATACATCTTAGAACCTTCTAGATACATCCACAACAAAAACAATAGGCTTCAATAACTAAATTTCTTTCACCAGCCTATTTAGATTGTGCAGACACACACAAAAATATTGAAACATGACTTCCTGATTACCAAACTCCAAACCTCTTCAATAGAACATAGGATCTCTTGACCTTCACAAGACATATCCTAGAACCGCATGATCTGAAATGAAACATCAGAGGACTACGAAGCAAGCATATTTCTCCCAGTCCATAGAACACTGACTTTGTCGGTAGAACACACATACCGGTGGACACAACTTTCATATACCATCAAACTAGAAGCTAAAACTCAACATATGCTACCATGAAAATACCAACAACATGCCTTTAGATCCACACAAGCATAGGATCAACATAGGAGAAATGTGAAGCACATACTAGAGCACATTTTAAACACATTCATCACTCTGACTTCTCTTCTATATTAATTTTCTCAAAAGTGCTTGGAAACTCATCAAACCAACATATCTACAACACCATAAAGATAGCTCCATGTACTCACAACATCTCACCAACATCTCAACCATACATGTATAATCTGCAATATATTGAATTGTGTTGACATCAATGACAACATTAATGATAACACCACCAGACTAGCTCATACTTGCAACACTTCACACCTCTACAACATTCATATATCAATCCTTCTCTCACACACACTCGACCTCAAAAGAGTTCACACATATATATATCGTATATAATCAAGATCATCAATTAGATCAGTCTAATTGGAGTAACCTTATTTCAAATCAAATCTGTTGGCCTTGTTCCAAAAAAGTACATTCATCTTCGCATGATATTAGTTGGCATGAACCTATGATAGATCCACTTAACATTCATAGCACATATTTAAATTCCTTTACACCAATACATAATTAGGTTGGCCAAGGTCAAACCTAAACACCAAAAAATCAAAGCATATATACAATTCATCATTTACATGTAACACAAAAATTTGTTAACACTTTGAATTCTTCTTTAGATGACATCAAATTACTTATCACAAAAAAAAATAATTAATCCTTGGAAAATGCAGAATCTCCCTTCTCAATGAAATGTATAGGAACTCACTGTAAACTTTAGATCAAAACACTGTCATTCATATCTTTTGTATGCCTTCAAATGTCAACACAAAACGTTGGTGTAAGATGCATCCTATAGTCACAAGCCCATGTATGTAGAGTCTTTTAGTGATATCTTTCTTTGAGGTTAAATCTGGACCAAAATACCATATCAACAAACTTACATTACCAGAGCAGGTAATGTACTAACACTGATCCAAATTCCAATGTGGAAATTACCCAGATTCCATTATTGACATCAATGACAACCTTACAATTCCCAACAATCTCCCCCTTTGTCATTGATGGAAACACGTGATGTGAAAACCATCAAAAATTATTTCTCAACTTTTTCATTTCTCCTCAAAAAGAACTATTTCAAAACTTTTCACAAGACTTTTTGTTAGAAAACGATAAGTGAACAATAATAATATGAGTTTAAAACAACTATAAATCATATTTAATAGTGTTAACCATATGGAGTTTAGATAAGAAATAATAAAGAAATACAAGAACAAAAAGATGAACACATAACAAAGTGTTTAACTTGGAGAAACTTTTTTAGAAAAAATTCCACCAAAGAAGAGATGAATAGCTTGTATTAACAACAAATATGTTTACAATACATCCACTCTAACTCCTCTTCAATCCGGCAACATCTGTGTACCTATAAAACATCTCATAATGTCTCCAACTCAGCCCCTTAATATATAAACTCATAGGGGCTCAAAATACCACCATAAAACATTGACATGGGTCAAAGCAAGATTCAAAAATACCATGGTAAAAATCTATTCGACCCCTTACATGCTAAACATAGTCTCTTACATGACATTACACCTTCTTACAAGATTTCATAAGAATCCCTATAAAATAGGAGATGCTCTTACATGCATCAATAAGCCATCAATAGCTATGCAAATATTCTCTTATGTGTGGCATAGATGATTCTCACGTCCAAACTAATATCCCCCACTTTTAGCCCTTACAGTTGTAATAGAATCCATCATAACATCCTTAAAAATAGGGTTTCCATGTTATACCACTGAGTGGGCATCTTTTGACAACTAATAGCTTATTTTTCAAGGCATAGACATGTGGAAAAAGTGCCAACTCAAAATCTCATGCCCCTATTGATGGAGCACAAATATTTAATAACAAAAAGATATTTATCCATGGGAAAATATAAAATAGTAATAAAAAATAACTTACGAATTTCCAAGGTTAAGACACCTTGATTCCCAACATTCTCCCACTTGTCAAATACCTTGCAAGAGCTAAGGGAATAATACCATCATGGAATCAACTAGGTACAAGAAACAAGTCCCATGGCCTTTTTACACCAAATGAACTTATCTGTGCTCATAGGTTTGGTAAGATAATATGCAACATTATACTTAGTGTCAATTTTCTTCAACTCAATTTTTCCATTAGCTACCATTTCTTGAACAAAATGGTATTGTATATCCACATGCTTTGTTTGAGCATGATACATAGGATTCTTGGCTAAATGAATTGCACTCTAGCTATCACAACCAATCTAAACTATCCTACAATCAAAACTAATACATGTACACAACCTTTGTAACCATACTGCCTCCTTAGAAACATGAGTAGCATCCATATACTCTGCTTTAGTGGTGGATAACATAAACGTAGCCTGCCTTTCACTCATCCAACTCACTTCTCCTCAAAAAGAGTAAACACATACCCACTTGTGGACCTTCGACTATCCAAGTCACCTGCCCCATTTGCATCAACAAATCCCTATATGTCCAATGACTTGACCACATTATCAGTACCATGATAAACCAAACAATAATCATAAGTACCTCACAAATATCTAAACACCCTTTTAACAAAATTTCAATGCTCTTTACCAAGGTTAGACATAAACATACTTAGAACTCCCACTGCTTGGCCTATATCTAGTCTAGTGTAAACCATTGGATACATCAAACTACCAACAACACTAGCATAAGGAATCTTAGACATATCCTCAATATCATTAGAAATGGAATACTAACTAGCTTACAATCATGCATATTAAACCTCTACAAAATGATATCAACATACTTACTCTAACTCAACCAAAGCTTTATGTTACCATGATCTCTTCTGATTTCCATTCCAAGAATGTATTTAGCAGCCCCCAAGTCCATATCAAAAGTGCTAAAAGTTATTTCTTGAGTTCACTAATCATTACCTTGATATTACCAATAAACAACATGTCATCAACATACAAGATATTAATTAGAATATGATCATCAATAACCTTAATATATACACAATGATCCTCTTCACTCCTAAGAAATCCTAACTTCAATGCAAAAGCATCAAACTTCTAATACCACATTTTGGGTGACTATTTCAAACCATACAAAGATATTTTTAACCTAAAAACCAAATTTTATTTTCCCTTCACAACAAAACCATGAGGCTATCACATATAAATCTCCTCCTCAAGATCCCCATACAAAAAAGTAGTTTTAAGATCTATTTTCTCTATCTCAAAATCACAAGCAACAACAATAGATAACAAGAATCTAATAGAAGTTAATTTAGCGACAGGAGAGAAAATTTCACCAAAATCAACTCCCTCTCTTTGGGAGTAGCCCTTAGCCACTAATATAGCCTTATACCTTTCCAAGTGACCATCTTCTCCAAATTTCTTTCTAGACACCCATTTACATTTGATGGGCTTTCTTCCTTTGGGAAAATTAACAAGATGCCAGGTGTTACAGTTTTCCAATGCCAGATCATCTCCTCTTGCATAGCCTGCAACCAAGACTCATTTTCCTCTAAAGAGTGAGCCTCCTTGTAAGATCTAGGTTCATTGTCAACACTTAATAAAGAAAATATACAATGAAAATCAGGTGGGATATACCTATCAATAGGATTCCATTGTCTTGTGGATCTTCTAAGAATAGGAGAAAGAGGCTCTTGTTTTTCTTGATCCTGCTCAACATCTTCCTGATTTTCTTCATCATGTTCTTCAGTTTGATCAGTAACTTCTTCTGATTCCTCATCTTCTTCCTCCTCATTGAATCCATTTTTTTTCTTCTTGAGGTGCATCTTCTTGCTTAATTTCAAAATGTGCGCTCTTTCCTTTATCCTTTTCCTTTCGATGTTTAGGTACAGAAATAACGCTAAGCTCCTTGAAAATCACATCTCTAGAATAGATACTTTTCTTGGTTATAGGATTCCATAGCTTATAAACTTTAGCATTATCACCATATCCAATGAAAATGCACTTTTCAGCCTTAGGATCCAACTTAGGCCATATTTTCTTTAGGTTCATGAACATAAGCCTCACATCCAAATACCCTTAAATGTAAAACAAAAGGTTTCTTACCTATCCACATATCATAAGGTGTTGTTTCAAGAGCTTTACAAGGAGTTATATCAATCAAGTAACAAGCAGTACTTACAACTTCTTCCCAAAAGCATCTATCAAGTCATGAACAACTTAACATGATTCTATCTCTTTGTATGATCGTTCTATTCATTCTTTCTACCACACCATTCTGTTGAGGAGTGTACAAAGTAGTTTTCTATCTAACAATTACTGCATGCTTACAAAACTCATCAAATTAAACAATATTCCTCTCCATTATCAAACCTTAATACCTTAATTTTATAATCTAATTTCTTTTTGACTAAGGCTTTAAATTCCTTAAACTTAGTGAAAAATTAAGATTTATGTCACATAAAATATAACCAAGTAAACCTTGTAACATCATCGATAAAGGAGAAAAAATATCTAGATTTCCTAATTGATTCAACATCCATAGGACCAAACACATTTGTAGAAATTAATTCCAATTTACTTAACTTTAGATTTTGTATTGCCAGAAGGAAGTGATTTTCTATTTTGTTTACCAAACACACAATGTTCACACAATCAAAACTCTCATCAGAATAAGATAAATCTTCTAACAAATTTTTATTCAAAATATATAGCAGTCTCACTTATGTGACCCAATCTGCAGTGCCACAACATACAAGTATTTTCAGATTTTTTAGTTACATATGCAGAGTTTACAAAATTAGTGACTTCTAGCTTAAACATGGTTCATTTTCTTTTCCCTCTCGCTATCACCAAATTCCCTCTTACCAATTTGCAACCATGCTTATCAAAAGTTACAGTTATTCCCTAGTCATTCAACTTCAAAACTAAAATCAAATTTCTAGCTACTCCAAGAACATGCAAAAAATCAAGAATGGTTTTAATCCTCCATCATTGAAACACAACTTAACATCACCCCTTCCTGCAATTGGGTCATAATGAATTATCATCAAGGTAGATTTCACCTGCATCATATTTCTCATATGTGGTAAACCTCTCCTTGTCAGGAGTCATATGAAATGAGCATCCTGAATCAATTAACCAATTTTCA
The DNA here is from genome assembly GCA_007258455.2 of Sequoia sempervirens. Lineage (NCBI taxonomy): Eukaryota > Viridiplantae > Streptophyta > Pinopsida > Cupressales > Cupressaceae > Sequoia > Sequoia sempervirens. The sequence goes on along the minus strand of VDFB02000015.1, from coordinate 317,870,835 downwards.
TTAGTCATAACTTGAAGACAAGAAATCAAAGCTTCATCACCTGAGTTCAAGGATTTCTCTATGGAGGAATCAACTTTTTTCTTTGGATTTCTGCATTCCTTCTTCACATGTCCTCTTTTCCCATAGTTCCAACAATTCACTTTATTCTTCTTTCTAGGAGTTTTAGATATGCCCTTAGAATTTTCCTTAGGCCCATTCTTATCTCCTTTAGACCCTCTTTCATTAGGCCTTCCCCTTACATTGAGAGTATCACCTGTACTATCCATTCCTTCTTCCTCATTCCCTATGACAACAAAGTTTCTACAAGAGCATCCATCTTGGGATCTTCCATGTTAGCTGTGATAGCAAGCATGAAATTATCCCAAGATTCAAGTAAAGAATAGAGAAGCATAATAATTTTATCTTCTTCTTCAACTTTGACAACAATAAAGGCCAATTTACTCAAAACCAAATTAAAACAATTTAAATGCTCGGCTATAGATTCTTCTTCCTTCATCTTAAGAGAAAACAACTTTCGCTTCAAGTAGAGTTTGTTTACCAAAATTTTTACTTGATAGGTTTCACCTATCTGATTCCACAAAGCATATGCAGTCTTTTCCAATGACACATTTAAGACAACAAAATAAAAAAGACAGCCTAATAGTGCCTCGTGCTTGTTTATCAACCTTCTCCCAATCTTCATCACTCATTTTCTCAAGCTTAAATCTATTCATCACAACAACCCATTGATCTCATTCTTCCAGGAGATCCTCCATTTTTATCTTCCACAACTCAAAAATAACTCCATTAAATTTTTCAATATCTAAATGGTAAGAAGTTGCAACCATGGTTAAACACAAAATACTGCAAAAAAATCTCAAAAAACCTTCGTTCTACCACCTAAAACATAGAACTAGCCAGTCTCTAATACCAAATGTTAGAAAATGATAGGTGAATAGAAATAATAGGTGTAAGATGGGGGGAAACTAGGTTAGCAAAGACTAAGTGACAACCACAAAACAAATCTAAGCTAAAGCCCCAATCCAAACAAGAGAATACAATCATATGGAGAGATCAAAATGAAAACAAAGAAATAGAACACTCCCCATTGAAGTTGAATCACTTCCATTGTCTCTCCTTCTTCTTTTTGCAAATATGCCCGCAGATTTGTTGTTTAACTTGTGCAAATACCTATAAATTGTAAGCAAGAAAGTTGGAGATAATTGTTGTTAAGGAAAAAAATGGAGAAGAATGGCTTCTTTTATAGATAGCCATTTGAACAGACAAACGAGATTGATCTTCTAAAAAGATGCAAAGATCAACGGTGGAGGATTGATGCACCAAAAAGTGGTGGGGTAGGGACAACTATGATGCCCATGACTATGAAAAAGAGGACCATAACAAAGAAGGCTAGGATTAATGAGCAAGTGGAGGGATAATAGATGAATTAAAAATTGGGAAATAATTAATTCATGAGAAATGAATATTTGGCCAAGTGGAGGATGAATAATTCATTCGAATTATTTATTTGAGGAAAAAGGAAATGGGCATTTACTTAAAACAATTTTCATAATTATTTTAATTAAATGAGAGAAAATATGAAAAGGGGGGCATTAAATAATTAAATTGAGTTAATTATTTAATACAAGAGACACATGGAGGAAAATTAAATAATTTTGACAATTATTTAACAATGGAAGAATTAAAAGAGGGAGTGAATAGTTAAATAATTAATAATAAGTATTTAACCATAAATAAAAGATGACAAGCAAATAATTAAATAAATAGCAATTTATTTAATTATTGAAGTAAGGGGAATATTAGCGACACAATTAATTTATTAATTGATCAGGAGAGAATAAAGGTTGAGAAATGAATTAATTAAATAAATAAAAATTATTTAATTAATAGAGGAATGTGATAAGGAATAATTAAATAATTAAAATTATTTAATTACGCAGAGATGAAGACGAAGAAAATGACGCTCACAGACTTAGGACATTTTTCAATGTTTACATTTTGCCCCTCTTTGACATAATGCAATTCATTGCATTGTGTTAAAGAAATTACGTCAAAGGACGCACCAGTGAAGTCAAGGTATCTAGGCATGCCCCCTTGGGAAAATTTTACAAATTTAAAAAAAAAACAAAAAAATTGGAAAATTGTCTCGATACAATAATTTGATCTCTAGGAATCCAATGGTGAAGGTGAAATTGATTCTCGAGGTCGCAAAGGGTGTCAAATTCAAGTTCAAAGTCTTTAAAATGTGTACCCAATAAACAAGGTATGAGGAAACCCTAATTTTCAACCTATAAATAACAATTGGATTGGAAAATAAGATCATTTGTGCATTTCAAATTTAGAAAACCTTGGAGCTTTGAGTGATTGTGTTGTGAAGATGTCACCTCTTCTAGAGGCCAGCTACCACACGTACCGTATTCACATCTATCATTGACCTGAGGGAGCGCTTTCCCCGGTGAGTACTAAAAAGCTGCCTTTTAATAGTTTTGGTTTTCATGAATTTAGATAGGGAAATTAATTAGCAAGAAATTACATCGTACAATTTTGTGATGCAATTGCGTGCACGAGCAAATGAAGATGAGAAGTGGTTCACTGCAAGTGTTGTCACAACACAATTGACTTAGGGTTAGGGTAGGGGCAGTAGCATCATGATGCATCAAATGATGCACCACAACTGACTTTTCGAGTCACAAATGCAGTCGGGAATGACACAATCGATTTTTTGCGATGCAAGTGTTGTTTGAAATGATGCATGTGAGAGGAAAGTGATGGAATTGTAGTTGTGAGCTAGTGGAAAATGTGTGAGGCATTTGACAAAACAACGATGCAATTGCCTGGTTAAAACTTTTCCCAATATTAGGAAATTTTGACTTGGTCAACTTAGGTCTAAAAGGTCAACTGAAGGGATTAGATTGACATGATTTTAGGTGCATCTACCTCCTATTTATATGTGGGATTCATCACCAAGTGTTTTTTGACTGTGGGACCAGCTTGACAAGATGGAGACAGGCATTGCTTGACCTTGGTCTATTCTATTTCACCTTTTTGACTGTTATTAGGGAAAATAGGGGCATGTTGACAACATTGGTAGAGTGATGGCACTTTGAGACTAGCAACTTCCATTTATCGATGGCGGAGGCAACAGTCACTCTTGAGGATGTTTACAAGATATTGTGGCTTCTGATTCATGATGAGTGGGTACACTATTACCCTGGTTGAGGATTGTAGGAACTCTATGAGTATTATGAGTGTGATGATCATGTATAGCTTGGGATCTAGGGATACAATATTAGGTGGGAGACCATGGAAGAGAGGTATGACTAGTATGATTGTGTCTTATGCACATTGATAGCGGGGGTGATGATTCCTAATCAACGATGTCACAGTTTCTTGGTAGGCTAGGGAGATATGCTCAAGAGTATAGTTCAACATGGTACAGTGTACACATGGTGACCATGCCTATTGGGTATATTGCATTTCCAATTAAATGATATCACCTATAGAGTAGACAGAGCTTGAGTTGTAGGGTCACATTGCTGACTAATGGGCATGGGAGCACATATCAATTTTTTGACCGTTAGTGGTACATTAGGTGGGAATGGGTGCCCCATGTGCATATATGTATCAGGGTGCCCTGACATAGACACATATGGGAGATGTTGGTTACTGGAGGCATGGGTTGGATTCATTAGTCGGTTTCATTTGGAGACCATATAGAGCCTGCAATTTTTTGATTGATGAGAATGATCACCTGCCATATAGTGTCGATAGCTCAGATATATTATTGGGTGGACTATGCAGATCTAGCATATCATTGAGATGTATCTTCCAGAGAGGGTCAAATGACAGTTCAAGGAGAGGTAGGGTGTTCTGGTGGGTATAGCTAAGTACAGGAGGTCCTCTTGAGAGGTTCATCCATGGGGGCTCAGATTGTTGTTACCATAGTAGAGTAGGAGATAGATGCCTTATAGGCCTTAGACTAGGGTTGGAGAGGTAGTGATGGTGATGTAGGGACTACACCAGAGTATGATTCCTAGTGGTTGATGTTAAAAGGCACAAGACAACTGAGAGGGGGGGTGAATCAATTGTCACCAAATTCAAACACTTACCAACTTCACAACCACACTATTCTGTTATTAAGTATGAACATGAAATGTAGATAACAAAAAGAAAAAATAACACAATGAACACCATATTTTACATGGAAAACCCAATAAGGGAAAAACCACGGTGAGGATTAACTCACAATATAAAGTAATTCCAAAACTGAATATATAAGGCTCTCTGCCCAGAATAGGACTCACTGTCTGGATACAAAAGCTCACTGCTTACACAAGGAGGCTCACTGCCTTCAAAAAGGATTACAAAACAAAATTGGCTTCATAGCTGAAATGAACTGATCAGAGTGCACCTAACAAGTGTTGATACAGTTCTAGTGATGCTCAATAGACTGACTTAACACACTTCATCATTTTCGTACTTCTTCACATTCGCATCAATTTCATTCCGCACTCTCTTGCTACAATCTTCAAAACTTTCTGATATATATATCTGACCTATTCACAAGCATCAATTAGGTCAACCTAATTAGATGCAATCCTTGTTTACCACAAATACTAATCATCAGCTTCAAGCATTCACAAAGTCTTTCCAAACAATAAATTAAAATGTGTAGCACACTACATCATTTTAGTATAGACCTAAGATGGGTCACACATATATCCGCATAACAAAATTAATTCACCATACCACCAATTATCCATGAGGTCGACTAGAGATAGACTTAATAGAAAAATGCAATCAACAAAATAATGTTGATACACCATATGAGCACTAGAGCATGAGAGATTCTAAACATACATGCTTTCAATATCCATAAACTATTTCCCAAAACCACAAGCAACAACTATCAATCGTGGAGGATTGTGGACCAAAATATCGGAGGATGTAAACTGTATACCGATTCAGATACCAAACCAAAATACCAGATCAAACAATGAATTAGTCTTGTAGTCACAACTCATATAACATGGTGACATCAATGACAAAAAAAATTGTATAGCTATCAATTCTTCTTCATTCTTCCAACAATATCCCCCTTTGTCATTGATGGTAACATGTGCCAAAATTTAGAAAACAACATTATTTCCCTTTATCATCATTGTCCTTTCCCTTTTTACTCCTCTCTCCCCCTTTGAAATCAATGGAAAAGGGTGGCCAAAAATAGGATGTGTAGGTACATGGTAATATTGTATATACAAAGGAATTCCAACTCCCCATTTCAAACATTCAAGTGAAAATGACACTTTTTACATGAAATATTTTCTTGTACCTGTCTCTTATATCAAAAGAATCCTTTTCCAAGCAAGCACAACCAAATTCATCCTTGCACTCATACCATCAAATAAAGACAACTGCATAAAATAGGATTTATGGTCTGAAGACAGACATTGTTGTTCACAATCTTCTACAGTAGAGAGTATTCTAGAGAGATGATCCAAACGAACCTCAACAATTTCTTTAACCAACCAAAAGTTTTTAACCAAGTCTTCTCTTTGTCTCTGAGCAATCAGTAACTCCACTTGTAATTCACCAACTCTGATTCTGTATTTTCCATTCTTGTATTTGAAGAAATCAAAACTCTACAATACAATTTATCTCAGATTCAATGTCTTCAATTCTGCTTCTAAAATTGTCAACAGCTACCAGCTACCAGAGACAATAGCTATAGATGTTAGATATTTCTTTGATGCATTATCTTCTCTCATTAATGTGTTTAGATAACATTTGTTTGGCTTTGGTACATCTTCTCTCAATCATAGCTTTGAACTTATGACCTTCAGGTCCTTCCAATAATGTTCTTTCTTCAATAACTTCTACTAGATCATTCGATAATGAGTCTAAAACTGAGATACCCCTATTGAGCAAATAATCAACCAGTACATCATCAATTTTAAGTCTCTCGATTGGAGAGCATGCACTCCACATTTCACCAACCTTCTTCATATCACCTTTATATAACATCATTTGTATATCCTCTAGATCAAAGGAGTCATATATAGACATAAATTCTTCTTCATTCTTCTTTTCTTTTGAGATAGTGATAACATCTTTTGTGATAGTTTTTCTCCTTTTGGATTCTGGAGGGGACTCACCAATGATAACTTCCAACTCTTTCTTACTAAAGGATGAACCCACTTCAAACTGACTAGGCACTAACATATCAAAGCACAAATTCATCTTTAGGGATGTGAAATAGGTTCTGCAATCACTTAAATTTTCCTCCATTGATTCCATATACATGTAAACTTGTTTTCCAATAGGAATACTAGATTCCCACTTAACATTCTCTCTTCTCAGTAGCGAGCTCAAAAAGTAAAATATCAAACATATGAGTAAACACCAAAACTTAAAAGGATAGCCCTTGACTAAAGACATTCTAATATTCTCAATTAGGTTTTCTAGTAATAGGCTACACAAATCAAACTTCTTGTTTTCCTTAACCATCACGTGTGCAAGATATACAACAATAGTCAAAGTAAAACTTTCATAATTTCTGAAATATATTTTATAAGAGATGTCATACACAATATACCTTATAACAGAATCAACAATTGCATTTATCAATAGAGCTTGGGGGTCTTTGTCAATACCAGTAAGTTCCTCCACATCTCTGTATTTCATGGTTTTCTTCCAAGGGAGGTCCCCAACACTACATAAACTAATAATAGCTTTGATTTCCTCCTTCATGATCAAATAGGGTTTTTCCAACATAATGTTGCCATTCTTGAATTGACTTAACAAGAAAAAGATAGAGTCTTTGTCTACGAACCAGGAAAATTATCCCCATAGATCCATACCTAGGGTTTTTATGCTCTGTAATTCATTTGTTTTCATCCCTAGTTCCATTTCCTTCATCTTCCTATGATAAAATTCTTTGAATTCAAAACCCTTCAACTTCAATGGAATATTTCCACTTGATCCTCTGTCCATCATCATGCTTATCTTTCTTGAATTCATTATTGTTCAATCAAAACTTCTTCCTTTTCCCTTCTTCCCCTTTCTAAACTGAGAAATAACTCCTAATTATATGTAGTAATTCCTTAAAATTGCTTCAAATCACTTTGAGATTGCTTCAATATTGCTCCAAGTATTCTTTCAAACTCTTCAAGTGCACAGGTGATAAAAAAGACTTATGAATTTTAATTTATACACCATCAGTTTGCCCTAATTTGCATTAAATGTGATAGACTTCAAAAAGCTGATAAAAACCTTATTTCTCTTAACTGTAAACCCTAAATTGATACGCAAAAGAACATTCTTGCAACTTTTCTTCCATTTTCTTTTCCATAACCTTTGTTTACTCATTCTTTACAATATATCCTTGTGCCAACTTTTGACGCACCATTCATCCAAGGGGTTTGTATAGTTTTCTTCTAATGCTCCCCCTAGGACCATGCTAGGTCTAGTTCTTGGAGGAATTATTTGTACTAGATGAGGGCACAAACATATTTGTTATCTCTGGCTCTTCTTCTTTCTTCCTCCATATTTTATTCATCTCTTGCTTCACCTCATCTTTGTTGATTTTCTTCACTAGCTCATTGAACCTTGCACTTTTCCCATTCTCATTGTTTTATAGCATGATGTGTCTAGACACTAGCACACTGCATGGATTTTTGCATGCCACACTAGCATCCTGTGACATTTTAATGTTCAAACAACCATTTCCGTGCATGTTTTCCACTTGTCACCTCCTTTGGTCAGTGGTAATGGCTCAAGATGCCTTGAAATGGCTCAGAAAGCTTCTTTTCCTTCCTTAATTGCTATCTTTTCCATCTATTTGGTCCTCTAGCTTCATTCTAACTTCTCACTAACTTCTCTATAGCTTTGGCTCTAGCCTTCTACTCTCTAGCTTTTGCTTGCACAACTTCACATAGCTTGTTACAACAACTTCAAACACTCTTTGTAGTTCTCTTGGCTCTTGCAGCCCTCTCTTTTATTCTTTCTCTCCCTCTTTGGCTTGCTTAAGCATTGTAGCTCTATCTCCCTTACTTCGTGCTTGCGAGCATCCTGGGATTCCATATCCCCTATCTATTTCATTTATACTTTGTGATACGCGTTCTCCTCCTTGAGTGGGGATTTCTTTTATCACTCATACTTGGTGGTGCGGTCTCTACTCCTGAAGCAAGTTTTGATTTCACCACACGCTTTTTCCATTTTAGTTACACTCTCTCTTTCTATTTAGCAGTTTGTGGAGGTGAGAACACCAAAACAAGGGTTTGACTGAGGCAAACACCTATATAGCCCTAACACTTTCTCCAAATATTATGCATGCAGGTATTGAAGACATTCATTTGTTGGAGGATTCATCACTTGCGTGGCTGTGAGAATTTTTTTTCTATCTCTTATTCTCTTTATCATCTATTTCACTTTACTCTAGTTCTATTACATTATGTTACTTTTTTGCATTCTAAAAAATCCTAGAAATCGGAGTAGAATTAGTCATTTAGCTATTTTTGTGATATTCTCACTTTCTAATCTGTACAAGACACCAACACACCTCTGGGATGCCAATTCACCATGTTGTCATCCATATTCCACGTTGTCGTCCTTTGGCCAAGAGCTTGTTAGTTTATCCAGAAAATCTCTATGACCTACTCTTTCAGATTCTAAAACTCTCATTGTTGTTCTTGAGGTAGTTTATGGCAGTTCACCCTGTGAGGCTCTCTAAATGAAGAGAACTCCTGAGTAGTGAATCCCCCTTCTCTACATTTTGGTGAACCTAAATGAAGAACAACTATTTTTTCAAAAACTAGTAATTTATTTACCCCTACTTGGTGGGGTCATAACTTTTGACTCAGTACTCAAAATTAAGAACCGTTTGCACCGTTGGAAAGGTCTCCAAGAGAACTAGTTCAATCCCTAAAATACAATGCCTTTGGCTATCAAATTTTAAGGACCGATGCAAGTTCTGACCTCAAATTTTTCTCTGAAGACCTCTGAAAATGCAAATTACTAGAAGCTTAAAAATACCAAAAAACCTTAGAAAATCTAGAAGTTTTTGTTTTTATTAGTTCTATCACCAAAATGAATTTAATATCTTCTTTTATTAGTTCAATATCTAATTTCATTCAAAATGTTAATGATATGGGTATGTGCAGGATCATGATGGGCATGTGGCTAATGACTTTTTTACCCAAAATTGATGAAATGAAAAGGGTTTTTAAAGGAGATTCTCAACTTTCCACCAATATAAATTATGCTTTAATTTGAATTTAATAAGTAATTATTATTCATTTTCTATTCAAATTACAACTAAATTCCTGATTGATAGATTGATTGAAAAACACTTATAGCTTTCAAATAGTATCACATTTTTTGAATCCAAAAGATGCTTCACATACTATAGGATTAAAAAAAGAAAAAATGAATTTCATGAAGTTTTGACCAAGTTAAGGTGGTTAGACATACAATTTTTTTATATTTTTTAAAAGTTGTAATAAAAAATTCATAATTAATTATTTACTTGGAAAAAATTACAAAAAAATATGCATCACGTTGGGACATGAGTCCTCTACTTATATCTAAAATCTTATAAAAAAATATTATCATTTTATTGTGGTTAGGGTGGTCAGACAGACACCTACTTCTTATTTTTTCCCTGGAATTTAAGTACTACTGCATTGAAATTTCAAATTTTCACCAAATAGATTTCTTTTTTTAAAAAATAAACCTTGTAGTTTAGAAACTACATTCAATTTTCTACAGATTCTATTCTTACATAATTTTGAAATAATATAGATAACTTATTCAAAATTTTATGTCAAGTTTCCTAACTCTAATTTTTCTAATTTTTTTGCCACTTAAGGGCCTATTTTTTCAATGATGATCCGGCACATACCCATATTCCATTTCATACATGTGATAGTGACTTGGCTTTTCCCACGTCACTTTGTATCTTTGATCTTTCTCATAGACTCTTCTTGCTTTGGAGGATATCTTGTTGCAAGAAGATGAAATCATTGATAAATTTCTCAATGTTACTCTACCTTCTATTCATTCCATAGCACTCTCTTCTAGAGACATTGCATTTGTGAATGATGAAATTCCCTTTCATTCCAATGCACCTTCTTCTAGAGATGTTGCATTAGTGAATTATGAATCTCATATTTGTTCTAATGCACTCTCTTCTAGAGATGATGCATTAGTGATTGATGAACCTCCTTCCACATTTGATCCTCTCCTTGTGTCGATGTTGATAATATGTCTTCAAATAATTGTTCTACTAGTTGTGATGATTTTGTAAATGCAATTTGTCTCTGTTGCCCCTCAAAAACCTATGAGACCAACCATTTACATGACTCCAGCTAGTCCTTCTCCTAAAAGGGTTTTTTCTATTGATAGTGTTCCATTTGATAATGATTCTCCTAATCTTTCTATGGCTCCCTCTTATAGAGTATTAGCCCATACTTATAATCTTGAATAGTATGAATAAACAACCAAGCCTTCCTTGAGCTCCTAAACCTACAACTAGAGCACCTAGTGATTGTGATCTTGTTGAGCAACTCTATGTTACTCTGGCCAAGATATCACTGTGGACTTGCTTTATTTTGCTCCAGTTCACCAAGGTATGCTCAAGGAAGCCTTGCAAAAGATCCTCTTTCCTTCTTTTTCTAGGTCGGTAGATGTTGATGTGTTGATAACTTATATTTTATGTGGATTTTCCGAATATTACATTCTATTTGTAGGAACTTTCACCCTTGGATATACAAAAGCAAGTGGATCCTCTGATCATTATAGTTAACATTAATAAAATTTCCATTAGATGTACTCTCATTGACATTGGTTTAGCACTCAATGTATGTAGCATTGATCTATTACCTAAGATTAATGTTGATTTATCTTCTCTTAATACTTATTTTGTTGTCATTCATGGGTTTGATAATTTTGGTCGACAAGCCCTAGGCACGATAGTCTTTCCTTTGAGGTTGGGACCTATTACCGTACCCACCCTTGTATATGTTATGTCAAAAAAGTTACCTTACAACCTTCTTCTTGGTAGGCTATGGATTCATGCTATGTGTGCAGTCCTGTCCACCTTGCATAAATATATTAAGTTCATTTGTAATTATCAAGTAGTCATGGTCAAGGCTAACCCTGAGGCTATGCACTTATGTGAGATGGAGACTGTCGATCAAGTTTTGAGTGTGCCTACTCTTATTCCTTTAGTATCTTCAAGTGTGTTGATGTTTTCTCGAGCAATACCTACTACAAAGGATACTCTTGAGGTAGATGTTCTTGAAGAAGATCCTTCTAAAGCAAGAAATCTTAAGTCTGCTTCTTCTTCTCAAAATAATGCATATCTTGGTGATTATTGGGGTTCTCTAGGATTTATAGATTCCCTTAGTAGGGAATATAAAGTTGACCCAATCCACTTAGATCTTTTGATAACATCATCCAAACCCACTATCAAAGATGATCATTCTTTTGTATCGCGGGATAGCATAAATTGTAATGTTCTTAATGTTTGTCCTCCCCCTTCTAGGGAAGATGATCTCACCTTTGTTAAAGAGGCCAATGTTGGTAGTCCTATCAAGAAATATGATGGTAATTGTGTAGAAGAGTATGATCCCCTTAGCCCAAATAATACTCTCCATGCGGATCCTCCATTGTCTTCCAAGTTCGTGTCTTCTTCTTACGAGTAGTCAAAATTATCTCCACAAGAGAAAGGGTTGTTTCCTACCCCTCATTCTTTATCTAAAAAAGAGTATATCTTGTTGAGGCTTCTAAAACCTCTCTTGATTACTCTTCCTTCTCCTACACTAAGAAACTTCATAAACAAGATAAAGAAAAACATTCTTTTTGTGCATACCATCAAGTGCTTGGCCATTCCACTAGTGAATGTAAGGCCTTGAAGGATAAAATACAAAAACTTCATTATTCAAGTGCTATCACTCATTTAATTTCCAATGCACCTACCTCTTCTTCAAATGAAAAGTAATATCGAGGTTTACCTCTATCTTGTATGTTTTATGTACCTTGCATGGTGTTAGAAGCGTAATTTTCATAAAAATTCTAAGTATTTTATCATTTTAAAATTCAAAATTCCCACTCTTATTTTCATGATAAATCACATTATCACCATTCACATGGTCATTTTTACCCTTTACCATGTTACCATTATCACATAAACCACCCCTCATAACACCCATACTATACTCTCTATCGTAGTCCATCTCTAAGGAGCTCGTGATAGGATAGTGAGAGGAGCCACTATCATATACCACACCTTTTACACTATACCACTATACCTTGAGAGGTCAAGACACAACCACCGATAGAGTGGTACATTGAAGAATGGTTAGAGACATGCCACAATACCACAGGCGAGCATAAACTGATATGAGGAAGTGCGGTAACTAGGCCGTTGGGTCATTTAAAACACACCAATCACATCAGTCAACATCAAAACATAAAATTGAGCTCGACACAAAGATTTGAATTGTGTGAATTTATGAGCCAGGAGTAAATGTATCTTGGTGTTGAAATACACGAAACAAGTTGAGATTTTTCACTCATAATAGCTGAAACCAAGTTGCGGACAAGCTCAAATTATAGGAGTAAAGGGAATTCTTCCAAAGTAAGCTCTATCCCCAGGTAAGTTTTTCTCATCATTCTCTATGAATTTCATAAAATGGCACCAAAGAAGACTAAGGTGGGAGTTAAAAGGGATGAAACCAAAATTAGTAAACCCTCCTTGCAATCACCATTGCTTTCCTTGTTTCTTATTCAGTAGAACAAGGACCTAAAAAGGTTTTTAGAGACTTAGCACAAGGCTGTAGGGACCCCATTATACCTCAATTGGGTTGGAACCTTTATTGGTACTTCTATTAAAATAGGAACGACAAGGTTCCGACATCAAACCTGTGGACTCTAGATTTGGCTAAATTGATTGTCCCTAATGTTTTCATTGAATTGAGCTAATTAAAGCCCTTGCCCATAGTTACCATGCCCCAACCAAAATTGTTAGGCTTCCAAATGGTGAGTGGTTAGTTGATTTCACAAGAGATTCCATTATAAAATGTATCAAGCTGAATAAACAAGTTGTAACAGAGGTGAATTTAGTTAAAATAGAGTAGGAGTATAAGAGGTTGAGAAGAACATACCGAAGTGATGAGCTTCCCCTGCACATGAAGAGAGGTCATGATAAACGAAAACTCCCCATCCCTTCCTCTAAAATGGAAAATTTCCAAGTCACATAATTTCAAGTTTATTTCAAAAGGACTTATTATGCATTGTGCCAAATCTTTGGGATGGATGTAGAGGAACATATGCCAATGGGATTGATGAGAATGGCCATGAAAATTCAACATTCTAAATCGAATGTAGAGTTTTATTTTGCATCTATAATTGAGGAACAAATACATGAGGGCTTGTTGCAAGTTAGGGAAGATAAGGGCCCCATTACTTTTAGGAAATATTATTTATTGTGTCACTTAATCCTGTGTCAGAATGAAACGAAGTGGACTGGAAGAATGAAATTGTGTACACAAGAAAGTGGAGTAAGATTCCCTGTGCAAAATTGGTGTTATATATGGGGTAGCAGATGTGCAGAGTGTGAATTTTCAGTGTTTCATGATAATTTTTTTGTTAGACTGATAGTTGCCCTCAGTTACCCAACACCAAGATTTCTTGAATCATTGATGAAAGTGATGAAGCTTGTACAGTATAGGCCAGACCAGGGCTTTACCCATAACTATGCTAACTAATTTTTTATGCCTCAACACACAATTATCAGAGTATATGGATGTAACCAAGCACCACATATTTTTCCTAAGTTTGCACTTGCAAGGGTATATTTTTTATAGATTATGTGGAAAATGCTTTGGATGGAGCATGATTTGATGAGAAATCAAAGAAAAGGTACATTTTTTCCTTATTACTATATTTCAAGAGTTGGCCATTGGGTCTGATATGCTAGAGGAACTACAAAAGTTTATGAGGGTTAGGTACTCTCTCAAATCTACAAAACAAAAAGTGTGTGACCCAGAGGGTCATATCAACATGATCAAAAGAACCTTGTTGACAAATAGGGCCTTCTCACATGGCTTTGACCCTCAAGAGGATGTTAGAAGGAATCTGGTGTATTTTTTTGATGCAATGCAAACTAGAAAAAGGTGGATAATAATGATGAAGTGAGAAAATTAGAAGGAGAAGGATGGAAGTTTCATAAGGTGTTTTTTCAAATGAATGTAACCTTTTGAAAAGGATGTAGATGATCCTTATGAAGTTTGATGAATTGTAAAAAATGGCCCAACAGGAGGGGTTGGTCCCACTTCCCACACCTCACCAACCACCACATGAAGCATCTACATCATAGACACCACCCTCATCACCTACACATCCATCTCCTCCATCTCTTACTCATGAACCACATGCTAAAACATAAAATATTGAGCCATCGGTTGGATATGACTCAAGTGATGATGAAGAAGAAGAAGCAGTCCTAGGTCTGACTGAAATAAAGGAGATAACAGAACAACAAAGAATTCAAAAGCGTCATGATCCTAAGATAAGGCTTTCAAAGGAAGGATCTGATGAAATTCAAGAAGATGAGAGGGTAGTGGTCTCTTAGATTCATGGAAGATGATGATTTTATCCACACTAATGAATTTAAGGATTTTTTGATCAAAATGAAAATGAAACGATTTGATGAAATGTTGAAAATAAATCTCATTGGAGCTAATGAGTCGAAGCAAGCTAAGATCCAGGCTCAAACATTTAAATAGATAAGTGTTGATAGCATTATTCTCACCTCCCAGGAGGCAAGAGAAATGGTATTGAAAAGTGATATGCTAATTATACTAGGGATAGAGTTGTCTAAAATGTTTCTTCTAGATCAGATCAGAGCACATGATGCCCCATGTTGGTAGCAAAATTTGATTTAGAAGAGGGTGTCTTAGGAAAAGGGTATAATCCTACTACACAAACACTTTCTCTATGGAAAAAACAAGAAAATACAAGGAAGCCTTGACTCTTGGATGTAGTATAGGAATTGAGGGGTTCAACAGGAATTGAGGGGGTCAAGTATGATCAGAACAATGAAAGAAACAACTCCCACAAAAGTTGCTACTATGACCATGCATTTTGCAATGTTCAGCAAGGATGTAGTAGAAAATATGGAGAAGAAGATTAATGAATATGAGAAGAGATTGAAAGTATTGAATGATGAGGTGAACAAGTTTTTTTATTGAAAATGTGAAGCTAAACTAGCAGTTGCAGCAAGCCACCACAGTGAGAGGAGATGAATTAATTGTCTATCACCCACCTATCCAAGTAGAAAATCCATAGATACAACAAATGAGAGATAAAATTGATATGTTGAAGAAGCATAACATGGAGGATGTCAAGAACCATATCATAGAGACTCTAAGGAGGATATTAGAGCATAGAGTTGGGATATCAAAGGAGAAGATAAATGGAGTACATGAAAACTTTAGCAATTTGATTAAAGCTTTGGAATAGATAAATACTAACTCCCCCATCCTTGAAAATCTCCAAAAGAGATGGTAACCTACTTTCCACATATTGAATACTTTATGGAAAGCTACACAGAGGGATCTAGAGGCCCCATTAAGACTCAAACCTGCACAAGAAATGGTAAAAGGTGTGATTGAAGAGTATGAGTATTTGGTTGATATAAGGAAGAAAGTGGAAAGTAGGAGGAGTACATTTGACTCCATCAAATGTATCTTCATCCCATCAATCCTAAAAGATGATAATTAGTTAAAAGGAATAGATGAATGGAGAGAAGAATTTGATCAGATGATTCCTAAATTCTTGGCACATATGCAAGATGATGGGGAGATTAATCTCAACAAGTTCCATACTTTGCTCGATGGGATCATCATGCTAGATAGTGGATATACAAATTTTGTGGTGGATGTTAGAAACCTCCTGGATAACAAGAGGAAGAGTCACCTTACAAAATTCATAGTTACACGGGAATTCAAATGGCCAAGTGACTTGACAATTAATAAATGGCAAGAAAAATACTTGGGATCTAAAGAAGATTGATTATGTACATCATGGAGAGGAAGTATCTTGAACAGGTCTTCGATGACCATAGGTACTTCCATGGAGATTAACTGAGTGAGAAGATGTGTTTAATTATCTTCTTAATTCATGCTTTTGTTATCTTTAACAAACTATATGAAAAGGCATTTTGAAATGTTGTAAATGGTCTGAAGCTTGTTGCCTCTCATATATATAAGAGAGACTAGGACCATAAGAAGGAGATAGGAGAAGATAGTAATAGAATAGTGATAATTAATGGACAGTAGAGCAGTTCCATAATGCATGTATTCTGAAAGACTATGTTGTAAGTAGTATTTTGAAGAAGTCAATGAAAGAGCTCTAATTTTGTGGTGTTATCTTGGTATCAATTGTTTGTTGAAGTTATTCAGTTATCTGTTGTCACTATTTTTGTGCTTCTTCATTATTTAAATTGGTATATGAAGCATATATTCAATTTATCAATGGACATTTTTTGTATTTGTGTGATATGATTAATTGGTTTCCCTAAAGGAATTAAAATCCTTCTAGTCAATCACAGTAATCTAGAAGTGCTATTTGGATCAATAAGAAGAACCACATAATTAGGATTTTCAATCTATCTCCAATTTGGTGTTATTTGTGTTCCTACACAATTTATTCAATTGGTTCTTTCAAGAAAATATTAAAATCCTTTAGATAATATATATGTAACTTGGTTATGTTAGCTAGATAAGTAGGTAGAGTTTGTCAATCATTTGCTTGCTCATTTATACAAGTTATAAACCAATATTAGTGTGCCAAACAATCAGAGTTTCTACCAAATAAAAAGCCACTTATCTTAGACTTTCATTTGACTCCATTTACCCAACAAGGCACTAGTCTTACCCATTTCATCATTTAGTTTTATCATATTTATTTTCAAAACCTCACATCTGTTAACTAAACATATTCATCAACTTCACCTTGATATTGCTTATACAATTTATACCAAATTAGGTTTTCATCTCTTCACTCCCAATTGCCATTGTGGATAGGTTACACATGTAGGAAATATATAGTACAAGTCTACTCCATTTGCAAAGGTACACCCACCTAGGTTTAGCAGAGCCTGAAGAGAAGAAGGTTCAAATACACCAATTGGCCTTGTTCGTTAGCCTAAAACATAGCAAGATTTTGGAAACCTCTTGTGGTTTTTAATCAATGTTTTTGAGAACTAACAGATTGGCGACTTTGTTGAGGACCCAAATTTGAATCCAGGCCTTCATTATAGAGTCAATACCTTACATAAGACTCTACTGGGAACCAAAAATTATAAAAAATTTCTCAGTTTTCTAAAAGTGAGTGGCAACTCTGAAAGAATAAGTGCATTTAGACTAATAAAATAAAGTACACATCAGAAAGAACAAACCCTAGAGTTCAAGCCATCACAATAGTTCACAACATGCATGGTAGAAGGTACTTTTATAAAGAAGGTCATAATAACAATGGTAAATGGACACATAAGAATGATAAAGGTAAGAAGGTGTCTAATGAAATGTGCATGACAAATAAGGATAAAACATCAAAACCACACTTTGAGCCGTATAATTGCTATGATACATTGACAAATGAAAATAACTCATTTGGAGAACCTCACACTCCTGAAGAAAAAAGGAATCCTTTCTTTCAGTCAAGTCCTAAGAAAGAGGAAGAATTCATGGCTAGATTTGAGGCTGAAAGAATCAAGAGACAACATGAATATGATCATAAAATGGCATTACTCAAAGGGAATCAGAATGAGCTTGTTGATAATGTAGCCTCTGAAGAGAATTTTGAATATATGAATTGAGAAGAATTAAATGCACAATTGGAGTATGAAAGACAAGAAATGGAAAGAAAGAAAGTAGAATATGAACAAAAGCTCCAAGTAATAAAATAACTCCATGATTTGAAGTTGCAGAGAGTCCAATTTGATGCTCAGATTGCTAACCTCCCTAAATACACACCACCTCACAAGTAAAAGAATAATAATGTAGGACTTTAAAATCCACCAAAAGTACCACAAAAGCAATATGGGAATAAATACAAACCATCAAATGCTCCACCCAAAAATCCATCACAACACCCAAATGCTCAGCCACCCCCTGGCCAACAATATATTCCACCACCCCATATACAATACAATTATTAGAAATATGGTAACAGACAAATGAAATTGCAAATAATACAACACAAAATAATTCATGCTTCTTCTCAAATTTCATTCAAATACATTACATATTTATAGGATTTCTCACATCCTATTTTATAGGAAACAACCTAAACAACCTCCCTATTAATATTGAGTTGTTTTTAACAACTCAAACAAACAACGTAACTAATAATAATATTAAGTTGTTTCTCAACAACTTAATATTATGGCACTTATTCATAACACTAATTTAAATGCTCACATAAAATATAATTTCTAACACCTATGTGAACACTACTTTCCAACACCCCCCCTTAGTGTGAACATGGGGTGAAAGTACATCACAATACTTGATGACCACACATAGTAGCTCACCAAAAAATATGAGATAAGAGTAGGGACATACACATATACTCATATCAAGCAATAATGGAACTAGCCTCACTACGCTTAGTGTACTTGCATCCAAGGATAGGGACAAACACTTCTACCCATGGAATCGAGGATAGGGACTAACACATCTACCCAAGGTATTACATCAAGTTTGGATAGGGACAAACACATCTATCCAACATCAAGGTTATGAATAGGGACACACACATCTGCTCACAACAATTACGATTGGGGACAAACACATCCAATCATAATCACCAACTCATGTGACTAGGGACAAACACTTCCAATCACTTCACTACCTCATGAATGGGGACAAACACATCCATTCACTAACAATCAAAAAATGTGATTGGGGACATACACATCCAACCACAACTTATAAAGCTTGAGAACTAAGTCTTTGTCATTGCGTATGTAGCCACCATTATAGATCATTGCTACTCTAATCACAAATGATATGAGACGGTTGTCGCTGCCACCTGTAAATTGATCTTGGCTTTAGTCATTTTGGCACAAGTTGATTTGTCACTAATACAATTCGTGACCCCATTGCTAGTGACTGACGAGAGGTTGTTGAGTATCCTCCAACCTCCATTGCCTCCATCCTCCAATGTGTTGGCTGCTTACTTATCAGATTTGTCTTTTGAGGCTCATTTCATTAGTTGTGAGAAAATAATATATCCTCCCCCCTTGATGGAATTCTCTTCTACAAATCATGGGAGTGTCGGGTACCACTGATCATGCACTCCAATTACAATTAAAACATTTTTTATTTATTTTTATTTTTTAAAATATTTTTTGACACTTTTACAATTCAACATGACAATTAAAAAATCTTGAAATAGATGCTATTCTAAATAAAATAGTCCTTCCTAACTTTAACTTTCTTTGACAATATATAATAATTTATTTAAATTTTGAACTATGACAAAATATCTTTATGAGACCTAATAAAAATACTAACCCTACATTAACCACCTACTACTATAAGACATGATAGCTAATTATGACCAACTATCTTAATTCTGTTATGGTGCTCGATCCTCACCAAAATAGAGTAAACAAAAAACCTTTGTACTTTCTTGCGCCTCCTTGAGTTTGAGGTGACAAAAGAAGATCTATGTGAGGCCCGAGTTGTTTTGGATGAAGGTGGTGGCCAACAATTGGAACTTGGTGGATAGCTCCTGCAACCTCAACTCTACTACTAGATCACCATTACCGTACTACTCCACTGCCCTTTGATTCAAGCACGATGCTACCTATTAGTGAGGAGGGATTTCTTAGTCTCACAACAACATAAAATAATTGAAATTAGATGCTACCTATTCCTTGATCCCCACGATGGCTTAACAATCTCTTACAAAAAAATTGACGACTTCCTTTTCCAATTGATCTCCTTCGTGTGACTATCCTCTTTAAGACTTTTGGTGTTATTGACGAAGATGGCTTCCAGATCCTTGTCAAAAAAATCCTTTGACAGGGTCCCTTCAAACTCATACAACAAATTCATATTCTTAAAACTCCCATACAATACTGCATAACCTATTGTTATTGATATGTAATAATGCCAGATCTGTGAGTAGCCCAAGCTCCTCTAAACAAGCATCAATAGCGATGCTTCACATCACCTCCAGCAAATGTTATGGGTGTGGTAGACTAATTTCAAACATTGTAGCCTTTATTTTAGATGTTGACGCTATGTAAGAAGATAAACTCAAGATCAATCACACGGTCTAAGGCCTCGTGGCTTCTAGTTCTTCTAGATGACCTCGTGATCAAATATTCACATTCCTTATACTTCAAATCTCTAACAGATCAAGAATATAATCTCGACTTCAGGCTTGCGTACAACCCATTTTTACAACAACGACCCTTCAAGATGATTTGAATCAAAGTTGTCATACGATTTAATCTCCAAATATTTGAGATGCTCTAAATGCTACTGTGTGCAGGCCAACTATTATGAAGCAAAGCAGAAAGCAAGAGATAACTCCAAGAGGCGTGATTCTCATTGATAATCTCCTCCAAATTTCTGTGAAAAACTCTTCAGATCGACCACCACGTTCCTAATAAAGCTCCTAAGAAAGTGAAAGTGAATCCCCATTATCAACATGATTTCTCCATCATGATGCAAATTATACAACAAACAAAGCAATTGTATGCCAAAACAAATGCAAAGGTCTTCAATAGATCGGCCTCAGGCCCCGCCTACTCTAATACCATATTAAAAATATGGTAAGAGACAAATGAAGTTGAAAATAATACATGCTTCTTCTCAAATTTCATTCAAATACATTACATATTTATAATATTTCTCACATCCTATTTTATAGGAAACAACCCAAACAACCTCCCTATTACTATTGAGTTTTTTTTAACAACTCAAACAAACAACGTGACTAATAATAATATTAAGTTGTTTCTCAACAACTTAATATTATGACACTTATTCATAACACTAATTTAAATACTCACATAAATCCATTATACCAATATCAGCATCCTCAAAACCCACCTCCTCAGCACTACACAACTATGATTAAACAATTTGACTTAGTAGGATTCCAAGTATATCCTTACCCTATGGACAACAGTTGGCAATGTCTTGTCCCAAAATTTACAGGAAGTAGTGCAGTCACAGCTGAGGAACACTTATGGAATTTTAATGCCTTTATTCAAGATCTGGATATGCAGTAGGAAGATGTACATATGAGGCTATTTATGATGTCACTAACTGAAGAACCTAGAGATTGGTTTAACAGCTTACCAACAACTTCTATTGCTTCCATTCAAGAGTTCCATGATCAATTTCTTGAACAGTATGGGAATCAATATGCACCAGATTTTTCCTTGCATGAATTAATAAGTATCCAAAAATATTAGAATGAGTCAGTTTATGACTTCAACTAGAGGTTCTCCAAATTGCATAATAAGATACCACCTAGGTCCAAGTTGATAGACCTTGCAACATTAAGTATTTATCTAAAAGAATTTGATTCAAAGATAGGATATGAGCTTAGAAATAGGTTCCCTAGAAATTTAGCTGAAGCTCAAAAATAACATTGAATATTGAAAACAATAGAAAGGATGTGGGGATGGTTGGTAAACGATATAGTCTTAGGGTTCCCCAGAATTTTAAAAATCCTTAGAATAGACAAGAAAATACATACAAAAATGAAAGACTAAGGTTGTGTGATATGCCACAGAACACAAACTAGAAGGATGGGAAGCCCATAATGGATATGCCTAAAAATAAGGAAACTCTCGATCCCTTGAAGAAGAGGGGAGCATACATGGTTAACAATAATCCTTGGTGTCAAATTTGTAAGTTGCCATTCCCCTGATCACTAGGTTGTAGCTCAACCAATACAAGAAGAAGAGACACCAGTGGACAATGAAGAAGAGGATCATACAATATATTTAACCTCTCACACTCTCCATCCAATTGAACAAGGATATTCATCTTCAAAAGAAGAGGGCTACAAGTATGATGTTGATAACCAAAGATACAACATTCATATGGCAGAACAAGTAGTATTTTCTGAATATGATGAAAGCAAAGATGCATCATATCAGTCAAACAAATATAGAATAAGAAGGCCCACTGAGGAAGAGATAAAAGAATTAACTATTGTTGTTGTGGAACAAGTGAAAAGTAATTATAGGCTCAGTAATAGAACAATAATTGCTTATTGTGGTGCTCCAAGAGGAGTATTTGTGAGAGAAAAAGAAGCAACACAATCTGAGAAACCAAAAAAGATGGAAAGTAAGGAACTAAATCAAAATGAACAAAAGCATACTCCCAAAAAAGAAAATAAAGAGCCACACAAAGATAAGAAAAAGTTTGATGAAACAAACAAGAGAGAAAAGGAAGAAAGCAAAGGATATCCACTAGAACAAAAGAAGATCACCAAGACATAAAGTACTTCTTTCAACATCACACAGGCCTTGTCCCAAGTAAAGATTTCTATGCCATTATTCGAAATGATGAAAATAAAAGAATATAGGGACAGTGCTATTCAATTGATATATAATGGAACTAATAAGAACACAAATTTTGAGAATAAAGAGATCATTAAGATTAAAAAAAGCAAGAAGAAGCAAAAAATCTTGAGGTTTGTATTGGTGATTTATTGATAAATCCTCCACAAATTGATCCATTCTTTACTACATTACTCATAAATAACAAGCTGGTGAGAAATTGTATGATAGATTCAGGTGTTTCTATCAACATCATGCCAGTAGGGGTCATGAAAGAACTTGGCATGTGGGTGGACACTAATTGTGGAAAATGCTATGCCATGAATAGTAGACCTATCCCAGTGGTAGGAATCATGAAATATGTAGAGGTGAAGTTGGATGCTTGTCTGCAGGTAGTATATAACATTGAAATAACTATAATTAACACACCTCCTCATTTTGGGATGCTCTTGTCAAGGCAATGGACTACAATAGTTGGAGGAAATATACAATTTGACTTGTCCTATGCCACAATACTAGTCAATGGTGAAGAGGTCAAGTTATATAGAGAGCCAAGGATGAATCATATTGTGGACTATGTTGCTCAAAATCAGTTAAATTGCTTCTGCGATGTCAATTTAGGGAGTTTCAGAATAGAGCCTTCCCAGCCTAAATTAGAAAATACTGACCCAATTGATAAACATGTTTCCAAGAATGAGCATGGAATGTGGAAGATGTATTTTGATGGAGAATGTAGTTAGGAAGGAAATGGAGCAAGGGTAGTTTTTATTTCACCTGGAGGTATCACATTCAAGTATTCATTCTTGCTGACATTTGAATGTACAAACAATATAGCAGAGTATGAAGCCCTGGTAATTGGTTTGAATATGGTTGTCAAACACAAAATCAAATTGCTAGCTGTTCTTGGAGACTCTGAGTAGATCATTTCACAAGTTAGGTGAAAATATGCTACAAAAAATAAAAGGTTAAAACAATATAGAAATGTTGTGTTGGATACAATTGAACTATTTGATGCTTTTTCTATTGAATGGATAGATAGATCCAAGAACATGATGGCAGAATTCCTAGCCAATGTAGCCATGAAAAGAGATGATATCACCCTAGCTGGAGTGTTTCAAATTGAATTCAAAACAAGACTTGCCATCCCTGATAACATAAATAGTTGGAAAGTTTTCAATGATGATACTAATCTCATAAAATTTCTACATTGCATTGATTAATATGAATCTTAGGAGATTGACTTTAATGCATTTATGGAAGAAATAGATGGCAAACAAACTATGTTTGGAAAAGAAATTATGTAGCTTAAGACCAACAAAATTCCTAAAGGATTGGTGGCACTCGAGAGGGTGTTTGATGGAAATGATCATGCTCTCATGAAAGAAACACCAGTAAAGAGAGAAGATGTTGAAGATGTCAATTTAGGGACCGAATTTGCACCAAAAAGAGTATATACTGGGAAGAAGATAAGTCCAACAATCAAAAAAATGCTAATTGCATTATTGAGGAAATACAAGCACATTTTTGCATGGTCTTATGAGGATCTTAAAGCATATAGAGAAGATTTATTTCAACATGAGATTCCATTAAAACCAGATGCAAAACCATTCAGGAAAAAACAAAGACCCATCAATCCAACTTTGGAGCCTAAAATGCATGAAGAACTTATAAAGCTTAGGGAAAGAGGAATTATCAAACCAATTAGATATTCATCCTAGGTGTCTAACCTGGTACTAGTCAGAAAGAAAAATGGAGATATAAGGCTTTGTGTAGACTTTCAAAGCCTAAATGTATCTTCTCTCAAGGATAGTTACCCACTTCCAAACATGGAGGCTATGCTACAAAGGGTTATAGGATGTGAGTTACTTTCCATGATGGAAGGATTTTCAGGCTATAACCAAGTGAAGGTAAAGAATCGGAACAATACAAGACAACCTTCACAATGCCATGGGGAACTTATGTTTATGTTAGGATGTCATTCAGACTCACAAATGTTGGTGCAACATTCTAGAGGGCTATGGATGTTGCTTTTGCTGACCTTATTAATGTGATAATGGTAGTCTACCAAGATGATTTAACAACATATTCCAAGAAGGAAGAGGATCATGTGGCTCATCTTGAAAAAATATTTTTGAAGGCATTGGAATATGGTATCTCTCTCAATCCTAAAAAGTGTCATTTTGCAATGACAGAAGGAAAGTTGCATGGGCATATAGTCTCTAAGGAAGGAGTGAGGATTGATCCTGAAAGAGTGGAGACCATTGACAAGATACCTATCCCCAAGATAGTTAAGGCTATTCAATATTTTTTTGGACAAATCAATTGTGTGAGAAGATTCATATCAAATTTTGCTGAGATAGTAAATCCAATATAAAAAATGTTGAAGAAACTTGGTGCAAAAATTGATTAGGCTGTTGAGGCTATAAATGTGTTTGTATCCATAAAGACAGGAATCAAAGAAGCTTATGTATTGAAATCTCCATATTTCAGCAAACCTTTCCAGATCTTCTCATTTGCATCCTATCACACAATTGCTGCAATAATGCTTCAAAAGAATGATGAAGGTACAAACAACTAGTTTCTTTCTTTAGCAAGTCTCTCTAAAATGTAGAATTGAAGTATGATACTATTGAAAAACAAGCCTATGCACTGGTAAGAGTTGTCAAGGCATTCAGACCATATTTAGTAGGGGAAATTTTTTTAGCTTATGTGCCTAACGCTGCAGTGAAAGACATGTTCATACAAATTGATACAACAAGACTTAGATGCAGATGGATAAATAGTATCCAAGAGTTTGATATTGAGTTTCAGATCACAAAGCTTGTAAGGGGTCAAGGATTAGCAAAATTGATGGCTGAAACAAATTTGGAAGCTACCCAAGTATGCAATGTGAAAGATGAAGAAGGCATGGTCACAAGTATTGAAAACACTTCAAGTTACACTAATATTGTGTACTATATCAAATAGTTGAAATGTCCAAAAGGGTTTGATCACAATAGAAAAAGGACACTCAAATTGCAGGCTTGAAAAATATGTATTCATGGAGGGAGACCTTTATTAGAAGAATAGGGATGGTGTCCTATTGTTATGCTTAGATAAACATCAATCAAGACATGTGAAGTTTTTCAAAATGGGTGGAGGCAATCCTAGCTAAACAAGCAACAAGCAAGGTGGTGATAAATTTTCTGATGGAGAATATCATAACTAGATTTGTCACACTAGTAAGGTTGATCATAGACAATGGGATGCGTTTTAGGTCTAATGAATTCAAAAATTTATGTGATACAGATGGCATTATTATTTATTATGCCGCCCCTTACCACCCACAAGCAAACAGTCAAGTAGAATCCAATAAAAAAAGTATTTTGAAGATCATAAAGAGGATGTTGAATAATAACAAGAAGGCTTGGGATTCCAAGTTGAAGCTAGCCTTATGGGAAAACAAGATTACTATGAAGAAGGCTATCTGAAATTATCCCTTTGAACTTGTATATGGGGCTCAGGCTAGGCTCCCTCTACATAATCTGCTACTAGTAAGTAGGTTCATTTTGTAGGAAGACTTAGATGTTCCGGAACCAATGGAGGAGAGGACGAAGCATCTTGCAGAACTTGATGAACTAAGGAGAATGACCCAAAAGAAAAATCTAAAGTTGCAATCACAAATGCAATATCCTTTTGATAAGAAAGCCAAAGATAGAAAATTTGAGGTGAATGACTTGGTATTAATGTGGAATGCTACATGCCAAGAAAAGGGAAAGCATAAAAAGTTTGAATATTTTTGGTTAGGTCCCTTTGTTATCATTGGAAAAGGAGGGAAGGACTCTTATTATTTGCAAAACATGTCTAGAGAAGAATAGAAATTGCTAGTGCATGGACAATTTCTAAAGATTTTCTTTTCATAAAATAACCAATTCCATGCACATTAATATAAAGATGGATAAGTGTTGCTAGTGTATGGACAACTCTTAATAAAATCTCACAAATACTACTATTCATTCCATGCATAGTAGTTTAGGAAATCAAAAGGGACTAGGACTTGCCAGTACATGGACAATCCTAGAACTCCCTCAATAAAATAAAGTTTTTTTTCCATGTACAGTAGTATAGGATCATTTCCATTTCCATCATTTTCACCTCCATATCCATCTTCATTCCATCCTCGCCATAGTTCCATTTTTTCATATCCTCTAAAAAACCATATGAAGGAGACTCTTGGTCTACACCCATAGTTATTATGGATTCTTGCAATGATTGGTAAATCATTCATCCCCAACTGGAGCCGCTATTGGAACTGGAATTTTCATAAAAAATTGAAAGTATTTTATCATTTTAAAATCCAAAATTCCCACTCTTATTTTCATGATAAATCACATTATCGCCATTCACAAGGTCATTTTTACCCTTTAGCACATTACTGCTATCACATTAACCACCCCTCATAACACCCATACTATACCTCTCTACTGCAGTCCATCTCCAAGAAGCTCATGGTAGGATGGTGAGAGGAGCCACTATCATATACCATACCTTTTACACTATACCACTATACCTTGGGCAGTTAGGACATGGCTCGCAGTAGAGCGGTACATTGAATAATGATATTAAAGACACATTGCAGTACCGTGGCAGAGCAGAAAATGACATGAGGTAGTGCGGTAACTAAATTGTTGGGTCATTTAAAACACACCAATCAAATCAGTCAACATCAAAACATAAAATTGAGCTCGACACAAAGATTTGAATTGTGTGAATTTATGAGCTAGGAGTAAATGTATCTTGGTGTTGAAATACATGAAACAAGTTAAGATTTTTCACTCATAACAGCTGAAACCAAGTTGCAGATGAGCTCAAATTACAGGAGTAAAGGGAATTTTTCAAAAGCAAGCTCTATCCCTGGGTAAGTTTTTCTCATCATTCTCTTTGAATTTCATAAAGTGGCACAAAAGAAGACTAAGGTGAGTATTAAAAGGGATGAAACCAAAACCAATAAAACCTCCTTGAAATCACCATTGCTTTAATTATTGATTGGTTCAGTAGAAAAAGGATCTAAAAAGGTTTTTAGAGACTTAGCACAAGGCCGTAGAGACCACATTATACCTCAGTCAGGTTGCAACCTTTACTGGTACTTCTATCAGAATAGGAATGACAAGATTACAACATCAAACCCATGGACTCTAGATTTGGCTAAATTGATTGCCCATAATGTTTTCATTGACATTGAACTATTATGCATTATGTCAAGTCTTGGGGATAGATAGAGAGGAACATATGCCAATGGGATTGATGAGAATGGACATGATAATTCAACATTCTGAATCAAATGTAGAGTTTGATTTTGCATCTATAATTAAGGAACAAATAAATGAGGGCTTGCTACAAGTTAGGGAAGATAAGGCCCCCATTAATTTTTAGAAATATTCTTTATTGTGTCACTTAATCTTGTGTCAGAATGAAATGAAGTGGATTGGAAGAATGAGATTGTGTACAAAAGAAAGTGGAGTAAGATTCCCTGTGCAAAATTGGTGTTACATCTAGGATAGCAGATGTACAGAGTGTGATTTTTAAGTGTTTCATGATGATTTTTCTATTAGACTGATAGCTTCCCTCAGTTATCCAACACCAATATTTCCTTAATCATTGATGAAAGTGATGAGGCCTGTATAGTATAGGCCAGACCAGGGCTATAACCATAACTATGTTGACTGGTTTTTTATACCTCAACACACAATTATTAGAGTATATGGATGTAACCAAGTACCACATATTTTTCCTGAGTTTGCACCTGCAAGGGTATATTTTCTGGAGTTTATGTGGTAGATGCTTTGGATGGAGCATGATTTAATGAGAAATCAAAGGAAAGGTACTTTTTTTTTGGATTTGACTATATTTGAAGAGTTGGCCATTGGGTCTGATATGCTAGAGGAACTACAGAGGTTTATGAGGGTTGGCTATTCTCTCAAATCTGGAAAAGAGTGTGTGACATAGAGGGTCATATCAACATGATTAGAAGAACCTTGTTGACAAATAGGGCCATCTCACATGACTTTGACCCTCAGGAGGATCTTATAAGGAATCTAGTGTATTTTGCCGATGTAATGCAAAATAGAAAAAGGTGGATAATAATGAGGAAGTGGGAAAATAAAAAGAAGGAAAAGGATAGAAGTTTTAGAGGGCTTTTTGTAGGTGAACCCAACCTTCTAAAAAGGATTCAGATGATCCTTAGTAATTTTGATGAATTCTACAAAATGGCCCAAGAGGAGGGGTTGGTCTGACTTCCCACACCTCACCAACCACCACATGAAGCATCCACATCATAGAAACCACCCCCATCACCTACAAATCGATCTCCTCCATCTCCTACTCATGAACCACAGGCTAAAAGACAAAATATTGAGCCATTGGTTGGATATCACTCAAGTGATGATGAAGAAGAAGCAGTCCTAGGTCTAACTGAAATAAAAGAGATAGAAGAACAACAAAGAAGACAAAATCCTCATGATCCTAAGATCAAGATTTCAAAGGAAGGAGCTGATGAAATTCAAGAAGATGAGAGGGTTGTGACCCTCTCATATTAATGGAAGATGGTTATTTTATCCACACTAATGAATTTAAGAATTTTTGGATCAAAATGAAAATGAAACAATTTAATGAAAGGTTGAAAATCAATCTTATTGGAGCTAATGAGTTGAAGCAAGCTGAGATCCAGGCTCAAACATTTGTAGAGATAAGTGTCAATAGCATTAATGTCACCCCCCAGGAGGTGAGAGAAATGGTATTGAAAAGTGATATGCTAATTATACTAGGGATGGAGCTGTCTAAAATGTTTCTTCTAGGTCAGATCAGAGCACAGGATGACCCCATGTTGGTAGAAGAATTTGATTCAAAAGAGGGTGTCTCAGAAATAGGGTATAATCCTACTACCCAAACACTTTCTCTATGGACAAAATAGAAAAATACAAGGAAGCCTCAACTCTTAGATGTAGTACAGGAATTGAGGGGGTTGGCTATGATCAAAACAATGAAAGAAACAACTCCCACAGAGGCTGCCACTATGACCATTCATTTTGCAATGTTCAACAAGGATGTAGTAGAAAATATGAGGAAGAAGACTAATGAATATGAGAAGAGATTGAATGTATCGAATGATGAGGTGAAGAAATTATTTATTTAAAATATGAAGCTAAAATAGCAGTTGCAACAAGCCGCCACAGTGAGAGGAGATGAATTAATTGTGTATCACCCACCTATCCAGGAAGAAGATCCATAGATACAACAAATGAGAGATGAAATTGATAAGCTGAAGAAGCATAACATGGAGGATGTCAAGCACCATATCATAGAGACTCTAAGGACGATATTAGAGCATAGAGTTGGGATATCAAAGGAGAAGATAAATGGAGTACACGAAAACTTCAACAATCTAATTAAAGCTTTGGAACAAATAAATACTAACCCCCCCATCCTTGAAGAGCTCCAAAAGAGATGGCAACATAATTTCCACATATTGACTACTTTATGCAATGCTACACCCAGGGATCTAGAGGCTCCATCAAGGCTTAAACCTACACAAGAAATGGTAAAGGGTGTGATTGAAGAGTATAAGTATTTGGTGGATATAAGGAGGAAAGTGGAAAGTAGGAGTACATTTGACTCCATCAAATGTATCTTCAGCCCATCAATCCTCAAAATGACAATCAGTTAAAAGGAATAGAGGAATGGAGAGAAGAATTCGATCAGATGATTCCAAAATGCTTGGCACATATGCAAGATGATGGGGAGATTAATCTCAAGTTCCATACTTTGCTCGATGGGATCATCATGCTAGATAGTGGATATACGAAGTTCATGGTGGATGTCAGAAACCTCTTGGACAATAAATGGAAGAGTCACCTTACAAACTTCACAGTTACATAGGAATTCAAATGGCCAAGTGACTTGACAATTAATAAATGGCAAGAAAAATACTTGGGCTCTGAAGAAGATTGATTATGTACATCACAGAGAGGAAGTATCTTGAATAGGTCTTTGATGACAATGGGTACTTCCATGGAGATTAACCAAGCGAGTAGATGTGTTTAATCATCTTCTTAATTCATGTTTTAGTTATGTTTAATAAACTTTATGAAAAGGAATTTTGAAATGTTGTAAACATTCTGAAGCTTGTTGTCTCTCATATATATAAGAGATACCAGGACCATAAGAAGGAGATAGGAGAAGATAGTAATAGAATAGGGATAATTAATGGATAGAAGAGAAGTTCCATAATGTGTGTATTCTAAAAGACTATGTTGCAAGCAATATTTTGAAGAAGTCAATAAAATATCTTTGATTTTGTGGCGCTATCTTGGTATCAATTGTTTGTTGAAGTTATTCAGTTATCTGGTTATCTCCATTTTAGTGCTTCTTTATTATTTAAATTTGTATATCAAGTATATATTCAATTTATCAATGCACATTTGTTGTATTTGTGTGATATGATTAATTGGCTTGACCAAAGGAATAAAATTCCTTCTATTCAATTATAGTAATCTAGAAGTGTTATTTGGATCAATAAGAAGAACCAAATAATTAGGATTGTCAATTTGTCTCCAATTTGGTGTTATATGTGCTCCTGCATAATTTATTCCATTGGTTCTTTCAAGAAAAGATTAAAATCCTTTTGATAAATTATAGGTAACTTGGTTATGTCAGCTGGATAAGTAAGTAGAGATTGCCAATCACTTGCCTGCTCGTTTATACAAGTTATAAACCAATATTAGTGTGCAAAATAGTTAGAGTTACTGCCAAATACAAGCCACTTATCTTAGAATTTCATTTGAATCCATTTACCCAATGAGGCACTAGTTTTACCCATTTCATCATTTAGTTTTATCATATTTATTTTCAAAACCTCACATCTGTTAACTAAACATATTCATAAACTTCACCTTGATATTGCTTATACAATTTATACCAAATTAGGTTTGCATATCTTCACTCCCAACTTCCATTATGGATAGATTGCACAAGTAGGAAATATATAGTATAAGTCTGATCCATTTGCAAAGGTACACCCACCTAGGTTTGGCAGAGCCTGAAGAGAAGAAGGTTCAAATACACCAATTGGCCTTGTTCGTTAGCCTAAAACATACCAAGAGTTTGGCAACCTCTTGTCATTTTTAACCTGCATTTTTTAGAACTAACACATGGCTCTCCTCCCCTGTATATTGGGGGAAATGATAACTTGTTTGAGAGATATGTGTCCTTAAAAGGACCCCCTCTTTTTTCTATGTCTTTGAACTAAATCATCCCTTGAGTGGACCCCTTTATCTCTTGAACGATTCCCGAGGGACCCCATTTGAGAGATTTTATCTTGAGTGAAATCTTTCTATCTAGCTTGGGGGCAGCCTGACTAGACCCTTCTTATATCTTTGCATCTAGCTTGGGGACAGCCCAACTAGACCTTCCTTTTCTATGGCTCTCTTGCAATGTAGCTTGTGGTAGCCACAGGCTTCTCTGATCAGTCTTTCTCTAGAGGACCAAGAACCGGTAGAGCTCCTTTGCATCAAGTTTGCCTGGCATGTTTTATTTGCGGATTAACATGTTGCTTTGTAGGTGCACCTATAAAGCCACTTTCCAATCTGACCCTGCAACTTTCCTCCATGTGAGAGATCTTGGAGGATGCCTCCTTTCAATTTTGTGGGCATGTAAGGCAATTTTTTTGGGTTTCCTCCATGTGAGATATCTTGGGGGACGTATCCTTGTAGGTTTACAGGCCTGTAAGGTGCTTTCATCTAGGTTTCCCTCATGCAAAAAATATTGGAGGATACCTTCTTCTAGGTCTATGAGCCTATAAGGCACATACTTCATGAGACTTCCTTCATGTGAGAGATCTTTGGGGTTGCCTTCTTGCAGGTCTAGGAGCTTGTGAGATGCTTTCATCCTATGGGATTTTTCCATCATTGGTCTGAGGGCCTTCAGTGTACTTTGTGCAACTTCATAGTTCTACAGATCTATGAAATCCTCTTGTTCAAATATCCTCAAGACAAAATACCTATGAAGCCATCTCTTGGAATTCTCATTCCTTTCTAGCTTTTCCATCTCTTTCTCTTAAATTCTATTTCTCCTCTTTTGTATATAATAGATTGAAGATTTTCATCTTCTTCATCTTGAGTATATACCCTTACTCTCTTCGTTTTAGAATTCTTCTATGTTCTATTATTTTTAATTTGGTGATAATGCATAGTACTGAGACAACCTTTTACATGGAGGTTTCTTTCACTTTTCTAACTCAAATCCTTTTTTTTTTATGTTCTAGCATTGTTTTCTAATGCAGATTTTTCTTGTCTAATGCATTTGTTTTGCATGTCTTAAGCCTGGGGGAATGCTTCCTTGGTTTGAAGAGTTATCTACTTCCTCTACAGTATCCTTTTGTCATATAATGATTTTATTTATGTTTAGTATATTTCCTTTAGTGTGCATATTAGCATAGATTCATATGCCCACTAAAGTAGAGGCAAAATGTAATGTCGTAAAATTGCACCCCTTGTAATTTCACATACATTTTTTGTATCCACTTTAGTGTCCACTCCCTTAGCATCTTTTGTAGGATCATTTTATCCCTTGCATTATCCTTTTCCCCTCTTAGGATGCTTCAAACCCATTTTTAGCAGCAACCCTTGTCCATCTGCTTTGCATCAAGCATTGTGCTTTCCCCATTCTCAGCGTTTTGTAGTGTGATATGTTTGGACACTAGCACACCACATAGATGTCTGCACACTACACTAGCATCCTATGACATTTTAACATTCAAATGACCATTTACATGCATGTTTTCCACTTGTCACCTTCTTTGGTCGATGGTAATGCCTCGAGATGCCTTGAAACAACTCAGGAAGCTTCTTTTCCTTAAATGCTATATTTTCCATCTATTTGGTCCTCTAGCTTCATTCTAACTTCTCACTAACTTCTCTCTAGCTTTGGCTCTAGCCTTCTACTCTCCAACTTTTTCTTGCATAGCTTCACATAGCTTGTTACAGTAGCTTCAAACACTTTCAATCCCTCTTAGCAACACTCTTTGTAGCTCTCTTGTCTCTTGTAGCCCTCTCTTTTGTTCTTGCTCTTCCTCTTTGGCTTGCTTAAGCCTTACAACTCTATCTCCCTTAGTTTGTGGTTGCGAGCATCTTGGGATTCCATATCCCCTATCTATTGAATTTATACCTCATGATACAGGTTCTCCTCCTCAAATGGGGATTTCTTTTATCACTCATTCTTGGTGGTGCGAGCTCTACTCCTGAAGCAGGTTTTGATTTCACCACATGCTTTTTCCATTTTGGTTACACTCTCTCTTTCTATCTGGTTGTCCGTGGAGGTGGGAACACCAAAACAAGGGTTTGACTAAGGCAAACCCCTATACAACCCCAACACTTTCTCCAGATATTACACATGCAGGTATTGAAGACATTCATTTGTTGGAGGCTTCATCACTTGTGTGGTTGTAAGAATTTCTTTTCTATCTCTTATTCTCTTTATCATATATTTCACTTTATTTTAGTTCTATTACATTTTGTTACTTTTTGGCATTCTAAAAGTTCCTAGAAATCAAAGTAAAATTAGTCATTTAGCTATTCTTTGTAACATTCTCACTTTCTTGTCTATACAAGATGCCAAAACACCTCTGGGACACCAGTGCACCATGTTGTTGTATGTATTCCATGCTGTCATCCTTTGGCCAAGAGCTTGTCATTTTATCCAAAAGATTTATGTGACCTGTTCTTTCAGATTTTGAAACTCTCATTGTTGTTCCTGAGGTAGTTTAGGGTAGTTCGCCTTGTGAGGCTCTCTGAATGAAGAGAACTCATGAGTAGTGAATCCCCCTTCTCTACAAGGATATAACTCATAGGAGGGGACATAAGATCATTTTATTCAAATACAAAATTGGATATATGCATAAATGAGTAGTATCGTAGTGTTTAGGGAATTCTTACAATTCATCTTGGTAGAAGATGCAACACTTCTCTATCAAATTTGTTGTTAGAAATGGCAATAAAGAATCTATATTTATTTACCAAGATATGTGATGATTATTTAATAAAAAATAGAATATCATGAAAATGGATGAAATCATTAAGTTTGATCAATTTGAGGGTTGGTTTGAAGATGCAAACCTTTCATAGCCATTGGTAATGGTCTTCATGCTAACTATTGGTCAAACACACCTCAACCTCTTAAAGACTATCACCATGTGGCTCTTGAGGGTATATATGTGTTGGTAAATAGATTTATCGATGTAGTTTTATTTTAATAAATGACCTTGAATCACCCAGTAAACAACAAAAACTGAACCAATAGTTGGACAGATTATTTTTGGATTATGATCTCCCTCTAAAGTTTAGAGGTACAACTCCCTCATATGATGAAATTTAGATTTTAAAGGGTATGATTTTAATCAAAATACAAGAAAGGAAAATAAGTTAAAATAGAGACAATAAGGATAAATACATGAAAAGGAGGACAAACACTCAAATTTTTCCCTCAAATGCATAAAGAGCACATGTAAGATGAAGGAAATAACTATAGTTAATCATATGACAAAATATCAAAGAAATAGTTGTGAATTCACCAACAAAAGAACCCACAACACAAAGTAAACATCTCTGACTCATAGACCAATTATTCTCCACTTATTTCCTTAATCAAAGAGCTCACAAAATCTTTCCTATGCACAAAAATGAGAAACTCAATCTTCTCCTTAAGAAGTTCCTAGCTCTCCCTCAAAAACTCCGCCCTTTGTTATTTTTAATTTTTTACATAAATACAAAAGAAAAGATCTTTTAGCTTCTATAAATGAATCTTTTACAATTTGTGATTTTACAAAGTTTTATTAAATAAATTACAAAAATAACTCCTAAGAGAACTTTTCAACAGTTTTTAAATAAAATGACGGACCTTGCCTTCATTTGACCAATGGCCAACGAACCTTTATTCATGCCACCATGTGTTGTTCTCAGTGATACCCTCTTTGAAACCTTCACTCTCATTTTGAAACCTTACAAAGTTTTATTAAATAAATTACAAAAATAACTCCTAAGAGAACTTTTCAACAGTTTTTAAATAAAATGACGGACCTTGCCTTCATTTGACCAATGGCCAACGAACCTTTATTCATGCCACCATGTGTTGTTCT
>VDFB02000015.1:317800770-317834967 GCA_007258455.2 Sequoia sempervirens | reverse complement strand
GTCCCTGCTTTCCATAACCAGTACAAAAACCTAGGTAATGGTACTATCAATAGGAGTGATGAAAAATTCTTAATCACTATGGAGAGATATGTACCTATGTCATAGCAGATGCAAACAACATTAATTCCATAGGACATTGATGATTTTTGTCATTTAGATTAGGCTCTACTATTTCTCAATAGCATCTTATTGGAAATGAAACAATATAGCTACATCTATAGACCAATAGCTGACAATACCTTATGGGCAACATCATATATTCTATACCATACACTATTGGATTGTGAATCAAATATGGAAGGATATTGTGAGAGCTGAAGACATAAAACAGTTTATGGTATTCTCCTAACTTCTAAGAGCTTTTCAACACATTGAATGTGGGAAGCAATATTTCTTATTATGTTTAATATGAAGCCTATTATTACAAAAATTCCCCTTAAGAACAAAAGAAATAAGAGCTATCCTAGCAAAGCAATAAAGAAGAGGACAATTTTATATGAATGTTGTCTACATCTTACTTTGCACACATACACATGTGCACAGAGGAAAAGAACAATCAAACACAACAAAAGAAACCCATAGTTTAGTTTTTTTCTAGACATGTAGAAATTTATTGCAAACACATGTATTTTCCTACATACAATTGTATGAAGATGTCTACACTAGGAACATTGAATTGCATGCATAGATGTTTTTGTATATGTATATGTATATATATACATGCATAGAACCATGTCCACAAGTATATTTAGATAATGGTGACATTTTTTATCACCTAATGAAGTTCTAGAGTTTCAATCCATTGATATGATGGAATATAATTATGTTGTAGACATCAATAGGGAACGAAAACCATTAAAAGCAGCCCACAAAAAATCAAAATACCAACAAAAGTTGCTTAAAGTTAACAATTTTATTGTATTCCAAATAGAGCCACAAAATGCTTGCCATAAAGAGAAACCCACAAAGATTCACAATAACAAAGCAAAGCAAAAATATACCCATATCTCAACAAAACCTTATGGAAAATTGGTTAATGTGTTCCACCTACTTGTGGGAATGTATGTGACTGATGGTGGATGCAAAGAACATTGATATATACTAATCCATAACTTTGTCTTGCTGGGACATCTTTGGAATCATAAGATTTGTTTTCCACTATTCTATAGTTGTGTTTTCTACATCTAATATTGTATATCTAGATCTTTTGTGGATAGTCAAAATGATATTAGTTGCTATGATAGTCAATAATGGCTTATGAATAACAATATAAACTTTATAATATTAACTAATCTATTATGCATTGCAAATGAGGGAATATAGCCAAATCTAGTGAGCAACAATTAGCTTGTGTTATGGAAAACAAGATAGACTATTTTAATATATTTCAAGGTCATTTCCACATAATGGAAGCCTTAAATGAGACAATATTAAATTTCCCTATGTGTATATTTGTATGTATGTCAAATTGGATGTGAGCAATGTACATACGTTCTCTTCCCAATGTTTATTATTTTCTAAAAATAGTTATTTGTCTGAAACTTGACAGGGCATAATTCAAATGATATACTTTATATTAACTATTATATACAACACTGAAGCCTTTTTCCCAATTATTTCTTTTCCTTTGTATTCTTTGTGTCTCTAGGGAAAAAAAGGAGGGATTTTCAAATTGAAATAGTAAAGTTGGAATAACAAATTGTATGTTACATATTATTTGAATCATTCAAGCCCTTATTTTTATTAATCCTTTCCTATCATATTCTTAATGCTTGTGCAAAAAAATTGAATGCCCATGTTGTGTTTTTAAGTCATAGACCTTGTAGTCATCCGTCGGCATTGCAACTCTCAGCTTTTAAAAGAGCAAACCCATCAATGTCAGTGGCCTCTAGCTCTATCAAGGCTAGTGAAAAATCCTTGAGCACTAGTCCTGTAAGTCTGTTTCTTGTTTAGTTTTTTGCTGCTTCCAATTATATTAACACTTTCTGAAGTGCACCAAACAAACCAAGAATATGCTTCAGTTGAATTATCAATTGCTATCCTATATGTTCTAACTCATTTATAGTTGAACTCTTTGTCTTTACTTTCCCTTTCAATTTGTTGGCCATTTGGGAGTGACTTATGTGTTAGAGGGGGAAATTTCACAACTTCCAAATGTTTCAATATTGTTATTTGCTTTTAGAGTTGAGTCATAGTCATAAATATCTCATTGCTACCACTATGATGAGTTTAATTGCCTTGTAGGCTACAAATGTGAATCCAACACTAACAACACATGCGATATGATCTATAGATGTTGGAGATGTTGTCCCATCTCTAGTCCTCCAACTAATGTCTTTCCAAAAAATAGGAGGTGATCAAAGCCTGGTTGATCAGTACAAAGTCATCCTTTCTAATGGAACCCACATGTAGATAGGAAATTTTCCTATAAAATACAATAACCTTTTGTTTACAGGGGCATTGAAAATAGGTTCGATTTTGTGCTTGGAAAACTATTTGTGTAGAAAGTTGTAGGAATCAAGGTTATATATAGTTATACCTTACTTGTAATTGTAGTTTTTTTCTTCCTTGTTTGTGGGGACTTCCTTTTAAACTATTTAATGTTCATTTCGATCCAAGGAAATTGTCATACTATCCCTAGATGTCAAAATGATAGATTGCCAACTAATTGGAAAACCTAGATATTTATTTAGAGAGCAAGAAGAATAGTTGGTTCTGACTTGCCCTCCCCATCCAAATGAGCCTCAACATTTGGAATTAATACATCCCCAAGGCAGTAAGATGCTCTTGTGAATATTAGCCTTGTTAAAGGGTTGAATGTTTACCAAACCAAATGGATGATAAAAGGTCGGGTAACAACAAAGAGTGATTTTCACCATTACAATAGACAAGGGTGTGAGGGCTAGGTATTCAATTTTGATATTAATGATAATGAGGGAAAAAAAATGAATTGTGTACTTCAATGAGATAGCAGAATTGCATTATGATAGGGTTGAGGTGGGTCATACTTATTATGTGTCAAATGGATAGGTGAGATGGGCAGATAGGAAATTTAATAAGTTAAACAACAAAAAGGAAATCATTTTGGATCAAAACTTAATGTTAAAATGTTGTGATGATGAGGCCTTTGTGCCAAAGAAAGTATTTAAATTCATCCCATTAAATGAAATTTCAAATTACACAAATAACAATTTGATTAATGTTATTGGCATTGTGGTGCATGTAGGATTGGTATCGACTATACAAAGAAAGGATCAGTCCCAAACAATTCAGAGGACTATTAAACTTAATGATTTTTCATCCTTTTCAATTGATGTTAATTTATGGGGCTCAAATTGAGAAGAAAAGGGTGATGAGTTGGAGAGGTTGTACACCCTTGGTTCAACTCTCATCCTTGCTATTAAAAATGCACGTGTTGGGTACTTCAATGGAGTAGTTCTAAACATAGCCACATGGACTCTTTTATATATAAATCCTGACATACCAGAAGCACAACCCTTGATCCAATGAGGGCTTATAGATCCACCTACTATTAAGCCCCCCTAGATAGTACCTCGAAAGGTTGCTTTGGGAAATGGGAGAGTCACTATTGCGTATATCTTGGATCATTGCCTTGGATTGCTAGAAACTTTGCATGCTACTCTCAAGGAAATAGTAAAATATATAAAAATTGATGCATTGTGTTACATTGCATGTCCATTGCAGGTGAATGGAAGGAAATGTAAGAAAAAGTGTGAACAATCTAACCAAAATACATGGTTCTGCCCTAAATTCTAGACAACAATAGCTGACTATGACTTTTGATATTTATTGTAGCTAAAGATGGAAGACCACACATGAAAGCTTTGGGAAATTTATTTTGACGAGTTTGTGACAAGCCTATTGCAAATGTTAGCAAAACAACTTTACTTGTTGCAATATGAGTCTACCACTACAATGAGTGTTGAGTTTGTTATCAATGCTATCACCTACACCTCATTTGTTTCCATTGTTGTTATCAAAATTCAGACTTATAATTCAAAAACAAGACTCAAAACAACAATAGTGAAAGTTGCAAGGGTTAACTTTGAAGCTGAGTGCAAGTTGTTACTATCAAATTTGTTTGCTATTTCCTCTACCATGTAAGAGTCTCTAGAGATATTCGGTGTACTACCTTAAACACCAAAACAACCATGCCTAATTACAACTTTGCATATTTCTTATAGTTAATGTTAACTGTACATTTACTTCATTTTCTTCCCTTGCACTGCTTGTCACATCAAAAAGACCTTTCCTTTCCACTACTATTGCTTTGTTGTTGGTTTGACTAGTTATATATTAATACAATGAAGTATAACTTATAATCTTTAAGAAAAAAAGATATAGCTTTTTTCTTTTCTATTATTCATGTTGCTTATAATTTTGTTCCATTTTAAGTGTATATTTCTAATTTAATTTTATGTTGTTTATTTATATAGTGTTGGTGTCCTTTTTAAGAGATGTATCAGTATCTATAGCTATTCATATATCTACTTGTGAACATGGTTGTATACATGTGTACATTTACGTATGTATATAGATAAATATGCATGCTTGCAATTCAAATTTACCAGTGCATACAAGTTTCTGGTACATATTTGCATAGATATATATATGTGTGTAATGGATATCTCCAAGTATATGCATGCACAATTCAAGATTTATAGGTATCTATGAGATTTTTTAAAGAGAATATTGTTCTCATCTTTTTTTTAGTGTTCTTAATGAATAGAATATCTTGACAAAGTTTTGTATAGAAATATGTGTCTATGATGTATTTGTCTATGTAAGTATCTATGTTTGGGTATCCATCTAATGCTTCCCAAATGTTCTTGCTACTACTTTGTGATCCCTAATGATAGTGCCATGCTAGATATGGATGTGATATGGTTCTTGGCTATAATGTTTCTTACATACGTTCTGCAGTTCAATCCACAACCCAACACTGGACAATGCCTTATTGAAAATTTTGCAAACTACTCAATTACTTTGGTAAGTTTTAAATGAAAAGTATTATTGCAACCATTTCCAATATATGTAACACATACATGAGACAATGTTTGCATGGCATGTTTGTGCGAAGTGATGCTTGTTTCCTCTACACAAGCAACATATAGATATATGTGCATTTAAACTTATCTATATTTCTTTCACATGTATTGACAACTTCAGGTGTGCATGTGTATATACTTCATTTGTAGAAACAATCATCACCATGGTGGCACAAAATTTTCATAGAAGCTAAAGCTACATACAATAGTCAATAATTCCCCATGGAAAGTAACATAAAATGTTCAATTGCTTTGGTAACTTTAGAACTCTAAATATTATTGTGCCCATTGCCAGTCTATGGAGCATATATATGAAACAATGTTGTTATTGGTCTATTTTTATTCCTATGCAACAATCACCCCTATATGGAAATGAGAAATGGAATAGACTTCATTGCTTTGCAACAATTTCCTGTATATGAAAAATTTTACCTGATAGGCTATATGTGTGAACTTTGGATGTAATTTGCATGAACCTTTCTAGTTTTAAAGCTGCTCAACAACAATCGCCAATGTAGATATATTTTCATTTGCACCTGCACCCACATATATCAGTGTATTTTTGTCTACCACCTACATCTTTATCAATTTCATTCGCTCAATGCATAGATAGGGATTTGGTCCTTCAAATAACTGGTCATTGAAAAATATGTATCTCTTATGTTGTGTAGCATTTTCCTTTCTATATATGTATATATGTATGTACATCAAATTAATTGTAGGCAACATATACTTCTACCAAGTTGTTTACTGTGTGTAATAACACCTTCTATTTTTGTGTTTTATGGGCCTTTGCATATGGGCCATTGTTGTAACCAATGTTGTTTTATTTTTGGACACAATTTTGTGGCAATGGGTTGCAATGCAGTAGTGGTGATGGTTGTGAGTAACACCCACCTATAAAATCCTTTGAGAACATAGCGACTGTCTATGTAATCTTTGATAATGCATTGTTGCGTGTCATTCTTCAGGTTTCCTTTGTTCCCCAACAAAACTTTCAATAATAAGGGCAAGCTTCTATGATGGTGTAGGTGTGGTCAGTAGCTGTGGAATTTTTGTGATGGTGGTTGGAGGCTATTTTGTGTTTTTAGCATCGGGTGATGGTTGCAAAGGCATTATTTTGGAATGGGTGATGGTTATTTTGTGTTTTCTTTGATCTCTATACTTAAACTTCTACAGGGAAATTTATTCCTTCTTCCTATCATGTAGCCTTCTATTTATTGATTGAGAGTTACTGTCACATGTAACAAAATAATGAGTAACTATGTTTTAATTGATAGTTGCAATTTTTCTATTGAAGATGATCCACATCATGCATTTATTGAAATTGATTTTGTCAACTAAAAAATGTGGCACCTATTCCTCTGTAAAGAAATTTATTAGAGTTCTACGACAACTACATAGAAAGCATACAACAATTAATCCTAGTATACAAATATGAACACGTGTTCCTTAGCTTCTATGGAGTTGGTTAGATGCTACTTTGTGTTGTTTGCATGAGGCAATGGTCACAAAAACTCTACAAATTTTTTTGTTTGTGATAATTATTTTCCTGTTTCTTCCACATATGAATCTTGTATATAACACTTGAAAATAAAATTTATCATTCCAAGAGTGTCCCATAAAGTAGACATAGGGATTAGTGTAATACCCCTCATGTTGTTTGGACTTGATACTTTGAGACTGTGATAGTTAGTACTTATTGTTGGATTGGATAGTTTAGATTGATTGATGATTGTGCTACTTCATTTGATGACATTATGGTTACATTTGGTTTGGTGATGTTTAATTTGATTTCCATAATACATTGTGATGTAGTGGTTTAGTAATTAGTTTATGATGTGATCAGTTAGTTTAGAAATTTTATTTCATATTTTATATTGTAATTGTTAGTATAGTTTTGGTGAGAAGACAGTGTAGCACCACTCATTTACGAGTGCCCTGCTACACTGCAATTTCTTCTCATGATATGATGTTTTTTATTATATATACACATGTTACTTGACATTTATTGGTATGCAGGAATTGTAGGAATAAATTCTCGATTCCACCTACTATGGAAGGATAGGGTGAGCATTAAATTAACCCAATGGGCACAATGCTGAAAAAGGGAGTTGATAAGGAAGTGTCCCAATCCCAATTCTGTCATCCCGTGTGAGTTTTGTTGTGTCATGATTGAGGCTTTGTCCTTGTCATTGTGTAGTTTGATTGTTGATTAATTATTTTATGTATGGTTAGTGGTTATTTAATTAATCTTTATTTTATAAGAATAATTAATGTTGTTTCATTGCTTTGATTAAATTGTAAGTTAGTAAAACATTGAATTTTAAATATATTGTAAATTTAAAAGTTATTTAATTAATTAAAAGTGTAAGTAATTAAGTTAAATAAATAATGATGATGATAATTATATATTATCTTTTTCCTAATATTAAATTAGAAAATATGTAGAGAATATATTGAGAAAATAATTAATTTTTAATTAAAATTGTGAGATAAGTGTGTGCTTTTAAAAGAAGGAAAAGAACCAATGATGGAAGAGGATTTTTAAGGAAAAAGATGATGAGCTTTCTTGATTTTTATTTATTTTATTGTGAGAGGGTTTTTACACACACAGAGGATTTTTCTGGTTTTTGTCTGAAGAAGAAAAGAAAAAGATAGTTTTTTTGTTTTGTGCTTCTGGGTGAAAGTTCTTATGTAAGAAAAGATTTGTTTTGAAGAAAAGATTGATTGAGAAGAGAGATGAAGGCAGGAAATTGAGAAAGAGCTACAAAGGGGATTCTACATCGAATGAAGGACTCCAAGTTCCCTTAAACTTATTATTTTCTTCTTTTGAAATCTGTGAACAAAATCTTGTTTGCCATGTTTTGAAAATAAATTTTTCTATGTTTTAAAAAAAAGTTTTTGTGATTGAAAATTTTATTTGAAATAAACTTTTGAGTCCTTTGTAGGAAATTATAGTGAAACCT
Organism: Sequoia sempervirens; assembly: GCA_007258455.2. Classification (NCBI taxonomy): domain Eukaryota; kingdom Viridiplantae; phylum Streptophyta; class Pinopsida; order Cupressales; family Cupressaceae; genus Sequoia; species Sequoia sempervirens. The sequence continues at coordinate 317,826,929 of VDFB02000015.1, read as the reverse complement.
TCAAGATTTCTTCAATAAAACTTAGTGGTGGAAATAATTGTTTTGAAAGAGAAAATCCTTTTTGTTATTGGTTGAATTTGTATGTCCAGATCTATATTGGGTCTGTTACGAAAACAATGTATTTATATGATCTATTTTGAATCTCTTTATATATATATATATATATACACACAATATTTGATTCTTATATATATATATATATATATATATATATATATATATAAATTTATATATATTTCAAATTTTGAATTTTATGTATTGAATAAATTATGCATTTTAAATGTGTTTATTTTGAGTTTATTTCGTATTTTGTCCCAAACGAAATACATGTAAAAAAAATTATATTATAAAAAAATTATTTTTAAAATAAAATATTAAAAATTCATTGGGGGTGGGAGGTCAGCCAAAGCCATACCCCCCACGGCCTTGTAATGGTGGCAGTGCACAATCACTATGACTGCGCACAGTAGCTGAGGCTGCTGGGCATAGTTCGTGGGGACTGCGGCCTCCCCACAGGGGGAGGTACATAGTACCTCCGCCTGTGTGGAGGTTCAAGCTATATAAAGTTTACTTTATTTATTTTTATTGGTTTCTATTTAATTCATTTTTTTATGTGTTTTTAATTATATATAGGTAAATATATATGTATATGTGTATATATATTTAAATTATAATTTTAAAACATGATATTTATTAAATGTTTTTATAAAATGATTATTTTATATATATATATATATATATATATATATATATATATATATATATATATATATATATATGTTTTATTTTATATATATAAAAATATGCATAAAAGCATATATAAGTATATATAATTGCATATATATGTGTAGTTGGTTGGATATATTGCGAATATGAATTTAATATGATAATTTTAAGAAAATTGCAATGTTATAATATAATTGTGCAAATTAGAAATAAACTATATGCTTGAAATTTAATCGAACTTTCTTGAGTTATTGATTTATGAAGTTGGTGAAATTTATTATGCTTGTAGTTTGTTTGGTGTTGTTCTATGTTTTATTCACTCTTGAGATTATTTATTTTATTTTATTTTATTTTCTTTAATTGGGTTTATTTCTTGCAGGAAAACCCTAATGTTAGCTTATCCTGTTATAGAGACTTAAGTTGTTGTTTAGGACTTCCAGAGGTGGGGATACTGAGGTGTAATTGTGATCTCTTATTTTGATGCTTGACCTATGTTTTGACCATGGTTGTGATTTAGTTTGCACTTGGATTGTACCATTTTGTGGATGTGTTTCATATGTTTTGGCGAGATGGTTATGCCTCACGGATGATCCATTTGATTGGTTCAGTAATTCTTGTTGGTACAATCCTTTTGTATTGGATATTTTGTGTTCAGTGTTTAGAGAGAGTGGCTCTAAGTGGGGGCTGGTGCACAAAGGGGTTGTCTGGGTAACCCACATAGAGTTAGAGTAATCAATGATAATCTAAGTAATTAATTATGGGTGGGGATTAAACATTAATAAGATAACTATGATGCCTCATCTTCCTTTTAGTGCTATCATAGACTAAAGGGGACTGAAAAGGCTATGGTTGGCAAGGTCGTTGCCTTGTCTTCACGAAAGGTTAACTATAACGCCCCACCATGTGAACCCCAAAGGACAACAACACAATAATTATTGCACAATTTTTTTTTTAAAAGTTAACATAACATACATGTAAAACACATTAAGTCATGACATGAATTTCATTTAAGTAGATTCACTAACACATACATCCCTTGGGGTACACAAGGAGACATTACGAACTTAAATCCATACAACAACAATAAAGAATAAAAACCAAAGATATAATCCATAACAAAATAAACATTAACAAATATAACAAATACATGATAATAATTGATAAGAAACCATCTGTGTACACAAATATAACATATACATGATTAACTCAACACATTGAATAACAACTGCCATGGCCAATAGCCACAAAAAGGTTAAACGTTACATTACAATACAATGTTCTAGAGGTAAAATAGTGTTTCCAAACATAAATGGAAACCATACACAAGATAACATGATACAAATAAATAGATGAATACAAAGTATCATAACTGGCTCCAAGACAAATACAACTCTGGAGTCGCTGCAACAACACCAATCCGCACCTCTCGATCCTCGACTAGGGACCCAATGGGGTGCTTGGCATGTTCCACCCGACCATGTGGGTCCGAAGACCCACCCCCATGCTAAGGAGCTAACAAGAAAGAGACCTCAACCAAGAACATCCAAACAAGGAACCACAAGACTCAACATCAAACAAAAGTATCATAAAACTCAAGGATTACAATGACATAATCAACAACATCCAAGAATCAACATAATAACTTGAAGTCATAAATCTCATCACATAAATCAAAGCAATAACCAGTAAAAAAGTAACCAAAGGATGATCATGAAACACTTCCAAATCAACTAAATTAATAAACATAATACAATTCCAAATTGTAATTAAACAATACAATAACATCATATCACAGTACCAAAAGAGTACAAGGTCATAAGTCAAATATCAATGAGATCATACAAGACCAAAAATTACACCAAAGATGTATCAAGGAAATACTCCATAAATAAATATAAGTCCATTCAACCACAATCTAAACCAACTCACATAACATACTTCCAGAGGAACACAATAAAGGAAAACACCTGGGCAACTAGGGGAGAGTGTCATTGCATGGCTTAACATGGATTCTCTAGGCTACCTATTGCAAGGTACCGCCTCCATCTACTGACGGATTATACAAGCAACCAAGCACTAGGAACCACCTGCATCTATGGTTATCCAGGCTACCTATCTCAAGGAACTGCCCCATAGGGTTGCTCATGCAGAATCGTTGACCTTTCGTGAAAACAAGGCAACGATCTTGCCAACCACGGCCTTCTCAATCCCCTTTAGCCTGTGATAGCACTAAAAGGCAGATGAGGCATCAATTATATTTTTAATGTGATTCTACCCACCTCCTAGTTAATTACTTAGGTTTTCACTTATTAATCACACTCTAACAAGGGCTATCCTGGTGCCCCTTTGTGCACCGACCACCCACTTAGAGCCACTCTCCCTAGAGACCCAACAACATAAAAACCAAGGGTTGTACAACATAACAAGAACATTAGATCACAATAGAGAAACATGCGAGGCATTACCCATCTCGCTATAAATACATAATCATAATATCAACGATTCCCATACAACCCTTTCAAAAAAATGAAACCAAAACACTTGCCACATCAAGGGCACATAAAAGGAGAGACATTGACCAACAATAAAACAAACAAGCCTCTAGAAGACTCTCAAAAAGTTTACACTAGGGTTTCCCCATCAAAGAACTGACAACAAAAATTGCAAGGCCACAAAAACTATTTTCGGTTTAAATATAATGAGTGAATACACCAAAATAAGATCAACAACTCCATTCAAACAACATCAACAACTTTGATACGAACTAAATCAGAAATCCAAGGGAAACCTCTATTTTCTCCTCTCAGAATACCCATAACTCAAAGAACTTTTCAATTTGACTCATTAACAAATCAAGCAGAATCATCAATCATGACAATGACAACATTAACCAATTTACCACTTAGGGTAAAGAACCAAAATAAAACATATGGGTTCCCAACGAATAGCAACATACATTAATTGAGAGAAAATCCCCAACTCAAAATCAACTCACAAAAAGTCACATTGAAAGGATCTATCAAAACAATCCATAAAACCACACATTCAAATACAATATATCCATTCATTCAATAAGAAGTAACTTGAAACCATCTAAAAAGAACATTATTTTAAAGATCAATCATTTCCAACCTTTAAGGATATCACAATATTGCGGAGAGAAGATATAATCTGATGTTTTAAAGCCATAAGACACTAATCACAGGTATACTCTTCCAAACACAAATTAAAACAAATATATTCCAATTTACACATTATACTGTTACTCTTAAATAACAACAATCTCCATTCCTAATTCTATCACTTTCTTATTTGTCAAGATTACTTAATTCCTTTATATAAAACAAGTTAATAACTTTATGATGATATAATTCAAGAACCTCCTTAATATTACCCAATTAATCATCTAAACTATTTAATCATTCCCTTTCTTCTATTTAAATTAATTGTTGCCCCTAATTTAACTACACTTTACATAATTATTTTTTGAAACATTTCCTTTTAGAAAAATCATTTACTCAAAACCATAACTTAAACAAAATAAATTATCTAAGAAGGCCAAAAATATTCTTTTCTCATATGAATTTAAAATAATTTTCACATAATAAACACATAGAATGATTCATCTTTTTTTTTAAATTATTATTTCTCCTTCAAGCAACTTGATTCTTCTAATACATAATATTTCTAATTTCATTATATTCCATAATCATCTAATGTAACATCCTATAACTTGTTAGCAACCATTACCTATTCAACAAATAAATTAACCAATATCTTATTATTAGTATTAACATTTCCTACTAAACTTAAGACAATAAAAAAGGAACTCGGTCAACAATTCTATTCTATCAATTGCAACTTACATTTTCCAAATAATCAACCATAAAATACATTGTTTCCACATTCCCTTTACTAATCTAAATCAATAAAACTACTCTTCATTTTATTTATTTATTATTTTCTAATTCACTAACTATATTTTCTAATCAATACAAGGCAAAGGTCTTCTTTCTTGAAATCATAATATTTATATACAAAATTACACACACACACACACACACACACACACACACACACACACACACACACACACACACACACACACATATATATATATATCGCACACATAAATATACATCTTTATTTATTTATCTATTCACATATTTCCTTATTATCAATATAAGGATTTGTTTTCTAAATGAAAAATATAGATTTTAACCATATAAAAGTTCACACATAGATAGATAGACAGATAGATAAATATATATATATATATATATATATATATATATATATATATATATATATATATATATATATATATATATATATATATATATATATATATATATATATTGATACAAATGGGTTAATGACCGAATGTCAACATGCAAATGAATGATTTAAAGTATTCGAGTTACATCATTCTATTACTAAAGGTCACCAAGATGCTAACACAGTCATCCAATGAAAAAGATACTCCCCTAAAGGGCAAGGAAGGCCATGGCTATCTATCCAAAATATTAAGTGCTATGGCTGAGACTGGATGACAATGAAATCAGAGAGATTATTTAAATCTATACACCCTACCATGATCAAGTGCGCCACTGACAGGTTATCAATGAACCGAGAGAGATTATTTAATTTACTACACCTTTGCAAGACAAAAATTTGCAGCTGTGATAGGTTGCCAATGGTTTCATGGAGACTATTTAATTTTGTACAATACCCCAACTCTAAACATTGTAAATGTGACAGATTGCCAAGTACATTAGAAAGCGAATATTGAAATTTGGAAATATCGCCATCTCCTTGCTGTAATAAAGATATTTTCAAGTGTTGTAGCTGCGATAGATTGTGAGGAGAATCAAGCAGGTTAATCAAACCTTTAAACTTCCTATTATGTTCCAGTGCTATAGCTGAGACAGGTTGACAATGGATCAGAGAGATTATTTAAACCTCGACAAAATATAAATAGGAAGACAGTTGAATCCAAACCATTAGTTGCATTTTAACTTTCCAAGGCCATTGCACAATGAATATAAAGATCAAGAGGATAGTGCAGATTTCAGTGAAGATAAAAATGAGAGCATCAGTCAATGACTCCATAGGTAACATTTCAAAAGCCAAGGACCTCGAGGAAGCATAGATGCTTGGCTGTCATATATGGACAAATCAAATTTAATGAAAAGGCTAAGAAATTTTAAGGAAAATTAAAATGACTAGTGAAAAAATGATGTTATCTCATGGAATGCAATGTTTGAAGGATAAGCAGAAAATTGATTTGTTTAAAGAATTTCAAAATTTCTAAGCAAATGCAATCAACAAATATAAAGCCAATTTCTGCAACCTTTACCCGCATCCTCTCTGCCTACACCAATATGTTTTTTTTTTTTTTTTAATTTTATTTTGAAACAGGGTATGGGATTCCCATTAAAAGCCTAAATATTGTGGATGCCCCATAAGACATGCATGTAAAGAGTGGAGGCATAGACAAGTCACATGAATTGTTTAACAGAATAAGGTCTATAAAATGCGGCATCAAGGACAAGGGATGTCAATTGTTCGATAGGATGCCTCAAGGAATTGAGATCTCATGGAATACATTACTTACAGGAAATGTATGATATCATTTCTTAAAAAAAAATACTTTCACTGAGGTCTCACCTCGTGAAAAGAGTGACCTATCTATTTCCTAGAATCAGCTCAGTAAGACTATTCGTTAATAATTCAAAGGTATTGCATGCAATTAGAAATAACAGGAAATTTGTCTCAGAAACCATTGTTTGTGGATAGAGGTAAGAGAGAAACTTGAGGTTAGATACTTACATGAGCCATTCGCATCATGCATGAGGATGAATGTATAAGAACTAGGCGACATTCCCATAACTGACCCACATGGTACGCTGAAACAACTTCATCACCACACTAGAGGAAGCCTGATGCTTATCTTCATCATAGTATGCAATCTAGAGCCAAGCATACCGAGCCCCCCCGTCCTTCACCACCACTAGTTTCTTTTTGTTAAATAAAAATCTTAGTCTCTTCCCCTCCCAAAAGCTAAATAAAGTTATTATTATTTTTTTTCATATTCTACAGTTTTCTTTGACTTCCAATTGCTCTATAGGTGCAGTTTCTTTTCTTGTTTTAAAACACTTCAGCTTCCTATCCATTTAAATTTCTTATTATAATAATTATCTTTTCAAGATTATTTTGTTCATAATTATTATTAGCTTCAACTTAACACAACAATTTAAATCAATTTATCTAATAATATCGCTTTTACTTTTAACAAATTAGTTTAATTTGATCATTTGTTCTAAATCATTTGATTTAATTTAATTGATTATTATTTTAATTTTCTAATTATATTTTAAATAACCTTGCAAATCACTTATGATTTAATTAATTATTTAAACATGACTACTTACACAATCAAATAACATAGCAATCAATGAAGCACACACAATCCTCACACAAAAGTCCAGAACAACTGACACGGAGGGGCACTACATTAACGATTTCGCATGATTAACCCTATGGAGTGGCATCTTGAGATAGGTTTTCAGGAGAACCATATATGGAGGCGACACCTTGAACTAGGTTTTTTGGATTATCCGTGTATAGATGGAGGCGACACCATGTGATAGGTTGTCTGGATAATCCATGTGAAGCCATGCGATGACACTCTCCTCTAACATTCCATTTGAGTTGTTTTTATAGAAGTCCTCTGGAAGTAGTCTTTTGATATTATGACTTGAGATTTATTGATGAGGTGTATCATGATTTATTGTTGTATTATTTGGAAAGTGATTTACTATTATGTTTCGAAAGTGGTCTATTGTTATGTCTTTTGGTGAATTATCATTGTTTAGTTTCTATGTGGTATTTTGATGTTATTTTATTTTGTATGGAGTTAGTCTTGTGTTTCTGTTGATGTGCTTGGTCAGGGATCCTTCCTTGTCTACTTCCAACATGGGAGTGGTTGGGTGGAATGTTCTTCACATTTCGTTGGGTTCCCTTTAGATGCAGTTGTATCTTTCATTTCAAGGTTTTGGAAAATGTTGTTGATCCAAGATTCATATGCTCCAGATGTGCATTTGTACTACTGATGTATTTCATTTATTTATGTCTTTCTTCCATGTGTGTTGGGAAGACCTTGATGTAATTTGTTTATATGTTTATTATGTTGTACTATCATATTGATATAATGTATATTCAGGCCATGTAATCATTTGTGAACTATCATTTGTAATTATTGATTATGTTGTGTTGTATCTGTCAATATATATATATATTTATTGTCTTTATAATTAATTAATTTCTGTTTTTCATGTATGGTTTAATATGGATTACTTTATTAATGTGTTTATTGTTAATGGATGTTTTAAATGGAGATGCGAGAATGAACATTTTATTTTACATAATTGTATATATAATGTTTAATCTATTATCTTTGTGATGGGTTAGTGTAGTAATGTCACCTCGTGTACCCCAAGGGATTTAGTTGTGCAACTTAGAACATTATTATGTTGGAATACTTAAGTACAATTATTATGTTCTTTTAAAAAATAAAAATTGTTGTGGTTAAATTATTTGTTCCTTTGGGGTTTGCACGACGGGGCATTACAATTAGTATGTATCAATGGTATTTGCATCTACTATGACATGCATACATACCTCTGCATAGCGCATATACATTGTCCACCATAGTTAACAATCATGACATCAATATTCCTTCATGTGTTTGAAGACAACTTATGGGTATATTTGTGTAACAACGTATGATGCTCCATAGGTAAATTTGTTAGCGCTAGCAGGAGCCTCAGAAAGCAATTATTTTAATGACAGACTATATATGAAGTATAATGAGGAACATTGATTTCAACATTCATCAGAGTAGTGGCCACCCAATATTAGAGAGCAAGCCTCATTTTGTTCTCTTCCATTTTATATTTGCTATGTGTGCAACTAAATTCCTCACTTAAATTGGGTTTTTTGTGATTGTGTGTAGATCTACCTTTGTATTTTATTAGATATTGTAGGATACATACCAACAATTAGAGAACACTATAAATCAAAGAATTTGATTATCTCCACCAATACTATTCATTGGGATCATCATCAGAAGTTTCTCTTCTTTATGGTAAGTGAATTACTTCTCCTTTCCTCTTCATCTATATGCATATAGAATCTACACCATTTGTAAACTCACTTCCTTATGATTTTTTATATGTGACATGTAATTGTGGTATTGCATAGATTTCGCTTATAAATTATAGACCCATTTAAATTTTGTAATTTAGATACTGCTTACCAATAAAACATGTTCACGACACCAAATCTCACATTTCCCTTTTGTGTAGGTACATTCCACCAAAACCATTTTAGATTGCAAGTACATTGTATTCATATACAAGTTGTACAAATCTCCAAAATGCTAAATAGCTTTACGATTCCACATTTACATGTTGTATGGCCTTCACCTACATTCCATCTGTATACAATGTAAGCATATATATCTTTTTTTGTATTTCTCATTTCACAACTCCATGTTAATTTATTAAAAATCTATAACGTTGATTTCCACTGAATAAATTTTCTTAGGTTCCAAAGCATTGCCTTCACCATTGATCAAAGTGGTGGATAATTAACGTTACCGATTATGGGTTTGGTGAGATCCCATGATGCTCCATGACCCAATATGGTAGGGTGGAGAGTAGGCCTCCTTTTCTATGCCCAGACTCCAATCCATTCCATGCACAAGGTATGCCTAGATTTAATTTACTTACTATGTCCTACTACAACTACATTGCATCTTGTTTGTAATTAATTGTATGTCTTTATATTTTATAATTTATTTATTGTCTACTAATGGTACATGTTTATTAAACTAAACTTAAAATAATCCTTTCATGCTTGCAGCTAGACACAACCCAGCCAATCATCCTTCACCATACTTCTGATGCCATTAGATCTTCTATTGAGTCAGTAGTGACCAAAACATTGCTTTTCACCATTGATTGTAGTGGTGGACAATTTATTTTCTTGCCCAGGGGTTTGGTGAGTGCGCACGACACTCCATGAGCCAATATGGTTGGGTAGAAATCAGGCCTTGTTTTGTTGTGTACATACTGCATTCTACCACATGCACTAGGTATGGCTAAATTATAATTACTTCATTTTTCCCATTACAAGTACAAAGAAAAGTATGTTTTATAAAATATAGAACTTTGATACCTCTTGGTTTACATATTTTCTATGAATTAGACATGATCACTGCACTAAAATTCACACTTTGTATACACATAAGTTGTATATGGTCTCACCTTTGCAGAAAAGGTTTTGCATAGGATTGTAACTGTGAGTTTTAGCTTTTTGTGGCGATGGCTGTAATGGAATAAAATAGTTAATGTTATGCAGTTCATTCCATTTTGCATAATCACCACACTAAACTTCACAATTTTTTTTTATTCTTGTAGACAAAACTCCAGCCATAATCTTAAATTTGATGAACTAATTTGTTGCAAACAACCTTTTAGAACAATAACAATGGTTAATAGACAATCAAATCCTAATGTACTCTATATTGATTGTAGTAAGAAAAATTCATTTCACCATTGATCAGAGTGGTGGGAAATGTATATTCTTGCTCGGGGGTTTGGTGAGAGCCCATGAGGCTCCATGACCCAATATGGTAGGGTGGAGAGTAAGCCTCATTTTGTTGAGTTTTATTTTATATTTTTTATGTACAAATCTCTATGTTTCTGACGTAAGATTCAGAGAAAATTCATATGTTTTAGGTTATGGTTGCAATGGAATAAAATAGTTAATCTTATACACTTTGTGTTATATTCCATTGGGCATTGTTGAATATTATTCTCTTGCTTAAGCTATATCATTCCATTTTTGAGAACGTGTTGTTGAAAAGGCTATATTGTTTCAATTTTCAATAAGGTTTTGTTGTGTTGTTGTCAATTCCCTCTAGGTCTCTCTTTATGCCTTGCATTTTTTGGCTATGTTTCCAACAAAATAGAATTGTTGTCATTACGTAGATTTTGTCAATTGTTATTGTCTAGCTTGGGCTACATTGTCTCATTTTCGAGAAGCTTTTGTTCAAAAGGCTATATTGTTTGAATTTTCCATAAAGTGTTGTTGAGAAAAGACTATATTGTTTGTATTAGGTATTTTTTATTATTTTTCTCTTTCTTAGGCTATATTATATCATTTTCGATGAGGTGTTGTTGAAAATATTGTATTGTTTCAATTTTTGACAAGCTTTTGTTTAGAAAGGATTATATTTTTTGATGGGTTTTTCATTGTTAATTTTTGAGAGGGTACTATTGAGAAGGCTATATTGTTTCTATTTGTGATAGGATTTTGTTGATAAATGAGTCTATTTTATTATCATTGTGTTATTTGGCTACCATTTTGTATGGGTTTAGTGGCTATAGTTTTAAAATTTACATATAATGTTTTGAGAGATATTCTGATCACATGTAAAGTCAATTTAGCTAACAAAATATTAAAAATGTAACTCAATCAATATCAGCAAAAACAAATGAATGCTATTATATTTTTCTTGTTTTTTTGTTATCCATGATTTTTCCAAATATATACTTATTGGAAAATTTTATCTCCTACAACAAATTAATGATATAATAACCTTTCAGATAATTTTATTATGTGTGTGATTAACATCCATATAAATCTATACATAAGGGTAATAAAATATAGCAACAGAAAATCATTATTCCAATTAAAACTTACAATATATATTGCCATTTGTACATTAACATTTCCAAGCACCTTTTTTTGTCTCTTAGACTGCATTCCAGCAATTTGTACTCCGCGCCTCCTATCGACTCATCATTGCATGTCACTACATACAACTGCTAGTATTATATTATATTATAATAGATATATTCTATGTATATTATAATATAATATATAGATTATATTATAAATTTTATATAATATATATTATATTATAATATAATATATATTATAAACTTCAAGAAAACCACTACCAATTCAATATGGTCAGGTCTCAGACCTGACCATATTTCTAATAAGTTATAAATCAGAAAACGAATATCCGTTTCTTGCGTTATAAATAGAAAAAAAGAAAAACCTGAGCACTCATTTTATCTACTTGTGCATGGATGTTTTCTACTCAGCAACTCAGATATCTGTTCACCAAAGGTTAATAAGCTCAAAATCTTTCAAATTTGTAAGGTATGCTTGGATTTTTTTATTTTTATTCAATTTATATATTCATTTTTCATTTTTTTTAATTTTAGTGAAAAATGAGGTAAATTTAATAGATTTTTTATTGCATTAAAACCATTGTTAATTTTGATTTTTTTAATCAATTAACAGGTTTAAAATAGATCAATATGAAAATCTTAACCCTACATAAGATTGAAACCCTAACCTCACACAAAATGAAAACCCTAATCCTACACAAAATGAATATCTTAATCCCGTAGAAAATGAAAACCCTCCAAATCCTCCTTCATCGCAACCATTGTTTCCAAATCAAAATGTGCCAACAATACACAAGTCTATTCATAGAATTTAGATCAATTAAGAAAGGTATGTCAAATCTATGAAACACTTGATGAGTTATCAGACATGAAAAACACTTTAGAAACAATAATTTCAAATGTTAAAACTTTGGCAACTCTACATAATAGATTTGCACAGTGGTGACAGGAACAGAGACAAATTTATGTTGATGGGTTATCATATGATGAGGTGAAGGGTATGTGTAGGATCATCATGAAAAAAAAAGGCCCTTAAGTGGCAAAAAAATTAGAAAAATTAGAGTTAGGAAACTTGACATAAAAATTTGAATAAGTTATCTATATTATTTCAAATATATGTAAGAATAGAATCTATAGAAAATTTGATGTAGTTTCTAAACTACTAAGTTTATTTAAAAGAAAAAGAAATCTATTTGGTGAAAATTTGAAATTTCAATGCAGTAGTACTTAAATTTTAGTGAAAAAATAAGAAGTAAGTGTCTGTCTGACCACCCTAACCACAATAAAATGATAATATTTTTTTATAATATTTTAGATATAAGTAGAGGACTCATGTCCTAATGTGATGCATATTTTTTTGTAATTTTTTCCAAGTAAATAAGTAATTATGATTTTTTTATTACAACTTTTAAAAAATATAAAAACTGTATGTTTGACCACCTTAACTTGGTCAAAACTTCATGAAATTCAATTTTTCTTTTTTTAATCTTATAGTATGTGAAGCATAGAATGTGACACATGTTTTAGATTCAAAAAATGTGATACCATTTGAAAGCTATAGATGTTTTTCAATCCACCTATCAATCAGAACTTTAGTCGTAATTCAAATAGAAAATGAATAATATTTTTTTATTAAATTCAAAGTAAAGGATAATTTATATTGGTGGAAAGATGAGAATTTCCTTTAAAAACCCTTTTCGTTTTATCAATTTTGGATTAAAAAAAGGTTCTCAGCCACATACCCATCATATTGCCACTTTTTGGCCCATCATGATCCTACACATACCCTGAACACACTTGATATTGAGAAAGCCCAATTAGCTTAGTTATTCATCGATCAGAGAATAGGGCAACTTGTTAATGTGCAGAAACCAAAATTTTCAATTAAATGGGGCACCTATAGAGGCATATTAGATAATTTTTGGAGATGTTGGTGGATGGTTTTTGATAAACCACCCAACAACAATCTTGATGTACCTTAGTATTTTCTATGAAAAATTATATGCTAAGTTTGTGCTAGGAAAACATGTCAATTAATTTGACATGCGAGATTTATAGGGTGTTGGTAGAGGGATGGCACAAGATAGACCTAGAGCATGTTGAGTCACCCTAGTTCATACTCCTCTGCCTATTGTTATCCCAACTTCACTACCTTACCCTAAGATTGTTGTAGATACAGGGATTCTGAACATTTATGTGTTACATTTGTTTAGTGATCATTTGGTCATTCAGAGCCATCATGTTGCACAACCATTTGATGGTGCATGCCAACATGTTAGTGGTGCAATTGCTACATCAACTCCCACTGGAACATCATCCTCTTCGAGGCATACTTGTGTGCCTCATCGTTTCATGACATGCAATAATTTATGTTTGGTACCTCTCTGACAATCCACTAAGGCCTCTATAGACACATTTAGGTATGAGATTCATGATATGTCAGATGTAGGAGTTGATAGAGCATGAAGTGGATGATTTGTAGGAGAGAGATTGACTACCAGGAACAATATGGGAGGACCAGTAAGACTTAAAGTAATTTCATTGTTTGTTTTATGTAAATTATTTCATATTTTATGAGAGATATTTGAACTAATATATGTTTATTTGCTGGAATTTTTAACAGTTGTTGACAAAGGAGCAGATGTCGAAAGTGCAGGAGGCTACACATACTACCATTTCATTTGTGCTAGAGAATAAGTATATGATAAATTATTTAAATTTTTATTTTAGATGTTAATTTTTGAAATATATTATGTTTAAATACATGTACTACATATATTGATAGTCTGATGTAATCTTGTCTTTTTATGCAACAACCCGGTTCTTATAAAGCCTTGTGTATTGGGTTTGATCCATCAATTGGATGAAGTTGCACAACCGGTATATTTCTTTTATTCTCGACATTATAATTATATGTGCATGTGCATTTACATTCTTGTCATTTTTTATATAGGAAACCATCTTACCTGATTCATCCACTATGAGCCCATCTAGTGTCATAGCATCACAATAGGTATGTGTATTTAATATTGTTGATTTTACGTTTAGATAGGAGTAGATATGTGATTAGTAGATATGATTATTTGTCAACAATTATATGTTAATTTGTATCATTTTTATATTATCTACTATAGTCCTCTACTCGACTCAGCATTGTGATGAGTGTGAGACCATTCCTTTATATGAGGACTCTCGATCGTCACAAGGGACAATCATATGTAGACGTCTTGCAGAAAAGAGAGCAAGACTTGAGGTAAACAAGAATTACATTATTGATATAATACAGTACATGTATACTAATTTTGATGTTAAATTTGTAATTTATAAATGGTGGTATATAAGTTTCTATTTACTAGTCTATCTTGTCAACCATTCACATAATTAATCTAATTTGTAGTTTGAAATGTTATTGTGCTGGAAACTTAAGAACAACTAACTTCTTCAAGGAGGCTCAATTTTGATTTTCTGGCACAAGATTAGGATATGATATAGATTGATATGTACTTAGGTTTTGATAGGTCTTGAGATGGCATATATGCCACATTTTGTAAAACTTGTAAAACTTGTTCTAAGTAGGCATAAGACAAACTTGTATATGCACAAACACAATTATTCTACAGTTTAATATATATGAATTGAAATTTGATCTAATTTTTTTCTCGTGTGCATGTCTTTCTACTTCGAATTTTCAAAATGGAATGTATAATTATATTAGAATGGTTTAAAGTTATGATTGATAATGTATTTTATAGATTAACAAAATTACATTTTAATAGTTCACTTATGAATTATAATTGGTAGTCCATCTATTTCTGTGAGCATTTTTTTCAAACAATTCATTGTCTTTTCTATTGTACCACATTTTTTATACATTTCTACCAATAGATTTTTATGAAACACTCAATTTGAGAATACCCATGATTTCAAACTTTGTTGAATGAATATACATTTGACATTATTTTATTTTTTGAACTAGTGTAATGAAGTGTGTAGCTGATTTTTCTTTCAAAAGAAGTTAAAATTAATGAAAAGTGGATACAACTTAATGTTCATTCAAGCTTAATAACATGTAAAAGGTATAAAATCATCTTGAGTAAGAATCAATATCTTTCAACCATAGGGGTTTGATGAAACCTTCAAACAAAGCCCTTACAACTAAATGTGATACATGTTCATTAGATTGTTCATGTGAAATCTATACAATAATCACGGTTAAAAATTAAGACATCACTCAACCACGATGCAACCATTAAAAAAACCAAATACAACTCCATGACATGCATGTTATTTGACCTTCGAGATGCAATTTGTATTATTGTAATGCACAACAATGAATGTTGCTAACCATAATGCATCATTAAGCACACTAGGCATACTATATGGGTACATTTACACTAGGAATGGTCCTCTTTTACATCCAAACATGCTGAATCACTTTGAGCTACATTAGATAGATGATTTCCCTTAAGTGTCCAAAGTGCAAAAATACAACAATCTTTGATGGGCTACTACCCCAAAATTGTGATAGTTATAGACTCACTATCAGAGGCTATAGGATTTTATTAGGAGCTTCTTCAAAAAACTCTCTCAGTTTTTGCTATCTGAGAGGAATTTTCCTATGGTGACGAGTTTTTCAGTTGAGGAAAAAGTTGTCAAATGCAAGCAATGTAAAGTTGCAAAGTAGTGCAACTTTCATTCTACAACTCATACAACCAAAAAAACTATTCCAACACATTTGGATGGGTATGTTTATGCTAGGGATGGTCCTCTTTTGCACCCAAATACACTAAATCACTCTGAGCTACATTGGATTGGTGATTTCCCTTAAGAGTCCAAAGTGTTAAAAGGAAGCAATCTTTGAAGGGTTATTTCTTAAAAATCGTGACACTTATAGACTCTTTGTACAAGACTATGGGATATTTTTTGGACCCTCTACAATAATATTTCTCAATTTTTTCTATCTTAGAGGTGTTTTCCCATGGTGATGAGTTTTCAGTTGAGGAAAAAGTTGTCAGATGCAAGCTGTGTAATGTTGCAAAGTGGTGCAAATTTAATTATGTAACTTGTATGACCAAACAAACTATTCTATCACATCTATATGGGTACACTTACGCTAGGCATGGTCCTATTTTTCACCCAAATATAGTAGATCACTCTAAGCTACATTGGACTAGTGATTTCCGTTAAGAGTCCAAAGTGCTAAAAGACAACAATTTTTGAAGGGCTATTTCTCAAAAACTGTGACACTTACATGATCTCCATCTGAGGCTACGGGATCATGTTGGGACTCTCTACAATAAACTCTCTTAGTTTTTGCTTTCTCAGAGGTGTTTTCACGTGGTGACAAGTTTTTAGTTGAGGAAAAAGTCTTCAAATGCAAGCAGTGTAAAGTTGCAAAGTGGTGCAAATTTTGTTCTACAACTTGTACGACCAAAAAAATTGTTTCAACATGTTCATATGGGTATGTTTACTCTAGGAATGGCCCTCTTTTACACCTAAATATGTTGAATCACTCTGAGCTACATTAGATTGACGATTTCCTTAAAAGTCCAAAATGGTAAAAGGAAAAAATCTTTAAAGGGCTATTTATTGGAAACCGTGATGCTTATAGAATCTTTTTCTGAGGCTATGGGATTGTACCGGGACCCTCTACAATAAAACCTCTCAATTTTTGTTATCTCTAAGGCATTTTCCTATGGTGACAAGTTTTCAATTGAGAAAAAAGTTGTCAAATGCAAGTACTGTAAAGTTGCAAAGTGGTGTAAACTTCGTTCTGGGATTCATATGACCAAATGGATTGTTCCAAAATGTTTGGATGGGTACATTTACATTAGGGATGGTCCTCCTTTGCACCTAAATACACAGAATCACTTTGAGCTACATTGGATGGATGGTTTCCCTTAAGAGTTCAAAGTGGTAAAAGGCAACAATCTTTGAAGGGTTATTTTTTAGAAACCATAGCACTTATAGACTCCCTGTCCAAGGCTATGGGATTGTGTTGGGACCCTCTACAATAACCTTTCTCAGTTTTTGCTATCTCAAAGGCGTTTTCACTGGTGACAATTTTTTAGTTGAGGAAAAAGTTGTCAGATGCAAGCAGTGTAAAGTTGCAAAGTGGTACACCTTTTGTTCTGCAACTCGTACAACCAAAAAAACTATTCCAACACGTCTGGATGGGTATTTTTACACTAGGGATGGTCCTCTTTTGCACCCAAATATGTTGAATCACTTCGAGCTACATTGGACCAATGATTTCTCTTAAGAGTCCAAAGAGTTAAAAGGTAGGAATCTTTGAAGGCTTATTTCTCAGAAACCATGACACTTACAAAATCTTAGTCCAAGGCTATGGGATTTTGTTGGGACCCTCTACAGTAACCTCTCTTAGTTTTTTCTATTTCAGAGGTGTTTTCCCATTCTGACGAGTTTTCAATTGAGGAAAAAGTTGTCAGATGCAAGCAGTGTAGAGTTACAAAGTGGTGCAACTTTCATTCTACAACTCATACGACCAAATGGACTATTCCAACATGTTTGGATGGGTATAATTATGCTATACATGGTCCTCTTTTGCACCCAAATATGCTGAATCACTCTGAGCTACATTGGACCGACGATTTCCCTTAAGAGTCCAAAGTGCTAAAAGACAACTATCTTTGAAGAACTATTTCTCAAAAATCATGATGCTTACAGTCTCTCTGTCCAAGGCTATGGGATCATGTTGGGACTCTCTACAATAACCTCTCTTTATTTTTCCTATCTCAGAGACATTTTCCCGTGGTGACAAGTATTTAGTTGACGAAAAAGTTGTTAGATGCAAGCAGTGTAAAGTTGCAAAGTGGTGTAACTTTCATTATGCAACTTGTAGAACTAAAAAAACTATTCAAACACATCCAAATGGGTATGTTTACACTAGGGATGGTTCTCTTTTGCACCTAAATATGTTAAATCACTCTGAGCTACATTGGACTAGTGATTTCCCTTAAGAGTCCAAAGTGCTAAAAGACAATAATCTTTGAAGGGATATTTCTTAGAAATAGTGATCCTTATAAACTCTCCATTTGAGGCTATGGGATCATGTTGGGACCCTCTACAATAACCTCTCTTGTTTTTTAATATCTCTAAGGAATTTTCCTATGGTGTTGAGTTTTTAGTTGATGGAAAAAGCATCAGATGGATGCAATGTAAATGTGAAAATGGGTTTAGGGTCTATTTTGTTCCTCGTGAGTAAGTGAAAAAGTGATTCATTCACTCAAATACACTTAATTTTTGAACTACATACATGAATACAAAGTATATGCATTAAAACACGTAGGTCATAAAAGTATACATTAGAATACTCAAATACACTTAAGTCATGAACTATACACATGAATACAAAGTATACACATTAAAACATCTAGGTCGTAAATTATACATTGGAATACTCATAAGTGACAAAGTATACAAGTGATTTGTAAAATATACACTTGAACAAATGTAAAGTGTACACAGTATGCATGATATTATTATTCAATAATTACTATCAAATATAGGATTTACAAAATTCCATGTAGGCATACAACAAATGCACCTAATACATAGTCATTTCCCAATAGGGGAAGGAAATAGAACACACATTTCCTTTGTGGTCAATGTAGTCTTCCACAAGAGTAGCATGTTGACGTTTTGGAGTCACAAGCACCTGTACAAACCATCAAGGTAGCAGTTAAACTAAATACAATAGAAAAGATGCTTAGAATAACAAATCTATATCATTCTAAATGACCTAATTGATGATGAAATGGTAATGTAAACTATAAAATACACTTACAATAACAAATCTATATTATTGTAATCTATCACGTACCTCTCTCAAAGGATCAGAGATGGCTATTGTTGTAGCATGTTCATGATCAATTGTGACAATAACATCGCAATATACTTCAACTAAGAAATCTATATTGTCACAATAGAAAAGATGCTTAGACTAAAAAATCCATATTATTCTAAACAACTTGAATGATGATGAATTGGTAATTCAAACTATAAAAGATGCTTAGAATAACAAATCTATATTATTCTAATATGCCACATACCTCTGCCAAAGGATTAGAGCTGGCTATTGTTGCCACAACTCCATGATCAATCATGCAAAGAACATCGCAATATACTTCAAATGAGAAATCTATATGGTCACAATAGAAAATATTCTTAGACTAAAAAATCTATATTATTCTAAACAACCTAAATGATGATGAATTGGTAATGTAAACTATACAAGATGCTTAGAATAATGAATCTATATTATTGTAAACAGCCTAAATAATGAACCTTAACAAATAAACAATATCAAAATGTGATGAAAAATATCATACCATTCCCATACAACAAATGATCTGCTACTCAATTGTGCCTATAGGGTCATCTCTTACCTTAAGATTTTCTATTAATGCTTCATGATCAACACTACTACTTGTCCATAGTTTTTTTTGTTTTTGGTCTAGCATGATGTCTCAATAACTTTAACATTTTTTGCTATAACAAGGTGTGAATACATGAGAATTTGTTTGTGTTTCTCATAGTCTTGAAATGCAAGTACACTGTTATTTCTAATCATATATGGTCCCAACCGAGTTCCAAAAACAAAAACTAAACCTATGTGATCATAAATTTTTTATCAACATCTAAATATACTTAGAATAACAAATCTATATTATTGTAAACAACCTAAACAATGATGAAATGGTAATGCAACCAAGTTTGAGAAACAACAACTGAACTTGTATGATACATGAACTCATCCTTATTTTTCACTGGTTGTGTTAGCCCTTTTTTTCCCTATACACATCATTCCAACCAATAGTATGATCCCTCTTCATTCCCCTTCGGTGCTACAATTGCATAGACATGTCCTAGTTGTACAAGATCTACAAGATGATCGTAGTGAAGTGAAATTTCCATTACATCTTATAATGAGGATTGTGCTATAGATAAAGGGGTTAGGTACTGTGGAATCCATGTATCTACCCACTCACTTGACTCGCACTGATCCCAATCACACTAAATACAATTCTTAAAAAAACAATCCATCTATCATGTCCATATGGTCCATGCACTCGCATTTGAGCTTCAAACTGAATGGATCTTTGAAGAATCTCTAATTTTTTGACATTCCATTTTGTCTCCCACTACGCCCTCATCAACCAACCAAAAGAACCTACACACTTATGAATCAAGTGTCCCTCCTCATGATAGTGCATAAGTACACCAATCCACAATAGAACGTGCATAACTGAATGTTGTACCACCTTTGATTTTCATTTGTTCCTTAACCAAAGCTCTTTTCACACATACACCTGCACCATCATGCTCATCTTTTCCATGCCTAACTTTGAAAAAAATCCAAATATGTGGTACACCCATCTCTATATGCATCCTACTCAAAAAATAAAACATGTGAGAATTCTTGAATTTCCCTATGTAGTTATCTGACCAAATCAGATGTTGACCCATTGGAATTCCTTTTTCCTACAAGAACTAATTTTTTTTTTCAAAACAATGTTGTACAAACTCAGATGAATGAGATCTATCATTACTCATTTAAAAATGGTACTCCTTGATTATCTTCCTATCCTCTTTTGTACTATCAGGGGCATGCCTATATGTTATGTGGACAAAAATAGCAATTTGAATAGAATTGTAATAATGTGATTGAACTTCATTTTGTGGTTGCAATGTGTAATTTTGAGAAAAATCAACTTCATATACAATAGTTCCAATGGGGAAAGAGTCCTTACACATCCTAAATTACCGATCCAATCATTGCGATCTGTGGCTATGCCTTGCATACTTATAGAAAATATTTTTCTTAAAATATAAAATAAAATCAGCAATACTTACCTCTCTTGAAACCAACTTGCATCTAGAACCCTCACCTCAACTCTTCAATGTGTATTTGACTATCTCATACTTATTTTTCTCAACAATTTTGTTACCAAAATCATGATCACTTCCCTCATGAAAGCACGTTACAAACTTCGATAAACCACCACATTGAAAACATGTTTCATTCAAACAATCATTTCTATAAAATAAGTAACCATCACCTCTAATACATAAAAATGAATCTAACAACTCCCTAGATGACTTGGGAAGTTGCACTACATGACATTCCTATAATATTTTGTCAATATGCATAGTAGAATGAATATGGCATAAGAATTCATAATACATTGAAAACTCAACATAGTATTTACAAAATGTATTACGAAACTTAATAGGAACACAATAAAATGGCTTGCATGACTCAAAATACCTTTGTGAGATTTGCAAATGTGGATGTTCTTGACAATTTTTTTTATAAAAAATTATTTGGCTACATTCCAAAAAATGTTTAGGATGTTGTGTACAATCTCGATTACCAATTTGTAACTTTAAAACATCCTTTACATTTGGTGATACTCTAGAGTGAGAATTCCAATATTATTCAATTTGCATCTTTACATTATCGGTTAGCTTTGTATCAACACATGG
Source organism: Sequoia sempervirens (assembly GCA_007258455.2). NCBI lineage: Eukaryota > Viridiplantae > Streptophyta > Pinopsida > Cupressales > Cupressaceae > Sequoia > Sequoia sempervirens. The sequence continues at coordinate 317,804,922 of VDFB02000015.1, read as the reverse complement.
AAGCCTCCCACTAAAAGCACATATATCATTTTAAAGAGCACTATCGAGTCTTCCTCTTCTTAAGAGTGCTTTATTCAATGTTTTATGATTTAAATTAAAATCAATACAAGTTTGTCTCATTAAAGAATTTTTTTTCAAATGATGGCTTACTAGTGAGGTTGTGATCACTCTTTGAACAACCCTTTTATATTTTTCCTTACTAGTCTTTCCAATAGAGGTTAGAGTATTAAAAATATTTTTTACAATAAAACTATTTTTTTTCAAATTTTTTGTGAGACGAATCTTAATTTTTTTAATAATGGTCTCATTTTGTAAATCTTAAGTAATTGCACAAAAGTTGGCATTGTTCGGTTAATGTCTTATTGGAAAAGAATTCATTCAACATTACCATATCCCACAAATGAACTGTTCATTCTGACCTTTTTCCTTCAAGATTATCAATTATGTTCTCATCTATTTCAACCAACCATTTAGGGGTTCTTTTGTAATTAGGTGTTACATAAGGTTCATTTTCAACATTTTGAATATTATCAACATTTTCATTTTCAAGTACAATGTTATTAACATTTTCATTTTCTCTATTTTTCAATTGTTTCAACATTTTCAATAACAATTTCATTTTGAACAACATTTTCATTGTAAAAAACAGTTGGATTTTTTACCACATTTTCATTTTCAACATTTTCAACAACATTTTCATTCACAATGTTCACATTTTCAATTTCAATGTTTTCATTTTCAATTTGAATATGATATTTAATATTTTCAATTTCTATTTTATCTTCACTTGAATTAACATTTAATGGTTCAAAAGAAGCTTTAATTTGAATATTTTGACACCTTGTCTTCTTTTTCTATGAATTTCTCTATCTTTTGCTCTATATGCTTCAATTTGATCTGTTGTAAGTTTCCTTTTACCTTTTCTCTTATGCCAATTATTGCACAAACAAAAAAACACACAAATGATTGGAATTCTAAAAAAAGTGTTAGAGAATATTGGAAAAGCACAATTTTTTCTAATGTAGACAGAAAGCATGAGAATTTAGTGACAAAAAGAATGTAGGGAATGTTGAAATACTCAAAAGGGCCCCTTTTTTGTTTTTTTATATAACTTACAAAATAGATATCCATTTCAAAATAGATATCTATTCTAAACATATATTTGTTACATCTAGTGTTATTACAATGTGATATGTTAAATATTATATATTATATATTATATACTAAAATATATATAATATATATTATATATTAATATATAATAATTAATATCAATATATTAATTATTATATATTAATATATAATATATAATATTATAATATATTAATATGTGTTTTTGATTAGGGGTAAAAAATGGGTTTTGATGGGGCCCAAATCCCAGTACAAAGGAAAATAAGCTACAAATAAGATAAACCATAGAACAACAACATCTTCACAATAGCCTCTAAAAGATTAACATAACTACACATATTGCATCAAACAAACATGGGCCTGAGACCCTCAAACAACCTAGTTTTTTACCAAGATCAGAAACCCTTTTAGTTACACAAAGAACTCACCTGTATCTACCAAGCATCAACAAACTAGCCACTCACAGAGGACACCACTAAGCAAATAAAGATAATCAACACTTAAAGAGTAGAGAAAATAGTGGTATAAACCACCAAAAAGACCAAACACCCCACCTCAATAGGGACTTTATGATCTACCACTGAAAACTTGAATAAATCAACTTCCTTGCAACACGTATCACTAGGTAATAGGAAACCAACTCCATCTCCATCTCTAAAGGAGTGATCTCCCCTTTATTGGATAGGAGGAAATGATAAAAAAAACCACCGTAGTCAGACATTAGCAACATCCTCAACCTCCACCTCCATAGGATCAAAGGAGAAATCCAACATAGTAGCCAAGCATGCGACTGTAGCCTCCTTCAAAAACCCCTGCACTAGGAACAAAACCATCTAGGGTCTAGGATTAAAACTTGAGAGCCACCTAGCTAAGAGAACAAGGTCACAACTAATCTGAATAGAGTCCAAAATAGCAGGACCCTTTAGCTAACAAGTCATCAGTAGAAAAGAACACATAACAAGCATCGCAACAAGGTAAAAATTCAACAATGACCTCAAGCCAAAAACAACTAGCTCCATCATCACCTCTAACAAAATGTGAGTAGAGACCCCATCTAGAGAAGGTAAGACAAAAGAACCCATAACCAAAGACAATAACTGGGACAAAAAATAAGAAAGACACTCATCCTAGCCAAAAGCGCCCCACCAAAAATAGGGGATATGGACATAACCATTATCTCCATAAGAATCTTAATGGAATCCACAAAATGATGGAGCAAAGACAACCCATCCCAAGAAATTGGATAAAACACCTGAGACTATATATTAATATATGTTATATACTAATTGTTGGCAACACAAGGGCAGACAACTAAGAGGGGGGTGAATTAGTTTTCATAGAAACTTAAACTTATTAAACTTATTCTCATATCTGATAAAAGAACATTAAATAATAAATCATCAACACATTAGAAACACACATAACACTAAGATTTTTATGTGGAAACCTTGTTAGGGGAAAAACCACAGTGTATGCTAGTCCACAAGATTATACCCTATTAAAAGTATATGAAAATAATATGGGGAATGCACATGCATTCAGGCACACTGCCTAGAGCACACTACTCAAATACAACAAGGATTAATACCCAAAGGAATACACACTATCTTACATAAACATTCAAATTACATCCACAGGATTTTGAACTAAGAAAATAGCATCTGTGAATGCCTGATTACAGTTCAGGTTAAGCACATGAACACTTATTCACACTCTTCTTCTACCTTCAAATGATTAGGACATTTTTCGCACATCTCATACCATAAAATGAAATAAACAATCACTTATATATATCCGCAACAAGAGATTACATCGCTACATGTCAGCTTCAAAAAAATAATAAAATGTACAATCTATTAGCCCAAAACATAAAATATTATCAATGTAAATCAACCAAGGTCACCCACAACATAATGAAGGCCCAAAAAAAAAATCCTCAAACATAAAACACCTTCAAAAATTATTCCTCGAAGATCCACAACACACTACAATTACCTTGTCAGCCATGAACATGCAAGAAATCACCAATCACGGGCATCAAAATCAATGCGGACATGCAACACAGATAGATCAAAATCTAGAAACATCCATGAGAATCATGAATCACTAGAGAAATATCCACAACTCAAGTTACTAGAATCACGTCATCTTAATTTAGGAACACAAACTGAAGCAACAGAATAACTATCAAAACACAACTTCTCATAACTTGATCAAATCTTCATGCAGATCTCTGAAACTTGACATGGATAAACTAGATATACTAAAAAAAAACCTTTACTCCACGACCTCTTATCATCAAAATACTAAGCTCACCAACATACTGAACTTCATTGCATCACTAACAACTTGCAACTTATTTTATTATAATTTTCTCAATATCCTCGACATATATAACCTTAAGGACATTAATGCCAATAGTGTTTACATCAATGACAACCACATATCAACAACCCAACCACAACATCCAACACTAATACTATATTAATATTAATATATAATATTTAAATTGTTTCTTGTCCAAGTGTATAGCCTATTACAATAAAAAATGGATATTAGTTACCTCTAGTCTTATAAACCAAAATGTCATATGTTATATAATATATACTCTATATCAATATTTAATATATAATACATATTGTATATTAATATACAATATATATATTATATATTAATATTAATTATTAATTATTATACTTTAATATATAATATATATTGTTTCTCGTCCAAGTGCATGACCTACTAATATGCAAAACATATATCTGTTTATAGTGGATATCCATTATTTAAACTTTAAGAATTATTATTTCTTATGATAAATGATATATATATTTATTATATATTAATATTATATTAATATATATATTATATATTCATATATTATTATATATATTAATATATAATATATATTATTATATATTAATAAATATTAATATCATATTAATATTTTTAATATAATATATAATATCTCACTCTCCCTTTCTCCCTCTCTCTCTCTCTCCCACTCTCTCCCTCTCTCTC
>VDFB02000015.1:317746257-317800670 GCA_007258455.2 Sequoia sempervirens | reverse complement strand
TATATAGTATAATATAATAATATATATTATATATTATATTTTTATATATTAATATATAATATATTATATAGTATATAATATATTATATATAATACATAATATCATATATTATAAATATATGTATTATAAATACATATTACATATTATATAATATTATGTATTATAAATAATATGAGAAAATATAAATAATGGATATTCATTTAATAACGGATATCCATCTAATAATATATTCGTTATGATCAGATATTCGTTTTGGTTTGGTATTACCAAACCAAAATGGATATTGACTTCAGATTTGGTTTGGGATTACTTGACCTGGAAAGTCAACCCAAAAAACATGTTTTTGAAAAATTGTTTAGTTTTACAAAGTTTTCCCTTGTAGCTGATGACTTTTTTTTACCCAAATTTCATCAAGTGAAAAGGGTTTATAGAAAAAATTGTCAGCTTTCCACCAATATAACTTTTTCCTTATTTTGAATTAAATAAATAATTATTATTGATTTTCTACCTACATTACATCTAAAGTCCTGATTGATAGGTTGATTGAAAAACTTCTATAACTTTCAAACTACTTAACATTTTTTGAATCTACAAGATGCACCACATTCTATGCTTCGCATACTATAGGATAAAGAAATTGAATTTCGTATTTTTTTGACCAAGAGTTATGGTGGTCAGAGCACAAAATGTTTAATAATTCTAAAAGTTCTAATAAAAATCATAACTAATTGTTGTTTGCATTGGGAAAAATTACAAAAATTCTGGCACATCTAGTCAACTGTGTCATCTGCTTATATTAAAGAAAATTCAAAAATAATTTATGTTTTTCTTGTACTTAGGGTGGTTAGACATACACCTGCTTCTTATCTTTTTCCTAAAAAATTAGTTTTTTTTTTTTGAAAAAAGGGGTAAAAACTTTATTGAAACTCAGAAAAAAGATCACAAGCAAATCTCAGAACAATAGCTCTGAGAGAAGAGCATAAAAACAAAACAAGAGAAAGAGCACTAGTCAACAAACTCCACAACCATCCATATCCTCGGTCAAGATCCTCCTCAAATCCAAACAATAATCCTGGGGAAGATGTCTCCATTCCTCAACCCTCCAAACATCAACAGGATCTGAAGCCCACTTCACCAAACAATCAGTAGCCCTATTCCACTCACATGGAATATGCACAAAGGACACCATATCCATCCTAGAACTAATTTGCAAAATCTATTGAATAACTAGAGCCAGCTACCAATTAACATCCTTCACCTTATGTTCAATCAACAAATTCACAATAACCTGAGAGTCAAATTCACAAATAACCTTACACCAACCTAGAGCATAGGCATGCTCTAGAGCATAGACAATCGCCAATCCCTCCATAAAATTGTTAGCTTGACAACCTTTATAAATAGAAAAGAAGAACACAACTTCACCCAAATAGTCTCTACCCATGCCACCAATCCCAGCTAGTCCAGGATTACCTCAAGAAGAGCCATTAGTGTTAATCTTCAAGATATCCTCAGGAGGAGGCATCCATCTACCCATCCTTTGAACTTTCTTTTTCGCACATCTACCCCTTCTAACACAAGCAGAGGTAGGAGACAAACCTTGAAAACCCATTCTATCAATAATTTCAACATCCCCTCTATCAAGCGGGAACATCACCTCACATTTAGCTTCCACAGTCTCCTGGATCATTTCCAAAATTCTATGCCAAACTTGTTGGATTCGTAACCTTTCCCCATGAAAAATCCTACAATTTCACTCTAGCCAAATCTACCAGAGAATAAAGGTAGGTCCAATGCACCAAACAATCTGAAGAAAGGGAGTCAAAGTAGGGAGCTTACCTAGACTTCTCTAGAATTCCATCAAGGATGAAGCATGAACAAAAGGGTGTTTCCAAACACCCCACCAAAGGTGCCAGAGCTGCAAGGAGGAAGAACATCTGAAGAACAAATGTGAAGAGTCCTCCTCAGCAGCACCACATAAAACACATAAGGAAGGTCCATGAAATCCATGCTTCTGAATATTGTCCCAAGTCAAACACCTATTCCAAGCCAAAGTCCACACAAAGCAATTACATTTTGGCCAAGAGAACTTATTCCACACATACTTCCACCAATGGACCTCTTCTCCATTCAATCTATGATCCATCAATTCCTGATATCCACTAGCCACAGAAAAAATGCCTTTAGGATTAGGGCACCAAGCAAGAACATCCTTGTCCTTGAGGGAAGTATAGTGTCTAACTAATAAAATAGTATGAAGCTCAGCACAATCTTCCTCCAAACCAACCATCAGCCACTCACACAGGGACTTCCAGCTATCAACCTCCAGCTAACCACAAGGGTGAAAAGATTTAAAATCACTCACCCTTGACCAACCAACCTCCAAGAAGCGCTGATAGAGAGCCAATAAATTAGAAAACTAAGAGATAATGGGAGGAAAACCATCCCAAGAGTCAGACCAAAAGAGAGCATCAGTTCCCTTTTTACATATCCAAAATAGTCCCTCCTTAATCAAAGTAGCCCCTTTCTTGAGAGTCCCCCAAATCACTGATCCACTTGCCACCAGAGGATAACGGGGAACCTCCTCCTTTGGGATCCTAGGAAGATACTTAAGAAGTAGAATTTTAGCCCATAGCTGATCTTGCTCCACACACCATCTCCAATAAAGTTTTGCAGCCAAAGCCATCCTAGATAAAGTCAAATTCCTCAAACCCAGACCACCCAACTGTTTAGGGGAGCACACAATATCCCATCTGACTAGGCTTCATTTAGAAGAAGACAAGTTTCTAGTCCATAAAAGCTACCTTGCCAAGGAATCCAATTCCTTAACAAAGCCCATCAGAGCCACCTGAAGCATACATCTATACAAGGGAAGAGCCTGAACCATAGATTTAAGCAACTGAACATTCCTAGCAAAGGAAAGCCATTTATGAGTCCAATGATTAACCTTCACTTGAAATTTGTCTAGAATATACTGCCATGAATCTCTAGGGAGCTTACCAAAAGAGATTGGAATACCCAGATAAGTCAAAGGAAGAGAACCTATCTAAAACCTCATAATAAGAGTAATTCTCTATTGAATAGGTCTAGGTGTATTAAAAAAGAAGATGGAGGACTTATCTTCATTAATTAATTAACCAAAAGCATTGAGATAAACATCCAAAGCCTTATGTAGATTAGTAGCCTCCCTGATAGTAGCCATACCCATCAGGGCAGTATCATCCACAAATTGTAGGTGTGACTGGGGAGGCAACTCATTGCCCCACCTCCACCCCTGGATAACCCCCAACTCAATATTACTTTTCAACAATCTCCCCAACCCTTCAGCAAAAAGAAGAAAGAGATAAGGGGAAAGAGGGTCTCCTTGCTGAAGACCACGAGAAGCTCCAAAAAGCTCAGTGTGCTCCCCATTGATTAAAATAGAGGAGGTAGAAGTTACACAATTCATAACCCACTGAATCTAGTCCTCAACAAATCCAAAGGCCCCAAGAATATTCTAAAGAAAGGACCATCAGACTCTATCATAAGCCTTAGCCATATCAAGCTTGATAAACATTGCCTTAGCTTTTGACATAGCCATAGAGTGGATAGTCTCCATAGCAATAACAACTCCATCTAGAATTTGCTGGTCAGCCACAAAGCCACCTTGCTCATCAGAGATAAGACATTTAAGCCATTTCTTCAACCTTTCAGCAATCACCTTAGAGATAATCTTGTAAATCACATTACAAAGGGAAATGGGATGAAATTGGCTTAACCGATCTGCTCCATCACGTTTTGGGATGAGGGTAAGAAAAGTGGAGTTCAATGCCTGAAGAATTTCTTTATTCCTCTGAGATTCCTGGACCACCTCTAATAAATCAACCTTAATAATATCCAAAAATTCTTGAAAGAATTCAATAGGAAACCCATCAGGACCTAGAGCTTTCCGTTTCTTCATATGGAAAACAATCTCCTCCAACTCCTCCAGAGAAACATAACACATAATATTATCATTCATTTATCTAGTAACAAGCTGGGGGATGCAAGAAAAAGCCTGAGCTTCCTTAATAGAACCCTCTTGAGTGTCCTCCCTAAAAAGAGAAGTAAAATACTACATTGCCTCTCTAGATATCTCCTGTAAGGAGGAAATTTTTTCTCCCCTATCATTCACAAGCATTGGAATAGAGTTACCATGCCTCCTTGCCTTCACCAAATTGAAGAAGAAGGCTGTGTTTTTATCCCCCTCTTGAAGCCACTCCACACGAGCTTTCTGTTTCCAGTAAATTTCTTCACACATTTCACATTCTTCTAGTATTTTTAAGGCCATAGCCTCTTCCTGAAGCAAGGCTTCTAACAAACCATTCTCCCTAATTTCCCTGGTTATATTATCTATCTTAGATTGAGCAAGAGATTTTTCATGAAAAATGTTCCCAAAAAAATGGTGATTCCAATACTTAAGTTGATATTTAACATATTGCAATAGCTTGGAAAAAAGTATACATAGCTGTGCCATAGGTGGGTCTACCAATTCTCCACCAGTGAGCAACATAGTCCTGTAAAGAGGGATCATACAACCACATAAGTTTGAACTTGAAAGAAGGAGATTGAGCCCCCCGAGCAAAGGACACCACTAACTTAATAGGCCAGTGATCTGAACCCCGCCAATCTAGAATCTCTGAACAAGTAGACCAACCACCATCAACCCAAAAATAAGAAACCAGAAAGTGATCAAGTCTTTCGACAATGCACTTCTCCCCAATCCTCCAGTTGTTCCAGGTAAACTATCCATTTCTAGGCTTGATATCCACCAAGTTCAAAGCAGATATGTTACCACGAAGCAAAAAGGAAAAAGGTTCCAATCTTGCTATACCACCCTGTTTCTCAGCCAACTCAATAATGGCATTGAAATCTCCTGCTATAATCCAAGGGTGATAAGGCACCATACTTCAGATAAACCTTAAATGGGACCATAAATATTGCTTACCTAGAAAGTTAGTAGGAGCATAAATGTTGGAGAGGAGGATAGTTTCCCCAATCTCAATGCTTGCAGTGATCAAAGACAGAGGATTTAGAAGACATCCACCAGAGAGGGAAAATCCTCAAAGGATTCCAGAGGTAGGCCACACCCCCAGCAGTACCATGAGCACCAATACACTGGTAATCACCTCTACTCCACAACTTAGATGATAGACTATTCATGCTTTCAATAGATAACTTTGTCTCTTGTAAAAAAAGAAAATCAGGAGAGTGAATTCGCACTAAGTCACGAACAACTTTTTGTCTAGGGCCACTATTCAAGCCCTGTACATTCCAAGAGAGAATGATCATTTTGGAAGATTAGAAAAGTGGGAGTCAAGAGTTTTGACAGAACCTGACTCCACTAAAGTCTCCCCCATTAGCTTGATTTTCTCAAAATCTTTCTTTCTTCCAATCTTGGAAGGCTTCTCAATAGTCCCTTTCTTCAAGTCTTTCTGAAGAATACCCAATGCAGGAGAAGCCTTGCTTCCTTTTGCTACATCAAGAAAAATTTTCAGAGGAGGACTAGTTGTTTCTCCCACCATCAATGGTGAAATAACCATAGACTTAGGTTCCCTAGATGTCCCCAAACTCTGAACTGAGTTCGTTTGCAAGGCCCCCTCTATCTCTGGTGTCTGAATGTCCTCTGTGGTAATGTCTTCCTAAACCTCCTCCATAACCCTCTGGTCCATTCCAAACATATCTGGGTTCACCTCCTGCAGACTGAGATCATTGAAAACCTCAAATCGGTTAAAGGTATCTCCCTCCTATCTTTCCTTAAATGTTCTCTTCTGACCTTGATTCTTATTGCAAGCTTTAGCTAGAATAAAACCCTCAGCATCTGCAACCTCACTAGACATAGGCGCTTTTCCTTTGTCACCCCTTAGAGGGTTATGAGGGGGTTGAGATGATTGAGTCTCAGATGGCTTAGATCTTGGGCATCTTCTCTGAAGATGTCCATATTCATGGCAGAGACGACAACGAAATGGTAGTGTTTCATAGTCTAATTGTTGAACCCAAGAATATGAACCCTCCCAAATTTCTAAGGAATCAGGAAGAGGGTTACTTAAATCTAATTCAACACAAATGAAAGAAAAATTCATTACCTTTCTTTCCCTCATTTGTTGAGAGGCACCCATAGGTTTACCCAAAAGCATAGCCACATTTTGCAGGATATTGTTATGCTAGCACTCAACAGGAAATCTGGGGAGACAGACCCAAACAGGAACACGATTTGGTAGTTCCTCTGAAGGATTGAAACCCGCATGCCAAGGTTTCATAAAAAGACCAACCTGATTATGGACGTAAGGTCCACCCTCAAAAACCTTGTTCCGATCTGCCATGCAATTGAAAACCACCATGAAGTAGTTGTTAGCCAACAAAATAATGTCCATTTCCCCCTCAAGAGACCAAGTTCGCTATGACCATGACTCCAAAAATTGAAGTGAAACCTTCATTCCCATGAATTTGCAAAGCAAGGCATGCTTTGAAAAATATTCAATGTCTTTAGCAATGGATTTTGGATGAATCACCAAAACGGGCCTCTCCTTAGAGCGTTCTAGGCAACAGTTCACCTTTGGAATTCGAGATCCTCTTGTAGGCACAAAACCTCCATCTCCAGCATCATTGGAAAATAAACTATTATCAAACATTCTTGTCTTTTGGTTTGGGGAAGAAACCCCAATAGCAGCACGAAAGTTCAAAGGGGATTTTTCCCCAGAAGTCTCGCTTGGAGCCATAACCATAGGCGAAAGAACACTCTACGGAAACCAAAGAAGAAGAAAATGAACAAAAGAAAAGTTGAAACTGCAAACACTGCGAGACAAAAAGCCGGCCCCAACCCTGTCTGGCAGCCACAAACCACAACCCGAACACCTGACAAAGCCCAACCCCACACCCAACTCGAAAGCAAGAAGCAAATAAGCCCAAGATCAGGTGCATTCAAGAATGAAAGGCCCCTCATGCAGGCCATAGCCTGCACAGACCAATGGTCTCCATCGCCCCCACTCCCTCCTATTTCCTTGAAACTTTTGATTTATTTCAAAATCGTCCTGAAAATTTAGTACCACTGCATTGAAATTTCAAATTTTATGAAAAAAAAAAATTCTTTTTCCAAAAAATGACTAGTATCCTAGAAACTACATTCAATTTGCTACAACTTTTGTTCTTACACATTTTTCAAATTATTTTAATAACCTATTCAAATTTTTATGTCAAGTTTCCTAAATTTTATTTTCTGAATTTTCATCACCACTTAGAGGCCTAGGCTGGACCCCCATGATCCTACACTGACCTGCATCCTATTTCTTACATTAGCTGAACTTTGATTGATTATGAGAAATGATACATAGTAATAAAGAAAAAATGTGTGGCTCTTTTATTCACTACTAGTAAGTTGAAATATTACTTATTGAATGCTGAAATACATGTGATGACAATATTTGATCCACTAAAACATCTCTTCACTAAAAAAAAATATTAGGATCCTTAGCTAAATGGGTTATGTTGTTAACAGAGTTTGACCTTAAGTTTGTTTCACAAAAATAAATTAAAGGAAAAGTGTTAACTGACCACTATGTGGATGTTCCCTCGCCCCTGGCATTACCTAATATAGAATCATTCCCTAATGAAAATATGTTAACTATTCACAAAGATGAATAAACATGGGAATTTTACTTTGAAATCCTATTCCCTTATCCTATAGTTTAAACATCCTATGCACCAACAACATAGTGGAATATGTAGCATTAACTGCTAGCTTACACATTGTTTTAACTTTGGGAGTTCAATATATTAAGATATTCAATGATTCATAATTAGTCATTAAGTAAATAAATGAGACATATCAAGCCAAGCATGAAAAATTATCAAAATACATGGATCTCAAAATGATTTTATTAGATAAGTTTGAATCATTTACCATTGATAACATCCCACAAAAGGATAATCTACATGTAGTTGCAATGGCTAGTGCAACTTCTCTTATATTCCCTCAAGATCCTTCAAAATATTTCATGTGTATTGTCTATACCATTATGAACCCGTCAATAGAATCCAAAGCCGAAGAAGTATTATCAACAACTATGGACAGCCCTCGTGAATGGTACACACTGATATTTAATTATTTAAAAGAAGGTACCTTTCTTGAGTTGACAACTAAGAATACTCAAGATCATCTTCACAAACTCACATCTAAGTATATAATTTTCACTAATGTGTTATACTAAAGATCCTTTAATAGTATTTTACTTAGACACCTTAAAGAATCTAAAATCCCAATAACACTTGAAGAAGCTTGTGCAAGTGCTTTTGGAGATCATTTTGGAGGAAGATCACTAGTTCAAAAACTTGTCTGTATAGAATACTATTGGTGACATATGGAAAATATTTCTTCGAATATGTTAAGAAATATCACAAATGCTAGGAAGATAGCAATTTTATTCATGCTCCCGCTTCGAAGCTTCGAGCCCAAATTCCTATTTTTCAATTCTCAATATGGGGATTGGATCTGATTGGAAAAATATCATCTCCGTCTTCCACTAGGCACACCTTTACAATAACCACAACAAATTATTTCACGAAATGGGTAGAAGCCATTCTCCTTCATTCCACAACTGTTGATATAATATTTCGTTTCATATTGGAACACATTATTTCTCACTTTGGACTTACTTCCACATTAGTTTTAGATTGTGGCAATGGAAAAAGTATCCCTTTTTCTTTTTCCTACTTATTTGGGCCCTCCTTGTTAACTGAGATTAATATTTCCTTGATTTAGTGTTGTAATGTGTCTAACACATTCACATTAGGTTTTGGGCTTTGTGAAGTAATAAATATAAAAGGTAGCTTGCTTAAGTGTTGTGAAGTGTTGTGACACACTTCCACACTTTTCTAAGGTTTTATTAATTAATTGAACCTAATAAATCTCTTTTTAACCTTAACCATGCCTTATTTAAGGTGTTGTAAAGTGTTGTAACACATTTTCACACTTCTCTAAGGTTTTCATTTAATAATTGGGCTTTATTGTGCTTTAATTGGCCTTAAATTCCATCCATAAGCCTTAGTTAATGCATATTTTTGAAGGTAATCCCAACATTAATCATCCCTCAATCACAATTCAGGTGTTTTTGGCTTGTGTGGCTCAAATTTAGTGATTTGGGACTCATTCACCACCTTGGGAAAATGAGTCCCATCTAGATTTTTAGGTCCTAAACCTGATTTCATACATTTCCAATTTTTTTTAAATTTTTGTCCCATACATTATGCCTAATGGAACTCATTCACCACCTTGGGCGAGTGAGTCACATTTAGCTCAAAATTAAAATTAATGCAAAATTTTGGTGGGATTTTATCCTCCTAGATCTGATGCTAGCTTGTAGTGTTGTAATTTCAGTAATTCAAGCATAATTGACTATAAATACCAATTTTTCTCACTCATTTTCACCCACAAGCATTCAAGTGTTCATCCTTATAGCAAGTTTGAGTTCACAAGAGCATTCAAGAGTCTTGAAAAGCTGATTATCAAGCATTTTAGAGTAGTATTTAAGCTCCAAGAATCATGTCAAAGATTTCATACATCATGTTTTTTTATTGTGCAAATAATTGTGATGTACAGTTTTATGATTCAAGCAAGTGTTTCATTCATGATCTATCCTATTCAAGCAACAATCAAGATCTACACCCATTCTTGCCATCTCAAGCATATCTTAAATAGTTTATTACAAGGCTTTGGTGAGTTGTAACATTGTTATTTGTTCATTCATCATTCTCCATTCTTATTTGATTTAATTTCAATGATTGATTTCCAAAATGGGGTTTGACCAAGGAAAACCCCTTTCAACTAACCCCCCAACATTTTCCCCTCTCCTTTGAATGTGATTTGCAATTCTAGGTTGTAGATTTCCTAAGGAGCAAGATTGGAGAAAAGTTGTCAAAGAGATCAAAAGTTTTCAAAGTTGTCATAAAACATTGGAGATACTTGGAGATCATCTACAGGTTGCGAATCTAGGTTTTGTATCTCAAAATCAATTAAGAAAGATAGAGTAGACTAGGAGGAACAAATTCAAACTTTGAATCCTTGAAAAAGTGAAAGTGGACTGATTTTCCAAAAGTGGTGAATGAGTCCCATTGTAGATGTTTGACAAAGATCTTTGTAGATTTAGATACCCTTTTTCCCAAAACCTTCTCTTGTGCAAAAATCTAGAACTAGGACTGATTCACCCAAAATGGTGAATGAGTCCCACTAGGTCAAAAAGTTATAATTTCTAGTATTTTAGGACTCATAGTCATCTTTAGGTTTTGAGGTGCACACATTCTAGCTTGCATCTTTTTGTTTTGTTTTACTTACATTTCTAGGTCATTTAAATCAAGTTTGCATTATATTAGGGTTTTACATTTCATCTTGCATTTCATTGTCTTTTCCAAGTCTAAAATTGGTGGTGAACCCTTCATTAGTTTACATTTAGCCCCTAGGATAACCCTATAACAAGATCTCTTTCTCCCTTGCATTGAGATCTCTAGGGTTATCCTTAAGTTCAAGACTAAGGTGAAAGGAAAGTGGAGTGTTCTATGTCCTAAACCATATGCAACAATCTATCCCCCTTTTACATATATTTCACGGATGATGGGACACCATTTAAGAAAATGACATGAAGAAGTTCCTAGAAAAGTTTAACATCCAACATTGTTTCTCAACACCTTGCTACCCACAATCTAATGGTCGAGTTGAATCAATAAATAGAACCCTTGAGCAAATAGAATAAGGATTGGCACACATAGTTGAAATACACATTATGGGGCTTACTGTACTAGCCTAAGAAAATCCATCAGGAGTACTCCTTATAGCCTTGTATATGGTACCAAGGTGATAATTCCCTTGGAGTTAGAGATTCCTTCATTAAGAATCACTCTACAAGGGATTATTGATGACAATACTTATAAGGAACAATGATTGCATTAACACTCTTGAACATCTTCAAGATTATTCTAGAAAATTGTAGCGTAGTTACAACGACCATGCCATCCCTCATGTATTCAATAAAGGTGATTTAGTGTTATTTGAAAATCAATGTAACGTCGATGCCGACCCAACTAAAGAAGGAAAATTTATCCCTAATTTCTTAGAACATTATATAATTAATGAAATTTAATTGTCTGAAGCATACACATTAATAGAAATGGATGGTACACCTCTTAAGGAACCTATCAATGTTGTGCATTTATACTAGTACTATGTCTAATCTACTTGAATAGTGTGAATAATAAAGCAGTGGTGTTAGATTTAGTAGATGTTAGTTATGTGCTCTCACATTGCTTCATTCTTGAAAAATAGTTATTTGTGTGTCTTGAATACTAAAGTAATTATTTAAATTAATTTTAGATAGTTATTTTAGGTTTCATGCTATTTAAGTTCATCTTGTGAGTTATGTCAGATTAGATCCTTACATGCATTTAATTTTCTCTAATTAGATCATAGGTGCATTTAATTTAGCATAACATACTTAATCACAATATCACATCTATGGATAATTGAAATAATTTTAATTAGATTTAATTTGGTATAACTCACCTAGTGCTAAATGTCACCTCATGCTACCTCATTTCATAGTGCATCGAGTCTCGG
This sequence comes from Sequoia sempervirens, assembly GCA_007258455.2. Lineage (NCBI taxonomy): Eukaryota > Viridiplantae > Streptophyta > Pinopsida > Cupressales > Cupressaceae > Sequoia > Sequoia sempervirens. Next base: position 317,789,050 of record VDFB02000015.1, on the reverse strand, counting down.
GGGCTTGTACTCTCATCGGATCAGAATTTTCACCTACTTCGCAAATTCAAATTGCAAGAAGGTAAAAGACAATAATTGGAAGTGACTTCACTTTTTACTCTTATATATGTTAAAATTAGGCTTTTACTATATTAGGGTTAAAATTGTCTTTCATTAAAATTAACATAATAGGGGCTAGAGAGCTCCATTTTTTATGTTGTTTATTACATTTGAATTGTGATTATGCTCTCTTTCTCATCAAATTTCTATCATTATGTGGTATGTTACTTTGAAATACCCTATGGTACAACTTATCCATTTCGATGTGACTAGATTGCTAACTTGACCCCACCTCCACAAAGCAAGCAAAATCAAGGGGGCATCCATCTATACTCGAATTTGACTTCTAGAAGAATTTAGATAAGACTTTTGGATAACTAACAAATTTTTGTTACAAGATGCGGTACCAAACATTATGGTTTTATAGATAGCTATAGTGGGGGCTTCATTCTCTGGCATTATGAGTATCCTTTTAGGAAACAAAGTTTAATATTTGGATTCCTTTAGCTTACATATGCATGTAGATTCATATGGGTGCTAAAGTGGGGGATAAATGTAGTGTAAAATATTGTATGCTCTTGAAAATGGTACAATTTCACACTTAATTCAGACCCATTTTAGCAACCTTGTATTAAATACCTATTTAAATCATCATTAATAGGCCCCCAAGTCCCTTTACTTTGGATCTCAAGGCTTATTTTGACTAAAAACCTAACAAAATCATCAAAAACATCAAAATTTCTAACAACCCACCCTAAAAATCTAGGGTGGGACTCATATGCCACTTCTGGTCGATGAATCCCCCTAGGTGGGACTAATACAAAAAGAGTGGTGTATGCGTCCCATTTGGGGCCTTTTTAGGGTTTGAGTGGAAATTCAACTTTTTAATTCAAATTTTTTGTCAATGTCGGCCTTTCAGATCTAAATAATGGTAAATTAGGTATATTTCCTATATAACCAAGGTTCTAAAGTCATTTTTCATCTAAGCAATAAGATAGAAGAGAAATTTCAAGATCCAAGCATTCAAGCATTCTTCACAAGAGCATTCAAGAACAAGTAATCAATAAAGTTGAAACTTTGGAGCAAAATTATTGTGGTTTTTTAGGTCTTCAAGCCCACTTCCATTCAAGATCTAGCATTTTCAAGGGTTGATTATGTTTTCCTATGGTGAATCATGATGGATTCTAAGTTGGGGAGATGCAACTAGCCATTAAGCCAATCCTAATGACTTATTTCCTAAGTGATTCTAACCTCCATAATCACTCTAATTTTAGCCTAAGGTACAAAAATTATTAGGACTCATTTGGAGTGATTAGAGATCTCTCAAATTGAGTCATTCCTTTTTATGTTTCATTCATGCATCTCATTCTAGCAAATTAGAATAGGGTTGCATTGTATTTTAGATTCCCTAAACTTAGACATAATTAAGGTTAGGGTTTATTTTCACATTTGCATTCAAGATTCATTGTTTCCATCAAGGTTTAATTACCAAACTAGAGGTTTGACTGAGGAAAACCCCCCATAAGCAAATGAACAATATATTATGTTTTTTAGGTCTTTTCGTAGGTTCAGATCCAAAAATCAATTTTGAAGGGAACAATAGAGATTGGAGGACATATCTGAACTTTGAATTCTCCAAAAATTTGAATGATACTAAGACACCAGAAGTGGCATATGAGTCCCACTACAAGCTAAATTTTAGATTTTTGTAGATCCTAAATCTACACTACCAGAAATTTGTTCTAGACCAGAAACCCTAGTCTAGGACTAATAACCCAGACTAGAATATGAGTCCCAGTAGGACATAGTTTTAGTATTTTGAACATTTCAAAGCTTAATCCAGTCCTCTTTAGGTTTCTAGGTGTACACCTTTCATCTCTCAACTTTCTATTTTGATTTACATGCATTTCTAGGTCATTTAATTTAGTCTTGCATATCATTATGTTTCACAATTAGGATTTTCATTCCATTAGTCTTTTTAAGCCCTAGCTTGGTGGTGAACCCCTCTTTAGTTTATAATTAGACCCTAGGAAAACCCTATTGCAAGATATTTTTCTCCTTTGCATACCTAAGATTGAGATCTCTAGGGTTTTCCTTGAATGAGAGTGAGGAAGACTGTTGTTCTATGTTCTAAAACATAAGAAACTCCAATTTTATTCCTTTCATTTTGGTGAACCTTCATTTAGCACATCTCAATTCTAATTTGGAGTGTAACATCATCCTAGATATTTTTTGCATTAACATTGCATTAGGGTTTGCATTAGTTAATTGGAATTCTAAGGTTTCTAAATCTTGCATTAGTGAAAGTCCATATAGGTTGCATTTTTGCATCTTACATCATTAAAAATAATCTAAAAGATGAATTTTCATTTAGTCTATAGATCATCCAAACCAAAAAAAATAAAAATCACTTAAAATTTTCTAAATTTTTTGAAAAACACCCTCACTAGGACTCATACACCCCTCTAGGCGATTTAGTCCTAGTGTAAATTTTAAACTACATTTTATAGAATTAAATTCTCTAGTTTTGAGCTTTTGTTTGTTGTTCGTAACTTTTGGTTTTAGTTTGCATAGTTACTATTACATTCAAATCATTAGATTTAGCATAGTTTACAGTCATTGCAATTTTGGATAGAATTAGATTCCTATACTTTTCATTTTCAGCATTAGTTCATAGTTCAATTAGATTAGATTACATTTTGCATTCGTTAGAAAACAAAACCAAAAACACCTAAAAATAGATGAACCACTTGAAGAACACATAACTATTTGAGTATGTCAAATCTCTTTTTCCAAGTTAACCTAACCCTCAAACCTTTTGGTAGTGATGAATTTTACATGTTAGATGAAGCCCTTGAGGAGTTCATCTCATAAGGTTTATCCACTAAGGATTATTATGATAAACCAAAAATAAAAGAATTTAATGTTATTCAACCTCAACTTATCCTTTACCCACCTTCACAAAAATCTCAAACTCAAAAAAAAGCCTGTTTGCACCCTTGAACCAACTAAGAAAAAAATCAAGTTATAATACCATTTCTCATACATATAACACTCAAAAAAATCTACAACCAAAACAACAAACTCTAACAACCTTACGTTTGTCCAACCCCATCCTTCCTAGTGCTCCTCATTTACCTTCACATAGTGGGAAGGAGTATGATCTTGTTGAACAACTTAAGAATATACTACTGCAAAGATATCCCTATGGGACCTAATTCAAACTTCACCTAATTATCACATTATGCTTCAAATAGCCTTACAACAAGTAGTGGTCCCCTCTAGTACAAATGCAAATGATGTGGCAACCCTAATACAAGGAATGGTTACAATTAATGTAGACATTACCTTTCATCAACATGAGCTACCTCCTCTAGAATTTAGAAAGAAAAATGATTCCTTCATGATAATAGTCATCTCTAATAGGTTAGGAATGGAATTAACCCTTGTTGAAAATGGATCTTCCCTTAATGTGTGTAGTGTTACCCTTTTAGATAGACTTGGCATGGATAAATCAAGAATTCAACTCATTTCCTCATCGATTCAAGGATTTGGCAATGTAGGAAAGACCCCACTCGATGTAATTACTTTACCTATCACAGTTGGAAAGGCTACCTTACAAACTCCTATTCATGTCATTCCTCATGAACTTTCATATAATATTCTTTTAGGAAGACCTTGGATTCATGAGATGCATGTGGTGCCTTCAACCCTTCATCGTATAATGAAGTATGTCTATAACAATAAGGTATACGAAGTTGAAATAGACCTTCAGCCTAAAAGTTTCCTGCAAGTTGAAAAAGGAATGAGAAGTCCTCTAAACAAATTGATTCCAACATCAAACATAGAACATATGAAAGAAGAAGAATAAGAAACAAAATGGTGTGAAAATTATTGGAAGATGATTGGCATTCATTAGAATTCACACCTTCATTTAGAGGAGAATACATAATCACAAGAAAAGAAGATGATAAATGGTGTAGGGGCACCATGTGAACTTATGTAAATATGGTCTTAGGTTAATTTTTTGGTGTGTTGAGTCTAAATTTCATGTAATAAGGTCATAATAGACCATTTTCAATGTCTTGAGTCATTTTGAGTTAGTTCTAGATAAAGTTGTCATGTTGTTGCAAAAGTGTTATGCAATTTTGCATTTTTTTGTCTTGTAATGGGAGTTGAATGGTCAAGGAATTAAAAATTTAGTTGTATCCATTGGTTTGATGTTGAAAACACTTAAATATACTTCTAAACCTTGAGGCTGGTTTGGAGAGTTATTTTTGAAGTTTAAACAATAAGATTTCTCTACTTTCTTTGTAAATTATGTGTAAACTTGCTGCTAGAGGTGTGTGTATGGGTTTGTACTAAGTATTTATGTTCTAAAATGAATTGAACTAGGTGGAGGAATGAATTAACTTAATTTTTGATTTTATTTGGTTTTATTTCATGGGGTTTGAAGCATCTAATAAGCATTTTTATGTGAATAGTTTGAAAACCCTGTTTGGAGGGTTTTAGAGTATTAAAAATGCATTGATGACCCATTCCACTGGTAGAATTTCTTAAAAATTGGTGGAATGGGTGCATTTAGGTAAGTATTAATGTTTATTTTGGTTTTAGGAGTAGCGAGTAGGGTTTGATGACTTTTTGGCATTGCCCTATTTGAAATTTCATGGGTTTTTGGACCAAATTGATGGCTAGGGTTTAGGGTTTGTTGGAAAAGCATTGATAGAGTGTGGGAGCTGGTCTAGGAAGCATGTGTAGACCCTAATTGATGTGTTTGATGAATTTTTGAAGTTTTTTTAGGCCTAAAATATAGAAATTCAATAAACCCCCTTGGAAGCAATCCAAAATAGGGTTTTAAATGAGATTTTGAAGTTTGATGAATCTATGGTTGATTCTATTGATAAAAATTATTGGTTCAGTCATTTTTTATTCTATTTAGAGCCTTGGAGTGGATTTTTGGGTTTGGAAGAAGTTTCATCACATAATTTCTTTAAAAAATAGGGCTAATTGAGCCCATCTTCAATGTAGCAATCAATTTTAGGAGTTAATGTTCTGAAACAACCATATCTTTAGATTGGATATGTCAAAGTAGAGGATCAAGGGTATCTATAATGTCAATCCTATTATGGTTTTGAAAATTATTATGAAAGATATGCTCAATTTTCATGATTTGGAATGCTACAAGAAGAATATGAAGAAATTGAGAAATAATGCCAAGTTAGGGATTTGAACGTTGAAGGATTGTTCAAGATAAGATTGAATTGTGTTTTTTTGAGGTTCCCCTCCCTAATTTTCATCAAGTGGTATCAAAGCATGGGTTTTGATCTTTTGAAGGAGAAAGGTTGATGTTTGAAGAAGGGAAAGTTGCAAATTGAAGGACAAGATGCCTCCTAAAGGAAGTCGAGTTATTGCTATGGAAATTAGGATGATGAAGGAGTCTCAAGAAGTAGTATTAGCTAGACTTGAAGCATTGGAAACAAATCAAAGGAGAGGAAAGGCCACTAAAGAGGAAAGTGATTGAGAGGAAGAGGAAGAGGGTGAGAATGAAAACCCTCCTAGAGGAGTCCAAGGTGATGATGAGTTGGACCCTAATGAAAGAAGGATGGTTAAGATACTAAAGGTTGTTAGAGGAGATGCTTCTAAGGTGAAAATAGATTTTCCAATTTATAGTGGAAAGTTAGATGCAGAAGAAGTGTTGGATTGGATAGATGCACTAGACAATTATTTTGAGTACAAGGAGGTTGTATAAGAATAAAAGATAATTTTTTCTAAGACTAAGTTGAAAGACCCTGCTCTAACTTTGTGGAACAATGTGGAGGAGGAAAGAGTGAAAAAGGAAAAAAAATAGTTCATGGGATAGGATGATGTCAAAGACCAAGAGCCAACTATTTCTAGGTGATCATGCAATTCATACATTTAAGAAGTTGCAAAACTTAAAGCAAAAGGAAAAGAATGTCATGGCCTACACTAAAGAATTTCACAAATTAAGTGTTAGAGCTGGTCATGTTGAAGATGAAAATGAAAAGATAGCAAGGTTTATGAATGGTTTGAGATTTCAAATTCAGGATGAATTGAGTCTTGCTACTCCTAGGATGGTTGAAGAATGTTTTTAGTTGGATGATAGGGTATAAGAGAAGTTAAAAAGAAGGAAAGAAAGGTAAGGAAGAGGTAGAGGTAGCACTAGTAGAGGAAGAGGTACAAGGAAGCCCTATGAACACCAAGAAGATGCAAGTAAAAGAAAAGACCAAGTTGCTGATCAAAGGGTGGATTTAGAGGTTTTAGAGGAAGGTTTGGTGGACAAGGTAAAGGTTCAAACATATTTTTAGGGATATGTTATCATTTCCATTAATTTGTCCATCAAGCATGGAAGTGTCCAAAGAAACAAGCTTCTATTTCAACTGGTTGTGACAAGAGAGTCCAATTGGTGAAAGAGGATGATTGTGAGAGTGTTAACTCTCCTAATCAGCTTGTTGCTCTAGAAGTTGGAGAATCCTTAGTGTTTATAAGAAAACTCCTCAAAGCATCCAAGGAGAAGGAGCCACGTCAAAGGAGAACACTATTCAGGACAACTTGCAAATGCAATGGAAAGTTATGTAAAATTGTAATAGACTTTGGAAGTACTGATAACATGGCGTCCATAGAAATGGTTGACAAACTTAAGTTAGAAAAAATACCACATGATACTCCCTATAGAGTTTCTTGGTTGAATGAGAATCAATCTATCTTGGTGAATGAACAAGCTTGGGTTGAGTTTAATATTTGTCGATATAAGGAAAAAATTCTTTGTGATGTGTTTCCTATGGATGTGTGCCACTTTCTACTAGGGAAACCATGGAAGTTTGATAGACATGCAATATATGATGGTAGGAACAATACTTAGATTATTGAGAAAGATGGAATCACTTATACATTAACTCCATTGGTAGAGGATGATAAAGGGAAAGTTAAGGCAGCCAAGGTGATAATTCTAGGTAATAAATAGTTTGTAAAGATAAGCAAAGAGGAACCTAACGATTTTGTAGCCACTCCTACATTTGAAGGTATCAAAACAATAGATTTGAAGAGTGAAATGAACTTGGAAGGAAATAATATTGAGTTAGGGACAAAATTTGATAATGAGAAGGTCAAGGATGAATTAATTATGGAGATTCAATAGTGGGTTGAGAAGAATATTGAGGTCATGATAGAAAGATTGCTTTGTTATTTAATTAAAAAAAAGAGGCCAGTGGGTAGTCAAATGTTGTCAATACAGAGGTTTGTAAACCTAATAAAATAGAGGTTCTAGGGGTAGAGAATCTGAGGGAAGAGATGAAAGGAAAAGGTGAAGTGATTCAAGGAGAATGGCAAGGATATGTGGGTAAGTTCAAGTGTGCAACAAGAGTAAAGAAGAGGATAATTCAAGATAAGGATGGTAGAGATATGTTTGCAAGTGTTCAAGTAGGTTTAACATCAATTCCAAATGAAGAGAAGGTCAAACACCATCCATCAAGCAGGTTGTTCAAGTTGGAGCAATGTCTAGGTGGCAAAAAGTTCAATAGTGCAAAGAATGATACTAATGTTCAATAACTAGTTCAATGGAAAGGGTTACCAAATGTAAGGACATTTGGAGATAAAAAATTTGATTTGATCAAGCATGATTTACTGTAATATAGTCATCAAGGGACTTGAGTCTTTTTTTGTCTATGTGTATGGTGTAGGGGTACCATGTCAACTTATGTAAATATGGTCTTAGGTTAATTTTTTAGTGTGTTGAGTCTAAATTTCATGTAATAAAGTCATAATAGACCATTTGCAATGTTGAGTAATTTTGAGTCAGTTCTAGATAAAATTGTCATGTTGTAAAAGTTGCAAAAATGCAATGCAATTTTACATTTTTTAATCTTGTAAAGGGAGTTGAATGGTCAGGGCATTCAAAAGTTAGTTGTAGCTAGTGGTTTGATGTTGGAAACACTTAAATATTCTTTTAAACATTGAGGAAGGTTTGGAGAGTTGTTTTTGAATTTTAAACAATAAGATTTATTTGTTTTCTCTATAAATTCTGTGTAAACTTGCTGCTATAGGTGTGTGTACAGGTCCGTACTGGGTGAAGGAATGAATTAAATTTATTTTGGATTTGATTTGGTTGGATTTCATATGGTTTGAAGCATTTAATAAACATTTTTCTGTGAACGATCTGAAAAGCTTGTTTAGAGCATTTCAGAGTATTAAAAATGCATTGATGACCCAATCCACTAGTAGAATTACTTGAAAATTAGTGGAATGGGTGAATTTAGGTAGGTATTAATGTTAATGCGGGTTTCAAGAGTAGGGAGTAGGGTTTGATGACTTTTTGTTGTTTCCCTAGTTGAAATTTCATGGGTTTTTAGCTTAAATTGATGGCTAGAGGTTAGGGTTTGTTGGAAAAGCATTGATAGAGTGTGGGAGTTGGTCTAGGAAGCATGTGCATACCCTAATTGATGTGTTTGAGGCATTTTTTAAAGTTTTTTGAGGCATGGAATATAGAGATTCAATAAAACCCATTGGAAGTAAGCCAAAATAGGGTTTTAAATTAGATTTTGAAGTTTGATGAATCTATGGTTGATTCTATTGATAAAAATTGTTGGTTTAGTCCTTTTGTGTTCTATTTATAGCCTTGGAGTGTATTTTTGGGGTTTTAATAAGTTTCATCACACACTTTCTTTGAAAAATGGGGGTAATTGAGCCCATCTTCAGTGTACCAGTCAATTTTGGGAGTTAATGTTTTGAAACAACCATATCTTCAGATTGGATATGTCAAATTAGAGGATAGAAGGTATCTAAAATTTCAATCCTATTGTGGGTTTGAAAAGTATTCTAAAAGATATGCTCAGTTTTAAATATTTGGAATGCTACAAGAAGAATATGAAGAAATTGAAAAATAATACCAAGTTAGGGTTTTCAAGGTTGAAGGATTGTTCAAGATGGATTGAATTGTGTTTTTTTGAGGTTCCCCTCCCTTCTCTACATCAAGAAACAAAAGAAACCAATGGTTATGTCAAGAAAAAACTTGGAAGAAGACTCAAAAGCATCTACCTCATCTACCCTTGCATAAGATACAAGCTATACAACAAACTTTGATGAGATAGATTATCAACAACCACAAAACCCAAAATAAATGGAGAAAATTTATGGAAGAGGGTACAAGCTTATGAAACAACTAGGATATAGTGGATAAGGATGTGGAAAGAAATAATAAGGCATCCATGTTCCTATAGAACCTAACACACAAGAAATAAAAAGTGGTTTAGGATATTGTCCTAAGATCACACAAGAAATGAAAATACCACCATGTGCATACCTAAAATAAATCTTACCTTGAAACATCTTGAATTACTTGATATGACTTCTAAACTATCATGGGAATACTTCAAAGATTATGAAGCCTTGAAAAAAATCTAGGAGTTTATGAAAAACCATCTAATCCTCACAAGAAATGGGTTACATGTGCTATGATTAGTACCAAGCCAAAAGATGGAGAAAAGGAAAGTAGTGAGATTGACATGAGAAAAGAAGAATACAACCTTAAATTTCCAAAATAAAGTACACTTTCTCTAGGAGATACAATTGATATACCAATGGAAATTAATGATAAAGAGAAAGTGATTAAGATAGGAAAGTGCCTTGATTATGACAAACAAGAGGACCATGCAACTTTGCTTCATGACTTTCCCAAACTTTTTTCTTGGAATTATTCAAATATTGCTAAGAATCGATGCTAAGATAGTGACAAACAACATAGTCCTTGTTGAAAATGCTAAACCAGTTAGACAAAAGATATAAAAAATGAATCCTAAGTTAGCCTTGCTAGTTAAGGGTGAGATTGAAAAAATCCTTGAAGCTGGTTTCATAAGACCTATAGATTATTCTCCTTGGATCTCAAGCATTGTCGCAATCACAAAACTGGATAATTACATTAGGATGCGTACAAATTTTCATGATTTGAATAGAGCATCTTTAAAAGATGATTTTCCCATTCCTAATATTGACATGATAGTAGACTCTATTGAGGGACATGCTTTGTTGTCATTCATGGATGGATTTTCTGGATATAATCAAATATTTATCAACCCTCAAGATCAATATAGAATAGCATTTACAACTGTTTGGGGAACATTTTTCTAGGTAATGATGCCCTTTGGATTAAAGAATGTAGGCACAACATACACTACTAGAATTTGGAAAATATATGACTAGGTGACTAAAACTTTTAGTCACAACAACTAAAAATGATTAAATTCTACTCATTTTCTGTAACCCAGCTATAAATGAGTAAATAAATGACTAATCTAGACATTGAATAAAAAATTATTTGGTGAAAAAAATAAAAATGACTAAATAGTTAGTCATCAAATCCAAATTAGACAAAATTAAAAAAAAACAAGTTGGCCAATTATTGGCGCAATGTATTCATGTGCACAATGTATTGGTGCAATTACTCATGTTCATTGTAGATTCATTTGTCTCACTTGACCTTGATTCATTCATTCAATGTAGACCTCGCTTCAATTGGTATCCTAACATGAGTCATTTTGATTAGTTATAGAAGCTACTTGCATGGGCGATAACGATTCAGAGAGGACCTAGAGACTTCTGAAAAGGTGGGAAAGGGTAAGGAATTCAGAGTTTGCTACAAAAAAATTGAGTTTTTCGAGGTCCTCTATAGCGAAATCAGATTTGGGGATGCCCTTTGCAGTGAATTCAAAGGTAATTCAAAACACTCATTACATTGAACACAAATTCGAAATGTTGATTACAATCTAGTACTCTTAATAATGTTCTATTTATCTTAGTAATGTTATTTTACAGTCTTACCACCATTCTGCTTCATAATGTGTTCAAGCTAAATATATCTGGGTTTTAGTGCCAAAATAGAATTTCCTCAAACAATTTTGATACATTCTCACTACAAGCGTAAACCATCCTTGTGAAAAGTAAATATGTGCTAGATTTTCCCACACATTAGTCATCTGAACAAAGATGTTTCCTACAATAGCTTCTTGTGCCTATGTAAATATTTCCTTTGCAATATCAAATTGACCCCTTTCAGCTATCACAATGGCTGCCCCATTTGTAGCATAAACATTTCCTATTCTCTATGACAACACTTTACAATGGCTCACCCATTCACTGCAAGCGCAAACTATCCTTGTGCAAATTAAACATGTGCTATATTTACCCACACATGAGGCATCTGAACAAAGATTTTTCCTGCAACAACTTCTTGTACCTATGTAAAAAATTCCTTTGCAATATCAAATTGACCCATTTCAACTAGAAAAATGGTTGCCCCATTTATAGCATAAACATTTCCTGGTCTTTGTGCCAACACTTAAGTTTCCCCTTTTATGACATTAAGATCCTCTTGATTTATTATTATACTCCTATTTTCCAAGATAAGAATCCCCAAGGCCCATGGCATTTATGAATAATGAGCATTTGAGTTTCAACTTGGTTTCATTTCAAAAAGGGGACATTACATTGTACAAGATTTGCTTAAGAATGAAATAATTTAATCCACTTATTTGGGACTATAAAATAAAAAATAGATGAATTAATCGATTTTCAATTATAGGTTCTTTTAATCTAGAATCTGATAGAAAGATAAAGCATAACACATTGAAGGACACAAAAAATGTTCTAAAATAAAGACTAAAATACAATTCCCATGAAAAACAAGAAAGAGGAAAAATGAAAAGATAGCATATAGATGATTCCTTTGAGGTTTTTGATAAGATCTCATTTAACTATGTCAAATGTACTTGAAGGGACAAAGCATATTTTATTGAGTAAAATTTTGAGGTATCTCATCCATCATCATTGTATGCATCATTTTTCGCTTGGAATCTATTTCTACAATGCACCAAGCCTAGAATTGATTGAGGATGCACTTAAGGTGGATAAAAAATCATCAAATGCTTTATGTATGCTTGGCAACATGGAACTGAAAACAAATGAATGGCTTAAAGGAAAAGAAACATTAAAGTAGCATACCAACTTGTCTTGGTTGATGAAGCAAAATGAAAATCTAATTAAGAATGAAGGATTTAGATGGAAAGGAGAAACCAAGAGGAAGAACTTTAGTGGGTGATGCAACAAGAGGAGAAATTTGAATGTGTGAAGGAATTATGGAAGAGTAAGGGTAAGGACATGGATGATGATGATGATGAGGCTAGTCAGTTTGAGAAGAAACAAAAGAAGGAAAAGAAGGAAAAGAAGAAGGATAAGGACCACAAGGCTTATGATTATTATATGGAGGAACTTGGTATTACCATGGAAGATGAGGAAAATTATATGAGTGATAAGGCACAAGATGATGCAAAAAATTCCCAAGATCTTCTTGTAGCTACAGGTCTAGAAGACTCTGATGATGGCGAGAAAAATTCTCCAGTTTCAACAAAATCAAGGAGACATGCATACTCTAATTCTAAAGATGATGAACCATTACAAAAATTGAGTCTGAGAGAAGATGATCCATATGATGATGTTTTCTAGGCTTCTTGAGATTTAACCAAACCTAGCTCCTATTTTCCAAGAGAAAAATCCCCAACACCCATTGGAAATGAATGATGAGTATTTGAGTTTCAATAGATTCCAAGAGAAGATGATGCATACAATGACGATGGATAGGATACCTCAAAATTTTAGTCTTGATAAAATATGCTTTTTCCCTTCCAAATCCATTTGACATCTAGTTAAATGAGATCTTATCAAAATCCTCAAATGAATCATCTGTATTTTATCTTTTCATTTTTCCTCTTTCTTTTTTTTTATGGGAAACCTATTTTAGTCTATTGAAACTCAAATGCTCATCATTCATTTCCCATGGGCCTTGGGGATTTTTGTTTTGGAAAATAAGAGCTAGGTTTGGTTAAAGCTCAAGAAGCCTAGAAATAATCATCATATGGATCATATTCTCTCAAAATATGTTTTTGGAATGGTTCATCATCTTCAAAATTAGAGTATATATGTCTCCTTTGTGATTTTGTTGAAATTGGAGAATTTGTCTCGCTATCATTAGAGTCTTCTAGACCTGCAACTGCAAGAAGATTTTGGAATTTTCTACATCATCTTGTGCCTTATCACTCATATAATTTTCCTCATCTTCCATGGAAACATCAGGTTCCTCCATATAAGAATCATAAGCCTTGTGGTCCTTATCCTTTTTCATTTTCTTCTTAGACTGACCAGCCTCATCATTTTCATCATCCCTGTCCTTATGCTTACTCCATAATTCCTTCACACATTCAAATTGATCCTCTTGTTGCATCACCTGTCGAAGTTCTCCCTCTTGCTTTCTCCTTTCCATCTTAATCCTTCATTCTTCATCAAATTTTTGTTTTGCTGCATTAGCCAAGACAAGTTGGCATGCTACTTTAATTGTTTCTTTTTCTTTAAGCCAGTCATCTATTTTTGGTTCCATGTTACCAAGCACACATAAAGCATTTGGTGAGTTTTTATTTATATTTTTAGTGCATCCCCAATTAATTCTAGGCTTAGTTGGATCTCATTCCAAGCCTGAGCCATGTATGCAAGACGTAGATATGCATCCATATAATCAAGAAACTTGAACAATTTTGTCCTGTATAAAAGATTTATTTTTTCACTATCATGTAGATATTCAAACAACCTAGCAAGATTAAATAGTGTTGTGATTTTATCCCATGGTAACTCAAGTGAAACACCATCTCCTTCTAGTTGATGGAAGAATTTCATATCCTTAAAGTGCATAGAAAAAAATGCATAATTGGCACTAGGGCTTTTATTTATGAATTTAACCCAAATTCCATTTCCTAATGCCTCCATAAAAGTTTGTTGAGCCAAATCTAGTTCAGCATGCTCAAAATGAAGAACCTTGGAATGTTGTTTAACAATTCAATGGGCACTTCTTCTCTGCTCTTCTTCAGAAGAGACTTTGTTGTCTTAATAGAATCTAAGGCTGCACTGGGGTCTATCGATATTAATAATTCACCTATATTGATAAATGCATGGGCATCACATGGATCTATGTGAGTTTCCTTTCTTAAAATTTCTAAAGCCTTCTTTGCCTACCCTTGCTAAGCATATATATGGCCTACAACTTTTAGCTCTTACACTTCTCAAGGTGGACCTCTAGAACCTTTTCAAAATTTGAGAAAGAACTCTTAAGATATCCTAGCTTCAATTGAACCTGTCCACAAAATGCACAAAACTATTCACTAATTGTGAGAATCCTATAATTAAAAAATACATAAAACTTGCCAGAGAGATTTTCCCTATTTCAAATAGAAAAATTGCAAAAAAAAATCATTTAAAACTTGGAAAAAAATGTAAATAAAATCATGTTGATTTTCAAGCCATAAAAAAACCATAACCATAACTTGTTGCTTACTATTATGCTTTGATAGAATTTTTCCAAGCATCCATAGCTTGTTTCAAATCACCTATTTTAGGCTATTAGCCATAGCACCAAGGTAGTGATTTGTTTGATAAAATTCTTTGGTAGTCATGTATGAAAAATGTGGTAGCATAGACATGGCAATGAAGTTTGGAATAAATGCCTCAAAGAAATGTGGTCTCATGGTGATGGAATGCCATGAAAAATGCCATGACAAGCAAATTGTTATGGATTGTCATGGAATTCCATCACCATGAGACCACATTTCTTTGAGGCATTTTTTCAACTAGTTCACTACCTTTTCTATGCTATTTCTTACTATTATGATTTGATATATTTTTTCCAAGCATCCATAGCTTGTTTGAAATCACCTATTTTAGGATTTTAGTCATGGTAGCAAAGTGGTGATTTGTTTGATAAAATGCTTTGGTAGACATGTATAAAAAATGTTGTAGAATAGACAAGGCAATAAACTTTGGAATAAATGCCTCAAAGAAATGTGGTCTCATGGTGATGGAATGCCATGACAATCCTTAACAATTTGATAGAATTCTTTGGTAGACAATATGTATGAAAAATGTGGTAGCATAGACAAGGAAGTGAATTGTTTGAAAAAATACCTCAAAGAAATGTGGTCTCATGGAATACCATGACAAGAAAATGCAATTGGAAACTTCTTCTAGTTATTAGTTATGCAATGTGAAGTAATTGCATAATTGCTTAGGTTGACTTTGTAAAAACTATATTGTAATTGATTTTTTTTCATCTATCAGCATCTAGTTATTAGTTATACAATGTGAAGTAATGCTTTCAATTTGAAAGATGTGAAATGCAATGTAATCAGCAATGTAGATGATTGTGAACAAATAATTAATACCAATTCATAGTATAACCCTATATTCCAACCTAAAATACATAAAAATCCAATCATACATAGTGTTATCAACAAATAATTGAGACTAGAATTCGAGCACAAGATTAAATCTTCTTGTCCATTGATTGCTTCAAACAAATATTATAATATAACATAAGTCTCTTCATATATGTTTATATAAATTCCTATGATGATGATATCAAAATTTGGTATTGGTTTCTCTTTTATAAGAGAAGCAACAAGCTTTAGACCATTACAAAATATGGCATCTTTCCAAAATTCATGCCTCTTCATATAAACTAGACTAAGCATTAATTTTTCTTAAAAAATAAAACATAGAAAGTAGATAACTAATGAAGTCCGCAACACTACACCATAGTCCATTAATCTCTGAAGGCACCTGTGATCACTAAAGATCTATTCAAGGTCCTTCTCCATATTAGTGTATCTAAATGTGTGGTTCTTCCACTATGATAGCCACAAGGCCTACTATTCAGTGGGAGGACCCATATAACTCTGTTTAGACCACTCATACATTGTATAATCATGTGGCCATTTGTATTCTTGAATTTTCAATATATTTGCAAGGTGAATCTTCCATTAGTTGTTTAGTAATTCCTTTCCATCCATTATAAACTTAGAATATCCAACATCCACTGCTATTACTCCATCCATGATTAAGTTGAACCTGTCAAGACTCAAATCACCATCCTTTTGTATGTGAGTGATGCATCATGGAACAATCTAGAAAAATTCACTATCCCATTCATTGAGGTCATTCAAGTGGTCATCATATTTCAATAGTTTTGGCACAAACCACTAATTTAGAGTATGAAATGAATCTATTATTGTTATGATCTTTTGGTCCTCTCCTTGCATATATTGGAATTCATCTATAACTATTTTGGCCATCTACTCTATAGTTTTTAATGTTGTAGGATCCTTAGTACTCATCTATAATATTTTGCACAAGGTTACCAATGTGTGGTGTATGAGCTGCCAATTCTTAAAAAGGGGATTAAATATATCATGGGTAGATGTGTTTTCATCTGATCAATTGCCGGTGTCAGTGAGCTATAGCAATCATACACACTTTCCAACTTATCCATAATTAGATTTATCCTATGCTTGAGGACCTTCTCTAAAACATTGTAGATTTGCTTATTCACTCCTTCCTTACCCTCGTTGGCTTTCTTTAACTCTTCAATCTCCTATCTAAGAATGCTCACTTTTTTAGTAGAACTTTCTATATCAACCGATGGAGAAGGAGGACACTGGTATAACATTATTTCATTGTTCTATGAGGGGCCTGCTCCTTTCAATTGTTCCTTCAACTTCACATTTTCCATGAACAATTTATTGAATTCATCATTTAAATTTTTTTGTTCCTTTTCATACTCTCCCAATCTAGCTTCCATCTCCTTAATTGCAGCTCAAGTAAACATAGTTGAATGCATTGTCATGGTTGCATCTTCTAAAGGATATGTATCCTTTAATGTTTCCACCATAACTATTCCTTTCATTTTTTGCACTACATCTAGTAACCTTAGTTTTTCTGCACTCTTTTGTTTGGCCTAGAATGCCAAGGTTTCAATCTTAGGGTTATACCCTATGCCACTTAACCCTTCATCTAAGTTAAACTCAACAATAAACATTGGGTCCTCTTTTTTTCTCACTTGATCAAGTAAAAACATTTTCTTTAATTCCATGCCAAGGACAATAAGTATATTACTTTTCAAAATCATCTCTCTAGCCTCTTTTAGGCTGACATCAATATTACCAATTCATAATTCATTAAAATTTTGGGCTGCTATCTGGTCATGTTGGGATTCCTTAGCTCCCATATTATTTATTTCAACCCTCACTTCAAACTCTCTCATTTTCATCTTAATCCAAAAGTCTTTAAATTCATGGGTTTTTATAAATTCATCATCTTCCAAGAACTTGTGAGTTGCAACTACCCTATCATCCTCATGCATTTATCTTTCTTCTTGTACGTCAATATCAGCTCTAGCTTTAGGCCTATGGGCTTCATTTTCAAGCATAGGTTGTTCCACTTCAATATGATCCTTGAAATGTCTCAACACATTCACTGCTTCTTTTGTCTCTCTAACCTCCTCACTTATTTCATAGGAAACAAGTGGCTCTATCTCTTGTGTCTTTTTTTTTAGAAGGTGGTTGTTTAGGAGGTGATTCTAGAGAAGCATGACATACTAAAATAGTATCTAGAATTGGTTCTATAATTACAATACCACTTGGCCTTTTAGAAGATAATTTGGCAATTTCCCCTATAGTTGCTACAATCTTAATTAATTCATGAAACTTATTAACTATCATATCAATCCTCTTGATAGGATCTTGTTCCTCTATGAAATAACCCAAGAAATCACTATGCTTCATCTTTCTTCCTTCCTCAAACCTTTTCATAATTTCCCATTTTCTCCTCCCATCATATACCTGTTAAGGAGTGAAAAAATTTCTGATTACATCTGTAGACATGCAAAATTCACATTATGCATTCGATCAGATTCGGTCAAATTAGCTCTTACATTAGGCAAATTCATCACTTTCATCCATTCATTAAATAAGTTCATTTATCAAATAAATCTTAGCATTCAACCTTCATCTTGCATTATCCACTTAATTAAATAAATCAAAAAGCCATTTAAATCAAATCTTAGATCATTTTCCAAAGTCCAAAAAGTCAAATCAATTAATCAGCATTAAATCAGCATAATCATCATTAAATTAATCTAATCCTAATCTAAGGCTAATCCCATCCCACTTGCACAATAAATCAATTTTATTGATTTATTAAAACATCATTTTCTCTCAACATGACAAGTCAAACAGGGCATTTATTGCTGTTTTTCCTTGTCCCCCTCTCAGCATTTATGGCAAAATTTGAATTCAAATTTTCCCCCTCTTGGGCACTCTTCCCAAATCTTGCACATGCATCAACTAATCACATGATGACAAGTGTCCTTAACTCATTGGCTTGTCTTTGATCCCACATTGGTCCATCTTCAACACTTGGCATTTTGAAAATCTTTAAATAGCAGCTTCATCCTCAAGCAAATCCTTCACAATCTTCACAATCTTCACAATCTTCACAATCTCTCCACAATCCTCCACAACTTGATGCAAGGTCATTCTCTTTGAGAACTTATCTTGTCCATTTATCATCTCCATCATCTATAGCATTTCATCATCTTGAGCTTTTTATCAAGGATTGGGAAAGGGTCACTAGCACATGTGACACCAATCCACTATGAGATAGAGTTGGATCATGTCTTTCATATGCATTATTTAGTTTCTATTGTTCCATTTTTATTGCATGATTGATGTGTTTCATTATTTCATAGGGATGTTAAAATGGTGTTTTAAACTAACCATTTTGCAGATTTTAGCATCCACAACATCTTCTTCATATTCAATCTAGTGAGTAACTATAAAGGGTTTGTCCCCCTTTGATTAGCCTTTGTAAGAATGGTGTGTCTTATGAAATTCACGGGACCCTCAGGGTCAAAAGCTCTTTAATTTCCAAACTATAAAGAGTACCTTGATTTTAGATAATTTTCCAACTCTTCAAGTGTATCAAATCCCACTAATAGTTCCCAACATGTCAAATTGGGTAGAAATGTACCCTTTCTTTGTTTACTCATGACATCCTTTTCCATCCATAGAATTTTCCACTTGAACTCTAAAAAGGCTAATTGAAGGGGGACAAAATTTGGTAGTATATGTGGGGCCTGTGTGCATCCATAAATCCTAATTATTGTGGTATCTGGTAGAAAAAACTAATCAAAAAATTTATGAGTATGGCCTTGCTCAGGTTTCAAAGCCAAAGGTCTTAAATATTGTAGCACAAGTGTGCCTAGTCTTGGTGGTTGGTAGCCAAGAACTATCATAATTCTATACACAAACATATCATGGAATATCAGATAATTTGAATTCTTACATCTGTTGTCCCATATATAACACCATAGTTGCAGTGGAAAAAATTCCACTGCTTGTCAATCTATCCCAAACACATCCTTTTGCTCCATATATCTTCATTTTGGTATAATATCAGGTGGCATAATAAAGAATATTGCCTAAATGTTATGGGGGCTCTTATTTCCTGACTTACAGGAATGATTCATGCAATGATTTCTCAAGATATGAGGCAAAATCATATTCAATGTTCATCTCAGGGTTTTGGATCCTCATAGCCATCATCATTAAACTAATTGGGATTCACTCTTTTGCATCTATCTCAAGTACTTGATAGAGAGAAAAATAGGTTTTCTTGAAATAGAATTAGAAATTTGAGACTTCAAATGGTTTAGTGGAAGAAGGGGAGATAGGAATCACCCTGTTGTTCACACCCCTTTCAATGTAAATGGGGACTTCATCATTTCTATGGGTTTTCCTTAATCTAGTATAATCTTCTTTACTTCTTTGCAAATCAATTTTAGTTAGGGCATGTTTGTTTAGGTCAAAACATTCAATGATGACCGCTTTAGTCAACACAACTAATGGTGAACCATCTAGAAATCTCACAGACCTAGTAGAAAGATGATAACTCTGAGATAATACTCTGATTAACTCTACATATATAAAAACATTTGGGACAATTAACTTGGCCAAATCTAATGCCCATATTTTTGACACAAAAATATTGCCCTCCCTTTTTTTAGAAAAGTACTAGAATAGTTCCCACTCGAAGATAGGGATAAGGGCATCTCTACAACCTTGAGCCACATCGCTAAAAACTTTCTTAAATTCTCTCTCAATTGATTTAGGGAGTATGTCCGTGATAGAATGGTGTGAGGACCTCTTTTTAACCTTAGATTCTTCAGTTTTAGTTTTAGGTTATTTCTTCTTGTGCGACATGGTGTCTTTTTTAGTTTTAGGTTCTTTCTTCTTGGGCAACATGATGTTTAACTATCTTACTTCTTCTAGTGTATCTGAAATGGAAAATTCCAAACAATCTTCTACTTGTAAAACTTAATTCATAGTTTAAATATATTACTTCTATACTTCTGAAATGTAGAATTCCAAACAATCTTGGTACTCCTAAAACTTAATTCACAAGAGTTTTTTGCACTTAGTTACAGTGGTTGCAAAGCATAACCTCCTTGAACTCCTAGCTCCCTGCATGATATTTTTTACAAATGAGTACAAAGAGAATGTTGAATTCTTGGTTTAATGGCTTCTGAGCTCAGTCATGTCAACATTAATATCAATCTTACACCAAATATTTTACTTGTAGTTCGAGTTTGAACTTGCACCATTGATTTTACAAGATTAGATGGTTGATGTGATTCATGCATTTAATATCACTTTATCACCACCACTTTCTATAAATGCCATGGGATAGAGGGGTATAAACTGCTATACCACACGCTTCTTTGTATTTCACCATGTGGTAGCAGGATACTTACCTCTATACTGCAAGCTTGACTTTTTTAATCTATGATACTACTGTTTACTTTAATGGTTCCTTATCTCTATAACACAAGGTTGACTTGTTTAACCTATGGTATTGCTATTTACATTAATGGTTACCACCATACCACATGATTTTTCACATCCTTCTATGGTATAGCAGTTCATACCACCCTACCACATCCCTTTATGATCTTCCTCGTGGGATGGCGGGTTATTCCCCACTATACTACACCCTTCATTTTTCCTTCTCATGGTATGGCGATTTATGATGTATTTAAATTATGTTATACAACCCAACCATGTCCTCATCATAATACATTCATTATATGGTGGTAGACATCTTCATGTGTTTTGTTACACACCACCAGCCCACCAAGGGTTTAGATTACTACTGCGGGATCATGGTAAGAGACTGTTAAGGGATTTGGAATGTTTTTAGCTGGACATGTTTTTTCTTAAGTATATATATGAAGAATTTTTGGTATGTTAAGTAAAAAATAAAAAGGAATATAAGGGTCAAGGCTTGGGTCATGGAGCTCAAGGTTAATTTTGATGATGGAACTAGGAAATTTTTTAAGGTTCTAACACACATCATGATGAACTGGACTATTTTTTTTCTTTATCTTGCTTGTGTTATGTTTTCATGAGTTCATCTTTTGTGAATATATCCCTAAGGAAATTTTTTATGATACATATAATTGTAAAAATCTTCTTCTTTTTTAAATATAACTTCTTTTTAATCAGTAAATTGAATTCTATTTTAAGTTTCTATTTGCAATTATTAGCTAGTGCAGGAGCACCCTCAGGACCTTGTGCCTACAAGAGACAACATTTGAGTTTTTGTCTTGTTTTATGTTGTTACATGTTAATAAGTTCATTTATGACCATTTTAGATCATTTTTATCCATTTTGGAATGTTATAGTTCCATTGGTCAAAAGTTGTAAACATTTGCAAAAAAGATGTAAAAGTTCTCATTGTGAAAGTTGTCAAAAGTGCATAAAGTTACAAATTTGTTTAGGAAGTGAGTTGTTGGTGGTTGGTAGTTGGAAAATTATTTTGAAAGAATAAAAATAATTTTTAAACATGAATCCCAAGGTTCAGAAGGTTGGGAGGAGATTGTAATGAAGAAATTTTAATTTTGCACTCTAAAAACTATATTTTTCTTACAAATCTGACTATTATTTTCATTTGTGTGGACTTTAATTTTCATTTAATGAATTGAAATATATTGGAGATGATAGAGGATTGAATCAAATTTCAAATATAATTGGTTTGGTAGATTTTCATCCATTTTTGAATAAGATACACACATTTTTGTAAAAAATGTTTGAAACTCTGCCTAGGGTTTGTAGTCACATAGAAAACGTCACAACTTTTGTTTTATCCATTGGAAAATGCTAAAAATTGGGAAGAAATTATTTCTTGGTGTATTCTATCACCATAAAAGATTTGGTATCATTAATTTCATGTGAGAAAAATATTTCTTCACCAGTTCACTTTCAAAATCCCTAAGATAGTCCAAACAAAACCCTCTTTGAAGTGACTATTTGAAATTTTTTTATTGCAACTCATGGAAAATGATTTGGATTTTCATTTTTACATGTCTCCAAGATTTTTTTAATGTAGGTTCATATTGTTAGGCCAATTTCATTCATGGTTTGTTACTTGCATTGTAGGGGCATGTCATATTGCTATGCTTGTTTGAGCAAGGGTTCAACCACAATTGCATTTATTCATGGAAAAGTGGGCCTAGGTTGTGAGATGTTTGAGAAAAATTTTCTTGAGAGCATATGAGATGTGTTTGAAGTAATGGAATAGGAGTAAAAAAACCTTGAAGCCAAGAACTCAGTTGTGTCATGCCTAATTTCCCAAGTAGGCCTAGTAAGAAGGAGGACACTCATTTTTTGAACCCTTCCCTAAAAATAAAACCCTACCTCATTTCTAGATATGTGAAATAATGGCCAAAAGGGTATCCTAAATGGGTCTCCTTTTCTATATATTAGGTCTGTTCCAAAAGATATGACCAAAAAATTGATTACCTAGTATACATAGATTATGGAATTAAGGGAGAACATATAACTTACATATCGAAGCTTATCTCACTTAGTTGTAATAAAGTGTTTTATAAAAGTACATACAAAAAATAATTTTTTCTAAGACATAAGACATTACATACAACTGTCAAAAATAATATAATGTGTGTTTTATATCTCAATATAATGTGTATTTTTTTTTTGTTTTTGCAAAAATTTATTGATAAACTCCAAGAAGGGGATATAGTTGAGGTGTTGGATCCACATGACAGTGTTGTTGTAGGCATTGGTTGGATTCATTCACTATCTATTGTACATGGAGTCAAATTGAAAGGAACATCAAATGCAAATGTATGTATTTTATAGGTCTCAAGTAACATACCCCTTCCTCATGTAGACAAAATAGATGGAGTTGTCCATTTGAAAGAGACAGTAGGGACCTTCATACGGTGGCCACTAAAATATTTGAAAAAAATCATAGAGTTAGTCATAAGTGCATAAGAGAAAAAGAAGGGTTAACACCTATAGAGTGTGGATAGTGAAGTTGTAGAAAAATAATGTATTGAGCTTGAATAAGTTGAACCCAAACAATAACTAGAAAATATAATTTGGTTGTACATTCTGTGAGTAGAATAGAGAATGTTCTATCTTACTACACCTATAATGTAAAACCCCTTGATTATATTTTTCTCTTTTTGTTTGGGTTTTGCTCATTCAAACTGGTGCATTATAGAAGAGGGGATATGTTGCTATGTAAGCAGTAGATGTAGAGAATAGGGGTGTAGAAAAAGAAGTAAATACAAAGCAGATAAAGAGGTGTAGAGAAGAGGAAAAGTTGAAGAGAGTGCAACATACATGTATGTGTAGTTGTAAATAAGTTGCAACATAGAATTGTCATCAAAACTGTAATATCTTGCATAACAAAAAAAAAAGACATTGTAACTCAGTTTTCTCAATCACAACACTAAGAAACACACTTTGTAATAGTACATTTTTCAAAGCAAAGACACATTTATGTCTTGTATCTACTATAAGAACATATTTTATCAATAAAATTTCAATGTTTTTCCTTCTTAATAGTCATTTCATTATGTGCAAGTGAATGATTGATTATGTTTTTCTATGTTTTATATGTTTAAACCTCAATTAAAGAATTGTATCATTCCTAGCAATTATAGGCAAAAATTAGTGAACAAAAATAATTAAATAAACAACCAATTGACTAAATATACTGCCAACTGATAGAAATCTATGTTAATAAATATGACTAAATATAATGATTATGCAATTAATAAATAGTGTATCAATATACATATCAGTTGACAAAAATCAGTGAGCAAAAATAATTAAATAGCTACCAAATTGATCAAAATCATTATTAAAATTAATGACTAAATACACTACCAATGGACTAAAATTAGTGAATAAAATTGACTAAATAAGTGACCATTTAACATCAATCAATGACTAAATTAATGACAAAAGACACCAATGAATAAAAAATGATTGAATAAGTGACTAGTTTAAAACATTCAATGACTAAATTAATGACTAAATTACACACTACTAAATCAATGAAATTAATAACTACATTAACGACCAAATCAATCAATCAGATGGCTAAATTAACTAGCATGTCAGTCACTCAAACAACTAAACCAACGACCAAATCAATCAATTGAGCAACTAAATTAACGACCAAAATTGATCAACCAAACAACTAAAAACAATTTATTCATCAATTTGGTTGTGTTATAAATGACTAGAAATAAACTACTACTAACTAGTCATGCGACCATGTTCAGTTATTTATGAGTAGTTTTTAGTAGTTTTTTTAGTAGTTTATTGTTTATATACTCGTGATATCAATGAGCTATGACATTAATATTTCATGATTATATACATAAGATATTGGAAGATTATGTTGATGATATTCTAGCTAAATCCTTAACTCGACAAGAGAATGTGAATATCCTTTGGAAGATCTTTGAGTGAATGTGAATACAATAGGAGATTGAATCCGAAAAAGTGTCTTTGGTGTAGATAGTGGATTTTTTTTTTGGTTGTATTGTACCTCACAGAGGCACTGAGGTGGAGATGAAGAAAAAATTGAAGCTATAGTTAACATACCACCTCCTCGAAACATTTCTCAATTACTCACTTTACCAAGAAGAATTTAGGCTATCTAATGTTTCGTAGCATCCTTAGTAGATCAAACATTACCATTTACACATCTCCTTAAGAAATAAGTTTAGTTTAATTGAAATCATGATTCTAAATAGGATTTTGAGAGTTTGAAAGATTACCTACTCCACCTATTTTACAACCCGCTATGAAAAATAAACTATTCATCCTATATACAACAACATCAACCTATGCTCTTGTAGTATTGTTGGCTCAACAAGATAAAAATCACAAAGAGCATCGTATTTATTATATTAGCTAAAATTTGATAGATTATGAGACATGTGATACGTAGTAATAGAGAAAAAATGTCTATGTCTTGTATTCGCTACTAGTAAGTTGAGACATTACTTATTAAATGCTAAAATACATGTGATGATGAAATTTGATCCTTTAGAACATCTCTTCACTAAAATAAATTTATTAGGACACTTAGCTAAATGTGTTATTATTCCATAGAAAAATGGCCCCTTATCATTTTCATGGCCTTTTAGGTCTTGTTTCATGATGTTTGATTTGTTTTGCACTAATTTTATGTCATAACATAGATTGAACATGCATATTTAGGTACTAAAATTCAAAGAACATCTTGTGAAGGTGTTGTGAAGTGTTGTAAAAAATTTCTATACTCTTATAGACTCTATTAATTACAGTTCACCTAAAAATCACCTTTTCATTACTAAACCAGTCCTATTTTGAAGTGTTGTAAAGTCTTGTAACAAGCTTTCATGCTTCTCTAGGAATAACTTCACTATTTATCCCTTTCTTATGCTTTTTGTGGTCCCTTTATGCCCTCGTATGCCTTAATTAAGTGCATTTTTGAATGTTAGCTTGGAAAACAACATTAAATGCAAGATAATTCCCAACACCCATTTTCAGGTCCTAGGTGGGACCCATTCACCATGGGTGACAAATGAGTCCCCCTTGGCCACAAATTCAAAATATTTCAAAATTCCTTTCGGATTTTTATTCAAAAACATTTGATGTTGGCCTACGATGAGGTGTGAATGGGTTACTAAGGCACAAGATTGTATAAATAAGTGATTTTCACCTCATTTTGCATCCTCCTACAATCACACATCTCATTCGAGAAATCTCAAGCATTAATCAAGAATCTTACAACATCGTATCAAGCATCTTGGAGCATCCATTGACACTAATTCAGATTTTCATGATGAAGGGTTTGGTAAGTTGATAGCATTTGCATGTTGTTAGTTTATCATTCTCTATCATTTTATTGTTTCATTAAGGGTTTGATTACCAAAAGTGGGGTTTGACCAAGGCAAACCCCTATTTTCTAACCATCAACCATTTTTCCCCTCTCGCATGTGTGTTTACAAAATTTTGTGTGTAGATTTAACAATCATTTAGGTGTTGAAGATTGTTCAACAAGTCAACTAGGTGCTTCAAGTCAAATCAATCACATTACCAACTTGGAGAAGGTTTTCTATTTGTTTCATGCAGAATTGACTTTGGCAACTCGATAATTAGAGATTTCTAGATCTGGTGTTGTAGAGTTGTCTCTTGATTTCTCAGAATGTTGGGAGAGGATTGATTCACCACTAGTGGAGAATGAGTCCCACTTTACGATTGAAAATCTGAGTTTTTTCAAATTCCAGATCCCAACAGTCAGAAAACTATTTCTGACACTTTTTCACCAACAACAGGACTAGTTCGCCACCCTGGGTGAACGAGTTGCACTGTGAATTTTTAGTAATTTCAAACAACATCCACAACATTATAGAATCATCTCTTTCTATCCTGCATTATTTTATCATTTAGTTCATTATTTGCATATCACAATGTGTTTTCAAACATAGTTTAAATTTTAGTTTTGCATTCAAATTAATTCATTTAAATCACTTAATTTCATTTAGTTTATTTCATTTAGCTTAGAAAACATCACACATAACATAATTTGAATAAAAACTTAGCATTTTTGGGCCCTATCTCTCTCCTTTTAGGTGAAAACCTTAGAAGAGCTAGAGAAGTCCATAAGAACCAAAAATCAACGATTCATTTTGGTGAACCCATTTTTTGAACACTTTGTATTTCTAAAATCAATTTCATTTTTCATCCTATATTACACTTGCATTAGCATTAAATTAGTGCTCTTTTTTTTTTTTGCATTCTAGGAATTTTCATATTGCATTCGTTAAAGCTTTGTTTAGATTTCATTTTTGCATTGCATATCATTGAATTTTTTGAAAAACTACATTTTGCATTGTTAATTGCATTCTATAAAAAATTATGATCACATTTAAATTTTTTCAAAACACAAAAAAAAAACATTATACTGGGACTCATTCGCCACCCTGGGCGAATTAGTCCCTCTACACTTTTTAAACAACATTTCTTGCATTTTTCAAGCTTTTTTTTTAATTTCTATTTTTTGTCATTAGTCCTCTATTTCAGTTAGCATAATTTTTTTTATTTTCATTTTACATTTTCATTCACCCCATTCTTTGTTGTACTTTTATGAGTGTTTGGTGCCCCATTTATAATACTTTAGTGAGAAGAAGTTCTACACTCATGGCCTCCCATGATAGCACTTTCATTGTGGACATTGGGATCTCAAGAGCTCCTACTCCTAGAATCGACAATGGTGCATTAGACATTGAAAATACCACTTCTATGCTTTCACCTTTCCACCCAATGAATTTTGACACCCAATACAACTCCCTCCCGCAAGAAAAGGTCATTAATATTCATGAGGACTTTGCACATTTACAACAAGATTTTTCACTTGAAAAAATTTCCACCATTGCCATACCTACCATTGAAAACCTTCATCGTTTGATTTAAAGTGATGATGGCTTGCAAGTGATGAAGAGAAATGATGAGATTTACAATAAAAATTCCTCTTCTAATACCCAATCCACAAACATTCTTGTAAGCCAAGGAGGACCTCAAATTCCCCCCCCTTCAACCACAACATCCATACCAACTTACACCAGTCCACAAGTCACTGCAACTATGCACCAGGTTAATTATGTGGCTACTTCTTTCCCATTTCAACTAGCATTCCTACTTCTCTTGTGGCATTGCAAGTTCCCTCCACCACCTTCACACCCCTTAGTATTTCTTTCACATCCCATAACATCACCTACACTCCATAACCATTTTCCCTTCCACCTCAACCCATTTACCCTAACCCTATTCTTACACAACTCCTTCATACTATTTCTTCCATGCAATACCAACATTCCACCATTAGCCAAGGCCAAAACACTCCACCCACATATCATGTCTGTAGTAGCCCCTTATCCTTAGAAATCTTACAAAGCCTGATGCCACAAGGGATAGAAATGGTACGACTCCTAGTTTGGTGCTTGCAATTCTTCCTTTGGATAGTCAACCACCCTCACATTACACTAAACATGATTGGGAGGTAGATGAATTGTTATATGGTTGATGTGAATTCACCTAGCTAGCCTCCTTATTGCATTTCTCTTTTTATTTGTCCTTTTGCATTTTTATGTGCATATCGTGTTTCCCCCATACTGTGCATTTGATGTTCCCTCTCTTTGTACACTTCTATTTGTACCTCTCTTCTCCTACATGTCGGGCATTCTTGTCTTTTTCACTTTCATTTTGTGTTTTGCTTTTGGAGATGATGCAAAGCATAGAGACACCCTATGTCTCTTCCATGTTGACGAAACAGGTCCTTGTCTTTTTTTCTTTTGTTAAATTGTGTTTTCCTTTTGGGGACGACACAAGGAATTGAGACTGAAATGTCTCCTTCATGTTGACCCAAAAGCTTTTCCTTTTTTCTTTCACCTTCTTGTTTTCTTTCTTTTCGCTTGTGTTTTCCTTTTGGGGACAATGCAAAGCATTGGGACTACAATATCTCTTCCATGTTGACCCAAAATGGACTTATTTTTCTTTTTTTTGCTCTCTTTGTGTCATTCTTCCAGTTCTATGTGCTTTGGAGATTGATGACAATTCTAAGATTTTTCATGAAAACATTGTAGCAATGAACATACTAACCCAAAATCCATAGATCCCTTATGTGTTTGGTGTTCTCTTTTCTAGGGGGAAACTCCCTTTCTTTGTTTTTCATTTTCATTGACATGGTGCAACCTAACATTGAAACATATGACTTGGCATAGGGCTTTCCAAGTTGGCTCTCATGTCTTGTTTTCCTTTTTCATTTTCTTCCCTTTTCTACTTTAAATTAATAGCTCACACAATGATGTGTAACAATTCCTTTAAAGTGGGGGCATACATCACCATAATTCATGTGCATTCTTGGTTCTTAGTGTAGCCTTGTCATTTATATGATGCGTTCATCACTTTGTGGATGACATTGGGTGTGATGTCCTTCATAAGTGTGATCTATCTTAGCATATTACGTTCCTCTTGGTGGCTTGATGTGACACACTACATCCCCTAAGTTGTGAATATAATATTCTTTGATTGGTCCTCTCTTGGAGACATTAGACACAATGTTCCCTAAGTGACTGACCTTGCATGAATTGAACAAGACTCCTCTAAACATCTTTTACATTTTACACTTCTACATTTTTGCATTTTTACATTTTTGCACCTTTTTTCCACCTTGCATAATGCAAATTGCATGCTTGTGGTACCTTGCTAACTAAAATTTCATTTTTCCTTGTGGCCCCTTGTTAAAATTATCATGAGGTATAACTTTGATATGGTTGAGTGGGAAGCCCACCTTTGTGTTTGTGAGTGTATACCAACTAGCATATGTATCTTACCTTTTGGGATTTCTCACCTTGTGAACAGTCAAAAGTTACATGGCCCTAGAGTGAGTACAATTGGGCCTTCTCACCTAACAAACCATCATGAGTTTTGTCACCCCAGAGTGAGTATACATTCTCTTCTTCAAATAGTCAGCCTAGATCTAATCCACAACTAGCTAGACAGATGATCGAAGTTTCATTCAATTCTTTCGTTTCAACACGTGTGTCTTCCTTTATTCATGTATGCTTAGTTTTCCATGGGATCTTCATCTTGGGGACTTTATCATCCCTCTTGATCATTATATTCCATCTTGCTAACATAAGTACATTTGAACCATCCTTTCAATGTTCATGGCTATTTTAGTGTGAGTTTGAAGCAAGTTCATCCTCTCATTAAAGTGGGGGCTAAATGTGATGTATAAAAATGGCCCCTTGTCATTTTCATGGAATTTTAGGTCTTGTTTCATGATGTTTGATCTATTTTGTTCTGATTTTATGTCATAACATGGCTTGAACATACATATTTAGGTACTAAAATTCAAAGAACAACATCATGTGAAGGTGTTGTGAAGTGTTGTAAAACATTTCTACACTCTTCTAGACTCTATTCATTACAATTCACCTAAAAATCACCTTTTCATCACTAAAAAAGTCCTATTTTGAAGTGTTGTAAAGTCTTGTAACAAGCTTTCATGCTTCTCTAGGAATAACTTCACTATTTATCCCTTTCTTATGCTTTATTTGGTCCCTTTATGCCCTCATGTGCCTTAATTAAGTGCATTTTTTAATGTTATCCCAACAAATAACATTAAATGCAAGATAATTCCTGACACCCATTTTTAGATCCTAGGTGAGACCCATTCACTATGGGTGGTGAAAGAGTCCCCCTTGGCCCCAAATTCAAAATATTTCAAAATTCCTTTTGGGTTTTAATTCAAAAACACTTGATGTTGCCAGTCTATGATGAGGTATGAATGGGTTACTAAGGCACAAGATTGTATAAATAAGTGATTTTCACCTCATTTTGCATCCTCCTACAATCACACATCTCATTCAAGCAATCTCAAGCATTCAAGCATCTTACAACATCTTATCAAGCATTATTCAAGCATCTTGGAGCATCCATTGACACTACTTCAGATTTTCATGATCAAGGGTTTGGTAAGTTGATAGCATTTGCATGTTGTTAGTTTATCATTCTCTTTCATTTTATTATTTCATTGAGGGTTTGATTACCAAAAGAGGGGTTCAACCAAGGAAAACCCCTATTTGCTAACCGTCAACCATTTTTTACCTCTTGCATGTGTGTTTGTAGACTTTGGTGTGCAGATTTAATAAGAACTTAGGTGTTGAAAATTGGTCAAGTCAACTAGGTGCTTCAAGTCAAATCAATCACATTTCTAGCTTGGAGAAGGTTTTTTATCTATTTCATGTAGAATTGACTTTAACAACCCGACAATCAAAAATTTCCAAATCTAGTGTTGCAGAGTTGTCTTCTGATTACTCAAAATTTTGGGAGAGGACTAATTCACCACTAGTGGAAAATGAGTCTCACCTGAAGACTGAAAATCTAAATTTTTTCAGATTCTGGATCTTGACAGTCAAAAAATTGTTTCTAACACTTTTTCACCAGTAGTAGGACTAATTTGCCACCCTAGGCGAATGAGTCCCACTGTGAATTTTTTAGTAATTTCAAACAACATCCACAACATTCCAGAATCATCAAATCTTTCCCAGGTGCACTCTGTTTCATCTTATCTCTTTCTATTTTACATTATTTTATGATTTAGTTCATTGTTTTCATATCACAACGTGTTTTCAAATATAGTTTAAATCTTAGTTTTGCATTAAAATTCATTCATTTAAATCACTTAATTGCATTTATTTTATTTCATTTAGCTTATACAACATCAAACATAACATAATTTGATTGAACTCTTAGCATTTTTGGGCCCTATCTCTCCCCTTTTAGGTGAAAAACCTAGAAGAGCTAGAGAAGTCCATAGGAACCCAAAAATCAATACTTCAGTTATGTTGTTAATAGTGTTTGACCTTAAGTTTCTTTCACAAAAAAGCAATTAAAGGGCAAGCCTTAACTAACTAATTAGTTGACACTCCCTCACCCTTGGCATTACCAAATACATAAGAATTCCTTGATGAGAATGTGTTGACTATTCACAAAGATGAAGAAACATGGGAATTATATTTTGACAGTTCTAAGTGTATAATAGGCTTAAAAACTAGGATTATAATAATCTTGTTTGCAGGAAAGCCTATTCCCTTATCCTATCATTTAAGCTTCCTATGTACCAACAACACAATGGAATATGAAGCATTACTTGCTAGCTTACATGTTGTATTAACTTTGGGAGTTTGATATATTAAGATATTTGGTAATTCACAATTATTCATTAAGCAAATAAATAAGACATATCAAGCAAAGCATGATAAATTATCAAATTACAAGGATTTGACAATTAATTTATCAGAGAAGTTTGAGTTTTTTTCCATTGATAACATCCCATGAAAGGATAATCGACATGTGGTTGCAATGTGTAGAGCAGCTTCTCTTGTATCCCCTCAAGATACTTCAAAAGATTTCACATTTATTATCCATACCATTATGAACCTGTCAATAGAATCCAAAGCCAAAGAAGTTTTATCAACAACTATGGAAAGCTCTAGTGAATGGTACACATTGATATTTAATTATTTAAAAGAAGGTACCTTTCTTGAGCCGACTACTAAGAATACTTGAGATCATCTTCCCAAACTCACATCTAAGTATATAATTCTTGTTGACGTGTTATATGCAGATCCTTTAAGGATATTTTACTTAGATTCCTTAAAGAATCTTAAATCCTCATAGCACTTGAAGAAGCTCATGTAGGTGCTTGTGGAGGTCATTTTGGAGGAAGATCATTAGTTCAAAAACTTGTCCGCATAGGATACCATTGGCAACATATGGATAAAGATTTCTTTGAATATGTTAAGAAATGTCACAAATGTCAAGAACATATCAATTTGATCCATACTCCTACTTATGAGCTTCAAGCCAAAATTCCTATTTGGCCATTCTTAGTATGGGGACTAGATTTGATTGGAAAAATCTCACCTCACTCTTTCATTGGGCACACCTTTATAATAACCGCAATAGATTATTTCTAAAAATGGGTAGAATGCATTTCCATTCATTCCACAATTGCCAATGTAATATGTTGTTTCATATTGGAACATATTATTACTCACTTTAGACTTCCTTCTTCATTAGTTTCAGACAATGGGACACCATTTAAGATTAATGATGTGAAGAAGTTCCTAGAAGTTTTCAACATCCAACATCATTTCTCAACAACTTACTACCCACAATCTAATGGTCAAGATGAATCGACTAATAGAACCCTTGAGAAAATATTAAAGAAAATAGTAAACAAACACAATAAGAACTGGCACACATAGTTGGCATACACATTATGGGCTTACTATACTAGTCTAAGAAAATCCACTAGGACTACTCCTTATAACCTTATCTATGGTACCAAGGCGATAATTCCCTTGGACTTAGAGATTCCTTCATTAAGAATCACTCTACAAGGTCTTATTGATGATAGTATTGATAAGGAACAATGATTGCATCAACTTGAAATGCTTTATGAATAATGCATTAATGTTGTCAAACATCTTTAAGATTATTCTAGAAAACTACAACATAGTTACAATGACTATGTCATCCCTCATGTATTCAATAAAGGTGATTTGGTGTTACTAAAAAAGGAAAATTCAGCCCTAATTGGTTAGGAGCTTATATAATTAATGAAAGTTATGGGTCTGGAGCATACACATTAACAAAAATGGATGGTACATCTCTTAAGGAGCCTATAAACATTGTCCATTTTCCTTAGTACTATGTCTAATCTAATTGAATAGTGTGAATAATAAAATAGTGGTTTTAGAGTTAGTAGATGACTAGATCTATGTGCTCTCACATTGCTTCATTCTTGACAAATAATTATTTGTGTGTCTTGAATACTAAAGTAATTATTTAAATTAATTTTATATAGTTACTTTAGGTTTCATACTATTCAAATTCATCTCGTGTTTTATGTTTGATTAGATCCTTACATGCATTTAATTTTCTCTAATTAGATCATATGTGCATTTAATTTAGCATAACATACTTAATCCCAATATCACATCTAAGGAAAATTGAAATAGTTTTAATTAGATTTAATTTGGTATAACTCACCTAGTGCTAAAGGTCACCTCGTGCTACCTCCTCTTGTAACACATTGAGTCTCAGGGGCCTGTACTCTCATTGGATCAACATTTTCACCTAGTCTTCCACAGAGTCAAAATACAAGAAGGTAAAAGACAAAATTATTGGAAGTAACTTAACTTTTTACTCATATATTAAAATTAGGGTTTGACTATATTAGGGTTAAAGTGCCTTTCATTTAAATTAACATAATGGGGTTAGAGAGCTCCGGTTTTCTTTTTTTTTTTGCATTAGAATTGTGACTCCACTCACATTCTCATCAAATGTATATCATTATGCAGTATGGTACTTGGAAATACCATATGATACAGCTTATAAATTTTTATGTGGCTAGATTGCTACCTTGATTCCACCTCCATAAATTAGGTGAAGTCAAGGGGGGGCATACATCTACCATTGAATTTCATTTCTAGAAGTTAAATAAGAGAATTTTTGGACAACTAATGAATTTGTGTTGTAGGATGAGGTTCCTATCATTGTGGTTTTATAGATAGCTACAATGGGGGATTCATTATCCTACATTATGAGTATCCTTTTTTTGAATGAAAAAGACAACTAATAGTGGGGGTGAATCAATTGTCACTAATCACATTCACCACAAATCTTAAACAACTTCACATCCACTTTAATCTATTATTAAGTATGAGCATGGAGTCTAGATAATAGAAAGCATAAGAAACACCAGATTTACATGGAAAACCCAATAAGGGGAAAACCATGATGAGAATTAACTCACAATATAAGAGTAATTACAAAACCATTTACAAAGAGGCTCACTACCAAAAGACTCACTACCCAAGATAGGACTCACTGTCTAGATAGGACTCTCTATCCAAATGGGAGGCTCACTTCCTAAATTTAGAAAAATATAGAAATAAGAATGTTCCACAAAGAACATTATCTCAATGCAACAAAAAATGCACCACAACAACTTGCACACATATGTAACCTTGATCAAAGAATTGCAGACACCATTAGCTCACTACTTTCAAGAGTCTAGCACATTGAAGTTCTTGTTTCCACAACTCACTTTCGCACAATTTCTCACATCTATCTTGCTTCTCACACTTTTGGTGTACAAACCTTAACAACTTATCTTGTATTTATACCATCTTCAACCTTAGAAACTTTCTCCAAGGTCGGCTACACATGCTTCATTTTACAAATTCAAATTAGGTCAACAAATCAACATTCTCACGGTGGATGAGAATGAGAGTGGACCAAACCAACACTTAAACAGGACCCAGAACAACATCTTGGATCAATCACATGCTTCCTTAATTGATACTTATCCTTTGCATGGCATGTAAAAACCAGGTTAGCCAAACCTAATGAAAACACCAATGAAATTTGAAGTACACACATCCACAACAAGAAGATAACATGTAGACCACATAACATGCTTCACTATACAATGGAACACATCTTAGATGCCTTCAGATTCATCTACAACTACTACAACAACCTTCATACATAGAAATCTTTCCATCAGTCCATCCAAACTATACTGACACACATAGTAACTATGAAACTAGTCTTCCAGAACACCAAACCATGAACACCTTTGATAGGACATAGATAAAACCATTACAATCCTTCTTCCATATCTGCAAGACTTGAAACAAGCTGGTGGAGGACTCCAGAGTAGATACATTTCTCCTGATCCATAGATAAACAACTTTTCCAAACCAATTCACAAATAGGTGAACTCAACTTTCACTCTCCATCAAACCATAATCTATAATCTAGGATATATCACCCAAGGATGTCCTTAAACAAAACTCCATATCTACACAAGAATAGGATCAAAAAAGAAGAAATGGAAAGCACATACTAGAGCATATTTTGAAAACACACACAATCTAGTCTTCACTATTTATTAATTTTCTGAAAAGCACTTGGTAACTCATCATATTAGCACACCTGCAACACCATAAAGATAGCTTCATATACTCACATCTCTAAAATATCTCAAATATACATGCACGCCTTGCAATCACTTGTTTCCTTTCTCTACAACAACCTATATTGTGCTGACATCAATGGAAATATTAATGACAACACCACCATACTCATTCATACTTGCAACAACTTTTATGAAACAAATTTTATTATTTGGATTCCTTTAGCTTACATGTGCATGTAGAGTCATATTGGTGCTAAAGTGGGGACTAAATGTAGTGTAGAAAATTATACACTCTTTAAAATAGTACAATTTCACACTTCATTCAAACCCATTTCAACACTCTTGCATTAAATACCCCTTTAAATCATCATTAATAGGCCCCTAAGTCCCTTTATTTTGGATATCGAGGCTTATTCCAAATAAAACCCTGACAAAACCATCAAAAACATCAAAATTTCTAACAACCCACCCTAAAAACCTAGGGTGGGACTCATACGCCACTTTTGGCATATGAGTCCCCCTAGGTGGGATCCATACACTAGGAGTGGTGTATGAGTCCCATTTGAGGCCTTTATAGGGTTTGAGTAGGAAATTCTATTAAAAGATGCAAGGCAATTGAGAGGGGGGGTGAATTAGTTGTCACCAAATTCAAACAAAAAATTTAAAACACTTATCAACTTCACAACCACATTATTCTGTTATTGAGTATGAACATGAAATATAGATAATAGAAAGCAAAATCAACACAATTAACACTAGATTTTACATGGAAAACCCAATAAGGAAAAAACACTGTGAGAATTATATCACAATATAAAGTGATAGCAAAACTGAATAAAAAAGGCTCACTACTAAGGGCTCACTTCCCAAATACAAAGCTCACTACCTATAGAAAGGACTCACTATCCAATAGGGAGGATCACTTCCTATAGATACAAAAGATAATAGAAAGATCCATGACAAAAATTTATACACATCCATAGCCTTGATTAGAATATTGAAAAAACCTTTAGGTCAATACTTTTAGGAATCCAACACAATAAAGTATTGCTGCCTCAACTCACTTTTCCACAACTCTACTCTTCACTTGTGGCTTACTTCATTACATTGTATATTTTAATTCTTCACAACTCTACTTTCATTTATACCATTTTCAACCTTAGAAACTTTCTCCATGGTTGGCCACATATGTTTCATTTCATAAATTCAAATTAGGTCTACAACTCAAGTATTCCCATGGTGGAAAGGAATGAGAGTGGACCAATTAAACACTTAACAAAGACCAAAAGCAACATCTCGAATTAACCACACACTTCCTTAATTAAATTTTTAACTCTCCATATGAAGTGTAAATACCAGGTCAGCCAAACCTAATGAAAACACAAATGAACATTGAAGTACACACTTCCTAGTAAGAAGATAACATGTGGACAATGTAACATGCTTTATAATGCACAAGAACACATCTCATATGCCATCAAATACATCCACAACAAGTGGAACAACCTTCAAACATACAACACTTTCCATCAGTCCATTCAGAATATGCGAACACATACAACTCTGAAACTCAATTTCCAGAGCACCAAACCATGAACATCTCTGGTAGAACCTAGAGTACACCATTACAAGAAATTGTTGACCCTAAGTTGTCATTGCACCAAAAGATCAACCTATAAATTCTTGTTACAACTGTTAGAGTTAATGGATCCACGAGAGTCAGTTAGTCCATGTCATGAATCCTGAGGGAGGTGCTAACCAGCTGCCAACAATCTCCACCTCAGCGTTACCCAAGGGGATTCAAACTCGACATCTTTGGCTTTGATAGAAATTGTTGGCCAATAATTTTTGTTGCACCAAAAGATCAACCTATTAATGCCTAATACAACTGCCAGAGTTAATGGATCCATAGGAGGTGGTTAGTCCATGTCACGAATCTTGAGGGGAGTGTGAACAGCTACAAATAGACATATTCCAAATTTGTAAGATCTAAAAAAAATAGTGGAGGATTGCAGATTAGAAACATTTCTCTTAGTCCACAGACAAGTAACTCTTTCAAACTAGTTCACACACCAGTGAACACAACTTTCACAATCCATCAAACTAGAAGCTATAAATCAAGAGATGACACCAACAGATCCCCAACAACAACCCTTCAGGTCCATACAAGCAAAGGATCAACATAGAAGAAATGTGGAGCACATGACAAAGTATAATTTGAACACATACATAACTATGACTTCTTTCTTTATTAATTTTCTCAAAATCACTTGTAAACTCATCATTTTAGCACATCTATAATATTATAAGGACAACTCCATGTACTCACAACATCCCAATAGCATCTCAACTATACACACATAATTTGTAACAATTTGAACCATGTTGACATAAATGATGACATTAATGACAACACCACCAAACTTGCTCATAATTGCAACAATCTCCCCCTTTGTCATTGATGGAAACACATTATGTGAAAAACCATCAAAGATAACTCTCCCCTTTATTTTTAGATTTGACAACTTGCACAACATTCCTGCGTTCTCAACATTCTAAAAAAGGATCCTCTCTTCCTCTTCTACTTCTTTTCACATGAATCTCTCTCCCCCTTTGACATCAATGGAAAAGATTAAAAATCTTTGATCACTCACCCTTAGGAGTGCACCCATGCAGCTAATACTATAACAATGAAAACTTTCGACTCCCCCTGTGGAGTAGACCCATTCATTAGTCCACATAAATGAAGAATTTGTAGATCCACTGGATTGATGTAACTCCATGTATACCTATTTCAGAGGGCCAATGACCCCCAACCTCTCCCTAAGATACTCAAAATTATCCTTCGAAAGAGCCTTAGTAAATATATTTGCAATTTTTTCCTTTGTAGACACATACTTCAGTCTAAATTTTATTCTCCAATACCTTTTCTCTTAGGAAATAATATCTAATAGATATATGTTTTGTTCTTGAATTCATTACCAGATTATTTGAAATTTTTATAGCACTTGTATTGTCACAGAAGATAGGAATAGGCTCATCACATGTCACTCCAATATCCTTCAGTGTTTGCTTCATCCACAAAACCTGTCTGCAACAAGATGTTGTAGCAATATACTCTGCTTCTTTAGTGGATAAAGAAATAGTCTTATTTCTTACTTAACCATGTAACCAATCTTCCACCAAGAAATAAAGCACATCCATTGGTACTCTTATGGTCATATACACAACCAGCCAAATCTACATAGGTATAAGAACTTAAAGTGAAATCGATAAGCCATAATTTGGTGTGCCTTTAAGATATTTGAATATCCTCTTTACAATTGTAACATGTGCTTCTTTAGGTTCTTCTTTAAATCTAGCAACTAAACATACAACATACATGATATCTAGTCTAGTAGCAGTAAGATATAGTAGTCCACCAATCATAGATCCATATTTTCTCTGATAAGCTTTAGAAAATTTATCATCTTTACTTAGCTTGCATCTAGTCACCATAGGAGTACTAATTGGTTTGGAGTCATCCATTCCAATCTTCTAAAACAACTCTTTCACATATTTTGATTGTGAAATGAATATCCCCTTATCAGTTTGATTTACTTGAATACCTAGAAAGAAATCCAATTCACCAATCATGGAAATTTCGAATTAATTTTACATTTCCTCTGTAAATCTCTTACACATACCTTCATTTCCTCCAAAGATGATATCATCAACATATACTACCACTATCAAAACTTTGTTACCTTGAACTTTCAAGTAAATATTGTTGTCAAGAGAGCCTTTATTGAATCCTTGTTCTGTCAGGTGTCTATCCAATCTTATGTACCATGCTCTAGGAGCTTGTTTCAGTCCATACAATGCCTTCTTCAATTTATAAACCATATTCAGTTTGTCTAATAATTGAAATCCTTCAGGTTGTTCCATGAATACTTCTTCTAGTTCACCATTCAAGAATGCAAACTTGACATCCATTTGATATACTTTGAAGTCCTTGTGGGTAGAAAATGCCAAAAACATCCTAATAGATTCCATTCTTGCCACTAGGGAAAATGTATCTTCAAAGTGTATTCCTTCAACTTGTGAGTATCCTTTGGATACAAGTCTTGCTTTGTTACTTATAACTTTTCCATTTTCATTCAAATTATTCCTAAACACCCATTTTGAACCAATTACATTCTTATTCATAGGTCTAAGAACCAGTTCCCATTTTTTATTCTTCTCTATTTTTCGCAACTCTTCTTTCATATCTCTAGCCCAAATCTCATCTTCACATGCTTCACGCACAGACTTAGGTTCTATTTTAGAAAGCAAACACAAATTTACCTCAACTACTACTTACTTCTTATCTTCACAACTTCACTCTTATCTCCAATAATTTGTTCCTCTGGATGATTCTTCTGTACATACTTAGGAGTCTTAGGAACAAGTTCTGGTTCATTTTCTTCTTCTTCTTTAGTTTATTCTTCTTCCTCTTCCTTATTCTCTTCAACTACAGGTTTGCCAATAGGATCATCTGGTTCAACTTCACTTATCTCAATAGGTATGTGCATATCCTCATCAACCTTCACATTAGCACTCTCAACAATGTTCCTCAATCTTTTATTAAAGCATCTATATTCCTTGTTGGTAGTGGAATATCCAAGAAAAATTCCTTCATCAAATCTAGCATCAAACTTCCCAAGATTCTCACCATCTCTTTTAATGTAACATCTTCTTCCAAATGCCTTAAAGTATTTCAAAGTAGGATCCTTACTAGTCCATAACTCCCAAGGAGTCTTTTTTTTGTTGCCTCTGATTTGAACTATGTTAAGAAAATAAACAAAAGTGTGTATTTCCTCTCTCTAGTACACATCAGGTACATTTTCCTATTTCATCATGGTTCTTGCAACTTCTTGTATAGTTTGGTTCTTTCTCTCAACCACTCCATTCTACTGAGGGGTTCTAGGAGCAAAAAAGTGTCTCTTTATGCCATGCTCTTCATAAAATGCATTAAACTCACTAGAATTGAATTCTCCACCTCTATCAAATCTCAAACATTTGATTCTTAGGTTCACTTCATTTTCTACTCTTTCTTTGAACACTTTAAACCTATCCAGGGCCCGAGTCTTCTCTCTAAGAAAAGAAACCCATGTCAATTAAGAATAATCATCAATAAGGAGCATGAAATACCTTTCACCATTTAAGCTTCATATTCTAGTAGGACCACAGAGATTTGTATGAATTAATTCCAACATTTTGGTAGTATTTTTCTCTTTTCCTTTGAAACTACATCTTGTCTGTTTCCCTAATTGACAAATTCTGCAAACAATATTAGCAAGCTTTATGATTTTAGGTAGACCTTGAACCACATCTCATGAACTAATCCTAACTAGATTATCAAAGTTCACATGTCCCATTCTCTGGTTCCATAGCCAACTTTCATTAACTTGAGATACAAGGCACTAACCATCAACACCCTTAAGCTGATAGACATTTCCATGAGTCCTCCTTTTTGCAACAACCATAGCTCCAAATCCTTTTCTAATCTCATAGGTATTATCTTGAAACACAAGTTTGAAACCTTTTCTACACATCTTTCCAACACTCAAAAGTTTATACCTTAGGCCCTTTACATAATGTACATCATCAGTGCTATGAATTCCATCAAAACTAATTATACTTTTCCCAACAATCTTTGCTCCAGAATCATCACCAAACATGACCAAACCAACATCATACTTTTCAATTTTAGTGAACTTAATTTTATCTCTAGTCATGTGATTAGAACATCCACTATCAATTACCTAATAGTCTTCATCCTATCTACCATTAAAGGTAGTGACCAAAGTACCTTCCATCTCATCCTTCTTATTCTCTAAATCACTTTTTCTTGCACATTTTCTAGAGTTAGCAAACACAAATTTATTCTCCAAAGCTAAGAACAAGCTTTCACTATCATCACCTTTGATGCAGGAGCATCCAGTGGTGTAAGGGCAATCTTGCATCAACCAAAAATAGTTAAATTTAAAGTTTCCCAATTTTTAGATGTTTTTACATTTTTGGATACCCTTTTCGTCATAATGAAATTCCTAATTTACGGTTTTGATTTTCGGTTCCTGGGTGGAAAGTTATTGCAGTTTTAGTTTCCCAGATTTGCACCTGAAAATCTTTCAAGTGGGATTTGAGGCACTTAGAGCTTCCGGATCGGCCCCAAAACTTGCTGAAATTGGCATAGCCAATTTTAAGTGCGTTATTGACTTCGAGACCTTTCCAACGGTTCGAACGGTTCGCGAATCGGAGTCCTGGATCAAAAGTTATGGCCCTGCGAAGTTGGCGCACCTTCTAGAAGTTACCATTGCAAATGCTCTTTTGAAATTTGAACTTCATGTTGTAATTTTTGGCGCCAAACTGCGTAAACTCAATTTGAATGTTCTTTTGTCTCCAAACTAATGAGGAGTTCTATTTATGGGCGGGTTTTTCTAATTTTTGGGTAACTTTTTGGGGACAAGCTCGCATATTGCGAAAGGGTTACTCTGTAGCTTCCTATAGCTTGCATATGTTGTAGAACTTGGGGATTTGAGATCCTCTGCATGTAAGAAGCTCCATTTTCTGAATAATGAAATTATTCTCTTGTTTGTGGGTTATTTTACATTGTCGGGTTTGCACCCCTCATCGCAGAAGTGGTATCGAGGCCGGGTTTTTCTTGAAGGCGTGTGGGCAGTGCAAAGCGATCGTGAGGCAGTTAGCACAGGACCATGGTTGTGGGTTGAGGTCAGAAAGATGCCTCTGAGGGAAGTGATACTTGGTAGAGTGATGGTGGTGCCAGAGGTGGTCGAGGTGGAAGAGATGCTGGTGGAAGAGATGCACTAGCAGCCCTCCAGAGACAAGTTGATGCATTACAAGAGCAGTTGAGAAGAGGGTTAAACCTGAGGGAGGAAAGTGAGGATGAAGGATAGGAAGA
>VDFB02000015.1:317704728-317746157 GCA_007258455.2 Sequoia sempervirens | reverse complement strand
TTACATTTTTGGATACCCTTTTCATCATAATGAAATTTTATGGTTTTGATTTTTAGGTTCCTTGGGTGGAAAGTTATTGTAGTTTTAGTTTCCCTAGATTTGCACCTAAAATCTTCAAGTGGGATTTGAGGCACTTAGAGCTTCGGATGGGCCCCAAAACTTGCTAAAATTAAGCGTGCTTGAATTTCAAAAGCGTTCTTGACTTTGAGACCTTTCCAATGGTTCGAACGGTTTGCGAATCAGAGTCCTGGATCAAAAGTTATGGCCCCGCGAAGTTGGCGCACTTTCTAGAAGTTACCATTGCAAATGCTCTTTTGAAATTTGAACTTCATGTTGTAAATTTTCGGCGCCAAACCACCTAAACTCAATTTGAATGTTGTTTTGGCTCCAAACTAATGAGGAGTTCTATTTATGGGCTGGTTTTCTAATTTTTGGGTAACTTTTTGGGGACAAGCTCGCATATTGTGAAAGGGTTACTCTGTAGCTTCCTGTAGCTTGCATATGTTGTAGAACTTGGGGATTTGAGATCCTCTACATGTAAGAAGCTCCATTTTCTGAATAATAAAATTATTCTTTTGTTTGTTGGTTATTTTCTGTGTCTCGGGTTGCGCCCTCATCAACCTTCATAATCAAATTCATCATCAAAGATTCCAACTTCTTCTCTAGAATAGTACAATTTTTTTATTTCTTATCCTTTATGTCTTTATGATATTTGTTCTTCTTATGTATAGCTCTATTCAAAAATTTTGAAGCATAATGACCAATATTACCACAACTAAAACATTTAAAAGACAACATACCTTTATACTTACCAATACCTTTCTTCAACTTCCTTGTAAAGTTTTCTTCCAACTCATCTAAACCATCACTATCTGGATCATCTTCAATATTTGTTGCTTTAAATGTTGTTTATGTCTTTTCTTCATTCTTTCAAAGAATTCTCATCTCAAATGCAATCAAGGTGTCGAAGAGTTGTTCTTTAGTATATTTCTTAGGATCATACGTTTCCTCAATAACTAAAACCTTATTACTATAACACCTTAGTAGGGTCATTAGAATCTTTTCAATTACATCTTCATCACTCAGAGTGCCCC
This sequence comes from Sequoia sempervirens, assembly GCA_007258455.2. Taxonomy (NCBI): domain Eukaryota; kingdom Viridiplantae; phylum Streptophyta; class Pinopsida; order Cupressales; family Cupressaceae; genus Sequoia; species Sequoia sempervirens. Next base: position 317,745,063 of record VDFB02000015.1, on the reverse strand, counting down.
CTTGATTCCTAACATCATTTTCTGCTAGATCAACCCTCTAGAAATAACTTGCAATATCTTCTCCTTCCTCCATTTTCAAATTCTCATATCTACATTTTTTCATTGGCTTCTTTGTTATTTTCACTCTATCATTCCCTTTAGAAAGATCTTCTAGCTTCTTCCAAACTTAATAAGCAATTCCCAAAGAAATAACTTTTCTTTGCTCAATCTTGGATAAAGCATTGTAAATAGCATAACCCACTTTTTCATTCCCCTCATAAGTAGAAACCTCGTCTACAATAGTAGGACCACTCACTGGTGCAATATAATTTGTTTCAATAGCCTTCCAGATCTTGTAACCAAGAGAGATAATATAACCTCTCATATGTAGTTTCCAGTTACTATAATCAGATCCATCGAACATAGGGATCACCAACTTATGCGCCATCAGATCTACCTTAAGTGGTTAAGCACTTTACCAAGGAACCAAAGCTCTGATATCAATTGTTAAAAGGCATAGGAAACTAAGAGGGGGGGCTGAATCAGTTGTCACCAAATTCAAACCCAAAATTTTCAACACTTATCAACTTCACAACCACACTATTGTAAGGAAAATTAGATGCGGAGAACAATTCTCCTAACATCAATACCTCAAGAAATAATGTAGATACACTTTAAAATTTACAATTACAGTCAAGTTAAGATGCACTATGAAACAGATTATAGAAATAGAGTTTTGACAATCACACAAGAACACTAGATATACGTGGGAAAACCCTTACGGGAGAAAAACCCACCACACCAAGAGAAATTACTTTGTATTATAGTAATTGAAATTACATACAATTGATAGACTTATCTTTTTGGTGTTTGTTTATAGCAGCGTTCACCATTAACAATATTGCACAAGAACCTTTTTTGTTTACAGTCCTTATAGAATCAAATTCATACACTGATACAGTTCAAACTCTTCACACTCCACTGTTGATTGAACCAACTAATCACAATCTGCAATCACTAAGTATATCCATGTCAAACTCTGTCTATAGAACTTCCTCATAGAATCGTCACAACTAACTATCTTCCAACTATTCCCATTCGGCTCCTCCTATTCATCCATGAGATGCCACAACGGAAGGTCTTACTCGGTCAATAGAATTCACACTGTGTTGGAATCTCGGTGAGACACTAACAGTGTCTTGCCGATGCCGCATATCCTTCATACCGATGTTTCCAAGAGTCTCTATTATTGTGAAGACATTCTATTGAGATTCATGAGTTACATCGAGTCACTAAGCAGTTGCCCAGACCTATCACATTTTCCAGAAAACCATAGTGAGTCACCAAAGTTATACTGAAGACACAAGTCATATCAATCTCCACAGGATAGTCGGCAAGACTTTGTCTATCGCTAAGAGGTCTCATAGAGAAACTTGAGTTACATTGAAAGCATACAACTATCAACAAGTCCAAACACACTCGCTAAGACATTACGCCAAATAGGGCAAGTCATATCGAGCTCCAATCACTAGTTGGCAAGACTTAACACCTTTGCCAAGAGGTTTCTCCAAGATCATTTGTTTCACCGAAGCCATCAGTAGTCACCGGGACATACACCTTTCATGAGGACTTTACACTGAGCTATAGGACTCACCCCAAAGTGTTCATCCATCACCAAGAGTTATTTCAAAGATCCCAAAAAGTGTTCCTATTAGTGAGACCTTCAACATTCGCTAAGATGTCTTCTCAAGACCTTTGAGTTACACCGACACCAGCACTCATCACCAAGAGTCACTTTGATGAACATTAGGATGTGTCCCCATTGGCATGACCTCCTTTGTTCACTGGGACTTCTTCCCAAACCATATAAGTTATGGCGAAGACACTAGAAGTATTCTTGTCAATGAGACATTAGCTTTCGCTGAGAGTTCATAATGCAACAAATCTATTACACCGATGAACCCAAATGCTTTCCCAAAACTCATGGTCACTAGGAGTCTCCCCAATTCATTACTGAATGGCCTGTCAGCTAGAGGTCTCCCGAGCACTAAGAGGTCATAGCGAATACACTATGTCACAATGATAGACCAAAGTGAACCTTTTGGCAAGATAGAAGCTAGGTCACAATGACCTGTTCAAAACAGAATGAATCAAACTGCTAGTCGGCTAGACAATGAAGATGTCACACTGACTTGGCTCTAATGTAGGTTTCAGCCTGTATTGTTTGAGGTACATATTTCCAACAATCTCCCACTTGACGAAGATCATATAGGCACCTCTAGAGCACAAATAATACTTACTGAAAATGATGGGCACTAAGGCCTATTGAACTAGCACACCACCTGAACTTGTCTGTGCTCACTAGCTTCGTCAATGCATTTGTAACATTCTCCAGAGTATCAAATTTTTTCAAACTAAACTTTCCATCCTCAACCATATCCCGTACAAAGTGGTACTGTACATCAATATGTTTTGTTTTGGCATGGAAAGTTGGGTTCTTTTCCAAAAAAATGGCACTTTGACTGTCACATAAAATTGTTATTTCCCCTACATCAAAACCAATGTTAGAACACAAATGTTTCAACCATACAACTTCTTTACAAGCATGATTAGCTGCCATGTATTCAACCTCTAAAGTGGACAAAGCGACTATAGCCTACCGCTTGCTCATCCAACTCACTGCACCACCATTCATCATGAAAATGTATCCACTGGTGGATCTCCTCTTGTTAATGTCCCCTGCCCAATCAAAATCTACATATCCATGAATGTTAAGAGTCCTCTGTGATTCAACTAAATTCCCATGGTAACACAATGCAAAATCTAAAGTGCCCTTCAAATATTTGAAAACTCTTTTCACAGCATCTCAATGCATTCTTCCTGGATTAGCCATAAATAAACTAAGTACTCCCACTGCTTAGGCAATGTCTGGCCTTGTATAGACCATTGCATACATGAGACTGCCTACTGCACTTGCATAGGGTACACTAGTCATGTCCTCCATCTCAATAGGAGATTTTGGATAGTCCTCATAAGATAGCTTTGTTCCCTACAAGACTGGAACAACTAACTGTTTGTAATCATTCATGCAAAATCTCTCTAGAACAGTCCTTATCTACTTACTCTAACTGAGCCAAAGCTTTCTATTTTTTCTATCCTTGGTTATCTCCATCCCTAGAATATACCTTGCTACACCAAGATCCTTCATTTCAAACTTAGTAGACAACTGAGACTTAAGATCAGAAATCATTAGCTTGCTATTTCCTATGAACAACATATCATCAACATAAAGAGCAATAACAAGCACTTGATGACTTTCAACTTTATAGTATACACAGTGATCATATTTTGATCTCACAAAGCCTAAAGATAATACATAAGTATCAAATTTTTGGTACGACATTCTAGGTGACTGCTTTAATCCATACAGAGATTTCTTTAATTTGCATACCAGTTTTTCTTTACCTTTCTCAACAAAGTGCTCAGGTTGGGACATATATATTTCTTCTTCAAGATCACCATGAAGAAATGTTGTCTTCACATCTATCTATTCAACCTCTAAGTCATACGCTATTGCAAGTGACAATAGAAATCTAATGGACGTTAGCTTTGCTACAAGAGAAAAGATTTCCCATTAATCAATTCCCTCTACCTGGGAATAACCCTTTGCAACCAATCTTGCCTTGTACTTTTCTACACTGCCATCCAAACCAATCTTTTTCTTAAATACCCATTTGTAGCCCATAGGTTTTTCATCTTTGGGCAAGGGCACCAAACTCCAAGTTTCATTTTTATATAATGACGCCATTTCTTCATTCATGGCTTCCAACCAAGAATTTGAATCACACATTTTAAATGCCTCCTTTACAGTCCTGGGCTCATCAGTGCTAGAAATCAAGGCATAGGCACAAGTAGGATCAATTAATGAGAAACCATACCTATCTAGTTGTTTCCTTTCTTGGGTTGACCTCCTCACTGACTGAGATTGAGGTTCTTCTTCTTTAGAACTTTCAGAATTGCTTGAGCTCTCCTCAATTTCAGGTACATTTTGAATCTTCAATTCCTCTTTCTCTGGTGTAGGAGGAATTACTGCTACATCCTTACTATTTTCTGACTTTGTCTCTGACTGCAGATCCAAGGTGGAAGGTTTCATCTCATGAAATATTACACGCCTGTTGTATACAACCTTCTCTGTAACAAGATTCCAAAGCTTGTATCCTTTAATGTTAGCATTGTAGCCAATAAAAATACATTTGACAGCCTTGTTCTCCAGCTTAGATCTTTTCACATCTGGCACATATGCATATGCTTCATAGCCAAAGACTCCAATATGTCTAAGAGAGGGCTTCTTACCAGACCATGCTTCCAAAGGTGTCTTCTCAACAAGAGCAAAGTTTGGAGATCGATTAATTAAGTAACATGCAATAGCAGTAGCTTCAGCCCAAAACTTCTCTTCCAAACTAGGACTACTAAGCATGCTTTGTGCTCTCTCCATCACTATCCTATTGAACCTTTCTGCAACTCTATTCTGCTATGGAGTATAAGGTGTAGTCTTATGTCTTTTGATTCCATGGTCTTTACAGTATCTTTCAAATTCATCATAATAGAATTCACCGCCATTATCAGTCCTTAAGCATTTTATTTTTCTACTAGTCTGAGTTTCAACAAGATTTTCAAACTCCTTAAATTGATTGAACACTTCTGATTTACTTTTCAAAAAATATACAAATTCTCTCCTTGAATAATCATCAATGAACGACACATAGTATCTTGATTTAGACAATGAATAAACATTCACTAGACCAAACACATCTGAATGAATATAATCTAACAAACCAGAAGATTTATGAGGACTGTCATAAAATGAAACACAGTGTTGCTTTCCATAGATACAGTGTTCATAGAATTCAAATTCGAAATTACAATCTTCAAGCCCCTCAATCGAGTTTTTGTTCTTCAAGGTTTTTAAACCTTTTTCTCCTATGTGGCCTAATCTATGATGCCAAAGCATAGTCTTCTCTACAAGAATTTTTACTTTAGTAGAGTTTACATAATTAGGGATATTTCCCTCTTTACCTCCATGAGCAACTTTTAGTGACTTTGAAGAAACACTGTTACATTGAACAACTTGTGCATCCAACTTGTATAGGGTACCAATTCAAGCACCTCTAGCTAGCACCATTGAACCTCTAGTCATCTTGCAGCCACTTCTCAAGAACAAGACTTGTACTTCAATATTATTAAGCTTATTGACAAAAAGTAGATTCTGAGCCAGACCTGGTATGTGCATAACATCATTGATCCCCTTTATTCTACCATTAGGGAATTGGATTCTAACTCTTCCACGACCAACAATTTTCAAAGCTAAATCACTCACCAAGTACACCTTTCCACCATAATATTCTTCATACTTTGTGAACCATTCTCTGTGAGATGTCATGTGGAATGATGCTCCAGAATCAATCAGCCAGACATCATCTAATGCCTGAGTAGCCAAGGCTGCAATAAAGGTGTCTGCATCACTATGAGAAGAACCATTATCAGAAGAGCCCTTCTTCTTCTTTTTCTCCTCTTTACAATCCTTTCGGACATGACCAAGTTGCCCACAGTTCCAACACTTCACCTTGGACTTCTTACCAGGAGAATTTGATCTCCCCTCTGATTTCAATTTGGACTTCTTGTCCTTCTTCTTGCCATTCTTCTTTGACCTTCCTCTGACAGCAAGAGCCTCCTTCGCCATCTTAGAAGACTTCCTTCTCATTTCTTCTAATAGCAAAGAACAAACAACATCTTCCATCTTGAAACTAGATGTTGTACTCCCAATAGCCATCACCAGATGATCCCAAGAGTCTGGCAAAGAACACAATAGAAGCATACAATGATCTTCTTGTTCAATCTTTACACCAACAGATATTAATTGTGTGAGCAACATGTTAAATGCATTCAAATAATCAACTACAAACCCTCCTTTCATTTTCAAAGAGTATAGTTTCTTCCTTAGGAACAACTTATTCACCAAAGATTTCCCCTAATAAATAGATGCCAATCTCTTCCACAGGGAAGAGGTAGTCTTCTCTTCATGCACATTGAGAAGAATTGAGTCTACCAAACAAAGCCTTATCAGCCCCTTAGATTTTCTATCTGCAAGGTCCCATTCTTCTTTCTTCATGCCTATAGGTTTAGTTTGAGACACATCAATCCAAAGATCTCGATCTACTAAGAGATCATCCATCTTGAGTTTCCATAACTCAAAGTTACTGCCATTGAATTTCTCTATTTCAATCTTCCTAGATGAACTAGACATCTTAATCTGTAATTAGAAATAACAATCTCTACAAAACTCCCACTGAATAGAATTGACACAAAAAACCCAATGTACACCCAAGGATAACACAACTGGCTAGGCTCTGATACCACTTGTAAGGAAAATTAGTTGTATAAAACAATTCTCCTAATGTCAATACCTCAGGAAAGAATGTAGATACACTTTAAAATTTATAATTACAGTCAAGTTAATATGCACTATGAAACAGATTACAGAAACAAATTTTTGACAATCACATAAGAACACTAGATATACGTGGGAAAACCCTTACGGGAGAAAAACTCACCACACCAAGAGAAATCACTTTTTATTATAGTAATTGAAATTACATACAATTGACAGACTTATCTTTCTGGTGTCTATTTATAGCAGTGTTCACCATTAACAATATTGCATAGGAACCTTTTCTATTTACATTCTTTATAGAATCAAATTCATACACTGATACAATTCAAACTCTTCACACTCCACTGTTGATTGAACTAGCCAATCACAATCTACAATCACTAAGTATATCCATGTCAAACTCTATCTATAGAACTTCCTCACAGAACTATCACAACTGACTATCTTCTAACTGTTCCCATTTGGCTCCTCCTATTCATCCATGAGATGCCACATCGAAAGGTCTTACTCGGTCAATAGAATTTGCACTATGTTGGCATCTCGGTGAGACACTAACAGTGTCTTGCCGATGCCACATATCCTTCATACCAATGTCACCAAGAGTCTCTGTTATCACTAAGACATTCTATTGACCTTCATGAGTTACACCGAGTCACCAAGTAGTTTCCCAGACCTATCACATTCGCCAGAAGACCATAGTGAGTCACCAAAGTTATACCAAAGACACAAGTCATATCGAGCTCCACAGGATAGTTGGCAAGACTTTTTTTATTGCTAAGAGGTCTCATAGAGCAACTTGAGTTACACCAAAAGCATACAACTATCAAAAAGTCCAAACACACTTGTTGAGACGTTAAGCAGAATAGGGAAAGTCATATCGAGCTCCAATCACTAGTTAGAAAGACTTAACACCTTGGCCAAGAGGTTTCTCTGAGATCATTTGTTTCACCGAAGCCATCAACAGTCGCTAGGACGTATACCTTTCGCTAGGACTTTACACCGAGCTATAGGACTCACCCTGAAGTGTTCATGCGTGGCCAAGAGTTATTCTGAAGATCCTAAAAAATGTTCACTAAGATGACTTCCCAGGACCTTTGATTTACACCAACACCACCACTCATTGCCAAGAGTCACTCTGATGAACATTAGGATGTGTCCCCATCAGCATGACCTCCTCTATTCACTAGGACTTTTTCTTGAACCATATGTTATGGCGAAGACACCAGTAGTATTCTTGTCAGCGAGACATTAGCTTTTGCTGAGAGTTCATAACACAACAAACCTGTTACACTGATGAACCCAAATGCATTCTCGAAACTCATGGTCACCAGGAGTCTCCCTAATTCACGATTGATTAGCCTATTGGCCAGAGGTCTCCTAAGTGCTAAAAGTTCATAGCGAATACACTATTTCATAGCAATAGACCAAAGTGAACCTTTCGGCAAGATAGAAGCTAGGTCATAGTGACCTATTTAAAACAAAATGAATCAAACTACTAGTTGACTAGACAATGAAGATGTCACATCGACTTGGCTCTAATGGAGGTTTCAACCTGTATTGTTTGAGGCACATATTTCCAACAACTATTCTATTATTGAGTATGAACATGAAATGTAGATAACAAAAAGAAAAATCAATCTAATGAAATACTATATTTTACATGGAAAACCTAGTAAGGGAAACACCACAATGAGGATTAACTCACAATATAAAGTGATAGAAAAACTGAATACAAAACACTCAATTCCAATGGCTCATTGCCCAAATACAAAGGCTCACTACCTATAGAAAGGACTCACTATCCAACAGGGAGGCTCAGTACCTACATATACAAAAGATAATAGAAAGATCCACCACAAAAATTTACACATCTGCAGCCTTGATTAGGAGATTATAGAAACCTTTAGCTCACTACTTTTAGGAATACAACACAATAAAGTACTATTGCCTCAAATAACTTTTGCACAACTTTTCTCTTCACTTGTGGCTTACTTCATTACTTTGTGTATTTTAATTTTTTTCAACTTGAATTGTATTTATACTATTTTCAACCTTAGAAACTTTCTCCAAGGTCAGCCACATACGCTTCATTTCATAAATTCAAATTAGGCCAACAACTCAAGCATTCCTGTGGTGGAAAGGAATGAGAGTGGACCAATTAAATACTTAACCAAGACCAAAAGAAACATTTCAGATCAACCACACACTTCCTTAATTAAATTTTTTATTCTCCATATGAAGATTAAACACTAGGTCAGCCAAACCTAATGAAAACACAAATGAACATTAAAGTATGCACTTCCTAGCAAGAAGATAACACATGGATGACATAACACACTTTATCATGCATGAGAACACATATCAGATGCCATAAGATACTGTAGACGTCTAAATTTGGACACTTAATTTATCCAAATTTATCCCCTTTAATTAACATCCTTAAGTTCTTCTAATCCCTAAGGTATTTAATCAATAATACCTTATCTCTTTAATCCTCCTTTCATCAATTGAATTAAATAAGTATTCCATTTATTTAATTCCCTTCATGTCACATCCTCCATCATTTTTATCTAATCTTAATCCTTCTTCTAATCCCATCATTAGGATGTGCACATGCTTAATCCTTGATTAGGAGGTGTCACATCCTCCAACTTTTGCATGTTGGCCTCTAATCTCTCTTAGCCACCTAACCTTCCTCTAATCCTTCACTAACTAGCCTAATCAACCTCTCAAGGAATTTTTAATTCATTTTATCCTTCCAAGGAATATTAAATTCCTTTTTCTCTTCCCCATGTGATCTTTGACTTGTCACATCAAGTCACATGTGAGATCTAACCCTCTTCTAATCTTCATTAATTAATCTAATCAAGTACTTGCACAATCCTAATCACTTAATTGAGGCAACCTTATTAAATGTTTTTCTTTTTTGACAAGGCATCTCCCTTCCCTATGTGAATTTTTAATTCACATTTAATCCCCCAATGCACCCTTTGGAATTTAAAATTCTTTCCCTTCTCCCCTTAAGGATATTTGAGGAATTTCTAATTCCTCACATGTCCTCTCACCCACATGGGATAAGGACATCCTTTATGAGGATATCTTGACCAAATACATATGGTCCTTTGAAGTACATCCATGTCATGTACCTCTCCTTCCACCTCATGTCCACTTCACCTTTTAGGGCTATATCACATGCCACATGTCAAGATGTGAAGGCTTGTGAGTTCTCAACTCACCTTAGCCTTACATCTTGATATTTGGTGGCTCAATCTTGACCATCCATTTTCCTTAAGAATTTTCAAAATTTCTATAAATACCCCCTCTTTTCTCTCATTTTGTGAGAGATCATTTTGCTAGCCAAACTCTTGCAATTTTGTTTCTCAACTTATACTTAGCCATTTTCATGTTTTTATCCACTTGCACTCATCCTCACAACATCACTTAGCTTGCATCTTGTGGCATCCAAGGAGCATACACATCAAAGATCGAAGGGCCAACCAAAGGATCGATTCGACGCAAGGTATAGAGTTCCATTTTGTTGCTTTCATCTTGTGTTGTTTCCAACGTAGGCTAATCTTGAGGTGTAGGTTGTTTTGGTGTTTACTTTCACTCTTTAGCTTGCTGTTTTTTTTGTAATGCTCACATTTGACCTATCACAGATACATCTGCAACAAGTGTAACAATATTCAAACAAAGAACACCTTCCATCAATCCATCTAAACTGTGTAAACACATACAACAACTTTGAAACTCAACTTTCAGAGCACCAAACCACAAACATCTTTGCTTGAACCTAGAGAAAACCATTATAATACATATTCTCACTTTAGAAGATCTGAAACAAAACAATTGAGGAATACAGAGCAAAAACATTTCTCTCAGTCCATAGACAAGAAACTCTATCAAATGAGTTCACACACCAGTGAACACAAATTTCATACTCCATCAAACTAGAAGCTACAAATTAGGAGATGAAACCAACAGATCCCCAACAATAACCCTTCAAATCTTCACAAGAATAGGATCAACATAGAAGAAACACACATCACATTCTAAACACATACATATCTCTGACTTCTTTCTTTATTAATTTTCTCAAAAGAATTTGGAAACTCATCATTTTAGCACATTTCCAACATCATAAGGATAGCTCCATGTACTCACAACATCTCAACAACATCTCAACTATACATGTATAATTTTCAAAAATCTGAATCGTGTTGACATCGATGACAACACTAATGACAACACCACCAAACTTTCTCATACTTGCAACAAATTCAACATTTTTAATTCAAATTTTTGGTCAATTTTGGCCTTTGAGATCTAAATAATGGTAAATTAGGTGTATTTCCTATATAAGCATGCTTCTAAAGTCATTTTTTATCTAAGAAAAAATATAGAAGAGCAATTTCAAGATCCAAGCATTCAAGCATTCTTCACAAGAGGATTCAAGAACAAGAAATCAACAAATTTTAAGCTTTGGGGTGGAATTATTGTGTTTTTGTAGGTCTTCTAGCTCACTTCCATTCAACATCTAGCATTGTCAAGGGTTGATTATGGTTTCCAATGGTGAATCATAATGGATTCTAGATTGGGGAGATGCGACTAGCTATCAAGCCAGTCTTAATGACTTGTTTCCTAAGTGATTCCATCCTCCATTATCACTCTACTTTTAGCATAAGGAAGGTAAAAGAATTATTACGACTCATTTTGGTTGATTAGAGATCTCAAAAAGTGAATCATTATTTTTTATGCTTCATTCATGCATCTCATTCTAGCAAATTAGAATAGGGTTGCATTGTATTTTAGATTCACTAATCTTAGACACACTTAAGGTTAGGGTTTATATTCACATTTGCATTCAAGATTCATTATTTCCATCAAGGTTCAATTACCAAACTAGGGGTTTTACTGAGACAAACCCCCCATGAGAGAATCAATAATATATTATATTTTATAAGTCCTCTCACAGGTTCAGATCTAGAAATTAGTTTGGAAGGGAAGAATAGAGATTGGAGCATAGATCTAAACTTTGAATTCTTGAAAAAGTGGAATGGGATTAATACAGTAGAAGTGACATATGAGTACCACTCTAGGCCTATTTTTAGAATATTGTAGATCCTAAATCTACATTGCTAGAAACCTGTTCTAGACCAAAAATCCTAGTCTGGGACTGATACACCCAAACTAGTTATGAGTCCTAGTAGGCCATAATTTCAATATTTTTAGAGCTTAATCTAGTCCTCTTTAGGTTTCTAGGTGTGGAACTTTCATCTCTCAATTTTTTTTTGATTTACATGTGTTTCTAGTTGATGTAATTAAGTCTTGCATATCATTAACTTTCACAATTAGGTCTTGCATTTCATTAGTCTTTCTAAGCCATATCTTGGTGGTGAACCCATCTTTAGTTTATAATCAAACCCTAGTAAAATTCTATTGCAAGATCTATTTCTCCTTTGCGTACCTAATATTGAGATCTCTAGGGTTTTCCTTGAATGAGAGTGAGGAAGATTGTTGCTCTATATTCTAAACCATAAGTAACTCAAATTTTCTTCCTTTCAAGAAAAAATAGAGAGATTCCTTAGTTAGATTATAGTCAAATAAAGTAACAATAGTTTTCCATAGGATGTTGCTAAGTATCCATAGGAAACAAAATTTATCCACAAGAAGTTTCTAATATGCACTAACACCCCCCTTAAGTCTAATTAAAGAGACAAAATATTGAGGAAAGGATGAATGCATGAAAACATGAATGGGTCCTGACTACAAGGCCATATTAGGTACCCAATTACAAAGAGAAAAGGAGAAACCCAGTGGGAAAAACTCCTAACCAAAAGACGCAATAATGATATCCATCATAAATTCAATCAATCTTGATCAAAAAAAGGGATAAGTGAATCCATACAAACCTCTACATAATGAGATAATCTACTACAAAGAAGCATTGGAAGCACACTTGTGGACTAACACTAAAATACTTAATCCGACAAGCAAGGAAAGATAGTCTATTTGCTAGAAACCGTATTAGATTCAATAAATGACTTAGGTTGGAATCATGATAAAGAAACAATAGACTTGATGCTAAGGAACACTTGAAAAATCATAAACTAGCACAACTCTGGAATCTATGAAAAGTAAAATTTTATCAAATCTGCATAGTTTAAATCTAGCTAAAAAAGAAGAATAGAACTTGCATAACATGAATTTTTTTATTATTCACATTAAAAAATGTAGAATATACAATTATTTAAATGCCATCCATAGGAAAGAAGTGGATAAAGAGCTTAAAGAAAAGGATAAAAACAATGGAAAATAAGGAAAAAATAGAATTGTTTCCTTTAGGTAGCTTACTTTAAAGGAAACAACAATGATTTTATAAAAAAATTAGGAAAGTTGCTAATTGTGATAACATCCCCCCTTAAGTCTAACTAAAGAGACAAAATCCTAAAGAGAGAAAAGTGGAAAGTTTATTTAAGGATGAAAGATTATCTAATAAAGGTTATCCAAGAAAGCAAGAAAGTTTTCTAAGAAAGAAAAGAAGGGGAATTTAAGGAAAAAGCAAAGAGATTCCTTAGTTATCTGCGGTAAGTTGATAAATATCCATAGGAAACAACATTTATCAACATGAAGTTGCTAATTTGCACTAATGAGAAACAATCAATGAATCTCCACCAAAGCATAAGAGATTGGGAATACAATTACCATGGTCGATATGTCTACAAAATTGCAAAACGTGAAGGAAATTAAACAAAGTTTACCTTTGTGAATACTTGCACAATCATGAAGGATATCTACATAATGGATTTTTCACTAAAATTAGAAACTTTTTGATATCTCCTATGTGGGTTGGCTATGAATTTTGTCTCTATTGATCCTAGAGATAATTAAGAATAAAGGAAATATGATGCAAAGATAGAGTGGTGCATAGGAAATAGGTGGCATGAGATGGAATTAAAGAGAAACCTGCAAGTTTAGTGGATATAAAATCATATAATATAATTTGTAAGAAGCTACGTTGAAGTTGGAGATGGGGAGAGGAGCTACATGGGAGTTCTTAGTAGAGGAAAAGATAAGTATGGGTTGAGCAAGTAGTCTTCCATTTTGGGATTTTATTTTAGTAAATAATTTACATTTATAGTTGTGTGGAAGAAAGGTGAAAATTAATGGGGGGAGTGTAGCACTTCCATGGGAGGAGATTTCCCCATCTTGGGTTATATAAACAAAAAACAATATTCAAGAACAACCTTAATAAAATTGTATTGTTAATGTGGAAAATGAGTGGAGAGAGTGGTGTAGGAGATGAGGAGATAGAGGAAGTTGTTAGGGTAGAGGAAAAATAGATCAATCCCTTCTTATCCTAAATTAGGAGCTTAGAAATAGGGGATAGACATCTATCAATACATTATCTAATGTACGTTATCATTGCTAGTGTTGTGCCTATAGCACACACACCTTGTTCAGAATGGGGATCCTCTCTTTTTCAATTTGTCGGGTCACCTTTTCCTTTGCCTCATTTTGTGTGCCCCCTATTTTGAGTCCTAAGTGATCAAGGAGCCCTAAAGCTATCATCTTGAGTTGACCAAGTTTCACCATCCTCAAAATTTTCAAGTCTTTGGCCTTCGCGGGATTCCCTTGGTAGTTATCCTTGAAACCTCAAAATTTTCATCTTTGGCCTATTGCGAGTCTGTGTGTGCATGCCACCCTTGGTGGGATTTCATCCTATCATTTCCATTTTGTGGCATCTGAGTCAAGGGATCCACCTAGATTGTGGGACCCACCCTATTCATTGTCGTCCCTTTCACCAACTGATCAAATAGTCAACACTTGGGTGCTTCCCTCCCTACAGGCTCCATTGTTCCGACCACCTAGCATTTCAAAAACCATGCCCACCAACTACACCTACCACCATACTAGAATTTATTACAGTAATTTAATGACTAAACTCCTATAAATAGCAATGTTGGGTCATTTTCACCAACATTGTTGTTGAAACTTGTTAGAGCTCCTCCTGCTTCCGTCGCCTCTGCATCCATGAGATCCTATTGTAGTTTTTAATTTCTTCATGAGTTCTTGTAGGCCTATCAGGTAGGATTTTTGTTGTTGTTCTTTTCATATGATTTTCATTGATTTTTGGAAAGTTGTCAAAATCTTGATAAGGAAAATCCTAGAATCAGCTAGAAGACTCCATGCTGCACAAAACCCATGTTTTGTAAATTGAAAACTCCTTAAAAATCCATTTGTTAGACCATGCCGAACTCATCACTACAACTACCATTCTTGACTAGGAACATCAAGCCCTTGTGGCCCATAATACCTCCACCACTATTATCTTGGTTCACCAAACAATCAACTCCAAACTGCAGCCATCACCTTTCACAGACCCACTCATGCAGGTGGAAACCACTCCCTTGCTGTCACCAATGAAGCAAACTAAAAAATCTTAAGTCAAATAGAAATTCTCCTAGCCCCCATGGGTCTACAATATAGGTTTTCACATATAGAAGGCTCCCTTTCAATCATCATTTTTTTTAGTTGCCCCACCTTGACCTCCTACCTTGCGGGTCTGATGGCACCATTTTCCTCCAACCGGTAGGTTACTAGGCTTCCTTTAGTAGGCCATTTGGTGTGGTTTTCTACCATCGTTTCACCACCATTCTATGATCTTCCTGAATGGTGAGCCCCCTGCTTCACCTTAAGTCATGGACCCTGTGTCTCTTGTTGTCTTCCTAAATGCCCGAAATGCCTAAGTATGAACTCTTTGCAGGTTGGCCTTTGCGTACTTTGGACCACAGACTGCCACCAGGCATCCACCATTCCAAATGTCTAATGGTCTTCATCCTTCTACTTTGTGGGCCCCAACACCATCTTCTCCCTAATCCTTCATCAAATTTACTAATTTGCGAGTAGGTAGTTTATTGCGGGTGGTCCCTTACAAGCCCCCATCCCGTTTCTGTCATTTCGAAAAAACTGAGTCCAGCCTACCACCCATTGTGTGGAACTCAACCCTTTTTCCACCTCCTGTCCAACTACAAATGAATAGCTCAGACTAATGCTTTGTATGGCATCGATGGTGTGGACCACCACCTATAGGCCACTGTCCTATCCCTGTCATTTCTAAGCGGCCTCCACCCAACATCCTCCTGTGGGTTCCTACCTATATCTAATTGAATAGCTTGAACTCTAAAGATAAAATGATGTTTCCCTCCTTGACTACGGATCCTACATTATAGGATTCCATCTGTGGGACTCTACCTTGCTAATGTCGTTCCTAACGACAAAGTTCATAACTATAGAGATATCACCTGCACCCATAACCTTTGGACTCGCATATCAAAACAAATGAGCTATCATTCCAAGAAACCTTAAGAGTGACCAAATCCACATGGCTAAATGACCTAGTACCTTGGTGGCCCTCATTATGATGTGGAAATGATGATGCAGGTGGCCACATGTGGGCCTCCATGCCCTCTTCACCATCTACCTACTACCTTCTCCAAAATGGTTGCCAGCCCATGGAAACCCGCATCCTTAGGACCAAATTACCATATCTTCCTTGAATGAAAGGAAAATGATGATTTATAAGGAATGTTATGATATTTAAGTGATAAATTGCATGATCTAACATCAATTTTGCAAAAAAATTCTAACGCTTCCCTCATTTTTACACATGAATATGCTTATTGCCCCTTTGCTTGTAGGATGTATGGAAAATAAAAAGGGTAAGAAGACCACCAAGGCACCAAGAGGGAAGGAATACAAAGACCAAATGAAGTACAAATTCCATGGCACAAAGGTCACCTCCAACATTACCACTAAATGGGATATTGTTATAGACACCAACCTGGGACAAATTGATATTGGTGAATTCAAATAAAGGGTCATTGTCAACCCCACTATGGAAAACACAAAGAAGATCAAAAAAAGTGGTTTGGCTAAGGCAGCTAGTTTCCCACTTGCTCTTATAGCCCCTAAATTGGTGATGGCTTATAAATAATCCTATAAAGAGAACACTAGAAGGATTGTTGATCACAATGGAAAAGTGTTATCTGACTTATCTGCCAAGTCCATAGGAAGAATGTTCCACATCCCCAACTTTAATCCTATGGAGGAAACAACCAAGGAATTATATGCAAAAAACATGTGGAAGGTCGACCCCTTAAGATGCAAAAATTTAATCAATTAATATTGGCTAAAAGAGAAGAGGGGCAGTGCAAACAAAGTGCCCCAAGAATTATTCAAGAGTGATTTCTATGAAGATTATCATGATTTGGTAACTTTGTTAAGAAGAGTCATGGGTGTCCCCACATAAGCCTACTTTTAGGACTAGATGTTCTACTCTATAGAAGAGATTATCTGGGGAGAGACCAAGTTCAACTGGGCAAGCATGATCAATAATACCTTAAGTGAGCAGTTTGTAGCGGTCAGGAAGACCTCTCGATTTTACATGACCTATTTGGTCTACCTTCTAGCTAAATCCTTTCCATAAGACATCTATTTGTGGCTCAGAGCCCAACTCTAGAAAGAGAGTTAAAGGTATATGATAGGCATCCACAACTCCAATATCAAAATTTTAAGGACTACTACCAGGTAAATGATGCCTTTATTGGGCACATCATCATACTTCTTGGAGGAGACTTTGAGAGGAGAGTCACGCATAGTGTTCTTGCATTCATCCATTAGTTCAGATTCTTGTTTATCCAATTCCCCAAGTTCACTTATTTAGGACTGAGGGCTTCTCTGAGAGGCCATAAAAGCTACTCTAGTATCCAAATGATTGGTTGATCTTGCTAGAAGTCTCCAAGAAGTTACAACATGTGCATACACTCCTGAGGGACAAATACTTGCTAGGAATTCTCTATCCTCTCACCTTTGGCCAGGGTATGTATGCTCTTCCCACATCTCAATGTGCACAGTATTCTTAAAAGTAGATCATTGAGTACAACTTGGAGTTTTATACTACTCAGCCAAGGATGGATCAATACAACAAATTAAAGAAATTGGTTGGAAGGGAATATGCCCACCTACACAGTGTTGAATACTTTTGGGCTAACTACAAAGATGATAAAGAAGTACACATGAAACACTATATGTGTATGACTACCTACTTTTTCAAGACAATCAAACTATTTCCAATGTCGGATCAGATTTTTGAAGATGAGAATACTATCATAGACCTTAGGTTTGATGTAGTTTCCAACCTACCATTTCCCCTAATTGATTGGAATGAAGAAGAGGTCAATGAACTTGTATCATAATAAAGCCACTAGAGTACAAAACTAGGAAATGGATTGATACTCAAATTTCTCAGTTGAATCTTCAAGGGGCTACATGGACATATGGTGAGCTCAAAGATGAGCTCAAGAGTGAAACTGATAGTGGGACAGCTACTTCCCCAATTGGAGAGGCTCCAAAATCTCCTCCAGCCACTAGGTCAAAGAAAAGAAAGGAGGTAGAAGAATGCCAATAAAATCATAAGGTATATTCAAGAAAGGCTTCAAAGGGTGACCCTCAAAGAAAACAAAGAAATTAGGTAGATTCTTTGAGATGCCCATAATTCTAGAGGATCACATGCACGAAGGAGAAGAAGAAGAGGCTAAGCAACCTAGGTCACCACCTGCTGCCACCATCACCACCACTACAATCACTCCTCCACCAACATCACAAGCATTGCTTGCTTCCTCCCTGCCTATGGTGGACATCTCGGTCCACCTTGTCTCTACCTCATTGACTACACCCATTATGGTGAGAGATTCCTCCTCTGCAATAACTTTTCCACTCTCATCCTCCTTTATGTATCCATCCGCTACAGTTCCTCTAGCCTCCACAATGACAATACGTACCCTTAATCTCCCAAAGGCCTTTTCCTGGAATATGCAAAACATACCTATGGATCTCTCTAAAGTGTTGATGAACCCTACAGTGCAAGTTGCTCTAGCTCAAGCTATTGTCGGTCTCACTATCCCTTCTTAGAAAAAACCACCCAAGATGGAGGTGACAATGCAAATTTATGAAGATCTAGAAAGACAAGAGAGGGAGGCAAAGGAAGAAATGGATGAGGAATCTGAGGATGAATACCATGAGCATCTAGAACATAAACACTTGGTCATTGATGAGGTATTACATGAAGAAGAGGGAAAAAAGTACTATGAGGAAGATGTTGAAGACCCCGATGCCAAATATATAGTGGAGACTTCCGATCAGGAATTTGACGAAGAGTTGGCCTGACAACTCAAGGACGTTGGGGAGGAAGTTGAAAGATAGTCTTCTAAGGGAAATAAGAAAATAGATGAATATATGGGGGTATCTACAGAGCCTCCAATCAAGGAACAAGACAAAATCATGATAAAGAGATGCCTCCCATAGGGGAAGAATAAAAGAAAGAGGAGAAAGATGAAGAAGAAGATAAGCCTGAAGAAGAGGCTAAATTGAGAAGAATCCCTAAAGTAGAACATCATACAAAGCATGGGAAAGAGGAAGAATAAAAGGAATCTAAAGGGGAAGACAACCCCAAAGAAATTATAGTCCCTACTAAGTCACAAGAAGAAAATATTGTATTCATTAATGACTTAGATGAGGAAGAAGAAGAGAAGACAAAATAGGAAGCTCTAGGCCATGAATAAAGGGAGATCCAACATATTCAAAGAGAGGAAGGTGATCATGAATCATCAAAAAAAGCATCTCAAATGTGTAAGTGGCTGGAGAAACAACTACAAAAGAAGACCCCCATCCTCATGGATCCCAAAGAAAGGATGGAGGCCATCCTAGCATGAGCTTAGATAGGGGAAATGAAGGAAAAGAAACCAAGGGTCCAATCACATATCATGATGGATGCATCGAGATTGAGGACAATACAAATTTATACTCTAGTAATGGATAATGGAGGAGGTAGTTACAATATCTCCACCATCAACTTGGGAACAACCAATAAAGAACAAAAGATAGATCATCTCTAGGGGTCGGTTGCCACTATTGTGCATCAAATAAACAAGGAAAAATTCTCTAAGGAAGAGTTAAATGTATAGTTGGCAAATGTCACATCCTATATACATCAATGGTCTTCTACTAAGGAACTACCCACAATGTCATCGGCCACTCTACTACTTTCCAAAGATCACATCAACAAATTGGAGAGGAGAAAGAACTAGACTAAGGCCACAAAAGATTGGTTTCATCGGGTAATCTACAATGGAAATACATGCATTGGTCATGATGCCATAACAACTAATAAGTTTTGGAAGGTGCAAAAATAGCTTGAAGGCATGGAGAAATTCTGCACCAACTTCCTAAAATTATATAGGATCATGTATCCTAAGCTCGAGGCTATCCTCAAGATGCCCAAGAAGACTTGGGAAAAAGAGATGGCCCTGGCCAAGGTTGAACATTGACTTGTTGAGACATGGAAACTATGTCTAGATCATAGAAGAAAAGTCTTGGATTGGGTGCTCCATGAAGTGAACCTCAACTTAGATTGGTTCAAGGAACATCAGGCGGCCTGTGAGGAATATTTAAAGCTCATGATGAATTATGACATGCCTAATGTCAAGCTAGACCCCTAGAAAATAAGACCATATTTCCATAAGAAGATGGAGAACTAGGCTACGGACTCACTAATGCCAAATTTTATGGATTTTTCTGCTTGATCCTTCACCCAATCAAAGCAAGTAAACAAGAATATGCCAAAGTGTAACAAGGATTAGGAGTTGATTATAACTAGCAGATCTAGAAATTTGAACTTCCAGGTGCTCCAATTTGACATAATGGAATGGAATAAACTTCAGGCATTGATCAAAAAGTTTGGGGGGGTACGCCATTGTGAAGAAGAGTGAAGGAGAGCCAGTTATTAATGATGAATTCCTCACTGTGTAGGTGTAGCAAAAGGAAACCAAGTAGAAGAAAAAAGTGTTACAGTACCAAGCACTAGAGGACAAAATAGGCTAAAAGAAATTAAATGTATTTTAAAATGTAAAATATTGGGGGTAGGTGAAACCCTAATTTTTCATGAATCTTGGCCACACAATGAGATTAAATCTTGGCCATTCATTTTTCTTTTTGAAAACTATAAATAGGGGGTCTCCTCTCATTTTCAAAGAGAGAGTTGAGTTGTTGTAAAGACATGCTGTTGAAATTCTAATAGAAATTCATTGATTTTGGTGGATTCTTGAGTTTCCTTCATGTTTCATGATTCTTCTCCTAATAGTTAGTAAATTTGTGTAGATTTACTTTATTTTTCTATGTGTTTTAGCATGCTTTAGTAGATTAGTTAATGTTTTTCATTGATGTTGAAGAATTTTGTTGTGTTGATTCCCTTCCCTGTTGATGATTTTTGCTCTTTATTGATGATGAATAGTAGTGTAAAGCTAGTCTAAACATAGATTCATTGTTGCACTTAAATTTCATCTTTTATTCATGCTTTATGGTGAATGAATGGTTGAAAATCTGTAGACCTTAGAAGATTGCATAAGTTTCATGATACTATTAGTTGATTTGGTTAAGTGGAACTTAGTTTCAGGAAGGATGTCCACTGTAGTATCCTCCATTATCACTGTTCATTGGTAGTTTTAGGTCTAGGAACTTCCTCCCTTACTTTCCCTTTTGAATTTTCTTTGAAATGGTAATTTAGGCAAAGTTCGGGAATCATTGTAAAGCCAAATCTGATGATAAAAGTGGAGTTCTAGACTGCGGTTTTGAACTTGCAACAATTGTACATCAACTCCAATACTTTAAGGACTCCTAAAGAACTAATTCCCCTCCAAATTAACATACATAAGGCTGCCCTATGATTACCAAAAAATCACATGAACCAACTGAGACATTCCAAGCAAGTCATGACCTGACGCCCGAGAGACCTTGGGGTAGTTTTCTACAACTTGTTTGTAGGAGATTACCTTTCAAGAGAGGTGATGTAATTATGCATTACCTATGTTGAGAAGTGAAAAAACACCCATCAATAGAATTGACACTAGAAGGAGGGCATTCCTTGTGTTAAGCTGGATTGAATCCGTTCCTTCTCCCTAGAAAAATTTCATAGAGTTTTAAGATCCACGCCAAACAAAGGGGAATTTCAAGTACTACAACCCCCTACTAAGGCTAAGAGAGCTAAACAAGGGGAAGAAACTTCATCCTCTTCATCCTCTCCATCCACTTTACCTCCATCCTCACCTCCTCCCTTCATCCATCTGCCCTACACTCATCCTTCCTTTCCCACATCCACTTCCTCCACTCAACCGTCCTAGGCTGCCTTCTAGTTGTTCACTTCCCACAACCAGGGTGTTGTCCCCATCCCTTCCCTTCAAGTCTAAGGTACAGTCCCAACTGTTGCTACCCTTACATAACCCCAAGTTACTATTTCACAACAAATACAACCTCCACCTCCCCTCATGGCTTGGTTGGGTAACAATCCTTCTCCACTGTCCTTCAATGATTATCATGATATTCCAAAAAATCTGGATGGATTTTGTATGAAATTTCATCCTCGAGATCCAGAAAGGATAGTAGAAGAACATATTAAAATATTCCAAACAATGTTGAAATATATGTAGATCGATCATGAGGATGTGGCCTATCAAATCATCCCTTATTCTTTGGAGGGAGGAGGCCTTCTATTGGTACACAAACTTGCCAACGAGATCCATCACCACTTGGGACCTCTTGAAGAATGCATTCTTGTAGAAGTACAATATTCCAATCAGCCCTTGAAAGTTATGTCAGCAATTCATGTCCTTTCATGGGGAGGTCAATGAGCCACTCAACTCCTTCAACGATTGGTTTCACCGAGTATTCATGAGATTACAAGCTCCATATGTGCTTAATGATGTAGCAGCCTTTCCTATTTATTATGCTACCCTAGACAACCTCACCACTACATTGTTGAAAAGAATGCGCCCACCACTAGACATATTGGTAGATGCCTATGCTGAGGTGGTTATAGCAAGAACTAACTTAGGATAAAACATTTCCATCTCACTGCCTTCTTTTGGACTAGTTGCTCATCCAATGAAAGTTCAAGGACTTACTGAGGCTTTGGCACATTAAACACCAATTATGAACCAAGTTCCATAGTTGCCCATAGTTTCTCATCCACGACCACCAATGAACCAGGTGTGTCCCGTTCCTCACTATTTACAGCCACAACATTAGTAGGTCTACTCGTAGTAGCCTCAAGTACTTGCATATCTACAAGGGCTCAAGTTTCCATTTGTTCAACAAAAACAACCAGTGGTGCAATCAATTTTCCTCCAAAATCATGCACTATAGTTGAGTAATACAAAGAAGGATCAACTAGATGAATTAACAGAGATGATCAAGAAAATTTCCATAGAGATGACACATTTAAGAAATCAAAATAATTAGCTGCAAGCTCCCCAACATAGTATTCAGACCAACCTCAACCAATATAACAGAAATAACCATAATGTGGGTGCCTCATCTGGGTAGAATTATGAAAGAGGGTAGAATTTCAATAGAACTTCGAAAGGAGGCCTTCATAGAGGAAGAACCAAACATGGAATACAAGGCCAAATAATAGAGGCATTCCCACTCCTCTTGAATAGCTGGCCATTATAGATAAGACAACAAGTGGGGTATACCTAGCTGAGGTAACCCTGTCCAGATGGTGTTGAATCCATAAAAAAATAGGCATTCTGAATTGGACTATCCTGAGTTTCAAATGGCTGCAAAAATCTTTCAAGTGGAAGTCCAAAATGTTGTTGATAGTGTGGACTTACAAGACATAGTTCCATTATAACTATATGATTCTTCTGTACTTGTAGTCAATCAAGCTTCATTCCAGCAAAGCAAGAGAATTGCACCTAAAAATGAGACCATTCCCCCAAAGAATGAAGAAGTAAAGGAGGTAAGTAATGAAGAAAATTTATCTCATAATTTTACTCCAGTAGATAATGGTCCAATAGATGAAGAAGAGTCATGTGAGGATGAAGTCCAAATGTTTCACCAAAGAGTGACCCCATACAACTTGAGAAGTAGGAAAATTTTGAGGACCCTTTACAACCTCCACTCCACCTAATAATTTCAGCACTTTGCCAAATCTAAATGCTATTAACAATCCAGGCTACCCACAAGTTCCCACTCAATACTTTAACAAGAATAAATAGCCAAACTAGATGCAAAACCAGTCCACTAGCTTTTCCCAAGGCATGTCCTTTGAGGCTAAAATTGAGCAAATGGGTGAATTGTAGCTGGCGAATTCAAGAAGATCAAGATAAGCTTGTCTGCCTTCAATTTGCTACAAGTTCCCATATTTAGGAATTCTTTCTTTATAATGATCAATGAGACAACTTCTTCTGAGTCAGCACAAGAAGTATCGTCCAAAAGGGTCTCCTTTGATGAATCACAACATGAGCCTATAATTCAAGAAATGATAGGCAAGAAAAGAGATGTCCCTTCAAACAAAAAAATAGGGAAATAACTCACAAAAGAATAAAATCATGTACAAACTAAGGATAAGACCAATGAGAAGTATAAAAATCAAGTATCCCAAGTAGATATACCTATGGGATTATTCCAAGGAAAGTTAGAAACACTACCTTTTCTCACTCTATTAGAATATTTGGGAAGAACCTTCACAACTACCTGCTTGACTTAGGAGTTTTAGCCAATGTTATGCCACTCCCAGTGTGCAAGGCTCTGGGAATAGTCCCCATTCCTTCTAGAAGAAAGGTGACCCAACTAGACAAAATTGAGGTGAATATAGTTAGAGAAATCAACCCAATTCCCATGCAGATTGTTGTAGACCCAAGAGTGCATCAAGTTATTGATATTCAAGTCACAGATATACGAAACACATATGACATAATACTGGGGTGAGATTTCACCAGATCATTGAATGGATATGTTGCAATTGACTTCTCTCACATGTGACAACCATGGAAAGGACTTCTAAATTAGATATGCACTGATCGAGGGTCATGCATGAAGTTTATGATTATGAAATACAACCCCAATGAGGTGTTGTTCACTGAGATGGAGTTAGGAAATTACTACCCTATGGCTTACCAAGAGGAATTGGGGTCCCAAGAAGAGGAGGCAACTAAAGAGGTTTTACTTGTATTGCAAAACCCTCCTACCAATTTAGCCTATGCACCTTAGAGCACAATTTTTTTGGTAGAATCAGATGATGATGAATTCTACGATGACAATAATTTGGGACTACTAGATGGATTCTAGGATTTCATGGAAAAATGTGTGCAAGATTATCTCAACTTAGGGACAAGAATGAATTTCCAAGAACTCTTGTTACCTAGTTGGTGCAGAGTTCACAATGCAACCCACTCAGAATTCAAATGTTGTTTGTGTTAGATAGTAGTAAAGCATATCAACGAACAAGTCACACCCAAAGAGGAGCTACCAATAGGGCATCCTACCCCAAACATTGATGGACCCATGCCCATCCCAGAAATTTTAGTCGCAAGCATGCAACCAAGGAAAGAGGAATTTTTTATCAGCCCTGGAATTAAAGAGCCCTCAATGTTTTGGACACTATGCATTGGTGGATCTAAGTCTAAGCAAGGAGCGAGAGTTGGGTTTGAACTCATCAATGCCATGAGTAAGACTTACTTTTCTGCTCATAGGCTTCAATTTTACTACACAAATAATGTAGTGGAGTATGAAGCTCTTGTCTATGGTCTTTTAATGGCCCTAAAAAAAAGGGTCAAAATGTTGCAAGTTTTTGGTGACTTGGAGCTAGTAGTAAAGAAAGTCAAAAAATTATATTCTTTTCATGATAGAAGGTTAGAAAATTATAGGCATAGAGTTTGGGATCTATTAGAGAGCTTAGATGCATTTAATATTCAGTTGATCCCTCTCTCCCAAAATCATACTGTTGATGCCTTGGCTCAAGCAGTTAGCACTCTTCAACCTCTGCCATTGTCTGGCCTCAAGAGATTCACCGTTGAGCTTACCACTACCCCATCTGTACCAAAAAATGTTCTAAATTTCTAAGTATTCAATGAAAGCAAGCACATCTAGGATTTCATTACCAATTTTGATATGTTTGCAACTCAAATAATTGATAAGGTTGAGCCCAAAGAGGCTAAATTAGATATAGAAGGGGTCATCAACCTCAAAACCAATACCATTCCTAGAGGAATGATCCAACTTGAGTAGATATTTGACTTGGATCAAATCAGAGATCAAGATTAGCAAGGGAAGAGATACTCCATGAATAATTAATGTCATACTCACAACCTTGGAACAACTGAGGAGGTTAAAAATGTATTCATTGGCAAAGTGTGCATGCCAGAAGATAAGAAAGGGATCATTGATGCTTTGCAAAAGTATCATCTGTAGTTTCTTGGAGCTATGAAGATTCGAAGGCATATGACACCTTGATTATTACACACACTATTCCTCTTAAGCTAGACGTGTGACCATTTCGACAACGACAATGTCCCATCAATGGATTATTAGCGCCTATCATTTACAAGTGCAGAAGTTGCTCTCCATTTGAATTATATTTCTAGTCAGGCACTCCACATGGGTGGCTAACTTGGTTCTATTCAAAAAAATAATGGGGAAATCAAACTGTGTGTAGACTTCTGCAACCTGAACAAAGCTTTGGAAAAGGACAATTATCCAATGCCCTCATTGGATGAAATGCTTTAGATAGTTAACAGATCTCAAATGATGTCTTTCTTAGATGGGTATTCCAGGTATAATTAGATAATGGTGCAATATGAAGATATACATAAGACAACATTCACCACCAAGTGGGGAACCTTTGCATATCGAAGGATTATATTTGAACTCATCAACATTGGTGCAACGTTCCAGCGCACAGTGGATATCACATTTAAGGATCTAATAGGAAAGTGTATTATCATCCACATGGATGATTTCACAGTGTTCTTGAAGAATCAGGATGATCATGCCACTGATTTATGCAATGCTTTATTATTAGTTGTTAATTTTAGAAAGTTATTAGACCATAAGGGAATTTGGGTGGTTATTAACTGGAATGTAATTCATGAGAATGCAATGCTTTTTAAGCATTTGAAATGCACATTATAAATTTCCTAAATAAATATATTATTTATTATTATTGCTATTCAACAATGATATAATCTATGCAATTTCCTTTCATTTTAACAGTGGTATTAGAGAAAATGATTCATGTGTGTTTGTGGTTAAAGAATGTATGGAGATTTGTTGTGCAAAATATTCTCTAGATTGGGAATTTTGATGCATAGAGCTACTTGGAGGGATGAATAAACATTGTTGAACAAAGGGAATATGAGTGAACAAGGTATAAATAAAAATCTATTTTTTAATATTTGGTAAGCATTTTCAATGTGTGAACCAGTAGCCTGTAATGAGCTTATAAGGTATGAGTTTTTATTTTAAAAAAATTGTAGTTCATTATGAATATTTATGATCTCTTCGTTGTTATATAAAAGTTGAGTGATAAGTGATTATATTAATTCTATTTAAAATTGAGAGATCATATTCTATTTCAAAGTTTGAGGGTCATGAATTTCATACATGGCAAGTCAAAGTGCAACTAGTTTTAATAGAAAATGATCTTTGGGATATTTTTAATGGAACTATTAAAAACCAAAAGATGTAGATGAAATGTTAAAATGGGCAAAAAAAGATCATAAAGGTACAACAATGATTATTCTTGGATTATCTAATGCATATTTGCATCATTTTGATTTGACAAAAACCTCAAACCAAATATGGGAAAGTCTTAATTCTTTATTTGGTTCATAGGCTTAAAGTGCTAAAATGGGAATGAAGCAAAAAAAAATTGGTTTGAAAATGAATGAGGGTGATAGTATTGTTCAACATATTAGTACATTTCATTCTCTTCTTAAACAACATACTAGAATAAAATGTGTAGTTCATGATGATGATGCCAAAGCTACTCTATTAAATAGTATGCCCTCAATTTTTGACAATATTATGTTTACTTAAAACAAATTGAATCCATGCCCAAGCTTAGATAATGTTATATCTTATTTGATTGATGAAGAAAAAAGAGTCTCTAAAACTCACTCAACTATTGTTGAATCTGCTTTCTCTGTTGAAGGGAAAAATAATGCTTCAACAAGAAAGAATAATTTCAAATGCTTCTTGTTGGTTGTTTTTAAATAACCAAGAAGATCCTCTAAGCATCTATGATGTTTCCAAGTTCCATTCTTGAATACTTAGGGGACAATTGGTGAATGAATGAGAGGAATCTAAAATTCTTCCCTCCTACACTTCAGGCTCTACAAAACCTAGGAGGGTGATCCTGCAATGTGCATCTTATAGCCTTGCTACACATTTATCAAACATTGCACTATTAATAGATATATTCTCATCCTAATGCTTAATAGATGAAACCTTTAAAGAAATTGGCAATTCCTTTGAAAGATTAGACACCTAAAGCCAATAATTAATACAACACCAACCTCAATAATAGTAGATCGATTAAAAGATGATTTATGAATGTTGTGCTTGAATTGAAAAACCAAAACCATAGGAAATGCATCTAACACCTAAGATCAGTGCCATATCTTTGGGCATCGAGTCAAGAAAAAACAAATTGAACTATAAGATAATTTAATTCAAAACAACCATGACCTTAGTGAAATTGCCTTGCAATTCACCTACCAATACTCCAAATCGATGACTACTTATTAAATCCACTAGAAATGTATATGACTTTATGATTTCACCAAAGAATTTTAATTGATTCATTGAACTAGAGCCAAAATTAAAGCATGCATCAAAGAAAAATGGAAATAAAGATTAATGAATAGATCCTTGATCAAATTTCACTAATAATTTACATACGACATCAAAATGTAGAGACAATAAACTCATAGATTTGCACTATTGTTCATATACGCTTAGAAACCATAAAATTGACAAAATTCACTTGTTCAACTCAAAACCTAAGACACATAATTCAAATATGTTCTCTATGTGTTTCCAATTTGCATAATTTGGATCCAAAATTCAACAAGAGACCTATACTAATGGCCCTAAATTCCTTTTTATAAGAACAAGGGACAAAATCAAGATTTAGGAAAAATGTACACTTGTCATATTTTCATTTGACCATGAGAACATATATTCCCTTTGTAGTTATATTTACATTTTCAATTGGAGAGAATATGTATGAGACAAAATTTATTTCAATTCATCGAAGAGGATAAACCCACCTTCCAAAATGTAACTTCACATGCTATAACAATTTTATAACTTGCTCTTTATCAACCAAAAGTTAACCACATCCATTCTAGTTAGCAAGGAAACAAAGAGCACAAAAAGAAATAGAAAGAAAGTGATTAATTCATCCAGATCATCAATTGTGTCATCAACATTTCTGATAAGAGGAGAAAAATATTTTACAATACTTCAACTAAAGCCTAATCTACACTATTCTAGTCTTTATATTGTTCCTCTTTTGTGCATTATTCACCACTTTCCTCATCATTCATACATAGAAATTAATGAACTTTTCTAACCATGTATTATATTCATCAATAGTGGGCCATTTTGTATTCAATAGAGTTTGCAGCTTCACACTATGCTGAGTATACCTAGCATCAATTAACGCTCTAGCTTATCTAATAAACACTTCTATTTTCATATCCACTAAAGCTATGCTGTCAATGTGGAGGTTCGACCTAGAGTAATCAACTTCAGTCAACATATCTTTAGCCTGATGTAAGAATTGTTCCAAGTCATGCTTCCACTTGGAAAACTGCATCAATTCACCTTTACCATCAAATATTTTTGGCATACCATCCCATTCCATGTATTTGAACATTTTCAATTTATTTTCCAATTGTATCCCTAACTTCCCATGGAATGTTTTTATCTCATTGATCATGTCAATGGACTTTAGTATCTCAGGGATGTGATTAGGGGCTTTAGGATACTCATTCACTTTAGACATTATTTCTTTTAGGGTTCCCACTCTAGTACTCCACTAACTCCATTTAATTTGGAAATCCCTTTGAACTTGAAGATACTTAATGCTAGCCTCATGGATATTGTTCTAAGTTGTCCATACATCATCAACTTTATTGACCAATTTGGTCCCTCTAAGCTTCAACACATCTTCAAAAATGTCATTGGCCACTTTAATCATCTCCAATTTGGCCCTCTTGGTATTTCCCCTTTTTGATTTTAAATCCTGATTCAACTCTTGAATTTTGAAGGACAAGGTATCTCTAATTTATGTGGACAATTATGAAGTAGAATTGGTTGGGGATGGTAAACCTCTTTGTGTAGTAGCCAATACCTTATTATGCTCATCCATCAACTTATTGTATATGTCCAAAAACTTCTTGTAGTTAGCTTCTATGATTTGAACAGTGTCCATATTCAACATTGCAATGCGCATTATCAGTTGTGCACCTACAATAGTTGTCATCTCTATTGCTCTCTTGAAAATCACTACTCTAATCTCCTTCTCTACAAATTATATGACATTAGGCTTACTTGTGTTAGGAGCCATAGACCAAACAACTAGTGTATGCAATTGGGAACTAAAAATTGAACCAAAGATCTTATTATCGAAAGCCTCCTTAGAAATAGAAGCATTAGGGTCCTTCCTAACTACATCTAATGCAATGATAGATGATATATCATAACTAGGTAACAAAAATGCACCACTTCCTTTTACCAATTCCCTTGCCTCTTCTAATGAAATATTAGCTTTTCTTGTTTTATTTCATCATATTCTTCTTTCTCAGATTCTTCTTTCAAAGAAGGGTCAACTTTTTCCCTTGCTTCTTCAATCCTTCTTTCGATGTTATCACTTTTAACATGGATGAAAAACTCTCTAAATCACTTAGACTTGAAAAAAGCATTATCACACATAAATTTAGCACAAGATTTGTAACATCCCACTACACAACTCTAAAGGGTAAGAGCCAAAAGAGGACAAGATAATTTTTTTTTTTAACAAGATGAATAAGCTACACAAAAAGTAGTTGTTGATACAATGTATCACAACATACATGGCCAAGCATGGCCAAATGCACAACCAAGAGGAGAGGACTGATTAACCCTCCAGAGAAAATATGAACAAGAACAAATAGGATAGCTCTAGAAATTTTTCTCTGAAACTTCCTACTCTAGAAATTTCTATGCCGGTGCTCTAGAAATTTTTTATGTTGGTGCTCTAGAAATTTTCTGCATCAGTGCTATAGAAATTTTTTGTGTCAATGCTCTGATACTTTTGCAACAGCAACATAGAAGAAAAAATAGAAAGACGTGTTGCATTGGAACTTTAGTAGAAGCAACACAGAGCAACAAACAAAAATTGGTATTGTGCCAGAACTTTACTAGCAACAACATAGAGCAACGTCCCTTTCTGTTTCATACTGTGTGTTGCTACTACTAAAGTTTCGATGCAATGTTGCTTTTTTTTTTTTTTCGGTGGTGTTGCTGCAAAAATCCCAGAGCACCGGTATAGAAAATTTTGGAGCACTGGTGTAGAAAATTTCTAGAGCACCGACACAAAAAGTTCTAGAGTAGGAAGCTCTAGAGCAAAAATTTTGGGGCTAACCTATTTGCTCCTATTTGGTTTTTCTCTAGAGGGTAAATCAATCCTATCCTCTTGGTTGTGCATTTGGTCATGATAGGCCATGTATGTTGCAATACATCGTATTGGAAACTTCTTTTTGTGTAGGTTATTGTTCTTGTTAAAAATAAATAAATTATCTTGTCCTCTTTTGGCTCTTACCCTTTGGGGTTGCATAGTGGGAAGTTACAAGATTTTATTTTGACATTATCATCCTCAACCTCATTATATACCTATTTTACAACCCTACTAAGGGGAGCCACAATATTTAATGCATCATCTCTTTCTTTAGGGAAATCTTGATCCACTTCCTACTCCATTGGGTCATGCTTACCAGATTCCTTTGGGACTCTAGCCTCTACAATTTTCTTTCTTTTTGAGTAATCCACTAACGGGACTATAGTAGGCTATACACTAGTTTTACTTGATCTTACATAGATGATTGGAGCTGAAGATTGAGTTGGTTGGATCCTTATTTGAGCATCATGGTTTTCTTTAGCAACTTTAGCATCAATCTCAGCATGATTTACCTTCTCAAAGAAGATCCTATCACTAAAATCACCAAGCATCAATTTTTGCTTTGCAAACTTCTCTTCCACTTTTGAATAAGGGCTAACATAAAAAGGGTTTTCCTACATCATCATGTCCTCTATTGCACATATATTTCTCCATGAGTCATTTCTTGCATTGACTTCCTCATCGGTAGATAAGTTCCTAATTACATCCTCTTGAAAATAGAACTAATGTGATCTTGCTCCTAATGACTTGGATCTTCTTTGAGCCAAGATTACCCCCTTAGGATCACTGAAACTATGGACCTCCTAGTTCAACATGTAGTTTTTTAGAATAGATCCAAACCTCTCAATTCCCTCCTTTTAGGTACAACTAAAGTATGCAAACTACACATCAAGGTTTGCAAGATAAGCCTTCTTTAAACCTCTAATATACTATGTATCCATGGAATCCATTTTCCACATTACTTACATAAATTTTTTGTCTATCTAAAACATAAATGGGAAATTTGTGAGGTGGAATTGGGGTTCCATAAACCCTAATTGTCATGTAATTGGTATGAAGATACCAACCCCCCCAATTGAGTTTGTGCTTGATGCCCTATTCATATTCTAATGGCCTTATCATCTCCTTGACACCCTGTGAAATTCTTTGCACAGGCTTCAAACCAAGTTTTTGAGTACTAGGAATTTGAAAACATTGCAACACATGTTATAATCAAAGTCTGGACAATGCACATCCCAAATATGTGTCCACATATGCACCGATAATTAATTGTCCCTATCATCAAATTCTCTTAATTTTATATAATTTCTCACCAACTTCTTACTTTTCCATAGTAATAAATGCATCAATAAAGAATAATGTCTACATTAAAGTGGATGAGTGGCATCCTTCAACTTCACTAGGTCTTCATGCAAGTGTCTAGCAATGTAAGTGGCATAATTCCAAACCCTATTCTAATACTTATGCTGAATAGAAATCTCCAAAGTCATCAGGGCAATTTCCATCTTAATATAATACCCTTTATGAAAAACTTGGCATATGGCATAATAAGTATTCCTAAAATAGTCTTCAAATTCAACACAATCAAAGGGTTCCACCTCAAAAGCAGTAAAAGGAACACCATTATTCTTCAATTCATGCCTCCTATGAATAGGCAACATACCCTTTCTCTACCAAATTTTATTCTTCTCATACTCATTGTATAACTTCAAAAAATTAATGGGTTCAGAGGTAGACAAATTCAACTGGAAAGCCTCCATTATTTGACTCACTAAAATCTCTAGCATGGGAAAGAAGCCAAGAAACCTTCCTAGCAAATGCTAACATCAAATCTACCTCCAAAAATACATTTGGGAGCACCATTTTGCCTATGTCACATACCCATATGTTGCAAGCAACGTAGTTGGAATCTCTTTCTTTTGAAAGCATAGTAGAAGAAGTCCCAAACACTTTGTGGAACCACAATATCACAAATTCTAGAAGCAACATCCTCAAAATGAGGATTCAAGATACCCTCACTAGTCTTTCTCCTCCCTACCTTCTTTATTTCTTGATCTAGGTCCTAAGGGGATTCTTCCATAAACCTAGGATGATCTTTCTTAATAGTCCTTTGCCTTTTGGGTGTACTTGCTTCATTAGGCTAAGGTTGGTCACTCTAAGCTTTAGGTTTGTTAATCTGTTTCTGTGTTGGTTTCCTATTATTTTTAGCTCTAGACCCACTAGGTTCACTCATTATTACTTCGCAACAAAACTAGGGTTTCCAAGATATTAAGAAAACACCCTAAGCACCCTAAAATCACAAGGTTCACAGTGAAACCTATTGGAACTGCAATTTTATGATGATTTCCTTACTGTTCATACTCATGCATTTTCCAAAATGAGTCCTACCTTGAGCACATTTTCCTCTCTTCATGATATTTTTACCCATATTTTGCCCATATACCCCCATAGGATCCATCGAGTCATGCATATTTCACATTGTAACTTGTATCAGCGTGACAATATCTGAGTCTCCCTGATCCATTTTTCTATAAATGTCTGTGTTACCTATCGGCAAGACATTTTTGATGTCATGGCGATCAGAATTCATCTATTGTTCTATTTGATAGGACTTTCACATTGTCTCGACGACATGAAGTTCATCAGCAGGAGCTAAGGAGTCATTGGGGTAATGTTTCACTGACAGTCTTGTCTCGCCGATTGACATATATGGAGATACATTGGCAAAGGATTTTGTCTTTGATGAAAGGTCATAGCGATCTCGTGGTGTCTTACTGACTTGGCACAAAAGGGCTTATCAGGTTTTCGGCATGTGGTCTTCGCAAATGCCTTCGGTCTCACCGAGCAACATGTTGAGGGATTCCTTTAGCCAAGCAATTTGTTTTTAGTGTGAGGTCATAACAAATTCACATTGTCACACTGACCAACAGCAGATGCATTCATATATTGGCAAAAGATTTTCATCGGGGTAGCATCTTGGAGAACTCACTTTGTCTTGCTGACCACCGATGGGAAAATACATATCAGGAGGAGTTTAAGGTTGTTTCAGTCAGACTAAATGATATCGAAGGGAGGTCTTGGTGAGTGACCTTCGGTCTCACCAACATTGCACAAAAGGTTTCTATTGAATGGCTTTTGGTGAGAGATGTTTTCTTCATAGTAAGTCATAGCGAATTCAAGAGAGTCTCACCAATCAACACAAAACAAAACATCTCACGACACACAGGATGAAAGGAACATATCGGTATGAGTTAATGTTTTCAGAGTGAAGTCTTGGTGAGTGACCTTTGGTCTCACCAATAATACACATGAGGGCTATGTTGGTGTGAGAATTGATTTCTCATGGCGATCTAAAGTAAGCTCGGGGTGTTTCAATAAGATATTGTATTCTCTACAAGAGCTCTCCCTAATATTAGAATGTTACAGTGATACATGTAAAACAAAGGAACACATCTCGGGGAGACATAAGATAATCTATATGACATCTCTCTGACTCTGATGGGTCATGGTGAAAGAAAATAAAACTAAGGGGTGATTGGGAGCGATATAATTGCCTTCCGCATACTAACTGAATGTCTTAGCAACTATTCTAGTATTGTTAAATAAAATTCAAATGTTGCTATCCCACATGAAATGAGCCTGAATTCAGTGGTAGGCCAACATGGGATCTTGAAGCGAAATGTTTTTCTAATGCTAGTGTATAAATATGCATTTTGTAATTGTAAATGAGTCATGAACTATGAGATTTTTGGATATACAATAGGTAGATGATGGATATAATAGGATAAAGATTCTTAGATCAGAGAATATGATGCATGTTTTCAAAATGGAGGTATTTATGAAAGTCAATTGATGTTGCTGCACATTTCTGGTGTCAATTGTCTGTGAAATTAATGAAAGTATTGCTAAGTTGTCTCCAAGATTGATGCTTTTTGGTTGTTTAGATTGATATAACAAGTTTATATTCAATTCATCAGTGCACATTTGTTGTATTTGTGTGGTTAATTGATTGGTTTTTTCAAGCAAAGATTAAATCCTTTTAGTTGATCACAATAATTAGAGAGATTCATCTGGATTGTTAAAGAAGAGATTAGTAATCAGAGTCTTGCATGTTTATGTAAGTTGTAAATAGAATATATGCCAGATAATTTGAGTTTTCTCCAGAGAAGTGTTGCTTATCTTGATTTCATTTGACTCTACATACCCAATAAGGCACTAGTCTCTGCACTTCATCATTTGGATTTATGCACTTTCATTACATCTGTTAATTGAACACTTTAGGATTTAGATTAGAAGATTGCTATTGCTATTTGTACCAAATTTGATTTCATTTGTTCACTTCCATCTGCCATTGTGAATAAATCATTGCATGAAGGATAATCATAAGATAAGTCTACCCAATTTAGATAGGTACACCCACCTAGGTCTGGCAGCACTTGAAGAGTAGAAGGTTTAATTCATTTGACCTTGTCTATTACCCTAAAACATATCAAGAGATTGGAAACCTCTTGAGGCATCCCACCTATGTTTTTGAGAGCTAACAAATTGGTGGCTCTACTGGGGAATACATTCAGAATCAAGTCCTTAATCATAGAGTCAAAAACTTTATATAGACTCCATTGGGAATTAGAAACATCAAGCATTTTCTCACTTTTAAGAAAGTGAGTGGCGACTCTGACAAAAACATTACATCTGTTCAAACATGAATGGAAGAAGATCTCAATATAGGGGAGGTCATACTATAGCTCCTGCTAGCTACAATAAGTGGACACATAAAGATGACAAGCTTGATAAGGGAAAAATAATAAGTGAGGACATGTGCATGACAGATAAAGATAAAACATCAAGAGCACATTGTGAAACTTATAATCGTTATGATACATGGAGAGATAATTCCAGTGTAGAACTTTGTACCCCTGAAGAGCAAGTAAATCCTTTTCATGATTTTCAAAATCGGGCTGAGTTTAATGTTGGACTTGAAGCAAGAGGACTCATATATCAACAAGAACGTGAAAAAAGAATGGAAAATAATCAAAATGAGATCAATAAGAATACAGTTCCTCAAAATGATTATGAATCATTGACTTATGAGGAAGTCAAAGAATGATTTGAATCTCAGAAAAAGGAGAGGGGGGAGTAGGAAAAAGAGTAGGAAAAAGCCTAGATGATATAAGCAATGAAAGAATTCAAATTGTAGAAAGCTCAGAACACTACTCAGACAACTAGTTGCCCCCCAAAGTATGTGCCACCTCATAAGCAGGGTAATCATGGTGCAAGGCCTTCTGATCCACAAAGGGCTCCTCACCAGCAATTAGGGAATCAGTACAGACAGCCAAATTGTCCACCTCATGTTCCCACACAACATATGCAGATGCCTCATAACCAGCATTATATCCCACAACAAAATGGACAATACAATAACCATATGTACCAATATCAATATCCACCCACCCCTCCCCCTCATCAGTATACAACAATGATCAAATAGTTTGATTTAGCAGGTTTTCAATTATACCCTTACCCTATGGATAGCAATTGGAGGGGTATGGTTCCTAAGTTTACAGGGAGTAATGCAATTTATGTTGAAGACCACTTAAGAAGTTTCAATTCCTTCATTCAAGACTTGGATGTGCCTTATGAATATTTACACATGAGATTATTCATGATGTCACTTGTTGAAGAAGCTAGAGATTGGTTCAATAGCCTAGCAACAGCCTCTATTGATTCTCTCCAAATATTTCAAGACAAATTCTTAGAGCAATATGGGAATCAAAGTGCACTAGATGCTGCTCTTCATGAACTGATGTGAATTCAAAAAAATTAGAATGACTCAATTTTTTATTTCAACCAAAGATTCAACAAGTTGTAGACTAAGACACCTCATGGATCAAGGTTGCCAAATTTTGTAGCATTGAGTGTTTATTTAAATGCATTTGATTCCAAAATAGGGTATGAACTGAGAAATAGATTCCCAAGAGATTTAGCTAAAGCTCAGAATATAGCACTGACAATTGAAAATAAAAGAAAGGTTGCTGGTATAATCAATAAAAGAGACAATCCTAGAGCTCCTCAACAAAGCAACAATTATCAGTACAGACAGGAGAATACATACAAAAATGAGAGGTCGAGGTTGCATGATATGCCTTATAATATAAAATGGAAGGATGGAAAACCTATAACAGCTAGGCCAAGAAACAAAGAGACTCCTGATCCATTGAGGCAGAAGGGAACCTATATGGTGAGCAAAAAAAAATTCTATGAAGCTTGTGATAAGCCACATTGCCTAGACTATTGTGTTGTATCCCAAAGGATGCAAGAAGAGGGAATGTTGATAGGAAACAATGGAGAAGATCACACAGTGTATTTGACTTCAAATACTTTTCACCATGTTGATGAAAGATACTCATCTTCAGAGGATGAAGGATATGAGTATGATGTTTTAAATCAAAAATATAATGTCCATATGGCTGAACAGCAGGTCTTTTATGATTCTGAGGAAGATTATACAGAGCCACATTCTGATGAGGCACCTGCTCCATGCAATATGAGGAGACTCACCAAAGAAGAAATAGAGAGACTAACTGTTGCTATAGTTGAGGAAGCAAAGAGTAAATATTGGTTGAGAAATAGAAAAGTAAATGAGATGGAAGGTGTTCCTAGGGGAATCTTTATGAAAGATCAAAAGGCAACACAAGGAATTGTGAAGAAGTCAAAAAATAAATAGCATGATAAAAGTGAACAGAAGCCTGTCCAAAAGGAGGAAGTGAAGGAATCACACAAAGAGATGCAAAAACCTGATCAACCTAGTAAAAAAGAGAAGGAAGAAAACAAAGGAGAAACACTAGAACAGAAGAAAATTGTTAAGGTGGAGGGATCCTCTTTTGACTTCACTCAGGTGTTGTCATAGGTAAAAATGTCTGTTCCACTACTTGAAATGATGAAAATTAAGGAATACAGAGATAGTATTGTTCAATTGATAACAAATGGAAATGAAAAACATGTATATTATGAAAATAGAGTAGCTATCAAAGTAGTCAATAGGAAGGAGAAAGTAAATATCCTAGAGGTCTGCTTGAATGATATATTAACAACTCCCCCTCAAGTTGATCCTTTTTTCACTACATTGCTTATAAATAACAAACTACTGAGGAATTGCATGATAGACTCTGGTGCTGCTATAAATATCATGCCAGTAGGAGTCATGAAGTAGCTTGGCATGTGGGTTGATACATGTGAAGGGAAGTGCTATACAATGGATAACAGACCTGTTCCTGTGGTAGGCATTATGAGAGGTGTTGAAGTCAAACTGGCTACTTATCCACAGGTGGCTTATAATATAGATATAACAGTAATTGACACTCCTTAGTTTGGGATGCTTTTATCAAGACAATGGACAACAACAGTTGGAGGAAATGTTCAATTTGATCTGTCTTATGCAACAATTCTAGTGAATGGTAAGGAAGTCAAATTGTATAGGGAGCCAAGAATGAACCAGCTTGTTGATTGTGTGCCACAAGATCAAATCAATTGTTTTTGTGATGTTGATCTTGTGAAATTTAAAATAGAACTAGCTCAGCCAGAGTTGGTTAGTACTGACCCAATTGAAAAACATGTTGTATAGAATTGCAATGGCGTATGTAAGATGTATTTTGATGGAGCCTATAGCCAAGAAGGTAATGGAGATGGTATTTTATTTTTTTCACTTGAAGGTATTACATTTAAATATTCATTTATGTTGGCATTTGAATGTACAAACAATGTAGCAGAATATGAAGCTTTATTGATAGGCCTGAACATAGCTGTGAAACACAAGATTAAGTTTTTGGTTGTTCTTGGAGATTCTGAGTTGGTTGTTTCACAAATTAAGTCAAAGTATGCAGCAAAACACAAAAGATTGAAACAATACAAGAATTTTGTATGGGACACAATTGAGTTGTTTGATGCCTTCCCGATTGAGTGGATTGATAGATCAAAGAGCATAATGGCTGATTTTTTAGAAAATGTGGTGCTGAAAAGAGATGATATCACATTGGCTAGGGTGTCACAGATTGTGTTCAAGACAAGGCATGTTGTTCCTGATAAAATTTATAGTTGGCAGGTTTTCAATGATGATACTGACCATTTGAATTTCCTCCATTGTATAGATCAATATGAAGTCCATGAAATTGACTTCAATGCTTTTGTTGAAGAGGTTGATGGGAAGAAAATAGGGTTTGGAAAGGAGATATTACAGCTTAAAACAAATAAGCTTCCTAAAAGCTTAGTTACATTAGAGAGGGTGTATGATGGAAATGATTGGTCTCTAATGAAGCAAACACCAATTAGAAAAGAGGGTATTGAAGAAATTAAC
The DNA here is from genome assembly GCA_007258455.2 of Sequoia sempervirens. Classification (NCBI taxonomy): domain Eukaryota; kingdom Viridiplantae; phylum Streptophyta; class Pinopsida; order Cupressales; family Cupressaceae; genus Sequoia; species Sequoia sempervirens. Next base: position 317,705,721 of record VDFB02000015.1, on the reverse strand, counting down.
TTGGGAACTGAAATGGCACCAAGGAAGGTGTACATAGGGAAAAAGATAAGCCCTACGATTAGAAAAATGCTGATAGAATTGCTAAGAAAATATAAACATGTCTTTCCTTGTTCTTATGAATATTTGTTTCAGCATGAAATACCATTGAAGGTAGATGCTAAGCCATCAGACAAAGGAAAAGACCCATAAATCCAACATTGGAGCCTAAGATGTAGGAGGAATTGGGAAAGCTCAGAGATGGGGGAATCATTAAACCAATCAGGCATTCAATGTTGGTCTCAAACTTGGTCCCTGTGAGAAAGAAAAATGGAGATATTAGGCTATGTGTAGATTTCAAAAATCTAAACATGGCATCCCTCAAAGATAATTATCCTTTACCCAATATGGAAGCTATATTGCATAAGGTAACAGGGTGTGAATTGTTGTCTATGATGGATGGGTTTTAAGGGTAGAACTAGGTTATGGTCAAAGAATTTGAGCAATATAAGACAACATTTACAACTCCTTGGGGAGCATATGTATGCATAAGAATTCCATTTGGTCTCACTAATGCAGGAGAAACCCTCCAAAGAGCTATGGATGTGGCATTTGCGGATCTAATCAATGTTATCATGGGGGTGTATCAGGATGACCTAATTGCTTAGTCAAAGAAGGCTGAAGATCATGTTCAACATCTGGAAAATATATTTATAAAAGCCCTTGAATATGGTATTAGCTTAAACCCTAAAAATTTTCATTTTGCAGTCACAGAGGGTAAGCTCTTGGGGCACATTGTTTCAAAAGAAGGGATAAAGATAGATCCTGAGAGGGTTGAGGCCATTGAAAAAATTCTTGTCCCTAAAATTGTCAAGGCTATACAATCATTCTTTGGAAAGATCAACTTTGTCAGGAGATTTGTTTCTAACTTTGCTAAAATCATTAAACCCATATCAAAAATGTTGAGGAAAGGATAGAAAATAGAATGGACTATAGAGGCTTTGGAAGCATTTATAT
>VDFB02000015.1:317621675-317704628 GCA_007258455.2 Sequoia sempervirens | reverse complement strand
AAATAGGGACTTCAGAATTTTTGGTTGTTGATTTTGGTGATAACACTCATAGTGGACTAGCCACTCAAAAGATACCTTGGATGGGTGCAAAAGGCATCCATAACTCATCTATGGTTATGTCACCAATCTGTTATAGTATCGAATCTTTCTATTTATTGATTGTTGACTTCATACCCATTAATTCATTATAGGAAAGTAGTTGTCCTACTTGGAAGCACATTCATGGGGTCAACAGGAGTATGATATGGGTTTCTTTGACATGTATGATGACCCATATGGCTTTTTTCTCTCTTCAGACCTGAGTTACGACAACATTTGGGAGCCCAATGAGTTGTTTCATGTGCATATGGGAGTTGATTTCCATGTCTTTTTGATGGCCTCCTCTTATAGATGGATGGTATGTATTGTTGGTATTATGATAGATATCTATAATCGAATGGGTAGGATGATTTCGGATCCAGGTATTGACATGGATGGTGCATTGATACTCGGTGATTGTGGTGAGTTGCTTTAGGAGTTATGGTTATATGGCATGTATATCATAGTGGAGCAGCAGACTGGCATGTGATTGCTTTGTCCCTTCCAAATCCATTTGACATAGTTAAATGAGATCTTATCAAAAACATCAAATGAATCATCTATATGTTATCTTTCAATTTTTCCTCTTTCTTGTTTTTCATGGGCAACCTATTTTAGTCTTTATTTTAAAACATTTTCTATGTCTTTCAATGTATTATGCTTTATCTTTCTACCAAATTCTAGATTAAAAGAACCTATAATTGAAAATGGATTAATTCATCTATTTTTATTTTACATTCCTAAATAGGTGGATTAAATTATTCTGTTGTTAAACAAATCTTGTACAATGTAATGTCCCCTTTTCGAAATGAAACCAAGTTGAAACTCAAATGCTCATTGTTCATTTCCCATAGGCCTTGGGGATTTCTCACTTGGAAAATAGGAGTATAATAATAACTCAAGAGGATCTTAATGTCATAAAAGGGGCGACTTAAGTGTTGGCACAGAGACCAAGAAATGTTTATGTTGCAAATGGGGCAGCCATTGTGCTAGCTGAAAGGGGTCAATTTGATATTGCAAAGGAAATTTTTACATGGGTAAAAGAAGTTGTTGTAGGAAACATCTTTGTTCAGATGCCTAATGTGTGGGTAAATCTAACACATGTTTACTTTGTACAAGGATAGTTTGCACTTTCAATGAAAATGTTTATGTTGCAAATGGGGTAGCCATTGTGCTAGCTGAAAGGGGTTAATTTGATATTGCAAAGGAAATATTTACACAAGTACAAGAAGCTTCTGCAGGAAACATCTTTGTTCAGATGCCTGATGTGTGGGTAAATCTAGGACATGTTTACTTTGCACAACCTGACAATTTGTGCTTGTAGTGAAAATATATCAAAATTGTTTGAGTAAATTCTATTTTTGGCACTGACACCCAAATTTTATTATATTTAGCTCAAACACATTATGAAGTAGAACAGTGGCAAGATTGTAAAAGAACATTATTAAGAGCAGTAAAAAATTATTAAGAGCAGTAGATTGTAATGAGCATTTCAAATTTGTGTTTAATATAATGAGGGTTTTGAATTAGCTCTGAATTTGTTGTAGAGGGCATCCCCAAATCCAATTTCGCTAGAGGGCCTCAGCAAATTCAAATTCGTTACAACAAACTCCAAATTCCTTGCCCTTGCCCACCTTTTCAAAAGTCTCTAGGTCCTCTCTAAATCCTTATCACCCATGCAAGTAGCTGCTATAACTGATCAAAATAACTCATGTCAGGCTAACGAATAAAGCATGATCAAGCGAGATGAATGAAACTGCAATGAACAAGATGAATGAATCTACAATGAAAGTGAATAATTGTGCCAATACATTGCGTGCATGAATACATCGCGCCAATAATTGGTTGAATTGTTTTTCAAAAAAATTATCTAATTTGGATTTGATGACTAACTATTTGGTCATTTTTATTTTTGTGACTAAATAAATTTTTAGTCAACGACCAAATTAGTCATTTATTTACTCATTTATAGCTGAGTTGCAAAAACTGAGTAGAATTTAGTCATTTTTTAGTTGTTGTGACTAAAAGTTTTAGTCACCTAGTCATTTATTTGCCAAATTCTACAAGTGTTTGCATACCTCACTAGAACCCAAGGGTTTGGGTCATCCACTTGGTGATGAAACCTGAAATGTAGGCCCACTAGAAGAAATATAGACCAAGCACTTTTGATCTCCAAGATCATGTTGTGGCATAAGGAGAGAGTGTACAAGACTTAATTTTTTGGGGATTGAAAATTATTAAAGAGAAAAAATGGTGCTTTTGATCTCCAAGATCACCTTTTAGTGTGAGGAGAAAGTATACACACCATGTGATTCTCATAAAAATTGCACATAATGTTCATTCACTTTTAGAAAGTTAAGTGTGATACTAGATTTAGTTAAAATGATGGGTCCTTAATAAGTGAACATATCACAAAATTGTTAGCAATTTTTTACAGGAATCTTGGATATGTGGGGAGTTGCATAACTAAGGGGTTAGGCTACAAAATATTGTTATTCGAATGTTCAAATCTTAAGGAAATTATGAAAGTCTATCTATAGAGCATAAACATTGCAATAGAGGAAAAAGGATTGAAAAATATTACACTTACCAAAGCTTACCTATACAAACACCACTCTATAGTATATATGTCATTCTATGAAGTAGAAATTCCATTATATAGGATAAAGGTCAATATATAAAGTTTACAAAAAAATATGATTAGAAGATTAAAAACATGTAATTGGTTAGTCAAGGAAACAAATGGGAAGGAAGGTTGGGATGCTTAGGAGATGGAAAAAGCTATAAGAGATTAGGAAATGAGGCTCAAGATGTAAAAATTTAGGTAATTAAAGTTGTGATGTAGAGGTGTTAAATTGTTTTGAAGTAGAAACATCACTCTACAAACAAAAATGTCAATATTTGATGCATAAATGTTAAAGCATTGAGGATGTTGGAAAATACAATGAAATCTATAAAATAAATATTGATCTACAATAAAATGATTATGGGAACATGAAAAATAGGTTAGGAATTAAAAAAAACCTACGAAAATAGGTCAGAAAGATGTCAAAATCCCAAGAATTAAGAGAAAAATAAAGTTAGGGCTATCAAAGAAGATTGCTACCAAAAGAGCTACAAAAATGCCAAGTTGCGATGCAAAAATGCCAGCTAGATATAGAAATGCCTAAGTAGAGTAGGAATGGTAATCCATGTTTCCTACACAATAGAAATGTCACTTTGTAGCAAAAGCATCAATTTGTGACATATAAATGTCAATTTAGAGCAAAGACTCTTAACTACAAGAGAAACATCGATGTGCAACAAATGCATTGAAGCATGAGCAAACACATCAAATTGACAATCTGTAATAGAAAACTTCACAAAATCTCAAAAAAGATTATATTAGTGACATGGGTCCCACAAGGCATGCAAAATGTGAGCAATAAAGATGTAGAAGAGAAAGTAAACAATCAAAAGATGCATTCAAATCCTATTCTACATCTAATTGATAGCTTGATTAAGCAAATGAATTTAACAAAAGATGAAAGAAGAATAGTTCTCTCATCCACATATCCTTGTTGTAAACATAAGATATATGTGAGTGTGCTTCAATAGATTTGTGCTTGAGAGATGATAGTATGTGGATAATGAATTGACAATATGACTTTGTATTTGAGTATTGTTTGAAAATTGTCTATAAGAGGCACTATTTATAGATTCTTGAATTGGATGATCAATGACTAGAAATAGAGTCAAAACAAAATAACATCAAATTTTGCAAATGACTAAACTTATTTAAATATTATCCTCTTGATTTGTGTTCTATGAATAACCTCTTCCCTTTTAAATATGAAATCTAAAAAATATATTAAATTTTATAATGTGTTTTATGTTTAGATTCTACGTTAAAGAAATGAATAAAAAAGAATGAATACATTTTTATTTTTTTAGGTGCAAACAGGGGATGAAACAACACAATAGAGGTGGTGACCTGGAATATAAATTTGAAACTCGTGAATTTTTTCCATAGGTGATTTGATTTTTCCTTACAACAGGTTTTATTTTTAAAGCATTTCTAATTAATTATGGATAGGTATCATACATACAGCTACTTATGGACATGGCCTTCAGAGAAGCTCTTTTTAATTTACTGTCATACCCTTAAATTTTAACAATGATAAATAGTTTTAAAAATTATATTGTATGAGAAAGGCAAGAAAGCTTTTTACTCCGTCAAAATAAATTCATTTGATTGCTCCTGATAACAGCAAATCTCAAGGGGCCAGGTTTTTTTGACTAGCTAAACAACAAGCATTTGTTTTCCCCAGTTGGGAAAGGTTATTCAATGATCTATGGAGGCTAAAATAGTTCTTTAGTATAATCAAATCAAGTCATTTTTTCAAATATTTATCAATTGATAGGGAACCTAAAAGAGTTCTTTAGTATGATCAAGTGAAAGTCATCTTAATTACAAATGTCCATAAGCTCAAGATGTACTTTCTATAATATAGAACTAATTTATCACTCTTTATCATTATGAAATAGTATTTCATTACTTCTTACTTGTGACAGTACATGTTTTAGGCTTAGCCTAAATATTTTGGCAAGCAGCTAATCTACTAGAATGCACTACAACCAAGGAAAGAACAGGCAAATGTTTTACATTTTTAAATTATCTTTGTCTCAATAATTAATTACATCTAGTTAGTCATTAGCATGGAATAAATTTTATTGTTAGACGTGATTCATTAGTTTAATATTTGTTGAGCTTTATGATTTTGATTTTGTGCATGGCTTTGTTGGAATATTAAGGTTTACACCAATAAAGTCATCTTAGAGACTTGTTTACTTTTGTTATTAAATAATTAGTTACATTTTGATAATTTGGTATTGAGAAAGTTATGTTTGAAATGTTTTATAAAAGCAATATTGCAACACATTCAAATAGAACTTTCAATAATATTAAATTATCATTTTATATTTGATACTATGAAAATGTAAATGTTTTTTAATTTTTCCAATAGCCTCTGCTTCAAAACATAATTAGTTTGACATATCAAAACTCTACATTTAATTTTTTTACCCTTTGAACCATTTTCACATCCCCATAAACTTGAGCTTCTTGGGTGGTTTATCTAGTGCCTAATTCTTGTTGATGAGTTCTCTCTTTCCTTAAATAGGTAAAGAGGGTTTCAGGCATAGGAATCAGTCATCCTAATATGAACCTTCACTAGAGAACTCTTGATCCATGCTCTAGTATCCACCCAAATACCTTCCTTCATTATTGGTTTCCAGTTGCCTCTGCTCACACCTTGTGTAAATTATCCTAGATGTTTTGAGGTTGTTTTTTATTTTCTTTTGGTCATTGTGATTCCTATTTTATTACATTTCCATTATCTTCTTTTTTTTTTGTATTGAGAAGTTTTTTTTTCTATTTCTTCTTTGATTTACCTCATTTCTTTCTTTAGTTGCATCCCTCTCTTGCCACTGACTTCAAATGTCACTTTGTTATCCTAATTTTTAAGCTTTGATTTTACTATGCTTGAAGTTCTTGTTTTTTACCAATTTCTAGCCAGAGTAAATTCTACATTAGAATTGTAATGTTCACATGGTTGTCAGTTGTCTTTGAGTGATCATGTGTAATCATTTAAGTTGGTAGGCCATTTTTCTACTCCAAAATCGATACATACTCTAGTATATTATGCAATTTTCACTTTCCTGTGATTTTATGAGTTCAAATGTAATTCCCTGTTTTTCCTATGAGCTCAAAAGATCAAATTCCACAGATAAATACTTCATTAAAATTCACTTCCCATAAATGACTAGCCTTCTTTATAAATGAAATCTCTAGTGTGTTTGAGAAAAATAAAACCCTTGAAGTGAATAAAGTAGTCCCATTCAGTTTCAATTTTCCCCATTTTGATTTAGTCTAAGTTACGGATTGTAATCCCATAGACCTGCATGTAAGGGAATAGTCCCTGGAATTCAATATTCCCTTATCAAGGATCCAAGATTTTATGTGACGAAAGGATCAAGGGATCTAGCAGCTCTACATTTATCTATCTTTATCTTTTAGAAATGAGTTAAGGACTCCAATGGACAGGATTCGATAAGAATGGTGAGACCCACTAACAAGTGGTCATTGACCTCACAATTATGTGGATTCATCGTTTTTTAAACTTTTAAATTTAAAAATTAAATAAAAATATTTTTTTTAATGTTTAGATATACAAGATTTTAAAATAATTAGTTATAAGATTATTTTAATAAAATGGATCTCTCTCTAAATCTTGATAGCTATTAATCTTTATAATATAAGACAAGACATATATATTTTGATGAGGAAAAGTTTCATGAAGAAAGTATGTATTCATATTTATGGTATTAATATCTATATGATGTGATGTATTGTCATATTTTTATTAATAACATATGAAACTTGTTACGCAGCTAATCTGCCTAAAAAAAGCATGTCTTACCATAAAACATGCATAAAAACATACATAAACACATGATAAAGTAGCATGCCATCATAGCAGGGGCCCAACTAAATTAGGAACCGAAGGAAAGGGAAATAGGAGGGGCACTGACGGCAGATGGCTAACAGTAAACAAGAGACAATAGGGAACGGTAGGTGCATCAATGACAAAATTAATCATTGTTAGTCATATATGCATTGAGTTATGAATGAATGAATGAAGGAATTTTAATGTTCACGAGACCAAGCAGTCTAAAGGACCAACGAACACAACATTAAATTTGCGCTTAAAATTATCTTCAACCCGCAGAGTGGATTTCTGCATTCACGTGGAAAGGAAGAGCGTTTTATGAGGGAGTCTGAAATGAACAGGAGTTGGTCTCACCCTTCAGTTTATTCACAATGATGGCTGCCAACCCATGCAACTGATTTCTCAGATGGGGAATTAAGGGATGAAGTCTTGTGTATCCATTTGGGTTCTGCAGAGAATGCTAAAAAGCTCAAAGAGGAGATTGGTGACGAAGCCGCAGAATCAGCCGCTGATCTCATTAAAAACTCCAAGGTTGAATTATATACAGATTTTGATGGCTAAACAATAAAAACTGTTATTGTAATATTAATAAAGTGAATTCAACAAACGCTAAGTTAATAGACATGACTCTTGAGCTTGTATTTATTGAGTCATAAATCCATCCTTGTTACTCAAGGAAGGGACTACTCAGCACAGAAGCAATATGAGCGCATTAGGAAATATCATCGCTTCCATACGTAAAATTTTCAATTATATAGGAAATACCATCGCTTCCATACGTAAAAGTTTCAATTATATAGGAAATATGCCCCAAGATTCTCCTCCTAAATTTCGAAAATCTTCCCTTTCCCTACCTAATAGTAATGGTGTGATTTCTGCAACTCCTGCTATTCTTGATCATGCACTCCCACGTCCAATGACTCCGAATTATAGGGTTCCTCGATCTAGATCTAGAAAACAAAGAAAAACAGGTAGTTGTGCTTATCCTCCACAGGAGATCATGCAAGAATTATATGCTAACTTTGTGCAAGATATGAATCCAGAAGAATTAGAGTTTATGCCAAGCCTAATGTTTCAAGTAGAGCTAGCTCATTGGCACTACGAGGACAATATAAGAGAGGAAGTTCCCAATCTCATGTCCCTTAGTCTAACAGACTTCACCTATCAATTTTTTAAGAGTTGTGATCCCTTTAAAACTTACCATGCTAACCATGTATATGCTATAGTTGAGGAATTCATATGCTTTAAGATCACTGTTCCAGTAGCAGGCTCAATAATTTTGGACCAGTCCTATGAGAGGTGTTTGCTTGTAAAGGGTTGGAAGAGTGGTTCTTGGAGTTTTCCTAGGGGAAAGAAGGAAGATCCCGATGAAGAAGATCATGTATGTGCTATTAGAGAATCAATGGAAGAGGTAGGATATGATATAGGCCCACTTTTGAATGTCGATGATTTTATTGAACATGTTGATGGGAAGCAAAGAGTGGTTTTGTTCCTTATCAAAGGAGTGAATGAGAAATATCCTTTTGAACCAAAGACCAAAAAGGAAATTAGTGAAATTTCTTGGCATTCACTCCTAATGATGGAAAAAGAAGCCAACAAGTATTTTATGGTTAGTCCATTTCTAGGAAAATTGAAGAATTGGATTATAATAAATCGTTGGGGCTCATCCACAACACCACTGAGTAGAATTGGTGAAATATGTATTGTTTGGAAAGTTGATAAAGAACAAAATAATATGACTCCAAGGAAGTATTCTACATCTAATTCTAAAGTTTATACTATTGTTAGTCCTTCAACTCCTTGCTTCAAGTTTAAAAATAGTACCCCTGATTTTGGTCAAAAGAGTCCCTCCACTCCTCGTTGGAGTCTTATGAATGATCTCCATGATTCTATTCAAAAGAGTCCTTACAGTTTTTGTTGGGAGGATAAAACCAAGTCTCCTTGTCCAAGGAGTTCTCCTTATCCGAGGAGTTCTCCTTATCCTAGAAGTTCTTGTCCTAGGAGTTCTCCTTATCCCAAGAGTTCTCCTTGTCCAAAGAGTACTCCTTATCCCAAGAGTTCTCCTTATCCTTAAAGTGCTAGAGTAGTGAAGACTTCAGGTGAATTTCCCTTGCAAATGTAATATCTACTTGGAAAAAGTAAGTAGGTTTTGATGGCTAAACCCAATAAATTAATTTTGAACAAACTAAAGTAATATCTTAAATTTTATTTTTTACAAAATTTAAATATTAAGTTCATTTATTCTAATTTAAAATAAATCTCATCTTTCAAGTCAATTTTGAGAATATTTTTTTATTTCTTACATTAAATATTTTAAAGAGTTGGGCTATAAAGAAGCTTGCTTTTCTTAAATAATAGAATGGGAAAAATTGTAAGGCTTATGGGACATTAACTAATGCTATTATTGTATTTATCCATTTTTTAAGCAGTGTTGAATATGCATTCCTCCTTAAGTCTTTCAAGTGAACAAGGATCTTTAAATGATCAACTCTTTTTTTCTAAAAATGATCTATGCTTAAATAGTAGACCTGAATGAAGGTGCTCTCTCTCTCTCTCTCTCACTATCTCCTTTGATTTCTCAAAACTCCCTTCTAATCCTCTTGACATCTCCTCAGTAGAAAACTAGGCATTTTCCCCATTCTACTCCTTACTCTTTATTGCAACCTTGTAAATGTCTTCATATCCTATATATTTGTATTCATCCTTTCCTCAATCTTACCCAAAAATTCATTGGTTGTTTCTATAATAGTATTTTCACCATGAATTATTGCCTCAGGACAAATTTACAAAAAGTCTATTTTTTATTTTCATCAATTCCATGTACCACTTCTTTGTATATGTGTTTCTCCTCTACTCCTTTGTTTTATTATTTATCTAATAACTCTTACTCCTCAAATGTAAATAATTATTTGGACTCAATTTCACATGCATTGTGAACTCAAACTACTAGTTCATTAGTTCACTTTTCTCTCCACCGATATCCACAACAATACTACATCATCTAGTATCCTATAAGTTGAGTATGCATTGTCCAATTAATACCTCTTCATATTTTTACTCTCCATGGTCCTGCTTATTATCTTATTTTGTCATGTCTAGGTGTAGTGTTGTGAATACTTGCAACATCTATATTGCAAAACTTTTTTAACTCAATGCATTCATTTTTAGGATCCTTTTTTTTGTCACTCATAGTTCCAACTTGCAACACTGCAAAGAATTCATCATTAGTATATGCACTTAAAAAATCAACTATGTTTACTACATGTACTTGTAGCATCTATTGTGTAGCTCCTTGCTCATGTTATTTTATGATATCTACTAGTATCATATATCTACCATCCTCCTCTAACTTGTGGCATTGATTTACTACCCCCTAGTGTTATTAATTTTATAACATCTCCAGAATTGCATAAATCCCAATTGCAAGTTCATGTTTGTATTTTTTCTCTACATTTGCATTTTCATGTTCTAGTTCCTTTTTTTGGAAGTTTGGAGATGTTAGAATCTTGAGCTATTTGTGAGTTGTTTGGGTGTTGTGATTCATGTCAAACCCTTGTATAAAGAGAATGTTGGAATGGTTGGTATAGATGTCAACACATGCTGGTGTTGTCATTGATACCCTACTTCAATATACTTGCAGAGATTATTAGGTTGAATTGTGTTTGGGGAGATTGTTGTAGTTGGAAAGTGTTGCATGTTGTAAAGATGTTAGTAATGTTGCTGATGAAGTTAGTTCACTTGGTTTCCAAGTTCTTTGGAGAAATTTTGAATAAAAGAGAGTTCAGTGTGACAGAGTGGTGTTTAGTGTCTTGCTTTGCATTTCTTCATGATTGAAGATATTCTCATGTGTTTTGGATGTGATGATCAAATGTGTTTAGAGGTTTCATATCCAGAGTTTTAGGTTATGGATAGTATTGTAGTGGAAGATGTGTTTGACAGTATGTTTGTCTAGTGAAACAAGGTATTTGGGAGAAATGAGATTGCTCGGTATTTATTTGCAGTGAAAGTTCTAATGTTGTGGATATGGGAACATTATTATATCATTTGTAGCTACCTTCCCTTGAAGTTTTAGGTGGTGAGTTGTTTTGTAAAGTTGTCTAGTATGTTATATGTTTGTGCCAATATGTTTGGTTGCATAGAATGAAGGTGCTCTTGAGTTTTAGGTGGTTGCAATAGTTATGGAAAATATTCTACTGATGTGGAATATTCTAAAATGCTTTGGAATGTTACTATGTGGTGCACAAAATTTTTCTAAACCTAGAGAGGTGTGTTTGGAGTCACTTGTTAGTGTTAGTGTAGGTTGCTAGTGCTAATTGTAGAGTATAATTATTGTTTGAGGAAGTGTTGAGAAGTGTTTTGGTGTAGATTTAGGTCCTAGTTAAATAGTGGCATGCTATGTCTTCACTTCTTCCCATCTTGGAAGTGTTTGGTGCCGACCTATTTGATATTGCAAAATTGAGGTGTATACGCTTCCTTAAGGCTGACCTAATTGAGATTATTTTAGGTCACAAAAGGTATAAATGCAAGGAGAATTATTGTGTGGATTAAGTGCAGAGTGTGTGATGCGAAAGATGTGAATGTGATCAAGTGTGATGATCTATGTGCGAGCCAAGTAATGCTTATGGATTTCAGATGTAGTGAGCAAAAGGTGTTTACATTTTAGTTTGTTTGGTGAGTTGTTTGTGCTTTAGTGGAATTGTACCTTTGGAATATGAGAGATGCATGATTAGCAGTTCAAATTGGTAGTGAGCTATCCCCTTCTTCTATTAGATTCTTTCCTTTGGAAAATGAGTCCATTGGAAGTGGGCCACTGATAGTGAGCCTTTCTTTATCTTTCTAGGAAATGAGCCCTTGGCAATGAGCCTTATTGTATTCAGTGTTACAATTCATATATTAGTGAGCTAACCTTCACCGTGGTTTTTTCATTCTTAGGTTTTCCATGTAAATCTAGTGTTCTTATATGTTTGGATGTGTTTGCATTATTTCATTTGTTTACATTTTATTAATGCATGATAAGGGTTTAATGGTTGTTAAGGGTTTAAGGGCTAACGTAGATCTAAATGTTAGTGAGGGCTTTTGATGTTTTAAATTATACAACTAATTCACCCCCCTACCCTCTTAGATGTCTTGTGCATCTAAAAATTGGTATCAGAGTTGTGGTTCCCAAGAATAAGCTTAACCACTTGAGGTAGATCCAGATGACACATAGGAAAGGTGTCAAAGCTCCTTTATTCGATAAAAAAATTTACATATTGGAAAGCTAGGATGGAGTCCTTTATGGTTTCTATTGGACTTTGAGTTTGGTAGTCTATTGAAAAAGGTTATACTACACTTGAAAATGTTCTAACAAGTGATGATGAGATCAAGGATTATGAAATCAATAGAAAAGAAAGGAATGCAATCTTGAGTGGTCTTTGTGATTTTGAACTTGGAAAGGTGATAATTCTAAAGTTTGCTAAAGAGATTTAGACAAAGATGGAAGGTATCTAATTTATACAAATATGTTTGAAGATGAAGATATTATTTCCTACATGCTTAGAGTTGATGAAGTTGTCAATGCCATCAATGGACAAAGTTAGATGAAATTGAAATTGTGAAAAAGGTACTAAAAACTTTTCCTAAAGCTTATAGTTTTAAATATTCTGCTATTGAGGAAGCTCAAAATTTGGATAATTATTCTAGAAATCAAATTTTTGGTTTTTTAACTTCTTTTGAAATGAGAGAGTTTTGTCAAGATTCTACAAACAAAGAAATTGCTTTTAAAGTCTACAAAGTGGAAAAGGATGATGGATCCAATCCAAACGATAGATTGATGAGGTGGAAGAAAACTTTGTGAGATTGAAAAAGGGTATGATAAAGTACAGAGGTAAGATACCTTTCAAATGTTTCAATTGTGGAAAGATAGGTCATTATGCTCCTAAATTTCCAATCAAAGTTATTAATGACAAACAAAAGGATCATAAGGGTAATTTTTTCAAAAAGAGTTATTATGTTGAAAAGGACAATGGTTATCTGATGATGACGAATCATATAATATGGATGAAGGAAGTGATTTATGCTTGTTAATGGCTTTAAATTTTGGAACTAATTCTACTAATCTTGAAAGATGTGTGAAGGAAAGTGCTCCAAAAATAGGTCATAACATTGAAGGAACCATGCTGACTACTTTTCATGTGAGAGAAGAGAACTACTAGATCATTAATAGTGGATGCTCAAGTCATATGATAGGTGATAAGAGTAAGTTTTTTAATATTTAGTTCAATATGATGGTTGTATTGTTAAGTTTGGTGATGACACATATGCTAAGATATGTAAAAAAGGTTCAATTAGTTTTGATGGTTCAAAGCATAAAAAAGGAACCTCTTGTACTCTAGTTGTTGTTAGAACAAGGATAAGAGGTAATGTATATCAACTCAAAGATAGTGGTGCAAAGTGCTTTATGTCTCAAACTAATGAAAGTTGGTTATGGCATAGAAGAATGGGTCACATTAATTTTGATAGCCTAGTAAGGATAATTCCTACTGATGTCATGAGAGATTTTCCAAAGATTACAAAGCTTATCAATGCAATCTGCAAAAATGTCAAGTTGGAAAGAAAACAAAAAGACAATATTCGAGACAAAATAATACTCTACCATAGGTTCCTTGGAGTTAGTGCATATAGATCTATGTGAACCTACTAGAATTAGAAGCTCGTTTGGTGATAAGTGTTTCATGTTATTAATTGATGATTATTCTAGAATGGCTTGGGTTACAATTCTTAAAGAAAAATTAGAATCTCTATAAAATTTTAAATCATTTAAGGCTATGGTTGAGAATGAAATGAATCTGAAAATCAAGTGTTTGAGATCTGATAGAGGTGGTGAGTTTAATTTAAATGATTTTAACAATTTTTGTGAAGATCATGGATTAATAAGGAATTTATCAACCCCTAGAACTCCTCGACAGAATGGAGTTGTGGAAAGGAAAAAAAAATAGTTTGAGAAGCAACTAGGACAATGATGAAGGAAGCTAATCTTTCAGATGTGTATTGGAGAGAAGCAATTCATATTGTAGGTCCTACATTCTTAATAGAGATCAAGCAAGAGTGAACAATTTAAAGACTACCTATGAGTTATGGTATGGTAAACCTCCTACTATGAAATATTTTAGAGTTTTAGAAGAAAGTTTTATATCAAAAGAGATGAAGAAAACTTAGGAAAGTTTGACACAAGATTTGATGAAGGAATCTTCCTTGTATACTCTATAAGAATCAAGGCCTACCAGTGTTATGATAAACAATTGAAGAATATTGGTGAAAGTGAAAGTGTCAAAGTGGATAAAAAACCACATCAAAGTTCAGTGCTCATAAAAGGATATGAATCTGATGAGTCCCCTTGCATTGAAGAAGAAAATACATCAAAGATAAAAGAAAAGAGTTGATAGTTGAAGAGGAACAAGCTCTAGAAAAGAATCCTAAGACTCCTAAGTATGGGTAGAAGAATCATTTAGAAGATCAGATCATTGGAGATAAGAGAAAAGGTGTGCTGAAAAGGAGAAAATTTGTTATGAAAGAAGAACAAGTAAATTTTTGTTTACTTTATTAAGTAGAACCAAAAAAAATGACTAAAGCATGCAAAGATGAGAATTGGATCAAAGCAATGAAGGAAGAGTTAGAACATATAGAGAATAATCTAACTTGGGAATTTGTCCCAAGACTAACAAACAAGAATGTGATTGGTACTAAGTGGGTATTCTGAAAAAAGTTGAATGAAATGGAAAGTTTGTCAAGAACAAGGCTAGACTTGTGTGTAAGGGTTACTTATAGGTTGAAGGTATAAATTTTGAGAAAAAATTTGCTCTAACTGTAAGAATGGAAGCTATCAGAAAAGGAAAATATTTGTTAAAGATGTGCAAAAAAATAATATTCAGGAATTGATAATTACAAATATGATAATTTGCTTTATAAAAGAAAAGATGCATAACCCTAATCTTATCTTGAGCAATAAGATAGCTCAATAAGATAATGATGAGAATAAATAAACCCAAGAATTAAATAATACCTAAGTAAAGTTATGCAAGTGTAATTAAATATCAATTACACTAACACCCCCATAAGTGCAACTTAGGGAGACTAAAAAAGCATGCACCTAAATGATAGGATGAATGCAAGAAAGCATGAATGGGTCCTGACAACAAGGCTCTGATACCATGTAGAAGTTGAAAAAAAAAATTCATAGTCTCCAAGAATCACTTGCAAGCAATCACCTATCACATGCAATAGATATTCAAAAAAAAAAAAGAGATGTTCTGTAAACCCTCACTGATCAGGCAAACGATGGCCAAAATCTGCAAAATAAAAGCCAATCCTAACTTTTTTCAGCACTTTGAATCCAATGGTGAAGCCCGATCTAATCTAAAACGCCTCATAAATGAACCCAATGAATGATACCCTTGAGGAATCCTGAACGAACTCTATAAATATTTTCTCAAAAATTTGAGAAGGGGATGCAAATCATGGCTCTGATACCATGTTAGAAACCAAGATCTGAAATGCAAACCAAAAAAATTCTTCCATGGAAGAGAAAATCAGAAAAGGAAAAGCTTTGCAAAAGATGTGGGAAAAAATAATATTCAGGAATTGATAATTACAAGATATGATTTGCTTTATAAAAGAAAAGATGCATAACCCTAATCTTATCTTGAGCAACAAGATAGCTCAATAAGATAATGCTAAGAATAAATAAACCTAGGAATTAAATAATATCTAATTAAAGGTATGCAAGTGTAATTAAATATTAATTACACTAATAGTTTTTAGCTTTTGTAGTACACAAAGATTTCAAAGTATATTAGATGGATGTGAAGTCTACATTCTTGAATGGTGGATTGGATGAAGAGGTATACATTGAACAACCAAAGGGTTTTCAATTGTTAGAAGATGCTAGTATGGTCTGTAGATTGAAGCAAGCATTGTATGGATTGAAGCAAGCTCCTAGAGCTTGGTATGCAAGGTCAAAAAGTACTTGTTGCAACAAGGATTTATAAAATGTACTATAGATAGCAATCTGTATTTCAAATTTGAAGGAGAATATATCATAATTGTGGTTATATAGGTTGATGACATAATCTTCAAAGGAAATGAAGATATGTGGAAAAGTTTTGCAGAGGAAATACAAAAATAATTTGAAATGCCAATGTGTGGGGAGATGAATTTCTTCCTTGGTTTGCAGATCAATCAATCAAAGAAAGGTATATTCATATCACAATCTAAGAATTTTAAGGAAATGTTGAAATGTTTTGGAATGGATGACTCTAAACCTGTATATAATCCTATGGTTACTGGTTGTAAGTTGAGAAAGAATGATGAATCTCCCAAGATAAATTAGAGAAAGTATATATCAATGATTAGTGGACTATTATACCTTACTGCTACTATACTAGATATCATGCATTTCAGTTTTTCTTGTGGCTAGATTTCAAGAATATCCCAGAGAATCTCGCATTGCAGCAATGAAGAGGATATTTAGATATTTGAAGGGAACTTTGGATTGTGGCTTGTGGTATCCTAAGGATACTGACTTCTCCTTGAGTGCATATACAAATGCAGATTGGGTTAGATGTGCAAATGATAGGAAAATTACAAGTGGTAGTTCTTTCTTTCTTGGAAGTAGGTTGTTTTAATGGCTAAGTAAGAATTAGGATGTAATTTCATTATCTAATGCAAAAGTAGAATATATTGCAGCAACATCATGTTGTACACAAGTTTTGTGGATGAAGCAACCATTGAAGGATAGTCTAGAGTTTCATATGATGAACCTATTTCTATCATGTATGAAAATACAAGTGCAACTAATATTACAAATAATCTGACCTAATGCATTCAAGAAAAAAATATATCTCAATCTAGTATCACTTCTTGAGAGGGAAAGTTAGATTAGGAAGGCTTGGATTGTGAAGATTTTGAGGGTGAAATATTGACATAGGAGGTGGAGGCTAGAAGAAATTCATGTGAGAGGGGGATTTGACATAGGGATAGGTGATGAAGGCCTTGTATTAAAGATGTGTTTCCCTTGTTAAATGTGGGTATGTGTAGGATCATCATGGAAAAATAAGGCCCTTAAGTGGCAAAAAATTTAGAAAAATCAAAGTTAGGAAACTTGACATAAAAATTTGAATAAATTATCTATATTATTTCAAAAATATATATAAGAATAGAATTTGTAGGAAATTGAATGTAGTTTCTAAACTACTAAGTTTATTTTAAAAAAACACAAATCTATTTGGTGACAATTTGAAATTTCAATGCAAAATACATAATTTCAGAGAAAAAATAAGAAGTAGGTGTATGTCCGACCACCCTAACTACAATAAAATGATAATATTTTTTTATAAGATTTTAGATATAAGTATAAGACTTATGTCTGGATGTGATGCATTTTTAAAAAAAAAAAATCCAAGTAAATAATTAATTATGAATTTTTATTACAACTTTTAAAAAATATAAAACTCATATGTCCACCAATCTTTAACTTGGTCAAAAATTCATGAAATTTAATTTTTTCTTTTTTTACTTCTATAGTATGTGAAGCATAGAATGTGACATATTTCAGATTCAAAAAATGTGATACCGTTTGAAAGCTATAGACATTTTCTAATCAGCCTATTGATCAAGACTTTAGTCGTAATTCAAATAAAAATGAATAATAATTATTTATTAAATTCAAAGTAAAGCATAATTTATATTGGTGGAAAGCTGATAATCTCCTTTAAAAACCCTTTTCGTTTCATCAATTTTGGGTAAAAAAAAAGTCGTCAACCACATACCCTACACATACCCATAATATTGCCACTTTTTGGCCCATCATAATCTTGCACATACCCATGTATGGTAAGGAGGAGCAATGGATAAGTGTTTACAATTTGTAGGATACCTTATGCTAGCTAGGTTTTGGTCTATACATTTTGTGTGGGTGATGCTTGCACAACTAAGACATGTAGAATTTTTTGTCAAGGAACTATTGTCAAGGATTTGTGAGTGAATTTATCTTGGTCCATATGACTCATTATTTTCATAGGGTTTATATTCATCTCTATTGAAAAACTAGCATCATCATCATTAAAAAATGGATTTTTAGTTTGGTGATGAGGAGATTCATCAAAACAAAATGCAGTCATGATTTGGATTTCGATTTGGATGGATGATTAAACTATTTGGGTTTTATATTTTAAGTGGATAATTGAGGGACCAATCTACCTTAGGATGGTTTTATTGGATTTCATTTTCTATATTTAGGATAGGCTAGGTTCATGTTAATAAATATTTAACTAGCTCCCTTCAGGTTTATTTTCCTCTATGCATCGGCTCGTGTATTACAAATTCAATTCGGCCTTTTATCTAGGTTTTGCTTTGCCACTCCACATGTCTACTCATCGCAACCTCAAGTCTTTGCATTCCTTCGCATTCTAGGAAACTCCGCTATGCTTCCATGTGTTGTGGCTGTGGGATACTTTTGATCACGCCTTCTTGCTACCTCATCAGGCTCCACTCGGGTGCCATGAAGCCCTCATTCCTAAATAATTTTGGTGGGCCCCACAATTGCTATCTGTGATATACACTTGCTACGCATCTGTTGTTTGCAAATACTTTGGAATAGAGATAAAGTAACGACCGTGGGTAGCGAAACGCTGCCACACATCTCTTTTGCTCCCAACTGGTGATCATTCCTTCCATTTTTGATAAAGTGCTCCGCTCATTCAACACATGTAGCATTAACACAAGTCCTCAACGGTGAAAGAGAGAGGTTCATACGGGTAGCGAAAGGCTGCCACATGCCTAGCCAACAAATTTGATATTCGAGTGAGGGACCAAACGAGCCTAATGATGCTATTGGCCACTATGTGTCATAATCATTCACACATAATGGTGACACTTGTCTGATTAGGCCTAGCCAGGACCATCGCCATCATTTACAGAGGATGGACCTGTGCCTAGAGTGACCAAATGCTTGGTTCCAGATTGATTCTGTTGCAACGGCTTTGGAAATATTCTGATTCTTGCATCATTGTTGGGGGTTTGCAAAATCTTTTTTGTTGCTGCTCTCTGAAGTGGTGGGGGTTTTTTCCTGCTTTATATACTTTTCTCTGTTGAGAGAGAGAGGTCCAAAATTTGAAGGAAAACGCTAGTTTTAGTAAAAGATGCTAGGCCTTTATTGTTGTTTTATTTTATTGCAAAAACTCTCAGTCTGTGCCAAATGTTTGGCCTTTCTATTTTTTATGCTATTTTATCAAACAGTAAATTGTGCTTTTTATTGTCTAGACATTTCATTTTAGAGCTTTTATGTATGTTAAATGCAAGTTTTATAACCTAGACCATGTCTAATGACTCTTCTTGGTAGTAGGAATGTATGCGATATTATTTTATGTCAATGAATGAATTGTCTATGCTATAATCTTAAGTTTCTGATGTTCTAGAACACTACAACACCATTCAGGCCCTTAGATCTATGATTTATCATGCCTATCATTAAGTTTTGGCACATCACCTTAGGCTAGACTTTATTTTACTATATTTGTTTCCTTTTCCCTTTCCAACCCCCCATTATAGAAGTCGGCTTCTCTAAAAATTCGTAGGTCACTCAATTTAGCGCAAAAGGTCCCCCATAAACTAAATTTCCCATGAGACACTGTTACCTCGTCAAATTTTGGCATGAACAATTTGTTCTTTTTCTGGCATGCTTGGTGGGACCGAGCTTAAATGAAATTTCATTTTAGAAGGGTGTATGAGCCATCAGCCTATAATTAGATCCCAAACTACTGGCAACCCCAGTTTACTAGTACCTCCACTAGGAACAGTCTGAGTCGCAAATCAGTTGGTAATTGTTCCGTTCCCACCACCTGTTCCTCTCACCATGTTACCAGCCACCAACAAAAATTACATGGCATGGGACACTGGAAGTCCCCTAGTTGCCATAATAGCACCCGCTATCTAGGGCGCTATCCCGGTTTCAACCATGAAAGTTATACCCAAGTTTACTGGAGATGGCTCAAGCACACCAATAAAAAATTTGTAGGATGTGGTGGATGTATGTCTGGTACATGGGATTATAGTGCAAAATGTAGCTCTAAGGCTTCTTGCCACATCTTTTAAAGGCAGGGCATTGGATTGGTATTGAACACTATCACCTAGTACTATTTATACCTGGGATGAGCTCAGAGATCCATTCTATGAGAGGTTCTCAAATGGTAGTGATCGTTCTTTACTGTATTATCAACTATCTGTTATAAAACAAGCCCCCCAGGAGGCTCTGATGGACTTTAATGCCCAATTTCACACAAACTGGCAGAGGATTCCTATTACTATACGCTTAACTCCTGAGTTGGCATTCATATTTTATCTAAAGTCCATCAATTTTGACATTTATGTGATGATCAAGTCTTTGGGAGGAGCTACTCTACCAAATGCTTACAATGTCGCTATTAAAGCCAAGAATCATTTGATAGATTGTGAAAAATTTCCTCCTCAACCTATTATGCTAATATTTCTTGAAATATCGATTCTCGTGCAAGAGGTTGCATCAACTAGCGCACCTGCAACTACCTAGTCAATGTACACATATGCGGCTGCCCCACAAAATGTAGCCTCTACATTAGGTTCTTCCAAGGATGAAATGAGCGACCTCAAAGAGATGTTGGGAACCATGGAAAATGATATAACCACTCTTAAGTGGAACCAATCAACACCTTTGAAGCCTACATATCAAAACTATCAATGTGGATAGTCCTCTTATCAACAAAATCAGTACTAAGGCATGTCTCGCACAAATCCACCAGCTCCAACCACAAATCAAATGGTGTCGGTGCCTAGTCTGCTAACGAGTGCATCACCAAACTCTAGTAGGGAATTAACCACAAGACAGAACAATCGTATTGATGATATCAATCCATGGTGCTTCCCTTGCAACGATGCACATATGCCCCGAAACTGTCCACATGGCAACTTGCAAAAAAAGGTGGTGGAGCAATGTAGCCAAGGTACGACAACAGATCACAAGAGTTATATATATGTCTCACCACAAATGGAGAGTGTGGTGCTTACTGTGCAAATGCAAGGAATGTCTTTAGAATGAGAATCTAACATTGCTCCTAATCATGTGTTTTTCTCCTTGATGGAGAAAGAAGAAACATTGTTTGCTAATGACAAGTTCATAGCCAAAACACCACAAGTGCAATCTGATTATAACATGCGCTCAAAGAGGAGATTCACTAGTGAGTCAGTTGTTTTGCATCTAGCCAGCCTGCAACTCAAAGGTGTTTTCGATCAAATTTCTGGTACTTCTACTGCCCCGCCACCATCCCAACCATGGAAGGAAATTATTACACCAAGAGCCAAGCAGCAAAAACCTTCGAGTTTTTCACCTTTTAATGTGGTCAAACAATTGAAGAAGTCATCTGCTAATGTATCTCTATGGGACATTCTAGCTATCCTTGAGCAAAAGACGCTATTACAGAGGGCGCTTCAAGAAGAGGTCAATACAGAGCCAACAGAGTAGTTTTCTAGTGCAGAGGTTGTCAATCAAATACCACCAGCTAAAGTCCTTAAAAACAATACAAAGGAATCCCCTGCTGAGATTAGGGATAAGTTAAAACCTCAAACCTTCTTCTTCACTCTCATTATAGGAAAGAAGTAATTGCACAATGCTATGATTGATTCTAGTGCTAGTACCATGGTTATGCCTAAACAGCTAGCCGAAGCTTTAGGACTCAACTATGAACCTATGAAAAGGGGGATAATGTAGCTTGATGGGAACAAAGTTGAAACCGTAGGTGTCATCAAAGTGCTTCCTTTAACTCTATTTTCTTGTCCTAGTATCACGGTGCCACAAGACACTGTGATCATAGATGTTCCTCCTATGTTTGGTCTCTATTTATCCTAAGAATTTACTTCAAAGGTGGGCAGATACCTATCCTTGGATTGGTCACATCTGATACCCAGGACCAAGCATGACACAAAAATGAAGATAGAATGGTAGGCTTTACATTTTGAACATGTAGCAGATGAAGCCTTGATCAATTTTGAAGCCATGAATACCTCTATCACCAAGCAAGAAATGTATTGCGTTGAATTACTAGAGGAAGAAGAGGTGAGCAGAGACCAAAATGACAAAGAAGATGCTCTTTTGAGTGAACACATGGACAATGATCCTTTTGGCAATTATCATGCTACAGGATTGGGCACCTATGTAATTTATGATGAAGACCAAGTGCTTCCAAAGGTCACCAAAGAGTCCAAAGGTAGCCAAGAAAATGAGCTATGGACATTGTACTTTGACAGAGCAAGAAGCAAAGTGGGTATTGGAGCAGGGATATATCTAATATCGCCACAAAATGAAAAATTGTTAAGGTCTTTTCATTTCACCTACTCAAACAATCAAGCTGAATATAAAGGATTAGTTCAAGGTTTAAGCCTTGCGGAACGAATGGGCATTAAGCAATTAATGGTGTTCGGAGATTCTGAACTGGTAGTCAACTAAGTCTGAGGAGTTTCCGTAGCAAGGAATTTCCGCATGAGATCCTATTGGCACCGAGTCTAGCACTTGGTTGATGGTTTCGAAGCTTTCAACATCCAGACTATTCCCTAAGGAAAAAATAGCAATATAAATCACATGGTTGTGATTGGTGCTTAGTTTGATCCTGTCTTGGACCTTATACATAACAAACATTCAATACAAGTACTAGTCCGACCAGAGATCCCCGATAATGAATAGAGTTGGCAAGTTTTTGAAAGTGATGAGCACATCACCTCATTTATCTAGCACTCAGGGGAGTTTGCTGATCAACTTCAACCATGTTAGAAACCAAGATCAGATTTGGTAAACCGAAAAAGACCTTCCATGTGAAGAGAAAACAAAAAAGGTGAGATTTGCGAAGATGTGTAAATAATATTATTCGAGAATTCAATAATTGCATGATAATGATTTTTATAAAAGAAAATATGCATAACTCTAATCTTATCTTGAGCAACAAGATAGATCAACAAGATAAGGATGACAACTAATTAACCTAGGAATTAAATAATTACCTAAGTAAAGTTATGCAAAGTGTAATTAAATATTAATTACACCAACACCCCCATAAGTGCAACTTAGGGAGAAGTAGATTATTATGTAAATATGAGTCCCGCAACAAGGCCTGATCAGGTACTCATGTACAAATCTAAAGAGAGAGAAAACCCAGTGGGAAAAACCCCCCATCAGAGAGATGAACTGCTGCAAACAATCACTGGAAGAACTCTAATGAAGCAACACTAGAACTCCAAATACGAAAAGCAAGGAAAGATACTTTTGTCTACAAGAAACCAAAATGGAATCATAATAATACGACAGCAGACCCGATGCCAAGGAACACTGGAAACTCACATACCGGAACCGTGGAATCTGTAAGCAACAGTAGATGAAAATGAACCCATAATGATAACAAAATCTGGAAGTTGTGTCTCTCGATGCCAATGCCAAACTGAAACTAAAATTGCCCCATAAGACGAGTACCATCAAAATTTTGGAACATTAACCATAAAAACATGGCCCTCAAACTGAGAAGGATTTGAACCAATGCAGATCAATAACCATAAACTCCCAATCTGAAGTATGAACTGATGTGAACCAAAGATGTGTCCAGCTAAGCAAGAAAGAGACCAAAAGAAACAACAAGAAACCAGATATAACCCATGTGAGTTGTCATCAAAACAAGATGAGATCAAAGTGCATGCACATTCTAATCAGATAATTATGCAAAGAAACCCCCCTTGATGGAACTTTATTTCAATTCATTTATTACAATACCCAATGATTGTAAAAGGAGAGAATGCAAAGCATGCATAAACTACAGAGAAAATGCAAACCTATTGCATGAAAAAAAATGAGTGCATGCACAAACCAATGTTCACATCTACCTCCATGATGGAAAATCTTCAAATTTTATTTTTGAAAAATCTGTTTAAAATGAGTAGACGAAAACAGAAACCCAAAATTTTTTTGAAGTTGAAAATAAAACCTAGAAATCGTTTTTTGATCCAAAAAGTAGAAGATGAAGAAATAATATTTTTAAACCTTTAGCTAGGAGAAAAAAATGACACATGATAATTTTTGTGCAGCTGTTTTCTTCAGATTTGTGAAAGAAATCAAAAAACTTAAAGATAGCTAGATCGGATTTCGACCCTAGCTACAAAACCCATAAATCGTTTTTCCTAAAACTGAGTGGAAGCTGGATTTATGAAGTAAAACTAAAAATGGGTCCAATAAAAAATGACTTTCACCAAACCTCAATCTTTTCCAGTGCTCTGAATCCAATGGAGAAACTCGATTTGATCCAAAACGTTGCATAAATATACTCAAGGAGAAAAACCCTTGAGGGACCCTGAACGAACTCTACAATGATTTTCTCAAAAATCTAAGAAGGGGCTACAAATCAAGGCTCTAATACCATGTTAGAAACCAAGATCAGATTTGCAAACCGAAAAGTCCTTCCACGGAAGAGAAAAATGAAAAGGAAGAGATTTGCATAAAAACATGCAAAATGATATATTCGAAGTACAAATAATTACAAGAGATACTTTGCTTTATAAAAGCAAAGATACCTAAACCTAATCTTTAGCTTGAGCAAAAGCTAGCTCTCAATAAGATAAGGATGATAATAATAAAACCTAGGAATTAAAATAATGCCTAAGTAAAGTTATGCAAGTGTAATTAAATATTAATTACACCAACACGATTTCTTGGAGGAGTGTTACTATGGATACCGGAGTTAGTCTTGATTCATAGTTGGTTGGTGATTTTCAGAATAGTTGATTGTGTCTTGATTCATAGGTACTGCTGACTAAGTAGTTTATGTGGGTTGATGGTGATACAAAATTTTAGTTTTTGTGATGTGTAAACCTTAAGGGATATGTAGGAATTTAAGGCTTACATTTTTAATTTTGCATTTTTTTTTTTCATTATGTCAACTCTTTAAGGGGAGAGGGTTGTTGGAAACAAAGTTTTTACATTTAGTAAAAATAGTTAATTATTAGTTGTTAGTTTTAGGGAGTTATTCCTGTAAGGGAAGTTGGTGGTTATTCACGAGAATGTAATTCATGGGAATGCAATTCTTTTTAAGCATTTTCAATGCACATTGTAAATTTCCCAAAGAGATAATATTTATTATTATTTTTGTTCAATAATGATATAATCTGTGCAATTTTCTTTCATTTTAACAACCATTGGACATTGAGGAATTGTGAGTGCCATTGTGAATATGCATGAAAAATATGGAAAGATACACAAGGCATGTGAACTATTTGACAATTGCCTCCAAGTGAATATCATCTTGTCCATTAAAGTGTAGTGGAGTAGATTCTTGGTGGATGTTGTTGTAAATACTATGATGAACATGAACAAAAATTTGGAGGTATGATCCAGGCTTGTGAGCTATTATGAAATCATTGAAATAAGGTATGAACACTCATTCTATGTTATCCACACATGCAAATCATGAGCATGCTTTTGAAATTTCTCAATAAAAGGTTCAAAGAAATTTTAGTTTATGGAATGCAATAATTTTAATTTTTGCATATGTTAAGTTATTTTGGGATTTAGGGATGCTTGGGTTTCCTGTGCCCAAAATATTAACATTTTGTTCATATTTGATTATGTATTTTACAAAATTTAGATTACAGTGGATGAAATTATTGCATATTGATCATAGAGATCGGGTGATATCATCCTAACCTGCAATTATGAAGTACAAATGTCAAGCGTTTGAGTTCATGTCAATGCTAGGAAACGAACTTCCTAAAATCTTAGATATGAAACTAGGTCATATAAAATTTTAGGATCTATAGAAAGCAATTAAAGAGGGTAGAGATCATCTTTATCTCAAAGAGTTCTTGAAAGTGGATTAGTTCATGCTATTAGCTTCCCAATATCAACTCAATTCCCAGACTTGGTTTTGGAATGTATTGTTACAATCTAGAAACACGGGAGGTTAAGAATATTGATGAAGCACACTTTGCTAAGAAGGAAGATGAATTTCTCAACACTATAGCAAGGAATTGGTTATGGTTTCCAAAGGGAGGAAAGAATCAATTTCCCAAGGTCCTACAAAGGTCAATCTTCATTGAAAAGTTCCAAATATCATTTTTTTTGCTTCACAGGTTAATGGGGAACAAAGATTCAAAAGAATTCAAAAAGTGGATGTTTATATTTATAATTATCATATGTAGAGGAAAAAGGTTTGTCGATTGGGGAGGGATTAAGAGGGACAACCTGCACAATTAGTTGACATGCTTTGAAGAGAATAAATATTTCTACATGACATCCTATCTCTTCTATGCAATCACCCATATGAGGACATGGCCAGGTCATGAAACCAAAAGAATATTTGACAATACAACTCAGATTTATGAATATTATACACAAATCTAGTCTAATTAAAGCTATACCAATTTTAGGAGAGTGAAAGATGCATTCACTATGCTTATAGTTAGGAAAATTTAAGGAAACATAAGACTCATAATTTCATCAAAAGAAACCGTTCTTATCAAGAAATATGGCAGCTATTACATCTAGTTCCCAAATTTCATATAGATCTGAGTAGGAGGGTTTGATGGATATCCATACAAGATTCCCATGTATGTTGATGATAAAATCATCTTGATTGAGCTATGTAGGAAAATTAGAGTCCTTAACAAAAGGTACAAAGAAATGAGGGAAGTTGGAATTTCATTTCCTATTGGACTAGGTCATTATAGATGTAAATCTTCTTCTAATGCTCAAAATATTGAGTGATCTTTGGTAAAGTTAAAAATGTACTTTTACACCATAAGTATCTCATTTGATAATATTTTTTTATCTAAAATAACTTGAATTTCAGTCTATGTTTTTATCATTTCCCCACAATTGAAGATTTTTTGGAAGATTGTGAAGATGATTATAAAGTTTGCAAAAGAGACTAGATGAGGTTCACTTTGAAGCAAATCAAGGATTTTAGAATTTTTTTGAATATAGAAGGGTTTGAAGATGATAAAATATATTTGGTTGATACCGTACATTTTGAAAAGATACAGGTAAAACTATTACCACCTATTGTTTGGGAAAAATAATAAGTCATGTACATTGATGACAAAACTTCTAATATTCTCAAGAAATCAGAAGATTGGGCTAGAAAGAAAGCCATTGAGGCCACAACTATGAGACCTTCAAACAAAGATGATTCTTCAAGAAGAAAAAGTGACAAACAATAATGTTCTTCCTGTTCTTTTTTTCCCAAGTTTCTATTATAATCTCTAGTTCTCAGAAGAGCATGCAAGGAGGTGGTGATGATGAAGATAATACTAAAAGGAATGATTTCAAAAGAATATATTGGGATGATCCAAAAATAAAGAAGAGATCAAAGCCCAAAGAGATGACATTGAACCATATACAAAAATAAATTGAAGAGAAAGATCATATGGATCCTCGAGCTTATCCTAGTGGCAAGGATAAAATCACAACTATTTCTCCTCTTATTCTCATAATTATGAATCTCATTATCCTTTAATTACAAAGCCTTCATACTTACCAATTTTCAATGCAATTCCAAAAGATACTTCTTTCCCACTTGTGTCCAATCTACCTAGATCATTTGATCCATTAGCTTCAAGTATCCCAAGTTTTGTTGGTGTGAATTAATGTCTTGTACCTAGCTAATTCACGCACTAGGTGATTAGGGGACATATTCACATGTTAAGTTTACTTAGGATATAAGATTCATTTTGTAAGTCTTAGTTGGCTTTTCTAGAACTTATTTGATCTAGCTTTATTGCTTGGTTCCTAGGTAGTTAGTTGTCTCATGTTATAGGATTAAGACACTTGTCATGATCTCATCTAATCCTATGTATCACCTTTCCTTTATAAGAAAGGTATCTCATGTACATTTGCATATTCAACCATTATTCAATTTGCATTATTGAATTAATATTTCTTACCATTCTCTCTCCTATGGAAGATGTTTTGGTCTAGCAATTTTTCCTGGGGGTGACACCTAGTAATTCTAAATAGGCACAAAAATCATGCTCGAGGCCTAAAAAATAGCTATTGATTGATCATATGACTGTAGGCTATAAGAAGGGTTTAAGGGGCTAAAAAATAGCTATTGATTGATCATATGATAGTAGGCTATAAGAAGGGTTTTAAAAATGAAAATATTTTATAGGCCAAGGCTCCCTCCCAGCTTTTTGTTTAATATATAGATTTAAATATATGTGGGTTTTACTGATTTTACCCCAAGTGCCCTCAAATAAGGATTTTTTTTCATTCTTTCATAACTTTCACATACGTAGGCCAATTTTTTGAAACAAAATATCACCAAAAAGTTGGCTCTCCAAATTTTTTAGTGGTGAAGTTAGTTTTTAGAAATTTTGAATTTTTGTGCTAGTTTTTTCTATTTGAAGTCATATCTTCATTTTTAGCTCCTAAGCTCACAACTTCTTGCTACAATCTCTAATTTTTGTGATTCTTGCAGCATTGGAAAGGTATTAAGGAGCTCTATCCAGCCATACCTGCAATTTTTCATGTTTATGTCCTAGGTATATTGTTATTTCAGATTTTTCTTGGTGGGATTGCTAAAGCATACTTAGATATTTTGGCAGTTGGGAAAGTGTTGTTTTGATCATTGTACTACATTTCAGCTATATTGTATATGATGATCTTAGATTCTATCAGTTGATAAGTTTATTATCATTGTTATCATGGGTTATTCAACTCATCCTTCTATAATAGTGTTGACTAGGGATAATTATGAATCCTTGAAAAAGGGTGTAATAACACATTGTAAGTGGCTCAATATTTTACCACATCTTTATGGAGTCATTCTTGAACCAAAAAAAACATATAGGAAACATGTTTGGGGTAATAATAATGATCATATCATAGGATTGATTGGTTCTAATTTTAGTGAAAGCATCTTCAATGAGAGCTATCATAAGATCTTCTTAGACTTCTCATGCCTTCACACAATTTGGACCAAAGTTTGGGAGATATTTGGAGATCCACACAAGCCTCCATTCCCAAATGATCCTAGTTTAGATTTCCTCATTCCACTTGATGAAGATGATAACATACCCTATGATGATGAGACCTTAGAGGAGTTTGAATATGATGCAGAACTTGAGCATTTTTATGATCCAAAGAATTCTCCTACAACTCCTACTTCTCTAGTTGAGATTACATAATCATCTTTTATTGATGAGTCATTGGGTACTTCCAGTGATTCATTGCAATAGGTATCTACAAGTCTTCCTGACTGGGATTCCCATTTGATAGACATTGCATCTTTGTTTATGGGGTCTCACATTTCATATTTGGAAGACCAATTTGAGGGTTTATCTCTCCTATTTGATGATAGTCATGGATCAACTATTGTCACTTCATGTTTTTATTTTGAGCTTTTCAAGATCAATTTCCATTGGTTCTTGGTTTTTCATAGTTTGTTGTGATTGGGCATGCACCTAATTAGATTGTGGCATCATATTCATCCTCCAAGAACTTGGCCACACAAGAGAAGATTTCCAAAACACAATCTTCATACATTTAGATTCCCCTTCCTTACAATTCCTATCCAGAATGGGAAGCATTCCTAAATTTATATTTGGTGTATCTTCTTCCTAAGGGGAGAAACATTGTTTGTAGGCATTGAATTATGTTTTTTGTTTAGACATTAACCATATTTGTAGGAGATTACATATTGTGTGGGGGATATCTTATCTCTATTTTCCCCTCTTATGGGGGGGTCATTGATTGTATATACATGATGGGTGTAGTTCTTGGGGGTGTCATTGAGTCCTCTTTTGGAGAGGAATTTTTTCCCATTTTATTTTATTCTTTTTTCTACTTGTGAGAGATTAATTACATTTCATTTGCATTATAAATGGGTACCTAACATGGCCTTGTTGCTAGGACCCATAGTCATAGTATTTGCATAGTTTGCATAATAATATTCTCCCTAAGTTTCACTTAAGGGGGATGTTGTTGTGAATTAATTCCTTGTACCTAGCTAACTCACTCACTAGGTAATTAGGGGACATATTCACATTTTAAGTTTACTTAGGATATAAGATTCCTTCTAGAAGTCTTAGTTGGATTTTCTAGAACTTATATTATCTAGATTTATTGCTTGATTCCTAGGTAGTTAGTTGTCTCATGTTATAGGATTAAGACACTTGTCATGATCTTGTCTAATCCTATATCTCACCTTACCTTTATAAGCAAGGAATCTTATGTGCATTTCCATATTCAACCATTATTCAAATTGCATTATTGAAGAAAGCTTTCTTTCCATTCTCTCTCTTGTGGAAGATATTTGTGTCTAGCAACTATTCTTAGGGGTATTGGGGAGTACCATTTACTCCCACAAGTTCTTCATAGACTCTTGTTGCTTCATGGTTACAAAAAAGGTTGAAAAAGAAAAGGAGTGCTACTGAGCTGGTAATTTTGGATTTTGATTTAGTTTCCAACCTAATTCATCAATCTACCAAAGAAATAAAGGCCAAAGTTACATCGAGCTTGACAATTGATTCTTCTTCTAGCAATATGTGTGTTGTATTGACTAAGCCAATTTTAGATAAAACTGTGGATGAGGCTTATAATGAAAGTGATTTTAACATGTTACTAAGGTTTATCTTCTCCCTTCAAAACATGTGGTTGATATTAAAATTTTTATGGTGTTTGCAGCTAATTTGATTCAAAGGATAAAAAAAAGAGAAGAAAACAAAATATTAGCTCAAGCAATAGGTGCAAATTTTGACCTCATATCTTAGGTCTATTGTGGATACATCTACCTTACCCATAGATTCAACCCCCATTTTTGGAATTCTTATTTCTAGAGGAATCATTAAGAAAGGTGTTGGAATAATTGGTTCCTTTTGATTCGTGACATAGACTAACCACCTCTCATGGTTTCATTTATCTATGGAATTTGTATCAGGCGTTAACAAGTTGATCTTTTTGTGTAATGACAAACATGTTCCAAAATATGGTATTAGTGTCATGGTTGCAAGTTTGGATCCCCTCGAGTGATGTTGAGGGGTGATTGTGGGACTAATTGCAAATGTCTCCCTTTGGATTTGTGACATGGACTAACTGCCGCTCGTGGATATTTTTATCTCTGTAATCTATATAGGGTATTAATAGGTTGATCATTTGGCACAAAGGTAAATGTGTTCCAACAAAAAGAGTTATAGATGGTTTGGAAAGATCTCAATTATATGGAAAATTAACCAAAAAATGGGTGAATCAAATGAAAGTGGATTCTTTGGACTTCACTGAAAAGACTTTTTTTTTACAAGGAAGCTATTAAAAAGGAAGAGTTACCAAATGATTAAAAAGGAGAGATGAAGAGGAAATATTGTACAAAATTTTGAAAGATATTGAAGAGATGAATTAGATGAATGTTGATGTCTTGATTGCTGAGAAGATTTTCTCAAATATTGAGGAGAATAAATCTGATATGTGGTTAAAAGTGTAGAATGAATCTTGTGATAATTAGTCAGATTTTGAAAAAACAATAGAATATTTAAGTTACTTTTGAGGGTATGTGCAGGATCATCATGTAAAAAATAGGCCCTTAAGTGGCAAAAAATTCAGAAAAATTAGAGTTAGGCAACTTGACGTAAAAATTTTAATATGTTATCTATATTATTTGAAAAATATGTAAGAATAGAATCTGTAGCAAATTGAATGTAGTTTCTAACTACTAGGTTTGTTTAAAAAAGAAAATCTATTTGGTGAAAATTTGAAATTTCAATGCAGTAGTACTTAAATTTTAGGGAAAAAATAAGTAGGTGTCTGTTTGACCACCCTAACCACAATAAAATGATAATTATTTTTTATAATATTTTAGATATAAGTAGAGGACTCATGTCTCGATGTGATGCATTTTTTTTTGTAATTTTTTTCCAAGTAAATAATTAATTATGAATTTTTTTTTACAACTTTTAAAAAATATTAAAATTTGTATGTCTGACCACCTTAACATGGTCAAAACTTTATGAAATTTAATTTTTTATTTTTTAAATCCTATTGTGTGAAGCATAGAATGTGATGCATGTTTTGGATTCAAAAAAATTAGAGAAAAATATTCCCATCAGATGCATATTGGGGTGCATAGAACTCCTATAGAAGGTGTTAAAGCTAATGTGGATGGAAGAAAATGAGTTTCTCAATAACTCCAATTGAAAATGTTCTTACTAATTTTATAGGTCATAAGTCACTTGATATGATTTAATGTTATCCTTATATATCTAATATTTGTAAAGGGTTAGAAAAAATCCTTCTTCACGTGAAATTTGCATGATTTCTAACTTAACAAAAG
Source organism: Sequoia sempervirens (assembly GCA_007258455.2). Lineage (NCBI taxonomy): Eukaryota > Viridiplantae > Streptophyta > Pinopsida > Cupressales > Cupressaceae > Sequoia > Sequoia sempervirens. Next base: position 317,672,698 of record VDFB02000015.1, on the reverse strand, counting down.
ATGCAATTGCATCAGGTTCCTGTCAATTGTTAAATTGTGTATGGTTGTTGGGGAGAGTTAGTTGGCAGAAATAAAGACATTTATAAGCAGTTTTTGATGGAGTTAATGATAATTGGAATATTAATACACATGAAATCTAAACAAATAAATTTAATTCTAATATAAGTTAATGATTAATGTGAACATCATCTAAATATAGGAATAAATATTTAAAATGTGTAATATTCATAAAATATGAATCTATAAATCTAAGAAACTTTGAAATGAAATGTTATCAAACATGGCATAATAGAAAGATTTAGTTGAATGAATAGACATGAAATATAGAAAAACTAATTTGAATGAAATATAAGTTAACGATAAATGTGAACATCATCCAAATATAGTAATAATTTTGAAGAATCTATAATATTCATAAAATATGAATCTATAAATTTAATAAACTTTGGAATTAAATGTTTTGAAATGTGACATAATAGAAATATTTAGTTGAATCCCATTAATCAGGATGTAGTGTGATTAGAAATAGAAATATATACTTATAGAGTTAGCATTTAGTAATAGGCATCATATAACATGAGAGTTTTAACAAATAAATGTCCTTGTAGCAATTAACATGTACTATCAAAAATAAATATGAAAGGAAAGTCTCTAGGTGGTGTGTAGGCAGTAGAAGTGCAATATCATTTTTAAGAATGGTTTTTAAATAAGGGGAGAATATATGGTTTACGTCATCATTACATCTTGTACAAAAGGCAACTTGTTCTTCTAGTGTTCCATAATTTTCAAACTTGTAGTTGCACTTGGCACAAAATACATGGAAGGGATTAGACAAGGGGTTGACCAATTTTAAAATTCCATGTATTTGAAACATATATGAAAACAATATTGTTATGTAGGGGAGAAAATTTAATAAAAAGTATTGGGAGTTAACAATTCAAAAATGATTATCTGAAATGTTGACTAGAGGAATCTTTGTAGCCTTTCCTCTATTATTTTGTTGTTTAGTTTGGAAATATATGTAGCTTTGATGGTTTTGAATGTGTTGGATTGATCTTTCTACCTTATAATATTTTTGAATAACATTGGTGGAAACTCATTTTCTCACACCTGATTTTCAAGTTCTAAGAACTAATGTGTGAAGCTCTCATGTAACTATATTTGTTTGTTAATGGTGAGTAAAATAGATTTAGTTTATGGATTGCAATGATAGTAAGAAGAAAGCAATGAATAAAGTTGTTTAGGAGAAGAATTTGAAACATTATCAAATCTATGCTTTGTCCATGTCTAAATCACTATCTTTGATGTCAAGCAAAAACCATGAGGCCATTCTTGTGGAGATAATGACTACAACAATCATGTCAATTGGGTAGTTATTTTTAGTTGTAAGTAATTTTTCAATTGTCATTTCTAGTATGAACTTATATTCTTCACATAGGTGGGGTATGACATCAACTATGCTTATTTCTTGCAAAATGATAATGCAATCATAGTCTCCACAATCATAATTTGTTTTGTGTACAATTTTGAAATTTGATACACGTATTGCTAAGCATGGAATGATTTTTTCTTCATGTTCTTTGACAAGATGGAAAGTAATATTTAAAGTAATTGCCACTTCAACTTTAGCATCTGTCAAATCTGCATGGAGCACTTCATGTGATTGGTTGGATTTATCAAGGTTGGCTTTGTACACAACAATTACGTTAGCTTCAAAAGTGTTTCTAACTTTTAAGATGTTTAGATCCTCAATGGATATGGAATTGGGACTTCCAATTTTTGATCTATAGAGAATATAGTAGAAATTCTTGAGCATTGAAAAAAAGAGTTAGCATATTGGAAATTGAAATTTTTTTATTGAATACCTTTTAAGTGTTTTTACCTATTTTGGTGCTTCTTTTTTTCTTGTTCTCTTGCTACTTTCCATTCTTTTCCTGTAGTAAAATATTATGTTGTTGAATTGTATACAATGAAATTGTAATTTATGACATGATATCAGTTACAATTTTTTTTTTGAGCAATTGTAGCACTAAATGTTTCTACGTGGAAGTAAAATAATGTTTTTTTCTTTTGTTTTTGTAGAAATGCATTAATAGATTTGCTAAACATGTTTAAAACAAGGATACAAGTTTAGATAGGGAGCATATTACAAATATTGATGGCAATGTAGTGATGGTCTTCAACATGACAAATATTTTTACATGGTTAGTGAGAATCAAAAGTCAAGTAATTTTGCCAATTAGGATTTAAATTTATAAAAGTGGCAAGGTGATTAGTCCATTATGCTTCTAATTTGTAGGGGGAAGATGCATGTGTATTTGAATTAGACCAAACATGGTCAATTAGTGGTTTATTTATAGTGTCTGTTTGGTTTAATATGAAATGTATGTTTTTCTTTTGCATATGATTAGAGAGTAATTTTTTTTTTGTTTTGTTTCTATATTTATGTCAATATTGAAATCTCCTATAATATAAAATATGTTTTGTGTGTTTATATGTGTAAGTATTTTATCAATAGTTGTTAGAACTTCTAAAATTGGAGTGTTTGGTCTTGCATAGATGTTAGAAACATTCAACTCGATGTTAGTTTGAGTTATTGTTATTGTAAAGGATTCAATGTTTATTGTTGTATGTTGGGTTGTTTTAGATATAATTATTATTATTTAGTTAAAGTTAGTATGCCATCTATGTTGTATAGACCAAAGGAATTGAATTCGTGAAATATATTGTTAGTTTTAGATGGATTCATGTGTGTTTCTTGCAAACATGAGATATCAGATGCTATTATGTCTTGGTTATTGAGAATGCCATTTATATGTGCACGCAAGGTACATGTGTTCAATGTCCACATATGAATTTTTGGGATGTTATTAGGAAGTCTAGTTTCATTTTCAAATTTCCATTGTGCATTTGATTGAAGGTATTGCATTTCGAGGACTATTTTTTTCTTCACTTTGAACTTTTTTACATTTAGAGGTTTGAGCAAGAACAATGATTGAATTAATTTTGTTTGTGATAGTGTTGTGTAGGTTATTCCATGTTGTCTAATTCCAGTTGGATCAAATGCTACAACCTCCATTGTAAGTATTTGGTATTGATGTATAGTTCTTGCACAAGCTAATTATTTTGAAAATTGTTTTCTAATTGTAATTATTTTTTTGGTGAGTGTTATCAGGATGGGCCTAGAAATGTGAAGTATAGGTACCCATTCTTTACTAATGTTTTTCGGTATAATAGTGTGACATTTTTTTAATTTGTTGTTGGCCAATTTTAGAATCGTTAAATTTGATCCAAACTATATCTAAATCATTTTATTTTGTATATGCTTTGAATATTCCATTTGATCCATTCACTAGACCACCTTCTATATTGTAGTTTCCAACATATATTTCCACAATTATATTTGGTTTTATGCATATTTCAGTTGGTAGAGTTGTTGTATGAGTGTATGATCTCATTCCATTATAGTTAGATCGTCATGTTCATCATTTACATCTAATACAATGATATCTCCAGGAATGGTTGATAGCATTTTCTTATTGTGTTCATCAACATCCTTTATTCTATAGAAGAGAAAAGGGAATGTTGGGTCCATCAGTGGTAGACATAAGCAATGGTGGTTAAGATAATCTAAATCACCAATTGTATGTGAACCGACATGAATTTTATTAAGAATTGCAATGAATTTCTCATCCCTTTGTCACATGGTAGAGATCAAAGAATAACACTTTATATTTCCATTCCAAAAATTGTAAGGCATTAATTCAGACAATGTTGGTTTATTTCAAAATACAATAGAGTCAAGTATGGGTTGCGCTTGGTAAAGATATCCATAGAAAATTGTGTCAAGCTTTGTGAAGTATGCAGTTGGCATTTTCATTATATCTCATAATCACTTGTCAATATAGCATAGAAATGTTGAACCTACTAATGAAATTTCATTAATGAGGAGGACACGTAGTTGTTGATAGTGCTTTGAGATTGTATCCAATGCTTCAGTATTCAATGGAATGAATTATGATTTGTTGAAAGGTATGTGGAACGTTGAGTGTAGTGTTACTCCACCTATGTTGTATGCCACATTTCCTGTATAAGAAATTATTAGTCCCTTAGACTTGTCTGGGTCATTGTCAATATAGTTGTTGTAGATGCAGAGAAGAGCTTGGTATATAGATTTTGTAGTGAAAGTATTTCTTGTTCTAGCTCCACCTTTCAAGAATAAGTGTAGTGGAGTTTTAATATATTTCATTTTTTTTAATACATTGTCCTTTACAATTGCTTGTTGCTCTTTTTTTAACATTTGTTGTAATTTGTAGTACTCATTGATTTCCATAATTTGTGGATGTTGAATAATTTCAATTGTATTGAGAGTTATACTATTTAAGGTGGTGTGATTCATAGTTTGAAAATATACTTGTATGTCATATTGTTCTTGATCTTTCTTATTTTTTGTGACAAAACTACCATTGGCAGTGCTTTCATCTTTAGCATTTATCTCTTGTATAGATTTGTCGATGTCACCCCATCTGAAGTGAACATTATGGGTTAATTATTGGGCCTTGTATCAATGAATACACATTTCCTTGATCTATAATTGATTGGAAGGGATAAGGAAATGTGAGTAGCTTGTTGTGAGGACATTTGTTGTAAATTAAGTAAAGCATTTCCAAGTTTGGTTATCATCTTTATGGAATCAATATTGTTATATGTTGGTGGTCTTTACGCATTATTTTAAATGCATGTGTCACTGATTTTTCAACCTTTTTCATGTAGGAGATACAATACACTGTTTTTGCATATGTATTAAGAACAAATTGTACATCTGTGTTTGCTTTCCATAGTTGTGAAATTTTCTTTGTAAAACTATTGTTCCATATTTGTGATGGTTTTCTTTGTAATAATAGTGTAGGCCTACAAAGTGTTGATCTTATAGCTATGATATAATTTTCCTCATTGATATCCATTTGATCTAGGAATATTTGAAAAGAGAATGATGTTTCATGTATGTTCCTTTTTCCAAGTTTGAGAAGATATTGTTTGTAGTTGAAATTATATCTTCATTTTTGTCTACTAGTGGTTCGAGTATTATAGTTTTGTTCATTGGTGGAAATGGGAAATTGTATTTGCAAATGATTTTTTTTTGTTTTCCTACATTTCTTTGTGTAACATAGATTTTTTGGCATCCAAGGTCTTTCTAGCTCTCTTAGGGTTTTTCACCTAGAAGGAGAAAGATGTACCAAAATGCAATGTTACACTCAAAATAAATTCAATATGGATGGAATATGGATGTAATATGTCTAGATTGGATAAAATAAATGCAAAAATGTAAAGAAAGATATTGTTTATTGAATGAAAACTAGAGAAATGCAACTTCTTGGAAAACACATTGTGAATTGAAAAAACACCTAGAAATGAATGCAAATTGCAACAAAACTTGACAAAACTAAAAGTGTGCACTTGAGATATGGATGAGACTGGAAATGAATTTTGGAATGCTACTGATGCTGATTTTCAATCCTAGTGGGAATCATTCACCATTCTGGATGAATTAGTCCCAGTTTTGCAAAACTGTGCCGAAACCTATTTCGAACAAAAGGGCATCTAAAAATGCACAAAACTAAAAAAAAGACCTTGGAGTGTGACTCATTCGCCACCCATGGAAAATGAGTCCACTTTTGAATTTTTTAATATTCAAAAGTGGAATCTAGAGCCTTCAGTCCACACTTTGATTCTCTATAGATCTCTAATTCTAAAACTTTGATTTATGGGTCTAAAAGTGACTTTTTATTGATATTTTGACTTGATCAATGAGGAGAATACTTGAGAAAATTTGCAACTTTATTCTTAATGATTTCCAAGCTTCCAAGAGACCTAAATCTGCAAAAACACAAGACAACAGAGAGAAATGTTGAATGTTAGGGCATCAGAGTTTTCCTTGGTCAAACCCCTTTTAAGTAATTAAACCAAAATGATGAAAGAATGAAATGAAACATACAATAATGGATTTTATTACCTTTCCATGATGATTGATCTTGAAAATCTACAATAAAACATGAAGAATCTACTCTTGAATGTTTGAAAATTAATGTCTTGGTGATTTGAAATGATAAAACCGTAAGTTGCTTGACTTGAGATAGAAGAATGATGGATGGATAATGAAGAATGGATGTGATTTAGTGTTTAGAGAGTTGATTTTATAAGAAATTCACGTTATTAGCCCAAAAATTAGACCCCCAAGGCTAACATGAAGTAAAATTAAACTTAAATTTCACTTTTTTCCTGCTCAAAGGTCAAAATTGTGCCAAATAGAACTCATTCACCACCCATGGTGAATGGATCCCACCTGGATGGGACTTATTCACCATGGATGGTGAATGGGTCCCACAAAGGCCTTTTTGATAGCTAAGATGCTAAGGGATAAGAAAATAAGGTTTAAATTGCAACTTTGTCATGTATTTTATTAAATATTATCTTAGGATGCACAATATGGGTTAATAGGGGCCTATTAATGATGATGCAAAGGTCAATTAGGACTTGGGACATAGAATTTAATGTGAAAGTGTGATTAAATACACTTTACAACACTAAAATGAGGTCCACAGAGCCTAGGAAGACACAAGAACCAATGTGAATGTGCAAGACACATTACAATACTAGTTTAGCATTAAGTTTAATTTAAAAACCTTCTAGATTGATGTAATAATGTCATTAAACATATTTTATAATGTTGAATTAAGAGAAGATGGGTTCATTAAGTCTAGAAAAGTATGAAATTCCATTACAATACATTACAACACTTTTACAAGACATCATTAAAAGAATTTTATTCAATTTGAAAGGGTCCAAGACTAGTGTGGATGCATAAAATGCCTCACAAAACCTCAATCAAGGCCTCATTAAGCCCAATTTATCATGAATTAATCCCATGTCAAGTAAGAGGTACTTTTTTCTATGCCACATTATATGATGATGCTTGTGTAATATAGCTATATGAGGCTGTAGATGCTCTGTGGTATGAGTTATGTACTTTTCTAAAAAATCTATAATATTTGCATTGCTATCTTTTCCATAGATATGTACATTTTTTACATTTCGGGGCCATTTAGTGCCTCAAACCTGATTTAGAAGGTTTTCAGGTGCTTTTTTGGGAGACTAAAACTATAATAACTTTCAAACTAGGAATGCTCTCAGCCTGATTCTTTCACCAATCTTCTTATTTTTTTTCATTTTGAATCCTCCAATATAATTTTTGTTCTAAAACACCTTCAAATTCCAATACCTACTAAAAATAACAATTGACCAAAAAAAGACAAAAAGAAAAACTAAAAGTGGGGATTTACATAATGACAAAAAGGGTATCCAAAAATGTAAAAACATCTACAAAAAGCTAACCAGAAGAAAAATAAATGGAATGCATATTTTTGGGTGATGAAAGATTGCCCTTACACCACTGGATGCTCCTACATCAGACACCCAGGGTAATTTGAGAAGTGACCGTGTCATGCCTCAAATGGTTGAGGAAAACCCAAACGGTCAACCTCTGCCTTAGAAAAATAGGATGAGTCTTCCATAGGCCTTCCTCTCCACTTCACTAGATATTCTTCATATTGCCTATTTCTGGTACTCCTTCACACACAACTATCCAGGATTGCTTCAATCTCCTCCTTCCCTAAAGTAGATGTTGGAATCCCAGACTGTCCCATTGCTAGTACTTCCACTGCACCACCTTCATAATACTCTACAAATTTGAAATGTTGACTCCATTCGGAAACTCTACCTCATATGTGTTCCTTGAATCATGCCTCTTCAAAATTTTATAGGGACTGAACTTCTTTATCTTTAATTTGTTATAGGTTCCCACTGGAAACCTTTCTTTCCTTAAGTGGACCATCACTTCATCACCTACCTAAAACTCCTTATTCCTCATCTTTTGATCTACCTTATCCTTATACTGAATATTCATCTTATTGATATGTTCTCTTACCTATTCATGTACATTCTTGATGTGCTCTACAAAGTCTTCAACTTTGGCACTAGTCTTCTTCTCTTGGTCCATCTTCCTCAATTCTAGAGTAGTTTTGGGACTACCTCCATACACAATTTGGAATGGTGATATTTTTGTACTCATGTTGGCAGAATTATTGTAAGCAAATTCTACTTGGGGTAAGATCAAGTCCCATCCCTTGGGTTTATCTCCTACCAAGCATCTCAGTAGGTTACCCAAACTTTTGTTCACAACCTCAGTCTGCCCTTTAGTTTTTGGATGGTGTGTAGAACTAAACTTCAACTTTGTCTTCAACTTTTTCCACAAGGTCCTCCAAAAGAATCCCAAAAACTTGGTATCACGATCTAAGACTATACTCTTTGGTAGACCATGTAGCCTCACCACCTCTCTGAAGAAAAATTTAGCAATGTGGACTGCATCATGGGTCTTCCGGCATGGAATGAAATGCACCATCTTTGAAAATTTGTCAACTACCACAAACACTGAATCATTCCCTCTCTGTGTCCTTGGCAAACCAAGAATAAAGTCCATACATATATCTTCCCAAGACCTCTCTGGTATAGATAAGGGCTGATACAACCTTGTATTTTGTCTCACTCCCTTAGCCATCTGACACACCCTGCAACTCTACACAAACTTCCTCACATCTTATGACAACTGTGGCCAATAATAATGCTCATTGATAATGGCAATAGTCTTATCCCGACCAAAATGTCTTTCCATTCCTCCACTGTGCTTCTCCTTTATCAGGTTCTCCCTCATGGAACTCCTTAGAATACACAATTGGCTTCCTTTAAACAACATGTCATCCTAGATTATGAAATCCAACCACCTTGTCCTATCAACTCTAACAGGCTCCTTGCAAGCTTTCCAAGCCTCTACAAAATTAGGATCCTCAAGGTACAATGTTTTGAGTTCATTGGACCCAACCACTTCAATCTACATCTCATTCAACAATTTTTTCCTCCTACTTAAGGCATCTGCAACCCTATTCGACCTCCCACTCCTATGTTTTAAAACAAAGTTATAGCTTTGTAAAAATTCTACCCATTTCATATGCCTCTGATTTAATTTTCCCTAACTATTCAGGTATTGTAATGCTTGATGATTAGTAATAAAACAAAATCCTTTAGCAACATATAATTTCTCCATTTATTTAATGCTTGAACTAACACATAAAATTCTTGATCATATACAAAGTACTTTCTCTTTGCATCATTTAACTTTTCACTGAAATAGAAAATGGGCTTACCTTCTTGGCTCAACAATGCTCCAATGGCACAACCACTAGCATCACAATCCACCTAAAACACCTTATTGAAATCTAGGAGGTCTAAAAATGGTTGCTCTGTCACTTTTTGCTTCAATAGATCAAAAATATTTGTTGCTCTAATGCTCCACTTGAACTCTTTTCTATCCCCTCTCATTGTTTTAGTCAGGGGCACACAAATACTACTAAAGTTTCTAATGAACTTTCTATAAAAACTAGACAAACCATGGAAATATCTCACCTCAGTAGCAGTTCTTGGGGTAGGCCATTCTAGAATAGCCTTCACCTTCTTTGGGTCCATCTTGATACCTTCTGTCGAGACAACAAACTCCAAGTACACTAACTCATTCTTCACAAAACTACACTTCTTCAGATTAATCAACAATTTCTCTCCTCCCAGCTTCTCAAAAGCTCTACAAATATGCATTAAATTCTCATCCAAAGTCTTACTAAAGATCAAAATATCATCAAGATATACAATAACAAAACCTCCCAAAAACTCTTTTAATACCTCGTTCATGAGCTGCATGAATGTGCTCGGTGCATTGGTTAGCCCAAAAGGCATGACTAACCAATCGTACAGGCCCTCTTTGGTCTTGAAGGTAATCTTCCATTCATCTCCCTCACTAATCAAAATTTGGTGATATCCACTCTTCAGATCAATCTTTGTGAAGTACTACACTCCACTCAAACAGTCCATCAAGTCATCCATCCTTGGCAGGGGAAATCGGTATTTGATTGTTATCTTGTTTATGGCTCGAGAGTCTGTGCACATTCTCCACTCCCCATCTTTCTTTGGTGCTAGTACTTCACATACTACATATGGAATTAGACTCTCTTGAATCAAACCCTTTCTCAACAACTCTCGAACTTGTTTGTTTAACTCCTCATTTTATATAAGAGTCATTCTGTGAGTTGCCTTATTTGGAAAACTGGCTCCAGGGATCAAGTCAATCTAATGACTAATCTTCCAAACTGATGGTAAACCCTTAGGCACATTATCAGAAACAATCTCTTGAAACTCACTCAATAACCCAGAAACTTCTACTGGTACATTCCCACTATCCTCTTTATCCATTCTAGGAATCAATGCATAACACAGATGCTCATGCTTCATGCCTTCTAAAACTTTCCTTCCATCAACATAATAAACCCTAACACTATTGCATACATTTTCTTCAGCTTCCTTCAGGGGTTTCAGCTTATGGTGGACTCCATCCTTCATCAGGGAATAAGTGTTTGCATGGCCGTCATGTATAGCTTGCTTGTTGAACTGCCATGGCCTTCCCAACAACATGTTACATGCATCCATGGGGATGATAGCACAAAGTACTTCATTGCAATAGCTCCCAATTTTGAACTTCACTAGGCACTGCTCATTGACCAAAACCTTATGATCTTTCTACAGCGAGGAAATCCAATATAGATGTGGATGCCTTTCCCTCTTCAACCATAGTTTTGCAACCATCTCTTCTGACACCAAATTATTGGTACTTTCACTATCAATAATGACATCACAACATTTTCCTTCACACTTGCACCTTGTGTGAAATAGATTCTTCCTCTATTCTAGATCCTTTTCTTTAGTCACCAAGGCTCTCCTCACCACTGGGGCTTCTCCCCTTTTAGTATCATCTAAATGCTCAGATTGAGCCTCCTCATCTATATGTGCAACCCTTCCATGACCTTTTGGTCTCCTATCTATCCTTTCTTGGTGTTGTGGACATTCATAGGCTCGATGCCCTTCTTCACCACACTAGAAACAAGTTCCTCTAAAACCACCTCTTCTAGATCCTTGTCTAGATCTACCTCATCCTCTACCTCTTTGATCACCACTGTTTTGATCACGAGGGTGGTAGAAATTATCACTCCTTTGTCCTCAGCTAGTACCCAATCTCAATTTTTCTTCTCATCATCATTTCGGCTTCCAAAAGATCTTCCACTACCCTTTCTGCTTTGACCTCCTCTTTCTTTTTTCTTGTTATCAAACCTTTTGTTTAGCTTTTCTTCAACTTTCAAGGTGAACTGGTACACATCCTCAATGGTGGTCATTCTGACCAGGCTTAACTCCTATTGAATGCTCAATCATAACCCATTAAGATAATGGTTTACATTCTCCTTGTTAGCCTCTACATGTCCCATTCTAATGATCAACTTGTGAAAATCTTCTATGTATTATTTCAAAGATCTACTTCCTTGATTCAACCCTTGCAATTTCTTCAGCAGATCTAATCGTAGTCCACTAGTATGAACTGCTTCTTCAGTTTCTCCACTATGCGATCCCAACTGCTAATCTTTCCTTTTCCTCTTCGATTTCTCTCCAACTGGACCTCTTTCCACCAAATGTTGGCATGGATCTTCAGCCTCATTTTTTGTAAAATTAACCCGATATTGGTCCTCTACTTCTTCATACTCAAAATACTCTTCTAGCTCATTGATCTAGTTGATCAACTCTTTCAGGTTCAGACTTTTGGAATAGCTGGGGACTTCTATTATGGGTCTTTTCCAATCTTTGAAATGGCCCTAATTAGCCACATTTGATCTTGATCAATCACTTCTTCTTCCTCTTTTACGTTTGTATCTTCCATCTCTTCTTCATCCTCACTTTCTCCTCTTCTTCTTAGGTTTAAACCTCTTCTCATCTGCTCCTGCAATGCATCAATTTGTCTCTAGAGGGATTTGTAACCCTCAACCACCAATGGATCTCTTCCACTAGAATTTATGCCACCTCTACCACCTCTGGCACCACCATGCCTACCAAGCATCACTCTTGGAGGCATCTTGAATACATCAAACCTGCAACTACGGTCCTGGTGTGAACTACCTCACGATCGGTGATCTGTCCATATGCTCAAGAAAATTTGCTCTGATACCACCTAACAAGGGAGCAAACTTGAGACATAGAAATAATACATACAGCTAGAAAAATTTATTATTATTCAATAATGGAAATCTTACATGTAGAGGATTTCAAATCTTTGAGCTCTATGTTACATGCAAATTACAGAATTACAAAAAAATACCCAAGTTCCCCTTTCACAGCATGCAAACTCTTTTCCCCAAAAAGCTACCCCAAAAATTAGAAACTAACCCATAAATAGCCCCTTTTAATTTTGGAGCCAAAAACAACATTCAAGTTATGAGTTTTGGTGGTTTGGCAAAAAAAATTACAATTTGAAATTGAAAACTTTAAAATATCATTCAAAAATCAGCACATTTTGAAAGTGTATCAACATTCAGGAGCCATAACTTTTGATCTGGGACTTTTTTTTTTGAACCATTTGAACCGTCACAAAGGTCTCAGAGTTAAGAACGCATTAAAAATAAGATATGCTAGTTTTAGCAATTTTTCAGACCGTTTTGGGGCTATTTAGTGCCTCAAACCTAATCTAGAAGGTTTTCAGGTGCTTTTTTGGGAGACTGAAACTAAAATAACTTTCAAACTAGGAGTGCTCTCGACCTGATTCTTTCACCAATCTTCTTATTTTTTCATTATGAATCCTCCCATATAATTTTTCTTCAAAAAACCTTCAAATTCCAATACCTGCTAAAAATAACAGTTGACCAAAAAAAAATAGAAAAGCAAAATTGAAAGTGGGGATTTATATAATGATGAAAAGGGTATCCAGAAATGCAAAGACATCTACAAAAAACTAACTAGAAGAAAAATAAATGGAATGCATATTTTGGGTGATGCAAAATTGCCCTTACGCCACTAAATGCTCCTACATCAATTTTTTATCCATAGAAGAAAGTGATCATGTTCATTTCCACAATTTTGGAATTCAGTTACAGATAAATAGTATAAGACATTTCCAAAGAAAGAATCATCTATTGGATGTTGTGGTTAAGTTGTTGATATGTGGTTGTCATTTATGTCAACACTACTAGCATTAAGGTTGCATATGTCAAGGATGTTCAGAAAATTGTAATGAAATAAGTTGCAGGTTGTTAGTGGTGAAGTGAAGTTCAGTCTATCGGTGAGTTCTATACATTGACGATGAGAGATTGTGGACTAAAGTGTTTGTTTTTAAGTATATATAGTCTGTCCATGTCGAGTTTCAGAGATTTGCATGAAGATTTGATTGAGTTATGAAGATTTGTATTCTAGTAGTTTTTCTATTGCTTTAGTTTGTGTTCCTAAGTGAAGATAATGTGATTTCAGTAAGTTCATTTGTTGTGAATGCTTCTTTGGTGATTCATAATGTTTTTGGATGTTTCTAGATCATGATCTATTTTTGTTGCACATTTGTATTGATCATTATGCGCGTGATTCAAGATTTTCTCTTGTTTGTTCATGTTTTTCATATTCTTGGCTGACAAGGTGTTTGTAGTGTGTTTTGGATCTTCAAGGAATAATTTTTGAAGGTGGTTCATGATCGAGGATGTTATTTTGGGTCTTCACTATGTTGTGACTAACCTTGGTTGATTCACATTAATAATTGTTATTGATTTGGGCTAAAAATTTATATTCATTTTATTATTTTGTTGAAACTGACATGTAGTGATGAAATTTCTTGTTGCAAATATATATAAGTGATTGTTTGTACCATTTGAAGAAGAAGTGTGTGAGTGCTATGTGTGAAAAAATTCCTAATCATTCAAAGGTAAATAAAAGTGTGAAGAAGAGTGAAGAAAAGTAAAGAAGAGTGAAGAAGTGTTCATGTGCTTAATCGAAACTATGATCAAGCATTAGCAGATGCTATTTTATCAATTCAAATCCTTGCAAATGTAATCCAAATCTTTATGTAAGACAAATTTTCTTCCTTTGGGTAGTAAGCCTTGTTGTAATTGATTAGTGAGCTCTAGGAAGTGTGCCTAAATGTATGTTCATTCCCCATTTCATTTATTTATACTTTTAATAGGGTATAATCTTTTGGATTGATCTCCACCATGGTTATTCCCCTAACAAGGTTTCTACGTAAAAAATCTTGGTGTTATGTGTGTTTCTAATTTGTTGTTTATTTATTCTTTCATGGTTAATAATAAAATATAAGAATAAGGGTTAATAAATTTAATGAGTTTTCAATTTCTATGACAACTGATTCACCCCCTCTCTTAGTTGTTTGCCCTTGTGTTGCCAACAATTGGTATCATAGCAGGTACTTTGGAAGAATTTTAGCAGTTTAAGGTGATCTAGGATGGTCACTTATAAGAAGGATAGTCTGAGAAATGATGGAAAAAGGTATTGCCTATGGAAGACTCAAATGGAGTGCCATCTAAGATGCATTGGTGAACACTTCTGGAACATTACATGTAATAGGTATGTTATTCCTTAGAATGGTCCTACTACTACTATTGAGATTAGAGATGTTGAATATAATATTAGGGCTTAGGAGGCATTGTTGAGTGCTTTGACTAATACTAAGATGAAAAATTTGATGGATCTGAAGACTGTATATGAGATTTGAAAAAAGTTGGAAACCTTGTATGAAGGTGATGCTAATGTGAAGATTGCTAAGTTGTGGAGTGTGAAAGGGAAATATGAAATGTTGAGAATGGGTGATGATGAGAACATTACTACTTTCATGCAAAGAGTGAATGAACTTGTGTGTTGAATTAGATGTGCTGGTTGACATTTAGATGAATCAGAAATTTTTCCTAAAGTGTTTAGATCCTTTCCTACTTCATACAAAGTCAAAGCTAGTGCTATTGAGGAGCTCCGGACTGTAACAAATGTTACCCGAGATATGTTGATTGTTAAGCTTACTACTATTGAGTTGAGTGAATTTGGTGATGCCCTTCCTAAGGTTTAATTTGCATTGAAGGCCACTACTTTCGGAAGTGATAAACAAAGATATGATCTAGGTGAAAGTTCTTTTAGAAAGAAATTTATGTATGAGGAGGAAATGAGATAGATTGAAGAAGAAGAAAGAGAATTGGATGAGCTTGAAGCACTCATTGTCGAAAGAGAAGCCAAAGGACAAGGAAAGTATAAAGGGAAGTTTCCTATTAAATGTTTTTCTTTCAATAAGATAGGTCATTTTGTATCAAGGTGTCTGAAATGATTTCCTAAGTAAAGACCTAACAAGCCTAAATTTCAAAAGAAGTGTTATTATGTTGCTAATGAAGGAGTGACAGATGATGAATTTGATAAAGGAAATGGAAGTGAGGACCAATGGATATTTATTGCTATCAAGGAAAATAATCTTGTGTCTACTAAATCTGCCAGATGTACTCGTGGAGAAAACCCTAGCTAATTGAGTTGAAGAGAAAGATGAAAGGATGATTGATAGTGGATGTTCACATCATATGACAAGAGATAAAAGTAATTTTGTGAGCTTGGAAAATTATGATGGTGGTGTTGTAAGATTTTGTGATAACACAGTCAGTGTGATCTATGACAAAGGTTGCATTTCTCTTGATGGTAAGAATAATACCAATGATGCCCTATATGTTGAAGGTCTAAAGCATAATATTTTAAGTGTTGGAAAAATGATTGGTAAGGGTTACAATATTCAATTCAAGGATGAAAATTGAAGAATATTGGGGAATTCCAAAAATGTAATTGCATCAAGTACAAAAACTAAGGTAATATCTTTCACCTTAGTGCTGCTAGAAAAAGTTGTTCAATTACTCAAGTTGATGAAAGTTGGTTGTGGCATAGGAGAATGTGTCATATTAAATTTGAAAACATTGTCAAGATAAGTTCTACTAAGGCTGCGAGAGATCTACCTAAGTTGATGAAACCTAATAATTCCATATGCAAGGAATGTCAGTTGGGAAAGCAAACCAGAATTTCATTTCAAAGCAAACAACATTGTTTAAATGAATTATTGGATCTTGTGCATACTAATTTGTGTGGTACTTCTAGAATCATAAGTTTACAAGGTTACAAGTATTTCATGTTAGTCATTGATTATTATTCTAGAATGATGTGGGTTACTTTCTTACGGGAGAAATCTAAAGCTTTGGATAGGTTCAAGATCTTTAAAGCTATGGTTGAGACATAGATAGGTCTAAAGATTAAATGTCTAAGATTAGATAGAGGTGGTGAATTCACTTTTGGTGAGATTGATTCTTTTTCTGAACATGGAATAAGGAGACAATTATTTGCACTATGGATCCCTTAGCAAAATGGAGTTGTGGAAAGGAAGTACAAAAAAATTCAAGGTGCTGCTAGTACTATGATTCTAGAAGGAAATGTCCCTCATATCTACTAGAGAGAAATTGTGAGTACTATTGTTTACACTCTCAACTAGGTACAAATCAAAGGTGATACTAGTAAGACCCTTTTCAAGCTATGGAATGGTCATAAGCCTACTGTTAGATATTTCAAAATCTTTGGAAGCAAGTGTTATATCAAAGGAGATGAAGATATAGGATTTTTTTATGCTAGGAATGATGAAGGCATATTTTTGGGCTATTCTACTAAAACCAAGGCCTATCAGTGCTACAATAAGAGATTAAAGAAAATGGTTGAAAGTACAAATGTTAAAGTTGATGAAGACATAGCTACATCACCTAGAACCTTTGGATATGAATTTGTTGATCAAAATGATAGTAAAAACAAGCAAAATAAAGTTTAGACTTCAAATCAAGTTCAAATCATTCTGATGGATCAAGAAAATCAGGAGGAAGGAGAAACTAGTGAAAGTGTAGAAGAAAGATCATAATAGCCTAAAATTCAAGAATGTCCTAAGACTCCAAGGTATGTGAGATTGAATCATTGAGAAGATTAGATTATTGGTGATAAGAACAAAGGTGTCCAAACTAGGAGAAAGGTTGCAAAAGAGTATTATTTAATTTCAAAGACTAAGCCTACTAAAGTGAATAAAGCATGTAAAGATGAGCATTGAGTTGAAGCAATGAAATAGGAGCTAGGGCAGATTGAGAAAAATGATACATGGATTCTTGTTCCAAGACCTAAGGATAAACATGTGATTGGAACTAAATGGGTCTTTAGAAAAAAATTGAATGAGCAAGGTGAAGTGGTTAGAAACAAAGCAAGACTAGTGTGTAAGGGATATTCTCAAATGGAAGGAATTGACTTTAAAGAGAATTTTTCCCCTGTTGCTAGGATTGAAGCTATGGGATTATTTCTTGTTTATGCTACTTACAAAAACTACAAGGTTTACCAAATGGATACCAAGTCCGCATTTCAAAATGGTGAATTGGAGGAAGAGGTGTAAGTTGAGCAACTTAATGGATTTTAGTTGACTAATAAGGGAGATATGGTGTGTCAGTTGAAGAAAGAATTGTATGGACTTGATGCGGGAGCATCCAGTGGTGTAAGGGCAATTTTGTATCACCTAAAAATGGTTAAATTTCAAGTTTCTCAGTTCTTAGATGTTTTTACATTTTTGGATACCCTTTTCATCATAATGAAATTTCCAATTTATGGTTTTTATTTTCTATTCCTGGGTTGAAAGATATTGCAGTTTTAGTTTCCCTGATTTGCACCTGAAAATCTTTCAAGTTAGATTTGAGGCACTTATATTTCCTATAATGGCTCTGAAAATTGCCAAAATTAGTATAGCAAATTTTGAACACGTTATTGACTTTGAGACCTTTCCAATGGTTCAAACGGTTTGTGAATCGGAGTCCCAGATCAAAAGTTATGGCTCTGGGAAGTTGGCGCACTTTCTAGAAGATACAATTGCAAATGTTCTTTTGAAATTTGAACTTCAAGTTGTAATTTTTTGGCGCCAAACTGCCTAAACTCAAATTTGAATGTTGTTTTGGCTCCAAACTAAAGAGGAGCTCTATTTATGGGCAAGTTTCTAATTTTTGGGTAGCTTTTTCAGGGACAAGCTCACATATTACGAAAGGGTTATTCTGTAGCTTTCTATAACTTGCATGTGTTGTAGAACTTGGGGATTTGAGATCCTCTGCATGTAAGAAGCTCCATTTTTTGAATAATAAAATTATTCTCTTATTTGTGGGTTATCTTCTAAGTCTCAGGCTATTCCCTCATCAAGTGGTATCAGAGTGAGGTTTTCTTGAGCGTGTGGACAGATCACCGATCGTGAGGCAGTTCGCACTAGGACTGTGGTTATGGGTCGAAGTCAAAAAAGATGCCTCCAAAAGTGATGCCTAGTAGGCATGGTGGTACCAGAGGTGGTTGAGGTGGCAAAAATGCTGGTGGAAGAGATGTACTGGTAGCCCTCCAGAGACAGATTGGTGGGTTACAAGAGTAGTTGAGAAGATGGTTAAACCTAAGGAAGGAAAGTGAGGATGAAGGAGAGGAATGTAGAAGAGGAAGAAGAAGAAATTGATCAAGAAAAAATGAAGCTAATAAGGGCCATTTCAAAGATTGGGAAAATACCAAGAGCAGAAGTCCCCAATTATTCCGGAAGTCTGAACCCAAAAGAGTTGATCAACTGGATCAACGAGCTAGAAGAATATTTTGAGTATGAGGAAATAGAGGACCTAGATTGGGTTAAGTTTGTGAAAATGAAGCTGAAGGGCCATGCTAGTATTTGGTGGAAAGAGGTTTAGTTGGAAAGAAATCAAAGAGGAAAAGGAAAGATCACCAGATGGGATTGCATGGTAGACAAACTAAAGAAGCAGTTCATACTAGTGGACTACGAGTTAGATCTATTGAAGAAATTACAAGGGTTGAAGCAAGGAAGAAGATCTATGAAAGAATATACTAAAGATTTTCACAAGATAATCATCAGAATGGGTCACACAGATGACAATAAGGAGAAGGTAGCCTGATATCTTAATGGGTTACGACTGAGCATTTAGGAGGAGCTAAGCCTAGTTAGAATGACCACCATTGAGGATGTGTATCAGTTTGCTCTGAAGGTGGAAGAGAAGCTAAACAAAATATTTGATGGCAATCAAAAAGGATGAGGTCAAAGTGGAAGGGGTAGTGGAAGACCTTCAAGAAGCCAAAATGATGATGAAAAGAAAAGTGAAGATGTGGGTACCAGCCGAAGCCAAAGAAATGACAATTTCTATCATCCTCGTGATCAAAATAGTGGTGATCAAAGATGTAGAGGATGAGGGAGATATGGACAAGGATCTGGAAGAGGTGGTTTTAGAGGAACGTGTTTCCAGTGTGGTGAAGAAGGGCATCAAGCCTATGAATGTCCACAACACCAAGGAAGGGCATACAAAAGGCCAGAAGGTCATGGAAGGGTTGCACATGCAGATGAGGAGGCCCAATCTAAACATTCAGATGATGCTAAAAGGGGAGAAGTCCTAGTGATTAGGAGAGCTCTGGTGACTAAGGAAAAGGAACCAGAATAGAGGAAGAATCTATTTCGTACAAGGTGAAAGTGTGAAGGAAAATGTTGTGATGTCATTATTGACGGTAAGAGCACCAATAATCTAGTGTCAGAGGAGATGGTCACAAAGTTGAAGTTGAAGAGGGAAAGGCACCCACATCTGTATTGGATTGCTTGGTTGCAGAAAGACCACAAATTTTTGGTCAATGAGTAGTGCTTAGTAAAGTTCAAGATCAGGAGCTACCATGATGAGGTACTCTATGATATCATCCCCATGGATGCATGTCACATGTTGTTGGGGAGGCCACGATAGTTCGATAGGTGAGCTATGCATGATGGCCATTTAAACACTTATTCCTTGAAAAAGGATGGGGTTCGTCACAAGTTGAAACCCTTGAAGGAAACCGAAGAAAAGGTATACAGTAGTGCTAGAATTTGTTATATAGATGGAAGAAATTTTTTAGAAGGTATGAAGCATGAGCGTGTGTGTTATGCATTGATTCCTAGAGCGAGTAAGGAGGATAGTGAGAAGGTTCCAGAAGAAGTTTTTGGGATGTTGGATGAGTTTTAGGATATTGTTTCTGATAATGTACCTGAGGATTTACCACCAATAAGGAAGATCACTCATTATATTGACTTGATTCCTGGAGAAATTTTTCCAAATAAGACAGCTCATAGAATGACTCCAGCAGAAAATGAGGAGTTGAATAGATAAGTTTAAGAGTTGTTGAGAAAGGGTTTGATACGGGAGAGTTTGAGTCCATGTGCAGTACCTGCAGTACTAGCACCAAAGAAGGATGGGGAGTGGAGGATGTGTACAAATTCTTGAGCCATAAACAAGATAACAATCAAGTACAGATTTCCCCTGCCAAGGATGGATGACCTGATGGACTGTTTGAGTGGAGCTCAATACTTCACAAAGATTGATCAAGAGTGGATATCACTAGATCCGAATTCGAGAGAGATGAATGGAAGACTACCTTCAAGACCAAAGAGGGCCTGTATGAGTGGTTAGTCATGCCTTTTGGGCTAACCAATGTTGAGCACATTCATGCGGCTCATGAACGAGATACTAAAAGAATTTCTAGGAGGTTTTGTTATTGTGTATTTAGATGATATTTTTATTTTCAGTAAGATGTTGGATGAGCATCTGATGCATATTCAAAGAGCCTTTGAGAAGTTAAGAGAAGAGAAACTGTTGATTAATCTGAAGAAGTGCAGTTTTGTGAATAGGGAGTTAGTGTACTTGGGGTTTGTTGTCTCAGCAGAAGGTCTCAAGATGGACCCAAAGAAGGTGAAGGCTATTCTGGAATGGCCTACCCCAAGAACTACTACCGAGGTGTGATCTTTTCATGGTTTGGCTAGTTTTTATAGAAAGTTCATTAGAAACTTCAGTAGTATTTGTGGACCCCTGATTGAAACAATGAGAGGGGATAGAAAAGAATTCAAATGGAGCACTAGAGCGGCAAAATTTTTTGAACTATTGAATCAAAAGGTGACAAAACAACCTATTCTAGTTCTCCCATATTTCAACAAGGTGTTTCAGGTGGATTGTGATGCCAGTGGTTGTGCCATTGGAGCAGTGTTGAGCCAAGAAGGTAAGCCCATTGCCTACTTCAGTGAAAAGTTAAATAATGCCAAGAGAAAGTATTCTATATATGATTAGGAATTTTATGCAATAGTTCAAACATTAAATAAATGGAGACATTATTTGTTTTTGAAGGAATTTGTTCTATATACTGATAATCAGGCCTTGCAATACCTAAATAGTCAGGGAAAATTAAATTAGAGGCATATGAAATGGGTAGAGTTTTTGCAGAGTTATACCTTTGTTTTGAAACATAGGAGTGGGAAGTCAAATAGGATTGCAGATGCCTTAAGTAGGAGGCATACATTGATGACAAAGATGCAGATTGAAGTGGTTGGGTTCAATGAACTCAAGACACTGTATGCAGAAGATCCTGATTTTGCAGAGGCTTGGAAAGCTTGCAAGGAACCTATTACAGTGGACAGGACAAGGTGGTTGGATTTCATAATCCAAGATGGCATGTTATTTAAGGGAAGTCAATTGTGTATCCCAAGCAGTTCCATGAGGGAGAACCTAATAAAGGAGAAGCATAGTGGAGGAATGGCATGACATTTTGGTCGGGATAAGACCTTGCCATT
The DNA here is from genome assembly GCA_007258455.2 of Sequoia sempervirens. Lineage (NCBI taxonomy): Eukaryota > Viridiplantae > Streptophyta > Pinopsida > Cupressales > Cupressaceae > Sequoia > Sequoia sempervirens. Next base: position 317,651,079 of record VDFB02000015.1, on the reverse strand, counting down.
ATCAGTGAGCATTATTATTGGCCTCAGTTGTCACAGGATGTGAAGAAGTTTGTACAAAGCTATAGGGTATGTCAGATGGCTAAAGGAGTGAGCCAGAATACAAACTTATATTAGCCATTACCTATACCAGAGAGGCCATGGGAGGATATAAATATGGACTTTGTTCTTAGTTTGCCAAGGACACAACAAGGGAATGATTCATTCTTTGTGGTGGTTGATAGGTTTTCGAAGATGGCACATTTCATTCCATGTAAGAAGACCCATGATGTAGTCCACATTGCTGACTTGTTCTTCAAAGAGGTGGTGAGGCTACATGGTCTGCCAAAGAGTATTGTTTCAGATCATGACACCAAATTTGTGGGGTACTTTTGGAGGACCTTGTAGAAGAAGCTAAAGACAGAGTTGAAGTTCAGTTCTGCACACCATCCACAAACAGATGGGCAAACAGAGGTTGTTAACAGGAGTCTGGGTAACCTACTGAGATGTTTGGTAGGAGATAGACCCAAGGGATGGGACTTGATCTTACCCCAGGCAGAATTTTCTTACAACAATTTTGTCAACATAAGTATTGGTAGATCACTGTTCTAGATGGTGTATGGAGGTAGCCCTAGAATAGCTCCAGAATTGAGGACGATGGACCAAGAAAAGAAAATAAGTGCTCAAGCCAAATATTTTGCAGATCACATCAAGAATATACATGAGAAGGTACAAGAACACATTAATAAGATGAATATGAAATATAAGGCTAAGGCAGATCAGAAAAGGAGGAATAAGGAGTTTCAAATTGGTGATGAAGTAATGATCCACTTGAGGAAAGAAAGGTTTCCCATGGGAACCTATAACAAATTGAAGATGAAGAAATTCGGTCCCTGTAAGATTTTGAAGAAGCATGATTCAAGGAATGCATATGAGGTAGAGTTGCCTGATGGAATCAACATTTCCCCTGTGTTCAATATTTCAGATTTGACAGAGTATCATGAAGGTGGAATAGAGGAAGCACTCAGAATAGGATAGTATGGCATTCCAGCACCTATTTCAGAAAGGGAAGAGATTGAAGCAATCTTGGATAGTCATGTGGGAAGGAGTACCCAAAATAGGTAGTATGAAGAATATCTGGTGAAATGGAGATGAAGTCCTATGGAAGATTCATCCTGGATATCTAAGGCAATGGTTGACCGGTTGGGTTTTCCTCAACCATTTGAGACATGATGGGGTCACTTCTCAAATTACCCTGGGTGTCTGATGCGGGAGCATCCAGTGGTGTAAGGGCAATCTTGCATCACCCAAAAATAGTTAAATTTCAAGTTTCTCAATTTTTAGATGTTTTTACATTTTTGGATACCATTTTCATCATAATGAAATCTCCAATTTATGGTTTTTTATTTTCTATTCCTGGCTTGAAAGATATTGTAGTTTTAGTTTCCCAGATTTGAACCTAAAAAACTTCTGAGTTAGATTTGAGGCACTTACAGTTCCTAGAATAGCCCTAAAACTTGTTGAAATTGGCATAGTAGATTTTGAGCACATTATAGACTTTGAGACCTTTCCAACGGTTCAAACGATTTGTGAATCGGAGTCTCGGATCAAAAGTTATGGCCCCGGGAAGTTGGCGCACTTTCTAGAAGATACAATTGCAAATGTTCTTTTGAAATTTGAACTTCAAGTTTTAATTTTTCGGCGCCAAACTGCCTAAACTCAAATTTGAATGTTGTTTTGGCTCCAAACTAAAGAGGAGCTTTATTTATGGTTAGGTTTCTAATTTTTGGGTAGCTTTTTTGGGAACAAGCTCGCATATTGCGAAAGGGTTATTTTGTAGCTTTCTATAACTTGCATGTGTTGTAGAACTTGGGGATTTGAGATCCTCTGCATGTAAGAAGCTTTATTTTATGAATAATAAAATTATTCTCTTATTTGTGGGTTATTTTTTAAGTCTCGGTCTACACCCTCATCAGGACTCAAGAAAGCCCCTAGAGCTTGGTATGCTAGATTGGACAAGTACTTGTTGAAGCTTGGATTTAACAAAGGTACTGCTAATAGTAATTTGTATTTCAAGAATGATGATAAAGATTTGATTATGGAATTTTTTGTTGATGATATCATTTTTAGAGGAGATAATAGCTTTTGCATGAAGTTTTCTGATGAGATGTAGAGTGAATTTGAGATGTCAATGATTGGTGAGATGAATTTTTTTTTGGGATTGCAAATTACTTAGTTAGATAAAGGGATCTTTATATCTCAATCCAAGTGTGTGAAAGAATTACTGAAGATGTTTGGTATGGAAGATTCAAAGCTAGTTAGTAGACCTATGGTGACCAAATGTAAGTTGACAATAGATGATGATTCTCTGAAAGAAAATCAGACTAGATATAGATTAATGATTGGTGGATTGTTGTCTTTAACTCAAACTAGGTTTGATATCATGAATGTTGTATGTATTATTGCAAGATTCCAAGTCGATCCTAAAGAATCTCATGTGACTGTTGTGAAGAGGGATTTTAGATACTTGAAGGGAATAGTTGATTTTGGCCAATGGTATCCTAAAGATGATGATCTTACTTTGAGTACTTTACTGATGCTGATTGGATAGGAGATGTGAATGACATAAAAGGTACTAGTGGTGGTGCATTTTTCTTGGGAAATAAGTTGATTTCTTGGCTAAGTAAGAAGTAGAATGCCATTTCTTTATCTACTATGGATGCCAAATACATTGTTGTTGCTAACAATTGTACTCAAGTATTGTGGATGAAGCAGATGTTGAATGATATCAAATTTGTGTATGATGAGCTTATTGCTATATTATGTGATAATTCAAGTTCTATTAACATTTCTAAGAATCCACTATTGCATTCAAAGACCAAGCATATATCTATCAATTTTAACTCTTTGAGAGTAAAGGTGAATGAAAAGGAAGTCAGATTGGAGTATGTGCCTACTAAGGAGTAGATTGCAGACATCTTTACCAAGCCATTTCCTAGGGATAATTTTGAGTATCTCAGAGGGAAGTTAGCAGTGATTACCCCTCCTAATCAAAACAAGGACACATTTCTTTGCATCAGTCTGTGCATTTCATAGTCATATCCTAATCCATATTGATGTTGTGGTGGCTACTACTCAAGGGGAGTAGTCAAATGTTTAGATATGTTCTTTGGAGCTTAGAGATCTTTTTAATTGATGTCAAATGGGGAGAAGAGTAATGTGAAAAACTTTCTGGGGAAAAGATCATGATAAAGAAATGAGGAGAGAAGAGTCGGGACCTAAGGGGAAATAAGTGCTAAGTGATAAGAGTTAGTTGTGTTGATGGTGTTTTTCACATCATGTGTTTCCATCAATGCCAAAGGGGGAGATTGTTGGATGATGTGGTTATGTTTCTGATATGTGGTTGTCATTGATGTCGACACTATTATCATTAAGGTTGTATATGTCCACGATATTGAGAAAATTGTAATGAAATAAGTTGCAGGTTGTTAGTTGTGAAATGAAGTTTAGTTTGTCAGTGAGTTCTATACATTGATCATCAAAGGTTGTAGAATAAAGGGGTTTTTTTTCAAGTATATCTAGTTTATCCATGTCAAGTTTCAGAGATCTGCATGAAAATTTGATCAAGATATGAAGATTTGTATTCTAATAGTTTTTCTATTGCTTTAGTTTGTGTTCCTGAGTGAAGATAATGTGATTTTAGTAAGTTCAGTTGTTGTAGATGCTTCTCTAGTGATTCATAATATTTGTGGAAGTTTCTAGATCATTCTCTATTTGTGTTGCATTTCTACATTGATCGTTGTGCTTGCGATCCAAAATTTTCTCTTGTGTGTTCATGTTTTTCATGTTCTTGGCCACCAAGGTGTTTGTAGCATGTTGTGGATCTTCGAGGAATAATTTTTGAAGGTGGTTTGTGATCGGGGATGTTATTTTGGGTCTTCACTATTGTGTGATTGACTTGGTTGATTCACATTAATAATTGTTATTGATGTGGGTTGATAGTTTATATTCATTTTATTATTTTGTTGAAGCTAACATGTAGCGATGAAATTTCTTATTGCGGATATATATAAGCTATTTTTTGTACCATTTGAAGAAGTGTGTGAGTGTTATGTTCGAATAAAGTCCTAATCATTTGAAGGTTGAGCAGAGTGTGAAGAAGAGTGAAGAAAAGTAAAGAAGAGTAAAGAAGTGTTCATGTACTTAACAAGAACTATGATCAGGCTTTAGCAGATGTTATTTTATCAGTTCAAATCCCTGTGGATGTAATCTAAATATTTTTTTAGGACAGTGTGTCTTCCTTTGGGTAGTAAGCCTTGTTTTAATTGAGTAGTGAGATCTATGCAATGTGTTTGAATGCATGTGCATTCCCCATTTCATTTCTTTATACTTTTAATAGGGTATAATCTTATGGACTGTCCTCCACCATGGTTTTTTCCCTAACAGGGTTTCCACGCAAAAAATCTTAGTGTTATGTGTGTTTTTGAAGTGTTATTGATTTATGCTTTCATGGTTAATAATAAGATCTAAGAATAAGAGTTAATAAATTTAATAATTTTTGAATTTATGTGACAATTGATTCACCCCCCTCTTAGTTGTCTTCTCTTGTGTTGCCAACATCATCTATAAAAAAGAATCTTTTGATTTCATTTATTCTATGTCTATAGTAACATGCACAAGAAACTGGATCTTTTTTTATGAGATTGAATTTATGATTTTTATTTTGGCTATAAGCTTCTTGTTGTTTTGATCTTGATTGATGTGAACTATGTAATTGTTCAAGCGTATTAGATAGAGGATCCCAATTTTGTTTGGAATTAGTAAATGTAACAAAAAAAGTAGGTGATCCTAGTTATCATATCATTACAAATACATTTATTTAAAGTTGAAAATAATTAGGAGATATTCTTATACTTTCGAAATCAATATAGCCAATATTTGATTTGAGTATCTTCTCTAGGTTAGGTTTGTCTTTGACATCTTTAGCTAGTAGCTTTCTGCTTTTTGTTGACCTTTACAAATTCTTATTCACATTGTAGACATAACTTGTTGTATGAGTAATTTAATTGTCTTGAAAAATAAATTTGTTATGTGATAGGAAAAATGTGTATTTGAATCTAGCAACTCCCATTGTGCACTTTTTTTGGTATGTGATTTTTTTGGCAATGTCATTACCATTTGGATTGCCAAAAAATAGTGTAGGGAAATTCATCTCTTCAGATTACTTATCTTTGAAGATTTCAATTGGAGAATTCTCTTGTGTAGATGCCATTTCTATAATTTTGTTTTGCATTTTATGTATAAATCTAGATTCAATGAGTCAATGGATTAAATATTCAAAGGGATATTGATGTTCTGTGTCACTTTCTAATTCACTTTCTATTGTACTTTTTTCATTGTTTTCATTTTGATCATTCATTCAAAATGCTTCTTCCCAATCTTTTTCTATTTCAACCTTTTCCATTTTGTAAAGCGTTTTTTCACTTAATTTGGTCAAGGCATGCATGATAGTATTTTGTCATATCATGCCTTTTTGGAATACATTTTTATATTCCAATCATTTCTTAAGAGAAACAACAATTTTTGATGTTTAAGCAATAGATTGTGGTAGTGCTTTATGTATAATGCTCATGTTAACTGGAACATTGATGATGGAACTAGTCAATCCTATTTGAGATCTTTTGTATCCTAGTTCCCAAATTTGAGAAAATGCAATTCTAAGTGATACAAGTTAGTCTTCTAATTGTCATAGAGTTTGTACACATTTCAATGGTTTTTTTATTCAAATATTATGTGGTGTTTCATATTTAGGAAGCATGGATTATTTCAATGATGTAAATAATTTTTGACAAATAGAATCTACCAATATTTGATCATTAGATTTTATTAATTTTTAGTAGGTTTGTTTGTATTTGTCTAGTTTAGATTGCCTGTTTCGTATGAAAGAAGTGGCTTAAAATTTCCACTACAAGGAGTTACATCATGGAAAAGAATGGAGTATGAGTCTACATTGATTGATTCATTGAAGTGAAAATAATTTTTACCTATTATCATTGACCAACTACATATTTGTATCTTTATCCATTTGGATAGCCAAATAATACAAAATATATCTCCCCATAGTCCAATTTCTTTGTCAATTGTAGTCGGTTTTGCTGATAATTGCATTCTATGTAGATATGTTTGAGGATCATGTACTTTGTGTAAATCATGTAGAGACAGAGGATTCAAGTCATGGTGGTATGATATAATTGCCTCTTTTTCACCTTTTTCAAGGAAGCTTAAGAACTAATCAATGGTTCCATTTTGTAGTTGAGTTGATGTGTACTAAAAGTTGAGTAAGGGTTCTAATGAGTTAAACAAGCAATCTCCAACATTGTACTTAAAATTGTTCGTTCTAAATAGTCTTTCATTTTTTAGTCCAATATCGATGTTGGAAACTTGAGTTTGGCCTTTGAATTGATAATTATCTACATCTATCATGTGCATTTTTCCCATGTGTAATAGTTCTTTTGTTCCTCTTTTTTGTTTGAAATGTTCAATAGTTTTATTTTGATTATTATTTATAATTAGTTGTTTGAGTTGATGAATTTTTTTTGATGGTTGGTATTTTATAGATTGTCTTTGAGTACTTAGAAGTGGCTCAAAGTGTCCATTGGAAGCATTTGCATCATGAAAGAGGATGGAGTAGGACTCTCCAAGGGCTGATTTGTTGAACTGAAAATACCTTTTCCCTGTTGTTTTTGACCAAAGACATATTTGTATATCTAGCTATTTGGATAGCCATTGAATACAAAATACATCTCCCCATAGTCCAATTTCCTTGATAGGTGAACCTAGTTTTGCAGATAGTTGCATTCTACGAAGATATGTTGTACAATCATGTACTACATGCAATTGGCCTAGATTGTGTACATCAAAATCATACTTATATGACTTTATTGCTTCTTTTTCATATTTTTCAAGATAACAGAGGAAATAATCAATCGTCCCATTTCATAGTTGGATTGATGTGTAATGATAGTTGAGTAGCAGTTCTACTGAGTCAAATAAACAATCTCCTACATTGTACTTAAATGCCTTCACTCTAGATAGTCCTTCACCTTCTAATGCAATATCAATATTGCAAGGCTAAGTTTGAATTTTGAATTGGTTTAATTGTCTACATCTATAACTTGTTTTTTTTCCATGTCTAGTAATTCCTTCAATCTTTTTACTTGTTTCACTTTTGATGGTTTTGTATGTTGTTTTGCTAGTTATTTAGCTATTCACCTTCTGCAATAGATAAATCCCAAATGTCATTACAATACATTTGAATATATAATTATTTTAAATTACTATTCTTCTCTTGTTAATTTCTAATAGTTGAAAATGTATAGATATTTGTAGTACTTAATACTATTTTCATAAATCTAAGTTGGAAAAGAGTTAAACATAAATGCATAAATTTTAGTAGAAAGTATCAAGAAAGTTGACTTTTTATAAGGGTACAAAATATTGACTGAAATGATCTTTGATCTTTAATTTTTAGGAAGGAAAAAATTGCATTTGAAAAATAAAAAATAAAAAACAAAATTTTACATTGATTTGCATTCTCAATATTTGTAGACATGCATATACAAGGAACTTTAAGCATAATAAAATAGAAAATTGCAAAAATCAAATTAGAAAACTATCTGTAGCAAATCATTTTGTTAAACTAAATTTTGGTTTTGAATTCTAATTTGAAATAGAAATTGATTTTAGGGGAATTATTCATATTTCCAAAGTTTTCAAAATTATATGCATTTTTGCATGTCTCTATAGATTGAAACTCTAAAAAAAGAAGAGCATGGTTGCAGATTTATGCATAATTCTAGCATTAGATTCCAACAATAAATTTTGTCTTTGCTCCATGTACATTGCAATCTACTCTTTATTTTTTGCACTTCCATTATAGTTTGTGAACAAATCTGTTAGTGGCTCAGTTATTCTATGGCAATGGAATTAGTAGGTTCCTTGGTGACACAACAATAGCCATTTTGAATGATCTTTTTCATGTTCTTAGTATCCATGTGGGGATGCTAAAGGACATGCTCAATACTTGATTTCAATTCATCTATGTTCATCTGATTGGAAATGCTAGCACATTCAAATAACATTGGAGATTGTTTGACAAAACCGTCAACAATTTTTGCATCATCTACAGGAATTGTGGCAAAGGAAATTAATTACTAAGAAATAATTTCCAATGATATAATCTATTGTTTCATACTATTATTATATAGAACTACTATGAATAGGGATTTGATATCAAAACTTGGTGTTAAGTATCATATCCTTGATATTGTTCATGTAAAGACACTCATAATTTGTGTCTATCAAGTTGTGAACTTTTTCAATTGGAACTGTAGATGTACCACCATTCTCCTAGTTCTCTTCAATAACATTTGTGTGATGTAAATTTGGAAAGTACTTACAGAAATTACTTCGTCTAGTAAACCTGTATTTGAGTAAACATCATTTGTTGTTTCTTCTTTGGCTTTAAAATTTTGTATCTGTTGAATTACTACACATATAATCAGATGGTTGATGATACATTAATTTGGAAGATTGAATGAAAAGTTGATCTACTTTGCTTGTAGATGCCACTTTGTAAGATGACAACAAAGCATCGTCAAAGAAATTTCATGGGTTTGAAATGATATAGCTAGAATTTATAGTTTCCTTAGTTCCTTCCATGCACCTAGCAGTTGTTTCATAGGAATTTTCAGCCTCTTCAATCGTATCAAATGTTCAAAGCCATCAATGTTTCTTAGATCTAGGCTCTCTATTTTCTATTGAAAAATGACCCCATGAGCATCTCCTAACACCTTTATATTTGTTCTACTTTCTACGGTACTTCAACCCCTTCATATTAAATTTTACTTGTTGAGTTACTTGAATTGCTTTTATAGGTTCTTTAGAACTTGATTGGCTTGGCACTATGTCCATATCTTCTTTACATCATCTACTTCTATTCAAGAATCTAATCAGGACACATTAAGCTTAACTTTTTTGTTTCTCTAGTTTCTTGGGTTTAGAATTGGAGTATGGCTACTTATATTTTGCATGGAAAGGATTTAGAAATAATCTATGCAAAGAAGTAGAAGAAGACTACTACATTGCATAGTAGCAGTATAAGAAATTGAGGGGTATCTTTGACTAGGATGAACAACAAAATCAGTAGGCACATTTCAACAAATACGACAATAGATGGGAATAGCATATTATTGTGATAGAAAGGAGTAGCCATTGCTTGCTAAAGTAGACTATTATGCAATTTATAAATTTTTTGGTATGGAGAAACCATCTATAGATAGTTTGTGTTTGGTCTGTGCATTGTATCCACAATTAGTGGAATTGTTACTTTCATCTACTATAAAAGATGTATTGTAGTACCATATTAAGTAGTGTTGTATTGAATAGAAAATATACAATTGTAGATAAATAATAGTTGTTAAGGTTATTTTGGTAGAAGATACATCCTAGTAAGTTATTAACCAATTAAACAAAATTAGTTGTTGAATGGACTGTGAATGTTTGAAAATAGACACATAGGTACAAAAAAAAGAGAGAAGCCTATTTTGTGCAAGCATGCTTCAGTTGTTAACACTAGAAACAAATCATGTATTGAAAGCTTGTACAATTATAATATCTAAACTTTCAAACAATGGAAAACTAAGTCTTCAAAATGTGAACTCATTAAGGAAAATTCAATTAATTTTTGTTTACTGTCCATCCTGCTTATTTCTAGTGACATATTAGTCTAATAATAATCACATTATATGTTATTTATTTGAAAATAATATTATCAATAATATGTACCTATAATCATGTTTTTTCTAATGTATCTCATATTAATACTTTGATTAATAACTATTGTATAATTTTATATTATAGTTGGAAATTATAAATTGATAATATAGTTACTGGGTTGACACAATTACAAATGTATCATTGTAACTTTAGGGCCTTTAGGCATTGCACGTGCAGTTGGACTAGTTTGATGTGCTCTATCCTTGTACTCCTAACATCAAAAAAAGGAAAAACCTCTTCCTCCTTGAGTTGTAAAAAGGAGAGCATTGTCGATGCAAGAGCATCCAGGGTGTAAGAGCAATCTTGCATCACCTAAAAAAAATGTTGCTTCTTTTCAATAAGGGATAAATTTGGTAGGGTTACTATTTTAGTAAGTTTTCATTTATGCATACTTGGACACAAAATATTACATAGAACTCTAGAATGGTATATTGAAGCTAATAGCAAAGAAATCACTTCAATACCATTTGTCATTTGAGAGATATTAAAATTTTCATTTTTGAAAATCCTAGTAAAATCTTTGGGGTCAATTTTGAGGCACTTAGAGGCTCTGAATGGGCTTGAAAATTGGTAGGAAATGAAAGTGGATGGCCTTTAGGCCCTACATTTTGGTACAAGATTTCTCGAGACCTTTTTGAAAAGGTATTATAATAGAAAATCCGACAGTCGGATCAAAATTTATGACCCCACGAAGTTGTAATGCCAAAATTAATAAAATTTCAAAATATCTTCCTGAGGAAGTTACACTTTCCATAAGATTCTAGGGAGCTTACACTTTCCAAAAGATTATATGGTGCTTACACCTTCCAAATAAAGGATGTAAAGGGAGACTAAAAAGTGGAGGTGAGAGAAAAGTAGATGGTGGCTCCAATTTGCAGACTTGTAGATTTATGTAATCAAAAAGCCCATGTGAAGGAAAATATAATGTTGTAATTTCATTTTCATTTCAGTGATAGTAGAAAATATTTTCTTTCCTTCTTGCATTTTGTTTGTGCCATTATCTATTATTTTTGTGGGTTTTAGATTGTAAGGGGAGTACCCTTCATCAAGTGGTATCAGAGCGAGTGTTCTTGAGTGTGTAAATAGATCACTGAATGTGAGGTGGTTTGCACTAGGACTTGTGGTTGTGGGTCTATGAGAAAAGATGCATCCACAAAGAAACCATGGTGGGAGAAATGTTTGGGTAATATAAGAGGGTTTTAGAGCCCTCCAGAGACAAGTTCAAGCATCACAAGAGGAGCTGCATAGGGGAGCTAATGTCAGAAGAAGAAATGAAAATGAGGATGAGGCTGAAGATGAGGAGCCATTTAAAGAGGAAGGATAGGATGTAGTGGATCCTAATGAAGTTAGACTGATTAGGGCCATTTCTAAGATTGGAAAGATGCCAAAGATAGAAGTTTCTATTTTTTCTAGAAACTTAAATCTAGAGGAGTTGGTTGATTGGATCAATGACATGGAAGAGTATTTTAAGTATGAGGAAAGAGAAGACACAGATAGGGTCAAATTCATAAAGGCTAAATTGAAAGGAAATTATGCTAGCATATGGTGGAAAGAAGTCCAGTAGGAAATAAATAGAAGAGGAAAAGAAAAAATAACAAGATGGGATCAGATGGTGAAAAAATTGAAAAGATAGTTCATTCCTAGGGACTATGAGTTGGATTTGTTAAAGAAGATGCAAGGGTTGAAACAAACAGGAAAATATGTTAAGGAGTATATAGAAGAATTCTATCGAGTCTTGATAAGAATAGGTCATTCTAAGGCCAACAAGGAGAAAGTTTCCCATTACATAAATGGGTTGAAGTTGAGCATTCAAGAAGAGCTGAGTCTGGTAAGAATGTCTACCATTGAAGATGCATATCAATTTTCTTTGAAGGTAGAAGAGAAGTTAAATAGGAGGTTTGAAAGTAAGAAAAGAGGTGGAGGTCACAGTGGAAGGACTACTGGATGGTCATATGGAGGTCAAAATGAAGACCAAAAGAAGGGTGAAGGATCTAGTAGCAACCAAAAAGAAAGGAGATAACACCTATTGTCCTCATAATGGAGACCAAAGAGGAAGAGGAAGATCTGGGTGAGGACTGGTCAGGGAGAGGAGGCTTTCATGGAACCTATTTCCAATGTGGAGAAGAAGGGCATAGGGCATATGAGTGTCCTCAACATCAAGGAAGGACAAATAGAAGACCTAAGGGTAATGCATGAGTTGCACATGTAGATGAAGATGCTGAGTCTTCACATTCTAAGGATATAGAAAGAGGAGAGGTTCTTGTTACTAGAAGAGCCTTGTTGAATGAGGAGAAAGAGACAACTCAAAGGAAGAATTTGTTTCACACTAGATGTAAGTATGAAGGTAAAGTTTGCAATGTTATTATTGATGGAGGTATTACTAATAACCTTGTTTCAGAAGAGATGGTTAGTAAGTTGCAATTGGAGAGTAGAAGGCATCCAAATCCATACTAGATTGCTTGGTTGCAGAAGGACCATAAAGCTTTGGTAAATGAACAATGTTTGGTAAAGTTCAAGATTGGAAATTACCATGATGAGTTATTGTGTGATATTATGCCTATGGATGTTTGTCATATGTTGTTAGGTAGACAATGGTAGTTTGATCGGCAAGTAGTACATAATGGACATGCCAACACCTATTCTTTGACAAAGGATGGAGTTTGTCATAAGTTGAAGACCTTGAAAGAGGCAGAGGAAAAGGTATGCAGTAATGCAATAATTTGTTTAGTTGATGGAAGAAAGTTCCTAGAATGTATGAAGCATGAGCATATGTGTTTTGCATTGATCCCTAGAGTTGATGTAGAAGATACTATTGAGGTACCTATAGAGGTTTCAGATTTATTGAATGAGTTTCAAGCTATTGTTTTTTATAATGTACCTAAATTTTTTCCTTTGGTAAGAAAGATTAGTCATTAGATGGACTTGATTTCTGGAGCTAGTTTGCTGAATAAGGCAGCTCATCTTATGGCTCTAGCAGAGAGCGAAGAGTTGAATAGACAAGTGCAAGAGTTGTTGTGGAAGGGATTGATTTGAGAGATTTTGATTCCATGTGCAATACTTGCTACTAGCACCAAAGAATGATGGGGAATGACGGATGTGTACAGATTCTAGAGTCATCAACAAGATCACTATCAAGTATAGATTTCCCTTGCCAAGGATGGATGACATTATGGATTGTTTGAGTGGAGCTAAGTACTTCACGAAGATAGATTCAAAGAGAAGATATCATTAGATATGTATTAGAGAAGTAGATGAATGGAAGAAAACCTTTAAAACCAAGGAGGGCTTGTACGAGTGGTTATTCATGCCTTTTGGGCTAACCAATGCACCAAGCATATTTATACAGCTTATGAATGAGGTATTAAAAGAATTTTTAGGAAAATTTGTTATTTTTTATTTGGATGATATTCTGATTTTTAGTAAGACATTGGAGGAGCACCTGATGCATATCCAAAAAGTTTTTGAGAAGCTAAGGGAGGAGAAGTTGTTGATTAATTTGAAGAAATGTAGTTTTGTAAAAAGTGAGTTGGTGTATCTAGGATTTTTCTGTCTCAGTAGAGGGTCTTAAAATGGATCCAAAGAACGTTAGAGCTATCATTGAATGGAATATCTTGAGGAGTGTTATAGAGGTAAGATCATTTCATCATCTAGCAAGTTTTTATAGAAATTTTATTAAGAGTTTCAGTAGTATTTGTGCACCTCTAACAGAAGCAATGAGAGGGGACAAAAAAGAGTTTACGTGGTTTATAGGAGCAGCAAAAAGATTTGATATGTTGAAGAAGAAAGTTATAGAGCAACTTGTTTTAGCACTTCTAGATTTCAATAAGGTCTTTTAGGTAGATTGTGATGCTAGTGGCACTACCATAGGAGTTTTTGTGATTCAAGAAGGTAAGCCTATTGCTTATTTTAGTGAGAAGTTAACTGATGGTCTGAAGAAATATTCTATCTATGATCAAATTTCTATGCTATAGTTTAGGATTTGAAGAAATGGAGAAACTATTTGTTTCCCAAAGAATTTGTTTTATATACTGATCACCAGGCTTTGCATTATCTCAATAGTCAAGGAAAGTTGAATCAATGGCACTTAAAATAGGTTGATTTTTTGTAGAGTTATACTTTTGTTTGAAGTACATGAGTGGAAGATCAAATAGAGTTGCAAATGCCAGAAGTAGAAGGAAAAATTTGTTAATAGAGATGAATATAAAGGTTGATAGGTTCAATGAACTCAAGAGTTTGTACCCAAAAGATCCAAAATTTGTAGAAGCTTGGAAGGCTTGTTTGGAACCTGTTACATTGTATAGGACAAGATGGTTGGATTTCTTAGTCCAAGATGGAATGTTGTTTAGAGGAAGCCAATTGTGTATTCCAAGGAGTTCTATGAGAGAGAATCTAATCAAGGAGAAGCATAGTGGAGGATTGGCTATGCATTTCAGTCGAGATAAGACCATTGCTCTTGTTAGTGAGAATTATTACTAGCCATAGTTACAAAAGGATGTGAAGAAGTCTATACAAAGTTGTAGAGTATGTTACATGGAAAAAGGAACAAGTCAGAATACTAGATTGTATCAGCCATTACCTATACCTGAGAGGCCATGGGAGGACATTAGTATGGATTTTGTCCTTGGATTTCTGAGGACATAGAGAGGGCATGATTCCATATTTGTGGTGGTGGATAGATTTTCAAAGATGGCACATTTCATTTTGTGTCATAAGACTATTGATTTTGTCCATATTGAAGATTTGTTTTTTAGAGAGGTGGTGAGACTAGATGGTCTACCGAATAATATAGTTTTAGACAGAGATACCAATTTTTTTGTTTATTTCTAGAGAACATTATGGAAGAAGTTGAAGAAACATTTGAAGTTCAGTTCTAATCACCATCCATAGACTGATGGACAAATGGAGGTGGTCAATAAGAGTTTGGGTAACCTGCTAAGATGCTTAGTAGGAGATAAACTAAAGGGATGGGATTTGATTTTACCACAATAAAAATTTTCTTATAACAATTCTATCAATAGGAGCACTGGTAATCACCATTCCAGATTGTATATGGGAGTAGTTTGAGGAATGCTTCTAAATTGAGAAAGATGGATAAAGGAGAGAAGATTAGTGTTGAGGATGAAGATTTTGTTGAGCACCTGAAGAATTTGTATGATGAGGTGAAGAAGCATATCAATAAGATGAACTCTTAGTATAAGGCTAAGGCAGATTGAAAAATGAGGTATAAGGAGTTCCAGGTAGGAGATGAAGTCATGGTCAATTTGTGAAAGGAAAGGTTTCTAGTTGGTACATACAACAAGTTGAAGATGAATAAGTTTGGACCATGTAAGATCTTGAAGAAGCATGATTCAGGAAATGCATATGAGGTAGAGTTTCCTAATGGTATTCATATTTCACCTATGTTTAACATCTTAGATTTAACAGAATATCGTGAGGGAGGAATTGATGAAGAAATAATAGAGGCACAGTGGAACATTCTAGCACCTACTTTAGAAAAGGAGGAGATAAAAGACATTTTGGATAGCTGTGTGGGAAGAAGCATAAGAAATAGGAAATATGTAGAGTACTTAGTGAAATGGAGAGGAAGGCCTATTAAAGATTCATCATGGTTATCTGAGTGTGATGTTAAGCATCTTGGTTTCCCTCTAGCTCCTGAGAAGTGGCAGGGTCACTTTTTAAATTACCTCGAGTGTCTGATGCAGGAGCATGCAGGAGCATCTAAGGTGTAAGAGAAATACTGCATCACCCAAAAAAATAAATGTTGTTTCTTTTCAATAAGGGCTAAATTTGGTAGGGTTACTATTTTAGTAAGTTTTCATTTATGCACAGTTGGACACAAAATATTACACAGACCTCCAAAATGGTAAATTGAATCCAATGGAAAAGAAATCACTTCAATACCATTTGTCATTTGAGAGATTAAAATTTTAATTTTCGAAAATCCTAGTAAAATATTTAGGGTTAATTTTGACACACTTAGAGGCCCTGGGTGGGCCTGAAAATTGGTGAAAATGAAAGTGGCTAGTCTTTAGGCCTTGCTTTCTAGCACAATATTTCACGAGACCTTTCTAAAAAGGTATTATAATAGAAAATCTGACAGTCAGATCAAAATTTATGACCCCATGAAGTTGGAATACCAAAATTAATAAAATTTTAAAATATCTTCCTGAGGAAGTTACACTTTTCAGAAGATTCTAGGGTGGTTACACTTTCCAAAATATTATGGGGTGGTTACACCTTCCAAATAAAGGATGCAAAGGGGGACTACAAAATGGAGGTGAGAGCAGAGTAGATAGTGGCTTCGATTTGTAGACTTACATAATTATGTAATAATAAAGCCCATGTGATGGAAAATATAATGTTGTAATTTCATTTCCATTTCAATGATAATAGAAAATATTGTATTTCCTTCTTGCATTTTTTTTGTGCCATTATCTATTGTTTTTGTGAGTTTTAGATTGTAAGGGGAGTACCCTTCATCAATTAACAAGTGCCCTTAAGTTGGACTTTCTTGCAAGAATTGATGTATAACTTTGTCCTCTTGGACCTATATATTGGTGCATAAATGTATGTGCATAGGTTGGGATTTCTCGTAGGAGATGAGGGAAAACCTTCACCCCCTTGACTTGGCCCTAGAGGTGTTCAAGTTCATAAATTTGCTTCCTTTTGTAGTAGGTTATTCTGACACTGTGAGGTGAAGGGCATGACATATCTTGACTCAAACTAGTGAAATCTAGTTTGTACCAGAACCAATCAAAACAAGTAATTCATACTTTAATTTGTAGCAAATAAATAAGATGGATATGTGAAGTAGTATGGTGTTCTATCTATTCATGCTTAAGAACATTTTGATATTGATTGCAAATTTTAGAAGAGGGGTTATAATTTTCCAAAGGTACTAAATTCTATTTATAGAAAAAATATTTATTTCTTACCAAAATTTTGAAACATTATTTTCCCATGACAAATATTCAAATAAAATATCATACTGGAAGTAAATATTGAGTAATGGATCACATCGTCATGCTATTTGTTTATTTATTTTATAAAATGGAAGATGTGAATAGATTATTAAAATAAGTCATCATAGAAGTTCTCAGGAAATAAAGTATAAAATAAAATGAAAATAATAAAGATTACATAGTTGTGAGAAGCTGTCATTCCATGTATATTTAATATTAGATTACATTTTTTTACATGAGACACTTGACCATTTGTCAGTCCAATACAAAAATGTCATTATTTTAAAGCATGTAGAGTAGATTGTACTAAGGATTTAATGTGTTGTCATTTGTATATTTTTTTGTACACTAGGCATTATATGTGTGTATGTTAGCGGTATGATTCAATACAACTATCACTTGCACCTAGAGGACGTGCAAGGAATACGTCAATAGAATTATATAGATACCTATAAATTTGAAGTTGTTTTATTATGAAGCAAAGTTAAAATGATAAAAAAGATAAATTGAATTATCATCTCAATTTGCATTTCACAATAAGAGAAACAATTCTTTGTAAAAGGATAGAGGAATTACACATGATGGAAATGAATTCTTTGAACACAATATATTTTATGGTTGTAGTGGTAAATTTCCCTATGGAATAAACAAAGATGAGCTTGAACTCTATTCACATGTTGTTAATAACTTCTTTGAGAACAACACATTCTACTAAATTTTTTTAGCTCAATTGAAATCATATTTATACCACTGAATTGTCATTTGTTCAATTTTATCATAAGAAAATGGTAGAAATCAAACCTTTACATTGAGAATATTATGAAATTTTATGAAATGAAAGAACATAATAATAATAAAAAGATGCAAACTCCAAGGAGGGCTTCTTCTAAAATGAAGTTGAGTTAAAATGATAAAACAATGATTCAAGGGGAACACAAATTTGGGCAAGAGATTAGCTAGATGTCTATATTGAAATTGCTTAATGGGAAAGAGTAGCATGAAAGACCTCAATGAGAATGTAACCTGGAATCCATCCAATCAATGAGAATGTAACATGCAACCCATCCAATGAATGAGAACATTGAAATTGCAAGCCCAAGAGGGAAATGGTTGAACATTCATGGATCATTTCTTATCTTGGAAAGTCATTGAAGCACAAGTTTGCTACTACCTCTTTACAACATTAATTGAGAAATTGATGCCACCACTTGAAGGCATCATAAAGAAAATGTAGATTCTAACCATTTTAGAGTAGGAACACAATCCACTTGTTTAAGTACAGACTATTTCACAAAATGAGAACATTGTTTCAGCGGGTGTAAATTAACTATCTAAGAGGAAAAAAACATTCCACTTATCCACTACAACTTGTTTCAAAATATGGGAATATCATTGTTTCCTCTGTAAAAAACTTGTGTTAATCTTATAGTGTCATTCTAATTTAAAAATCTTTGAAAACTAATTATTTCATGTCAGAAAGTTATTTGAAATGTAATAAGAATCTAACATCTATTTGAAATGTAATAAGAAATCAGGTTAGAAATACCTAACCCTCATTTTTGAGATTTCTCATGATTTTGCAGTTAGGATTTCTATTTGATTGTTGGCTTGGTGAAACTGTGTAAAACCCATCATATAAATTAGTTAGATGGTATCTCCAAAAAAACCAGAGCTAGGGTTTTTTCTCATATAAATTAGTTATATTGTATCCCCAATTAAACCATAATTAGGGTTATTTTCTTAGACAAATTAGTTGGATTGTATAGCCATATTATCTAAAGCTAGGGTTATAAACCTAAGGGTACTTCTATATTAAGGTGTGTAGAATTTTTTTGGCATATATATTTTGGATTTTGGTATCAATATTTCAAATCATAATGTACTCAGTGCCTCTTTGGAAGCAAAATCATCAGCTTAATATGAAAAAAATGAATGCAATTCATGGCTACATTAATACTAGAGTTAGTCTGCCTTGGGATGTATGAAAATAAAACACAATGCTTGACACGGTGATGCAGAGCCCATGCACAAGCTGTCAACTATGAACCTTTTCCTAGTCAAAGTATTGTGTAGGTTAAATCCCCAATTAGCTTGGCTTCTAACCTAGAATTTCATACAATGCTACCACTATACATGCACTACTCATATTATCCATTTTAATTTTTTAAGCTTCCTATATTAGTCTTAAGTACTTACCATGTGCATTTCCTTCTTTGTTAACTTGCCCTCAATTGAAAAATTTGGATTTCTAGGCAGCTTTTCATAAGAAATTTTATTTGAGGAATACACAATAACAACTAATTCAGCTTGAAGCATTTCAACAACATCCTTGCAATGAGAAAAATCCTTAGAACATTATATTGAAGTTTAAAACATGTGTAACTTTTAAGAACCATAAGTGCTTCATGAAATTTAAATTGAGTGC
Source organism: Sequoia sempervirens (assembly GCA_007258455.2). Taxonomy (NCBI): domain Eukaryota; kingdom Viridiplantae; phylum Streptophyta; class Pinopsida; order Cupressales; family Cupressaceae; genus Sequoia; species Sequoia sempervirens. The sequence continues at coordinate 317,631,879 of VDFB02000015.1, read as the reverse complement.
CATTAGAAGTATCTAAATCAAGAAACCTCCAAAACTAGACACCTTCCAATATGATGCCACATAAATCTTGGACTAATTATACATCAAAATTCATATATGTTGTTAAATTCCTTGAGTCTCAAAATTATTGATGACCATGATACTGTTGTCAAGACATTTTTGTACAACACAAAAGTTTTTGCTCACTAGATCCAATTGGCACTAGTTTCTAAAATGTGTAACAACTAAAATGAACTTATAGGATTCAATGAAGATAGTAGACCTACAGACATGAAGATCTTTCCTCATATCCCCTGATGCAACAACTACTTTCTGCAACACCCTAGGACAATTTTTAAAGAAAATTTAATTTGAGGACTTTGCTGGTGCTATAATAAAAATTTGCAATCACAAAACCATATAACATTAGTTGTTAAGCTCCTTATGAAATCTGAAATTTGAATGAGAAGCAATTCTATTATTATCAATATTGTCACGTTGTGTGGTTTCAAGAACCATCTAAGAAATGATCTCAATGCATGTCATTTCTTTCTAAGAAAATTTACATGAATTTTTCTTATTTTACACATTCTCTTTCTAGAGTTCTACAACACAAAAATAGCCACCATTCAAAACTAATACATCCACCGATTTCCCACCAATGATTTCATTTACATGTGTGTAATTTCCCCACCAATACAATATGTTAGTATTACAAATAATCATAGAAAAATATGTATAAAAAAAGGTATCTTGTACTATTACATAATCCTCTATGGTACCAAAGCACTGTTTGTAAAATGGGTAAATTTATTTGAGACTAAACTAAGATATGAACCTGCCTAATGCCAAAAAAGAATTGAAAATGATGAAACAGAAGGATCCTGGGTGGTGGAACGGTTATTGTTCAGCAAAGATCATATCTCTATTTTATCCTCTATTGTACCAAAGCACTGTATGTAAAATGGGTAAATTTATCTAAGACTAAACACTAAGATATGAATCTGCCTAATGCCAAAAGAATTGAAAAAAATGAAACTGAAGGATCTTGGGTGATGGAACAATTATTGTTCAGAAAAGATCATATCTCTATTTTAAGTGTTGCATAGATGATATTTGTAGGAAACAAGACAATGGGAGTGGATAATATTGTAGGGATTAGATTTTAGATAGTGTGTAGCGATTAGATTTGAAGATTTAATATTAAATGCTTGATCCAATTTTATCACATATCCATCTTGCAACACATTTGAATAATCTAGACAACCAACGAACAATCCAAGGAAATTCCCCACAACAATGCTAGTTTTATCTCTTTATCCTATAAAACACTTAATTAACCCTTTTTATGATAGTTCAATGGAAAAATTTAAAACTATCTATTCCATTTCCAAACCCTAACTAAAAAAACAAACTAAAAGAGCCCATATTATCTTCGCAGAACAACCAAATTGCCAGATAAACCATAAAATTGCAGCAAAAAAACAAAGAGCATTTTTAATTTCATTTTTCAAAAATCCAATTCATCGCTGTGTTAAAAATGGGTTCCCAACACAGGAATTTACAAGAAAATGAAAAAAGAGAAAACATAAACATTTTTAATATTTTTATCATCGTCTACAAAGAGCAAGTAGAAGAAAAACATTGTTGAAGGAAAAGAACAATCATTTGCGAGGTACCCAACCGGTATAGTGACACCAATGATAATAATCATTTTGAAATAATCCATCAAGCTAAAATTCAACACCATATTTTGTAGGGAAAGGATTTTTGTCTATCAAAGTAAATCTAGGCTTTTCAAAAATATACCCATTTTCACCTAGATTTTGAATTTCAGAGCAACTGCCTAAAATAAAGACTCAATAATGAAATGTGAAATGACCTTTCTCATATTAAAAAAAAGTGTCGGATTGTCATTCTTATAGATGAAAATATTATCACTAACTATTGTGGACAGTAGTGGATATTTATAAGGAAAAAAACATTCATATTCCCCCAAACTTAAATCATAAAAACCAAATTCAAAATTCAACTATTGAGAACAATCTGATGACCTCTCAAATCTCTACTAAGGAAAAAAGATTAATACATATGATAGAAAAAAATGCATACCATCTTGTGTTACAAGTGGATACTCTAAAGTGTTGAGCTTAATAAACCAATCCCATTCAGAGTCTTTCCTCAAAATAATTTCCGCAACATGGAGTGTGTTAGAAACCATGGTAGGACCTCTATTAGTAATCAAGTTAGCATTAGTAACCATGTGTACATTTTCCACCTCTACAAAAATGGGATTTGACTTAATATAAGTGGCAAGTTGAACCCTCTCTTTAGGTGGTGCCTCAAGGTCCAAGTGAACCACATACTAGTTCAATGGATGGTACAGTGCCTGCAATATCCTCTTCAACTTCTCCCTAACCCCTTTTCAGCCTGAAATCAAATAAGCTACCTTGGAGGTGTTGGGAGGTAGGGGTGCAATAAAACACAAAGTCACTACTGTGACAGGATGGACAAAGCATAAATAAACACACAAAATATGCATAGAGGTAGCAAATCATCAGCAAGCCAAAATAGACAGATATTGACTTTGTATATATTCCATATTTGCTTCATAATACAAAAATTTAGAGGACATGCATTGTTTACAGTACAAAAAATAAACTTAAGCTAACTTGGACAGATGTCCAATACAAAAGGTGCTACACTCACACCAAAATATAGAAGTTGCTACAATGCTATAGCTTGTTGCGTCTGCTAAAACATTCCCTATGTTGTTGTTGTTGCATGTTCTATGCTGAACATTCCCTCTTTCATCTACTACTGCAGGGTCTTCACTTCAATACAAAAAAAAAAAACTAACTTCTTACTAACTTCAACGAATATATTAGACATACCTTTTTGTCTTGTCTTATTTCAAGCTCATGAGAATGAGCACTTAGTTTCAAATTTCAAATTTACCTAATTTCATTAATTGTTGCAAATATGTTGTGGCTATTGCAAACCCAAAAATAAACACTCCTTTTCAAATTCGAAAATACCTACCAAAATTTAATGCTGATGATATACGTTGGGGGCAAGCTGATCGTCTTCAATCTAATGTGGGATTGTTGACTATAGATTATCTAATATTCCAACACTCCCCCTTAATCTACAAGTCTGCTACTAATCTGCAGCTTCCTTTTAGAGCTTTATCTCTAAAGCCCACCAAAATGCCAAGCCTATCACTTAGGCATTCAAAACTATCCTTTGGCAATGCTTTGGTGAACATATCAACGAGATGTTGCTCAAATTTGCAATATTGTAATTCAATATCACCTTGTTCTACCAACTCCCTTATGAAGTGAAAATGAATCTCAATGTGTTTGCTTTGTTCGTGGAAGACTAGATTCTTTGTCAAAGTGATGGAGAACACCTTGTCACAATGAATGACTGTGTTGTCAACTTGTTGTTACTGGAAATCTACAAGGATCCTCCTCAACCAAATAGCCTGACAAGTTGCATTTGCCACTATTTATTTTGCTTCTGTTGTGTTGAGAGAGACAATCGGTTATTTCTTTGATTCCCATGAGATTGCACCCGATCCCATGTTGAAGACATACCCAGATGTACTCTTCCTATCATCCACATTTCCTGTCCAATCACTGTTTGTAAAACCATCCAACTTGAACTCATTAGATGCTACATACAAAATGCCATATTTTGTTGTTCCATTGACATACCTCAAGATCCTCTTTCTTGCTTTCCAATGTGAGTCCTTAGGTTCCTCCATGAACCTAGATATCAAGCTTACTGCATACATTAAATCAGTCCTAGTTGTTGTCAAGTACATCAAACTTCCAACCATTCTCTTGTAGAGGGTTGGGTTCACTTCCTTACTGCTGTCATTCTTGCGCAATTTTAGACATATTGCTATTGGTGTGGCTACAGGTTTGTTGTTCTACATTTTGAACCTTCTTAAAATATGTTTGGCATAGTTAGCTTGTGAAATAAAAATGCCATGCATTGTTTGTTGAACTTCTATCCCAAGAAAATACTTCAACAAACCTAAATCCATCATCTCAAATTCATTTTTCATCATCTTTAAAATCAGCAATTCTAATATCACTATTACCAATAAAAATCAAATCATCTACATACAAAACAATAATTAAGATATCACTTTTGGCTGCTTTGATGTAGAGTGTGGGCTCACAACTGCTTTTGTTAAATCCATTGCTCAACAAATAGGAGTCTATTCTATTGTACCATGCTCAAGGTGCTTGTTTTAGCCCATAAAGAGCTTTCTATAGCCTATACGCTTTTTCCTCTTGCCCTGGGACTTCATAGCTAGGTGGTTACTCCACATACACTTCCTCCTTCAACACTTCATTTAAGAAGGTTGACTTTACATCCATTTGCAACACTTTCCACTGATGTTGTGTTGCAACTGCTATCACTGTCCGCACTGTTTCCATCCTTGCAACTAGTGCATATGTCTCATCATAATCAATACCAGGCTATTGTTTGTACCCTTTCACAACTATCCTTACCTTGTGTCTTTCAATTTTCCCTTTTGTAGTACACTTGGTCTTATAGACCCACTTCACTCCAATCACTTGCTTACCCTTGGATAAATCAGTCAACTCCCATGTTTTATTCCTTTCTATAGCATCCAATTCTTTATCCATGGCCTTACACCATTTCTCTTATTTTACCGCTTCCTCAAAGTATGTTGGATCACTATAGGAGAATAGTGAAAAATCCTAGTTCTCATCAAAATCAACATGTTGTGTGTTTTCATAGATCTCCCTCACACTCTTTGTTTTTCTTGGCATCAATGATGCAAGTGTAGTGTCTAAGTTTGCTTCTGAACTACTACTACTCTAACCTTTGGAGCTACTGTACTATTCACTGTCGGAGCTAATACTCTACTAAATTCTAGAGCTTCTTGTCTATTGTATATATTCAGTGCTGTCAGACTGTTGTCTCTATTGAACACTACCAAAGTTACTGTTCTACTACAGATCACTAGAGCTGCTATTTTCCAATGCTCTATGGTGGTTTCTTGTTGAGCTATTTCTCTCTTGAGCTCCCCCTGTGTTGCTAGCATCTACAACATCTTCATCATCAAGGGGTATTGTAATAGAAATACCTGTGGTGTCATCCGCCATTCCATCCCATGCTTCATTTTCAATAAATATAACATCCCTACTGATTACTACTTTCTTGGTGATGGGATTGTATAATTTGTAGTATTTTGACTCTTCACTATAGCTTATGAAGATACACTTTTCTTCGTTGTCATCAAATTTTTTCCTCTTCTCTTTTGGCACGAGTGTGTATGCCACACACCCAAATATCCTTAAGTGCTCAACACTCCATTTGTTGTTTTTCCATGCCTCTTATGGAATCCTATCATGGATAGCCTTTGTGGGGCACCTATTCAGTGTATAGATTGTTGTTGCTATAGCTTTTCCCCAAAATATGTGTGACAACCCTTTTGCATTCAGCATACTTGCAACCATATCTTGAATGGTCCTATTCTTCCTTTCTGCCACTCCATTTTGCTATGGGCTATACCTTGTTGTAAATTATTTTTGAATTCCCTCATTCCTAAAAAAAATTAGAAATTCATTGGAGATGTATTCTCCCCCTCTATCTGTTCTAAGGGCTTTGATATAGTGACCACTCTCCTTCTCAACTGCTTCCTTGAACCATTTAAACTTCTCAAAGGATTTAGATTTTTTTTCAAGAAATAGACCCAAATTTTTCTACTGCAATCATCTATAAAGGTCATGAAATATGTATTTCCAACTAAAGTGGGGGTTTTCATGTGTCCACATAAATCTGAGTGCACTAACTCAAGAGGTTCTTTTTCTCTCCTAGAATACCTAGATTGAAATGACTACCTATGTTGTTTTCCTAAAATTCAAGCCTCACACTTGCCATCAAGTTCTACAATGGATGGTAAACCCCTAACCATTCCTTTCCTACACAATAAACTCAAACTTGAAAAGCTTAGTTGCCCATACCTTAAGTGTCATAGTTTGGATGGGTCTTTGATGACTGTCTTGAAAGCAAACTATTATTCGATTGTTCACTGTTGTGCAACTGTTGTGAGTGCTAGCGACCAATGCTATTGTTGATCATCTATTGTTCTTGTCGCAGACACTATGTGCATCCTGAGAGGAAACATTATGTTTCTCATCATTTGCACTATAACTATCACTCTTTTGCTACCTCCTCTATCAAATATTTTGCATTCTCTATTCTCCATCAGGATTTTCTAACCATTTTGGACCATTTTTCTAATGCTCAATAAATTATACTTTATGCCAGGGGCATAAAAGACATCCTGGATTTGTTGCTTCTCACCATTCTTCATTTGGATGCTGACAACACCTCTTCCAATGATGGGAACCTTCTCATTATTTCCCATTTTGATTTCTATTTTTATACTGCTATCTATGGAGGAAAATAAGTTCTTGTTACCACTCATGTGGTTGTTTCTGCTATCCAAGTACCATACTTCATCATTGATGCATTCAACAAGGTTGCAAACAATGAAAACATTTGATTGTTTGTCATTTTCAGCTTTGTTCTCATTTGATACATTATCATTTTAGCTTCCATGGTCATGTTGCTTCTTTCTACACTCACTAGCATAATGGCCATATTTGTGACAGTAATAACACTGCACATTACTTTTTCCAGACCTCTTATTTGAACTACTGTTCTTTTTCTAGTACTAGTTTGTTGAATGTGAGCTGCTTGGATCCTTTGTGCTATTAGAACCTCCTCTTCTAGAATTTCTTCTTCCTCAGCCTCTTTGACCTCTACCTCTATTGTTTCTTCCTCTTCCTTGACCTCTTGTATTGTTCTAAGCTTTGAATTCCTACTATAAGGAAGGATTAGATCTATTTAATCATTTCTCATGGGTTTGTAGTGAATCCATCAACTCCTCTATAATCATTTGAGACAAGTCTTTTGCCTCTTCAATGGAAACTGCTACATAATCAAACTTAGTAGGAAGAATTCTTAGGATTTTCTCAATAATCCTTTTCTCTTCCATTGTTTCTCCATTGACTCTCAGCTGATTTACCAAGGTGGAGACTTTAGTGTGGAAATCTGAAATAGACTCATTATCCTTCATTTGTAGAGTCTCAAAATTTCTTCTCAAGAGCTACAACTTAGCTAACCTCACTTTATCAATCCCTTTATAACTATTTTTCAATATATCCCAAGCTTTTTTTGCATAGTTTGATGTTGCAATACATGGGAAAATAGCCTCACTCAAGGCTACCTCAATCAAGCTAAGGGATTTTGCATCCTTCATTTGGGTCTCCTTCAATTGATTCTTTTGTGCATTTGAAAGGGCTGCAAATTTGGGTTTGTGATATCATTGAACCCATTTGTGACTAACTCCCATAGGTCATTTGAAACTAAGATGGTTCTCAACTTCTTAGTCCATATATCATAATTTTTTCTATCAAAATTTGGTGGTTGCTGCCAACCTTTGCTATCACCTCCTACCATATTTCTCAAATTTGAGAAGACTAAACAATGCCTAGATAACCTAGGGCTTTACCAAAGACACCCACAATAAACTTACTACCTAGAAAAACAAGGCTCCGATACCACTTGTTGGGAGGTAGGGGTGCAATAAAACATAAAGTCGCTGCTGTGATAAGATGGACAAAGCATAAATAAACACACAAAATACACACAAAGGCAACAAATCATCAGGAAACCAAAACAAATAGAAATTAACTTTGCATATATTCCATATTTGCTTCATAATACAAAAACTCAGAGGACATGCTCTATTTACACTGTTAAAAATAAACGTAAACTAACTTGGATAGATGTCCAATACAAAAGGTGCTACACTCACACCAAAATATATAAGCTACTACAATGTTGTAGCTTGTTGTGTCTACTAAAACATTCCCTGTGCTATTGTTATCACTCGTACTATGCTGAACATTCCCTATTTCATCTGCTACTACAGGGTCTTCACTTCAATACAAAAAAACTTGACTTCTTACTAACTTCAACGAATACATTAGACATACCTTTTTGTCTTGTCTTGTTTCAATCTCATGAGAATGAGCGCTTAGTTTCAAATTTCAAATTTACCTAATTTCATTAATTACTACAAGTATGTTGTGGCTGTTGCAAGCCCAAAAATAAGCACTCCTTTTCAAATTCGAAAATACCTACCAAAATTTAATGCTGATGATATATATTGGGGGCAAGCTGATGGTCTTCAATTTGACGTGGGATTGTTGATTATAGATTATCTAATATTCCAACATGAGGTAGAGGATTGTTGAAGCAACAATAGGAGAGGATATTTTGGACTCAACAAAAATAGCCTTTGTGACCTCATTGCTCCCTCCCTTAAAAAGTGCCAACACCGAGTATACACCATTGTTTGAGGTTGAGATTAGGGTTGTGAAAAGCAACAGAAACAAGTACACCAGAGACAGTACAACCAGGGTTAAGATCCATTTTCTTTCCATGTTGGCCAATTTGAAATGCATTTGCACCACATTCTTGATTATTTTCTTAGAAAAAGGAAACACATTAACACCCAATTCCCCATTTTGGGCCAAAATACATGACATAGTTGGTGATGGAAATTCTTAAACACAACATGTATCATTCTCCTTGGGACATGTCAGTTGGTGTAACGCCCCACTAAGGAACCAAGTGGATTAACACAAAAGGCCATCAACATCAAGCCAATTTTTTTCTTTTATTATTTTTTTTAAAGAAACTAAAGTAACACTAACTAATGCAACTCAACCAATTAATATGAATAACATTATTACATCAACATGATATTATAATCACATTATAACCTAAAAATAATATTGAACATAACCCATTTGCACACCTATCCACCATGGTCCCCTGACGTTGCTACTAAGATATACCTACACTAATTAAATCTAAAAAATATATTTGATATACTATGACCATATTTTACTAACACTTGAATGTAAATTAATCTCATACATCAAATTATATATGATAACATATTGAAATTATCTTCAAACCACATCTAACACTATGCCAACATAAATCTATTCATAATCAATGTTATAAAATAAGTACATAAAGATATATTATTTCTACTGCTTAATTAAACTCATGCATTATAAATACAACATTTCTATATTAAACCTCTCTATTACATACTAAACAATAGTAAAAATGTGTATAATCAAGATTATATCAATTCACTTACTTTTCCTATACAAGAATGCTACCATGAACACGATTCATTAATCTAAGAGGTACATATGTATAAGATATACTAAACATAATTTTTTATGAAAGTATCACCTGCACATAAATACAACTATAGAATGAAGCGAAAGGAAAGACTCTCCATGTTGCGCACGAATTACATCACCTAAATCCCAATGGATGGTTCAGAAATACCACCCTACCACGTGGAACCTTGAGGCCCACTCCCTCCGTGCTAGGAGACAACACTAGGCCCCACAAACAAGTAAACAACAGAACAGAAATAACAAGTGGCTGACACTAAACATCCCAAGAAAACTACCAAAATAAGAATCAACTGAAAATTACAATAATTTCACAAATGCTTCTAGGTACTTCTATAGACCCAAACACATAACACAAATAGATAGAAAAACTAAAAAAGTTTATCATTAAACCACAACACTACAATAAAGTATATTATATGGGTAAGTGCACCAAGATGGTTCCCAAAAAAGGGGCTTAAGTGGCCACTTTTTTTCTGAAATCAGGAAATACTGACCTTGGACGTGAAATTGAGGATAGCTACACTCAAAAATTTTTGATGGAACAAAAACAAGGACCGCAGTGCTCCGAGTCTATATCAAAACTACTAATTATTTTGAAAATGGGTTGAGATTAAGGAACTAAAGAGGACACACACAAATTGCTTGTTTGCCGTAAAACATAATATAGTGAACTCTTGTGTGACCTTGTTAACGTGGGACTTTTAGTATTTTTAAAATCATTCCCGCTGTAGTTACATGTAACAGTATGGTAGACTGGATATTTTCCCGATAATTATTAATGAATATTTGATTTTTTTATTAATTTAAGTGGGTAATTTCCTTTAAAAGCAGAATTTTGGCCGTGTTCTTAAATTTTTGAAACTAAAAGATTTTTTCTAAAATTTTATTTTTAAATTGTAGAATGGAGTCTAGTTTCTAAAAATATAATTTATTTCAACTTT